>CM060966.1:32570986-33770986 GCA_030765045.1 Tenodera sinensis | reverse complement strand
TAGGGCAATACCTGATTGAAACCATTTGTATCCAGATATCTCTACGGTGTTATTAATAGGTATAAAATTCGTACGGCTGTTACATATTGTTTCTTTTTAATTTGAGAAACACAAATGTTTTTAAACACTCCATGCATCCTTTAAAACATGCACGTTCACGCAAACGTACACGCCAAATGTTGGAAATTGTCGCGTCTGATAAGCTTGCGAAATAAATTACGTATCACTTGAAAAGTTCAGAGGACGGAGTTCAAGGGGCCTGAGTAACACAGCATACTGGAGCTGGCGAGCCGCGGATCGATTCCAGAGTCCTCCCAGGTCACGTGACACTGCCGCAGCGGAATGCAGGCGGCCCGGCGGGCGTGGTTACCGCTTCAGCATTCGAAATTTATCTCACACCATGGCCTTGTGGTACAGAATGTTACCCATTCAAGACGATATCACTTTATACCCAAATGTTCAGCCCTGTAGGTGCATGTATATACATCTCGTTATAGTACAAGCTTTGCCAGCTGTAGTGCATTACATGGGATTTCCCGCAGTTGACAAAAGACACTCGTTCCTGTCGCATGCGACATTCTAAAGAACACACCACGTACCATTTAGGTACACTTTAAAAAGGTCTAATGTGTGCACTCACATGACTTTCTCTAACCTTGCACAAACTATTTTTACAAACACTTATTCCTCTATCTACTTCATGTTAATGAGGTAAACATTTTAGAAATTATCTTATTGGTAATTTTCTTGTAGGTGCAATGGGAACGCAGTAGGCTTTAAGCGATAAGAGTGGTCGCCATTCGGTGACTGAAATTCCGTTCTCTTCATATTACCAATGGATAAAAAAATGAATAACGACCTCCCATTTGAGAATGTCTCTTAGGTATCGGAAACTTGTGACAAATCACAATGAGAAATGGTTCAGTTCACAAAAAAGATAATTTAACATAAACTATGTGTTTTAACGAGATGTGAGCTTTTTGTATAGTAAGATCTGTTCTATCTCTGACGGTTTGCCAGCTATGCAAAAGTTACAAAGACTATACAGGACTACGTGGGCTATAGCCAGAAAGTTCAAATTCAAACATTTAATTTGCCCTAAAAGTATGTTAAACATATGCCATTTTAATCCAAATCGTTTGTCATTTTTGAGAAAATCAAAAGTTTTGGGCAATTTCACATGTAAATATTAGTTTAAGATGAAGGAATTTTGTTCAAAACCTTCGTGTCGCATCCTTGAAAGATATTAAACTTGAATACCAACTTTGGTTTTAACCAGCTCTTCATATTTGAGTTATTCACAAACTCACTGGAGCACATACACACATAGGCCTTTTTCCAAAACTGCTTTTTTAGTTCAGGGAGCCTCAAAACATATACTTCTGGTGAAATTTCGGCATCGAATTTTTGGGTCGATGGCTTATTTGCCATCTAATTCATCCCACTCGAGATAAATGTTCGTAATAATTGTTAAATTACACATTTCGTTATTGGTATAATGAGAATAGAGGAATACCTTAGGGTTGCGCGATGCTCAAATATTTTAAGAGCGAACTTCAAAAGCTGCATTTCCAGTGAAATCTCTATTAAGACTTTTGGGTGAAGTGGAATATTTATTTCATTTATCACAAACAAATGTTAGAGAATGTTAAAAGAATAACCAACGTGTAATTAATATGTTGAAATACAGTGAGCTCGACCGAACGAATTAACTCAAGAGGTTTCTTTTGTGTCTCCATTCGACTAACTTCAATTCCGACTAACCGATTATGGTGAATTAAGGTTTTATTGTGGTTTCCGTATGTGCTAACGTGACTGTTGGGTTGACTTTTCTAAACTTTTAATGAGTATTCCCTAAGTTTTCAATCATGTCAATTTCATACAACGTTAATCCTTCCTTGTGCTATATCCTGAAAGAATATTTGTGTATTTTGTATCTACATTCATTGGAGTGCACTGTTTCGCGGCGTAGTGATTTAACAGGTTCGTATGTAGCAACATGCTTCTCATATTTATAAGGCAAAATATCAATTCCTTGCCTCTTTTAATGCTTGTTGTGTCCAGTTCTAACTTAGTTGTGTTTGCATGAACCTCTCGTCTGCGACGTTGGCGACGGAAAAGCTACGATTACCTTATAGAGTGACTAGACTTAATGCTTGTATTTCATTGGCCTTCTTATCTTCTTTATTCTATTTAATAATTATTTATAATGCTCTTAAAATACAGTTGCATTTGATAAATGGTAATTTACTTTTTTACTCAGATTACAGATACATTACATTCCTTTTTCGCTTTAACCAAGCTTTGGTATTTATTTCACCAGAACATAAAACAATGGGTTCCAAAGCCTGTATATTCTTAATTTACTTTTGAGGGCTTAGAAAGAAACCGTCTCAAGCCCTGAACGTCTTTTTAGACGAAATTCCTTCCCCAATTATTACCATTTAATTCCAAGTATCCTCACTGCCCACCGTCTGTGGTGTATGCAGAAGGAGCAGGTGTTAAACACTACTACTCTGGCACCTGAAGAGACAACATTGCAAATATTTCTCTCGGAAACTTTAAGAGTTTGGCGGTATTCAGATTGTAACATAGTTTCCAAGATATTCGTTGTATCAGCTTTCATATCTTTCACATCTACTTGTTTTTAAAAGTAAACTGCCTTCACCCTCGGTCTATATACTCAGGGTATTTAAATGCCCCAATATTGCCTATGTTAAAGTTTTACCCATTATCTGAGCAACTATTTAAAATAACGAGCTAAATTTTTCAAAATAACTTCTGTTCATTGGAAGGAAATGTATGACATTTTATAGAAAGCCCTTTAAATTTTATTGAAAACTGATGGTTTTTAAATTAAAAAAATAAAGGATGTTAATTCCGGAGCTTGTATGTCAACAGCTAATTGTCTCAAATGTAATCTGACAACACATTTAACTTTTAACTGCATTAGTAGTCTTGCAGCTGCACGTATAGCAACCATTGGTTTTGTTAATCTCATTCCATAAAAGGGTGTTTTATTACAAATGAAAGGCTAATGAAAGAGCAATTTCATTTAAAATACAAATTTATCTGATTAATTCTAAAACAGAACATCTATAGGATGTTCCAGGATCGCGAATATTCACAATGGAGTGAACATTTAAAATTACAGATATCTATGTGTTACACTCACATGACTTTCTCTACTCTTGAATGTAACCAAAAATGTCATAGCTATATCTTGCGAAAACGTATTCAAGTGTTTCCATGGTGGTAACACGCACTTGCGATGAAAAGAAGGAAAGGAGTAACGAAAAAATAATAAAAAAAGAAACAACAACGATTCCAATTAAAGAGAAGTATAAGGGCTTAAAACTTCAAAGTAATAAGCGATATCTCATCTCAATTGAAGAAAATCCCCCACCACATAGTACCCTTTACATGGAACATATTTTGGAAATTTTGATTTTATAAAAAATAGCTATCAATTTTAATTAAAATGCCTTATGTTTAAGGTACTTTTAAGACTAATGAAATGTATATCTTGAAATTACGGGAATGTCCTCAGAAGTCTGAATGACTTTTCCGTAACTGTAAACCATAAGCGATAAACAAAATCTTATCTCTCTCTCTCTCTCTCTCTCTCTCTCTCGCTCTCCCTCCCTCTTTGCGGAATGAAGCATTTTCGAGATTTCTTCTTTTTATGTCCTGGACATGCGAAGAGAATGGAACCATCACAAAGCGACCAAGTCTTAAAAGATTTGACTATCGCTTAAGCTTGCTATAGTTCCTATTTCCATTGCGCCTCCAAGGAAATGTGTGCTAACATTATTTCTACAAACGTTCATTTCGATTAACATGAAGTAGATAGAGGAATAAGCTTTTTGGAGAATAATTTTCACAAGAGCAGTGAAAGTTATGTGAGTGCAACACATAAGATTTGTTACTCTATTTATTTTACATCACTTTAACTAAGTGGCCATATCGCGGCGAATATGTTAGGAGATACCACGTTGATAGGTGTGCCGAAAAGATAGCCTCTTAGATTTCATCTCTATTTCATACCAGCTAACTTCTACACGAGTCCGCAGAAGGCAACTGTACTTCTGTTTCTTTAGGTGACGGGAGATGGCAGGTTCAACATATCCACAAAGACAGTGTCAGATAACTGCATCTCTGCTTCAACACGTGGCGGACAGATGCCATTAGCACGTGGCGGACAGATGCCATTAGGGTGTCGTCCGTCTACCTGCTTTTATTGTCTGAGAATAGGTGGCAGAACATACGCTGTTACCATCTATTTTCATTTTTACTATTATTTTAGATCAAAGGTGGAAGTTTGGGTTGTGGTATTAGTACTCCAATTCGGCAGTTACCTTGTCGGCGACTGACGGAAACCATAAAGAATACCGGCCAAATTAGTCGCCGATTTGGACCCGAGAACTCCCAATTGCAGGTTATACACGTTATCATCTAAAGCAGGCATGGGCACTAGAGGAGAGGTAACGACCCAACTTGCTTTACTTACCTCACATTCTCTTGCTAAATGACGAAGGTTGTTTTGATACAACAAGCGTAGTGGTGGCTTCGTTCCATCTGCGCGGTGGCAATAATTTCCACGCTGTTAGTAACTATTTTGGACACTACAATTACTACAGCTATCCACTATGGTTACTCAAATTAAATAATATTCAGATTTATAACCTTCCTTTATCTAAGAACGTAATATTGTTACAATGCCTTATGATTAACACACTAAATTGTTTCTCTTTCACAATAAAGAAAGCAGTAAAATCAAATTGCTATTTAGCTTTAAAATATTTAAAACTATTTGAACAACATAATAAATTGTTTGGTTTTAAACTCAATATTATGTTCAAAGTTTGAAACACGAAATACAGTAGCTTATATTAAGTAAACTAATAAGAAAGTGAATCCCTAAAAAGTAGAATCATATCATCCCTTTTGTATATGTTTACAAATACGATTATTCAGAAAGTACCTTTTTAAATTTTAAATAAATAACTGGTAGATCACCAAAGTTTGCTTTATGCTTCTGATCAAAGTGATGTTTGATATTGAAACGCTTTATGTCTGTAAATTGAAATCCGCATATTAAACAGCAAATGTTCCTGTTTTTGTAACTTACAAAAATTTGTCTCTGTCACTCTTTATGGAACAGACGTCCCGACGAAGACATACTCGCCACGTAATGAGGCGTATCAGAAGCAAAGGTAAAGCTGAACGGCAGTGAAGAAGAGGGATGGCCGGTGGAGTGTGGCAAGAATGCGTATCAGTGGAGTGGCACTTTTGAGCTGATTTTGCCTATTTCTGATCTAAACCATCCTGCTCAGGAAACAGAAAGGAAAGAAAAAGTTTTTTTGTAATTTAATTAAAAATTTATCCTCTGCAAAAGACTATCCAGAAACGTTCCAGAAGAACTTTATAATAAATTACAAAGTAAGCTTAACTCAATGCCACAACAGGAGAAGGAGAGCCAGATAATTTCAAGTCCACTGCATCCTGTCTCCGTTCAGACAGTACATGGTGGATAGAGGTCAATAAGTAGGGTGGCACAGTCCACTCGACTTGCATTTAAAGCACGCTTCGCTACACCATGAGGTGCTACTTCTGAATCAAGTAACTGCTCACCTGATGATTAAGGACCTCAAGTGTTTGAGAGCATCTCATACTAGCTCTTCCAACTGCTTGCACTGGGTATCGAACCCAGATCCTTGAGTAGGAGGTAGTAAATCTACCGTAACGCTAAGAGGACGGTATATACAACATGTTAAAGAAAAAAGTTGATGTGTTGCACCCGCATGGCTTTGTTTACTCTTGTACTAACTATTCTTGCAAACCCTTATTTCTCTATCTTCTTCACGTTAGTCGTGGTAAACCTTTGTAGAAATAATCTTATTGCTAACTTTCTTGTAAGTGCAAGGGGAATATGGGAATACAGTAAGCTTTGAGCTATAGTCAAAACTTTTAAATTTGGTCACTATGTCAAGGCTTTGAAATTCGATTCTCTTTGCACGGTCAAGAGATAAAAAATGAATAACTACCTTTCCTTCCAGAGAAGTATAAGAATTGCAAAACTCTCGCCAATAACAAGTAATATCTCCGAAATGGTTCACTCCACAAGAAATGCATTTGGACGTAAATTGGTGTTTTGACGGGATCTACATTTTTTGTATAGTAAGATTTGGTTTAACTCTTACAGTTTACCATTTAGACAAAAGTCGTCAAAAGTAAGCCGGACTACATGCGCTATACCCAGAAAATTCAAGATATAAATTTCGTTTTTCATAAAAAATATCTCAAACATATGGCATTTTAATCAAAATCGTTAGAACCATTTTTGAGAAAATCAAACTTTTCGAAGCATTTTCCCTGTAAAAGGTAGTTTAGGGTGAAGGAATTTTCTTCAAAATCTTTGTGTCGCATCCTTGAAAGGTATTAAACTTAAATACCAACTTTGGTTTTTAACTGACTTTTTTTTTTTTTCTTTTTTTTGAATTATGCTGTTCACAGGCAAACACACACACGCGCGCGCGCGGAGTTTGTTCTAAAAATGCTTTTTTTTATTGCAGAAGCCTCAAAACATATATTTCCGAATGCAATACTTTGCCTACGTAGTACAGGAAGTAAAAAATGCTTAGTGGTAGATAGATGTGTATCACGTTCTCCTATTTCCTTTATGAGCTCTTGAAAAGGGATGACACAAACGGTAGGCTCCGTGACAAAAGTAGACTTCGAATGCATTAGTTAAGAACTGATTACCATTGGCATTGCATCAGCTGTTTTATGTGACAAACATTAGACCATCACACGAACAACCTACGGTAGTATTTCTATTAATCCACTGAGATAGTTGTTTCATACTTTAGCATACTCATTTGTGTGGCTTGTGTGGTCTTGTATGCAAATGCAGTTTACACCAAGGTGGTTCAGATGTACCAGGAGGCCCGAAGAAATTCAAGAGACACCTAGCTCTGTCAACAACTTAAGTCAATTGCCATCAACCAGCCCACTACATGTTTCCAAGATTGGAAAGGCGTTTAAGCGAAACAAGCACTTTATGTTCTAACAAACATCCCCGTAGGCGTTTGAGGACGCCCGTATTTCAGAGTTTGAGCTCTTTCCAAGAGTTCGACATCACATAAGACAATATATCGAACTTGGAGACGACGCCTTACAGTATTTCAATTTTCTTTTTTGATTCTTTCGCGGTGATCTACACTGTTTACGACCTCATTCTTATTCGGAGATCTTAGCATGTAAACAAAGGGTATCTTGACAAAATATGATCACATTGTACTACTCAAACTACCAGCGAGCCTTTTGGCATAGCATATTTACTTAAAACCTTGATGATGTTTTGTACCAAATATGTGAAAACAGTAATAATTGTAGTATGGTGTACGAGTCGTTTCATGCTTAACATTAACTTCACTCACATAATTATAACAGTATAATTAGAGTATAAATACCACCCGCGGTGATACCTTCTCCATGCAGACTTTGACAGCGCCACTGAGGATGTCTACCGCATCTGTAGACGAAACGTCTGGAATATCAATCTCCTGCAGACCAAGGCAAAACAGCACGGAAGATATTTCATCTTATAATTTCGACGCCAGCCATGAGAGCCTAAGTATTTTAATCACAGACATAACTTTCACTACCGAAGCTTCAACAAATTATTCTTATAAGGGTTTATTATTCCGTGTACTTGTTAATATGCTTTTATTGCATATTTCATTGCAAGCACAAGAAGGAAATAGTAGAGGTGAACCTGTAGGATATCGCTGTGTGTGGCTTTGACATTCCACTTTTTGCAAGACCTAGAGAAACGAATAGGGATTCAGTAGTAGAAAAGGTGTAGATTATTTGAAAAATTCAAATCGACAGAGAAGGATATATCAGAAATGGTTCTCACGAAAATATTTTAATATGTGTACGTTAACGAAATCTACTTTCTGTATGTATGTAGTATAACTCTATGATAACTTGCGGAGGGGGACTTAGCAGGAGGCGCCGTGGCCGAGCAGTTAGCGCGCTCGCCTACCACCTAGGCGGCCCGGGTTTGATCCCAGGGACCCGCATGTGGCATTCGTGGTGGACGAAGTGGCGCCAGGGCGGGTTTTCTCCGGGTGCTCCGGTTTCCCCCGCCATCTCATTCCACCGGTGCTCCATTTTCATTCCATGTGTCATCAGTGTCACCGCCGTAGTAGCAAAAGCGGGCGTTAAACACAACAACAACAACAACAGTGACTTAGCATCTTGACCGAAAGGAGATCTTATGTGCCTATGAGCCTGACGGAGAATCCCCCGGGAGGATGGATGAGGCGAATGAATCCTAAGGGCGGTCGGAGCGTTGCTACGAACAGAGCAGGTGGCAGAATACGTATATTTTCCCAGTTAAAATCACCCCGGTGGAGGCTGGCTAGCCCGATTCCTCTTCCACCCCTTCGGGTTCGTACTCCCAGGGGGACACGATACTCGGAAAATCCTCCCCTCCTCGGGCTTGTACCATTTCATGAGGGGCCCGGAATCTAGCTGGCTCGCTGACCAATCCGACGAACGAGATCTTCAGGGCGCATTGCACCGCTATGCTGCTGCCGCGACGCTCACCGACGCTTCCAACACTGAAAGAAACCTAACGGGTTGAAGTTTGAAATGAAATCATTAATGTAACGACAAGAACGGATTGGAAATTCATAGGATATGGATATCCTGCGAGCATTTGCCCGGCGACCTAGGGAAACCTCCGAAAAAACCCACGGTCAGGATGTTTGGCCACGGGAATCGAACCGTGATCTCCGGAATGCGGGCAAGAGATGTTACTGCCTGAACCATCCCGTTTGGTTTTGTATGTAGTAAGTTGTCATTTATTTCTTACGCTTTAGCGGTTATGCAAGATTCTTTGCGAAGGAAGAAAACTTTATGCAGCATTCCCAGGAAATTAAATCTGTTACGGATTATAAATATATACTATTTTAATTAAAATCGTTAGAGTCAGTTTTTAAAAAATAACAATCAACAAATATTTTCCTTATAAAGCATAGTTTGGGGTAGGAAGAAGTGGAATTGGAACTGAAAAGCTCAATAGCACAGCTGGGATCTGAACTACAGACCCTCCGCTTACCAGGTGGGTGCTCTAACCAACAGTAAGTTTGTTGGCATAAATAAATTAGGGTAGGAAGCTTACATGAAAATCTTTGTGCCCTATCTTTTGAAAACACTGGACCTAAATAAGTATCATGTTTAGCAGTTATCAAAAGTTTTGGTTTTGAGTAATGCGTTTTACACACACACATGAGAGAGTTCTCACGCCATACATAGTCAGCTAGATAAAGAGAAAGGGTTGCATGTTTTCCTAAAAAACTGCTTATTATTTCTTTAATTTGGGAGGTTCAATTTCTGTTGCCATCTTAACATGGAATTTTTGGGTGGAAGGCAATACCGTTTCTAACTGCTAGACACATGGTGTAGAAAGTAACAATATTGCGTAAACGAGAA
This sequence comes from Tenodera sinensis, assembly GCA_030765045.1. Classification (NCBI taxonomy): domain Eukaryota; kingdom Metazoa; phylum Arthropoda; class Insecta; order Mantodea; family Mantidae; genus Tenodera; species Tenodera sinensis. The sequence continues at coordinate 33,761,479 of CM060966.1, read as the reverse complement.
CTTGTCTCTCCATTTCCCGCTTACAGCTTTACAAATGTCCTTTTCCGGAGAATCTGCCATTGCTCCCGAGGAAATTGTACTCATCTTCCTCTTCAGCGACAACGAGGAAATATCTTGCAAACAAGAAAACCAGAAACCCCGCCCAGGGACAATCAGGGCTGAGGGGTTGGCAATTGCTTCCCAAGGGCATGACAGCTACTAATGAGATGCGTAACATGCGCTTAAAAAGAATTTATTCCCTCAGATTATTTTTCCCTTTTCTCTAAATGCATTGTTTCTGCTCCCCATGCGAGGAATAAAGTTCTTTTGGAATTGCTTGATGATGAAGTTTTTGTTTTCTTGCACTCAAGCGCTACAGGTGCTCTTCAGGCTCATTGTGATGCCAGATCTTTATTACATAAAAAGTAGTACTGGTTGTGAAGAGCTTGTATTCAAACCAAATAAAGTCAAATGAACCATTTACTAATAAGACATGCATCCTTATCAGGTTATACAACTTGTGGAGGTATCGTTTAGTGGTATTCGTGGAAGTGAAGGATTGCCCGCCTCGATAGCGTGATGGTTAGCGTGTCTGCCTCACGTTCAAGAGGTCGCGAGTTCGAATCTCGCTTAGGGTAAGTTATCCGGGTAAGGTTTTTTCCGAGGTTTTCCCTTATCCTGAGAAGACGAATGTCGGGTAACTTAAAGCTCCATGGACCTCGGGCTCATTTGAGCATCATTTCACCCATTCATTCACTCACCGTCCGATATGACGTAACGTTGGAGGACGTTAATTAAAAAAAAAAAAAAAGAAGTGAAGGATAAATAAAATATCCTAAAGGATGTGATGTAAAAGATGTGTTGATAATGAACTTCTTTAAACAAATCCGCATGTTGACGAATTATAGATTTCATTTTTGAATATTCGTACCACTTAAACCTATTTGTTGGCCTTGTAAAGATGAACATGGAGAATGAATGCGGTCTTCGCAACTTGGAAGTGAAATACTGAACATAGAACTAGGAACGGGGGGAGGCCCTGAAGCTTAGTATACTGTATTTGGTTTAACTTGTCTTATGCCTAAAGAAAGAGAAAGATATGTATTGAAAGCAGACTCAGGTATTGTCACTCTGTCTTTGCTATGGGGAAGGTGAGGGATGTTCGACTCATTCCATCCAATCAGTGCTGGACTGAAGAGGCAAATATTCATGGACTTCCGGCGTTTCTGCCTGGAAAACATGTTTTCGACCCTCTTCCCCAAACTCGCGTGCTGAAAGCAACTTGCGATGGATTAAACTGGTTCGAGGACCAAAGGGGTAAAAGGTGCGAGTACGAAAAATATATGTAATGAAGGTAAAAGTGATGATGGAGCAGTTCGTGGAATGAAGAATTCTGTATATTGTAGTTATGAAAAGACTGTATCTAATTATACCCACTATAGGTAACACAGTTCACCTTCCAAATAGTAGAAGATATGACCTAATCAAAAGATTTGGAGATGACAACTGGTAAAAGATTTCCTTATGCTAAACTGACTTTATAAATAAGTCAATTTGATGAACTACTGTCAAAATATTACAGTGATTCATTTTCTGGACAGATGGTACATTTCTAACCTTCAACAAATCAAGGGATAGGAGATTCTGATTAGGCCATCTGTAGCATATGCAAAACATCTCAGTGTTGAAAGTTAACCTGTCATGTAAGGATTGATGTTTTTGAAATTAGAAAATGCCTTCTTGGTGGACTGATTTTGTAAACTATTTCTGCTCCCTTCCAAATACCCACATAGAATTCAAACGTGCTTGCTTGCTAAATATCTACAGCAAGGAATATTAGATGTTCTTCTTGCTGTGATGGACACATAGAAGTTTGCATGCAAGAAAACATGAGCAGAAATACATTCTCAGAATCAGACAAATTTAGACACTTTATTGCGACTCAAAATGTTAATGTATACACTGGAATGATAAATTTAAACACTTAAACATTAATGCTTAAATTTCAAATTTTGAACATCAACTCATTGAACTGTTTCAAGAGTACATGTAAGTGCTCTTCTAAAGCTATATGCAATTGTACATGCGTGGTTGTAAGACAAGCCTATATTTTTCTTCTCTTCACATTCCTTAATCAGAATTCTCTGAAGTTGCCACTCGTCACATTGGCGGTGCCGTGGCTTAAGAAATCGACTACAGCGCGAACTGAAATCAGCTGATTCTTGTAGTCCAGTCCTGGCCAACTGAGCGAAATGGCTCAGCAGTAAAATTTGAGGTTCGCATTCCGGGGGTCGTGGGTTAGATTCCAGCGGCCTTCCTTCCTGGTCCATGGGGTTTTTTCGGGGTTTTCCCGAGTCAGTAGGCAAACTGGGAAGGATAATTGCAACCCCCGAATTTCATTTCACCTCCATTTCAATCCGGTCTTTCAGGACCGGAATGTTGGCGATGGTCGAGTTTGGCGCTGATGTGTGGAGACTTTGCGAATGGCGGATGGGTGGTGTTGTGTTCGACTGACCAATGGCTGCTTGGCAAGCCCTGGTGTCGAGATGATGAATTTTCAGCACGCGTTAGGGACACTCACGCTATTCGCTAGGGTTCCTACACGTCCGTAGGGTGTTCTTTGATTTATGTGGGCAAAAAAATTAGCCGTGTCTGGAACGCCAAATTCGTTAAAGTCCTACATGGCACAGTGTCCTGTTTGCACCATCCGCAATACAGTTGTTATTAACTTCCAAATCATTATATCACTAACCATTAGATCAATCAAGGCGCTGAGCCGTGTAGGACTTAGATGAATTTGACATTCACACGAAACACTTTCTTTCCAGGTGGTACGATAGCCTCAACAGTTGACTCAGTGTGGATTCCCCTCCATCCATATTCTACCTCTACCTCTACCAGTCCTGGTCCAATGAAGTCCATAATACATCCACCTTCTAAACAAACAAAAACCTTGTTCATTAAATCCGTACAAAACATAAGCTTATATCAATGATGCTAGCCATGTTAGCCATGTTTTAGACTCCCATTACTACGTGACGCCGATTCGCGCCATAGCCTGTCTCTCTCAATTAGCCACAGTCCGTACCAGTTTTGTAATCGAGTTGGAATGTATTTTGCGCACACACGCATTAATTCAATATAGCTCGCTTTTGTGATGTGGGTGCAATTTTTGTGACCTTTAAATGCAAGGGCCCGAGTTCAAATGTCATGTGATAAGTGTGATAACTGTCACAGCTCGTTGGATAGGATTAGGGTAGGATTGCCTTCTGTAGGTCCGTAACGGCCAAAAAGTCTAGAATATAGAACATGTCAAAAACGTGCAAAATTACAAACAGGCACAAAAGGTATAGAAATACAGATTCTGGTTGTAAAATGTATAACTACATAAAATATCTTAGGGTTGTCAACAAACACCACAATAATTACACGATGAAATCACTATACTTGCCTATTAAAAGCTGTTAATTGCACAATTCTTGCATACAAGCATGTCATATTTTCACAAATACATCAATGGCATTTTACAAAATGCTTCATATTGGAAGTCAACATTGTCTGTGTACTTTCACTTTGTAATAGACAAACCAAATGTAGTAATCAACTTATCAAAGTGTTACTTGATTTTGCACAGCCATTGTACTGTACAAATCAAAACACAAAATTACACAAAAAATTGGCAAGTTTCCTGCACAATGGTACTTTGTACTTAATATGTGAACCAAAAATTATAACCATGGATATAGACTTACTTCATTTGTATTTTACAGCTTTAGTTGTTACATAATATTACTTGTTTTGCTTACTTATGTGCAAAGAGTGTCAAAAAATAGAACATGAAAATAAAAAATGCATTCCCAAAATATTGTGATGTCTATATAAATGTATTTTATATATATACACCGAAATATTTTCAGAGAATTTATAGATGTTTTAAACAAGTAATTTAAGACAGAAAAATTATGTCCTGTTGGTTCAAATTTCGAAGTTAGGCTATAAGTTTCTAATGTGTCAGTACGCCACTGGCTAATATCAAGCATTTGAGAGTGTAACATACGAAAACGAAGGGACGTTTTACGGAGTACCTTTCTGGTGTAATTATCATAACATTAGCGTTGGAGTATAAGGTTGTCATCGTTTTCAACTTCAAGTCTCGTTCGCTACATTTTTTCTTCTTTTCCCTCTTTTGAGCAGATCATATTAATTTTAAATCATGTTTCCATGTATGCATTTTTATTTCAACATGTCAGTACAATTAACTACAATTCTTGCTAATAAAACGTTGAATCATGCTTATACATTAACATGCTGCACTTCAAAATGGGAAGTACTTTAAAGGGTGAAAGAAAAAGTAAGAGTACAAAATCATCTAAGTCTTTGTGTATTTTTATAGAAATTGCTCGAAATGGTGACCTGAATTTACATGGAAAAGTTGGCAGTGGCAAAGGAACGATTGTCGTACTCTCTCTACTAAAGATTTATGTTGTGAGTAGAATCAGAGAAAGCATAGTAGTGTTAATGTTCTTATTGGAATATAAAAGAAAGCAAAAATGGTATCTGCATGAAAAGAAACGAACCCACGATCACAGCCTTTGACGTTACCCAAAGAGGATTTCTAAAATAATAATTATTACTGCTTGAAGAACAACAAATGTTATAGTCTACGAAAATATTGCATAGTAATATGCTTTTCGTAATGTTATAAATGTATAATTAATAAACAAAACTTCTAAACACTACCGATTACTGCAGCCCATTGTTTTATTGGACAAGCTACACCATTCTTCTATGTGCAGCAGCGTTTTATGGATGAGGATAGGATCTGACAAGCTGTAATGGTGTGCTAATTAAACTAAATTATTCGAGTAGCGTTACCTATCATGTAGTGGGAGATGGATGTCGAATCAGGCGAGACTGAGGGTGTAAACCCATAAAAGTGTAACCCATGCTTGTAGTTAATGGCTCTACAAAGATTAACGCCTTCCTGGAGGTATTAGCCTAACTTAATGGCCTCTTTAATGGGTTACGTTTTAATGCTCCCGAAGCATTTCCCAGACTCCTTATGCGTTTACGGGAAGTACCCCATGGCAATTCCATTTAGGATTAGGATTTAAATAGGAGCAAGTGAAAGAAAGCGATACAACACACAAAATGAAACTCCATTACTTTGTTAGGCGTCCGTAGAACTTAAAATAAGGATTAGCATAAACAATCATTTGTGAAATAAATGTATATATGAAGATATAGATATAGAGTACTAAGGTTCTTTAAAGGGTTTAACAACTCAAATCTCCAGAGACGGTGAATGAAATTGGTGAAATAATCTCAAATGAACCCGATATCGCATAAGTGTGCTGCATGCTGCATATGTGTTGTACATACATATATACAGGCTTTTAATGCACTATACTGAAATAACTTGACAGATTGTTAAACGTATTGGTATCAGATGCTGATAAGTCGGTTTAAAAGCAAAGCCGGGTAAAAAATTGGCTTAGAATGCATTTAAAACTGCTCCCCGAGTACAGAAATATGGATTTTCAGCAGCTCTTATCAGCGTTCTCAAGTTTAATGGCACAAAAACCTCTCAAATTTCGAACTAATCACTTGATAATGCAACACTGAGCAACATTAGCTGCCTTCTTGCATTATGAAGCCTGACTGCTCTTATGGCTTAATTTGTAACGGGTTTACTATTCCTGTCATTATTATTTTTGTTAGGTTATGTACACAAAAATAATGACACATCTGGTGCAAATGTCACGGAAGCAGTACTCGGCTGAGGCTGAGACAAATTTTATTAGAATATTGTTATACTCTCTTAGTCTGGAAACACTTGGGAGTGAGAGTTTAATGTTAACAATGATTAAAATCTAATTTTAAAACAACATAAGACAACGAGCTTTTTTTCCCTCAAGTCATAGCCTCCATAGAAGTTAAAGGCGGACTGAATGCACAAATGAAATGAATACGCGTTTTTATTTACTGACAATTGTATGTTTTGCACAGTTAATGTGTCTATAGGTTGCACATTTCAGAATTTACGATTGCTCTATCTACCTGAATATTGTTATTCATGTTGGATATGTGGGTCGATAAACTGAAAGTCTCGTAAAGTGTATGATGTTTCGCAGGCATACCATATAAATTGTCTGCAAAATACCTAGCAGAAGTGGTAAGCTGAGCAGGAAAAGGAAGCGGAAGGCTTTAAACACATTCACAATAAAAATCATTTCAAAAACATCGTACTACACAGAGCATTCCATTTGTTTTGCAGTGTATATACTGCACACACCCTCCCCAAACTCCTGTTTAACTAGCACCTATCGTAATAGATTCTTTTAAAATTAGTTGAAACAAAATGTCGGATGTTTGCCATTGGATAGTAGTAGGTTGTGACGAATTAAAGACACACCTACCCTCATAACGTACAGTCACATAAACAAATGTTAAATAGTTTAATAATTCAATGTTGGCATAAATCACAACACTTACTACTTTGTGTAGCAAGCGTAATAGCTGAGCCCTGTTTACTAATGAAGTTTAAAAGGCAAATCCTTACAGAGCTGTGGTGGTCGAGCTGAGTTATTACGTTTCAGTCGTACCAGTGATCTCAGAACACGTGTGCGAATCTAGGATAATGCGTCAAAGCTTTTTTACCCTTCATTTGACTTCTGTCGACTTGTGATCGATTGGGCTCGATGTCAGTCTGCCGTGAACTAAACGGATGTTTCGTAGGTTCATACCTCCTTAAAAGAATGTTTTTTTTTTTTTTAAATCAGTAATATCACATTGAACATATTCAACAGAAAAGAAAAAAGTAATACATGTCAAGTACAGAAAAATTACTACATTATCAACATTTTATCACATTTACTGTCACATGTACATTCAAAGTGCGCTCCAGAGGTACTTAATGAAATCTCAAGATGCATTTTGTGTGTTTAATGTAATTTATTTGTAATTTGTTTTGTAATACCTCATTTTTTGTCGAAAGAAATGAAATGGAGGGTGTGCAACAACTTCGACCCAACACCGTAGATTCGAAAAGCGCTTACTTTGTGTAAATAATTAAGTATAGAAATTAAATATCCATTTTTATAGGAGCGTTGACTGTCAATTCCAAATCTAATTACATAAATTTGGTTTTAACACGAGTTAACTATAAGACTCTTCGATTAAAATCTGTGTTTTAAGATATCACTTACCTATGTTTAGGACAGTTCAACCCTGGAGCATTGCTTCAAAGCTGTAACATTCTGGTTACTCCGCTCATACCATTTTTCTATAAAGTAGGGAAACGTCAAAAATATAACAAACCAAAGACTTTTCGTTGATTCAACATTAAGTATGCTTTTTACAAGGTGCAAACTTCTATATTATAGTTATGATGCTGCATACATATTCTTTGAAGTTTCTGCTATAGTATTCAGGTTTACTATTTGGATGTAACTGACCGAACAGAAACGCCTAAACACATACAACACAGTTGTAATGTCGTACAGCTGTACAGTCCTTTCATTTTTAAATGTATTTCCAACAGTAAACAAGAATGCGGATAGCCATTGGCAGGTAAGGCAAATCCAATATTCGCCCCCATGCACTTCTGTTGTGCAACAAGCTGGTAATATTTAAACAGTTTATCGATCATTAAAACGGTATGGAGGATTCCTGACCAGATTTCCCATTTCCTGTATATTTCCGTCCTGCTACGGAGCCGTAAACCTTGCAATTAGTTTCGACTGTGCCTACTACCTACAAAGCACATCCTCATGATAACTTGTGGATTTATGAACTTATTCTAAATAAATAGGCTCCCCCGAAGTTGAAATATCAAAGACTCTTTTATATTTATTATTACTGTTATCATTAATCAGATATAAATATTTCACCTATACAATTCCCGTTGCAGATAAAGTGTTATCTTTAAGTCTAATGTGACATATACGTCTACGATTTCATTACCTTGTTGGTTAATGCTTTGGGAAATAAATGCTTTTAAAGAGTTTGGGTTTCTAAGTATAAAGTAATTTAACTATGGTATAAGTCATATGTAATAAAACCAAAATATCTCTCAGCTTCAGTTCCAATGTTTCAAAAACACACCCGATACATAAAAAGACGAGATAGGCATTGCTTCTTGACATGGAACGTGGTTGTATAGCCATGGAAAATATAATTGAACGCGTTTTGAGAGCGCAAGTTCCACTTTATATTGCAGCGCTGTTTACACAAAGCGATGTTTCCAACAGGCAGCCAGAGTTTATAAACAAACTCTGTTACCACATGTTGAAATCACAATTGTATTTTCTCTGATACTGAATGAGGGGTTGTGGATCAAATGGGTGTTATTCTCGCCATTCTCCGTTAATTAAAGCATCAGTAGAATAACAAATCTGATGTGCTGCACTCACACGACTTTCTCTACTCTTGTACTAACCATTCTTACAAACTCTTATTCCTACATCTTCTTCGTGTTAGTTAAGATAAACATTTTCACAAATTATCTTATTGCTATTTCCTTGTAGGTGCAGTAGGCTTTGTGCGATACTCAAATCTTTTAAAGCTTTGAGATTCCGTTCTCTTTGCACACTTACATAAAAAACTGAACAACGATGTTGCATTTCACGAAAGTTTTAAGTTTTCTGAAACTGACACACATAACAAGGAATATCTCCGAAAAGTAATTTAGACAGAAATTGTGTACTTTAGCAAGACTACATTTTCTATAGTATATTTGGTCTATCTCTAACGGTTTATCGGTTATACAAAAGTTGTTCAGAGTAAATACGACTACAGGGGCTATAGCCAGAAAATTCAAGATATTCATTTCATTTGTCATAAAAATATCTCAACATATGACATTTTAATCAAAATTATTCGAGCAATTTTCAAGAATATCAAAATTCTCGAAAAACTTTCCATGTAAAGGGTAGTTTAGGGTGGGGCTACTTTCTTCAAAATCTTCGTGTCGCATCCTTGAAAGACATTGAACTTAAATACCAACTTTGGTTTCTAACCTACTTTTCGTTTTTGAGTTATGCTGCCCACAGACACACAGATACACACACACACACACACACACACACACACACACACACACACACACACACACACACACGGACATTTTTCCAAAAATGCTTTTTTTTTTATTCAGGGGGTCTCAAAACATATATTTCCGGTGAAATCTCGACATAGAATTTTTGGGTGAAATAGAATACTTCCCCTAGTTACAGTACCCTCAATACAATAAATAAATCATATTACCATAAAAGCTATACTTTTGTTATAGCGCCTCGTATTAACTGGTCTGTTACATCACTCCAACTAAATAATAATTGTATTATTGTCTAACTGAAATAGAATATTCTTTGCACGCTATATTCTGTTAAAATGTTTCCTTCTTCTTGCATATTATGATAAATAATTTATCAGAACTTTACAGGAATGAGTGCTCTTTATTATTATAAATGCTCCTCTGTCTTTTGCAATATTTTGAATATCACTTACTAATGTTTACTGATGAAGCATCACAATTGCAAATTTTATATTAAAGCTGTTCATACTGCGTAAAATTGGTTTATCAAAATTTACTTCAGTATTTTTCTTGTATTAAGTTAGTTGTTCGTTCAGGCTTATTGCTGTTTTCCATTAATTCTAGATACTCATAAAATTACCATTAATTGCTTAGCAACATCATTTAACTGCTCCAAGAAATGATTAGAATGAAATATTTACAGTAAGCGTTGTGTATACCAGTGTTGCAATTGAAAGACCCACATTTGAAAAACAGTTTAAAGTCAATGTAGTAAACCTAGAGTTAAATGCTGAATATTCAGTTATTCATTGGAGTTAATCTGGTGTATTTTAATGAAGATGTTCAGTGAAATTGTTTTTAACTACGTTGCACAATAAGACATGAAAAAGGCATTTGAATGTTGGAATACATTAAGAGCAATTACGCTTTTACATGTATAATCAGGTTCATAACAAAGCTATTTTCTTTGTGTGTTTCAGGTAAGCACGATGGAGCCCCTTCCCATTAACAGAGGCTCGTTAAAATGTAAACAGTAAACCGGCGCCAGAGGCCTCCTCGTCCAGCAAGGCTTGCAATTAAGCCCAGTCTCGTAAGTCACGCCCGTATTTGTGTTGCTGCTGCTTCACGTTTGTTAGCGCTTCTCCAGATGTTGCTGCAGTGGCAATTGCTAAGCCTTAATGTTTCATAATTATGATCATTATCACGTGCTCTATATCTTACAGCTAAATATAAGGCAGTTCTTGACAGCATCCTCAATGCTGATTGACAGTATTTTAATGTCTAATAGACGACTCGGTAAACTCACGAGTTTGCTTGCTTCGTCCCAACAATCTCCTTAAACTAATTTCTAGTGTGTGAGGTTTAAGTTAAACCATGGAAAGTAGAAAGTAATATAATCGTATTCCACAAGGCATTTGGTAATCTTTAACTGCCTAATCTCGAGACCTCTACTATTGAAACTTACTACTTAATTCTGGACCGTAATTAGCGCACCCGCCCCTTCTAGAAGCGTCAGGTAGCAGCATAAGGTCATGTTTCAACTACACATGTTAAAGGATTTACCTCATTATATTGCACAAATCTGTCTGATAATTTTGCTTTACTAGTCGTAGTTCAAACTAAAATTATTTTGCAACTCTTCGATTTGAAATTATTAGCTATTGTTTAAGTTTTTATATCTTTAAAAATGAATAACTCAAAAGCCATTAGGAACAAAATGGTTAATTGATTGTGTTTTGGGAATTTACAAAAATTTTACGTGACCAATTTCAGAAGATTTCGATGAAAACTACATCGTCTGGGACATTTTTTCTAAAAAATGTTTTTTTTTTTTTCCAAATCTACAAAATTTAAAATGAAGACATTTCTATTCTGGAGTTCTAACTTACATTAAAGACTTAACTAATACTAAACCCCAGCGCAACAGCCCATGAAGGGCCAAGACCTACCGCCCAGCCGCTGCGTCCCCCACCTCTGCCCATTACAGGCGTCATTGGTGGGATGCAGTATTGGAGGGTGGGACGTAGTCAGCGCCCCGTTCCCTCCCGGTTAGTGATGCGGTTTTCTCGACCTGGGGCCGCTACTTTTCCATCAAGTAGCTCCTTAATTGGTCCCCCCGTGACCTAACGAGGCTGAGTGCAGCCCGTGCCAGACCTCCCAGAAGGGATAAAATCCCCATGCTGGTACCGGGGATCGAACCCGGGTCCTCCACGCCAGAGGCAAGCGCGCTACCAACTGCGCTACCGAGGCGGTCACATTATAGACTTAGTCATTTATAATTTAAAAAGTCGGAATACATTTTGGATCTATGTCTCCTAAGTATTTTTAAAGTCATGGAATATAAGTGTCAATTTTTGCAAGGTTTATACTAAGTTTCAGTGTAGTATGTCCTTAAGGCGAAGAAAAGTCCTGCAGATCTTTCAACACTAATACTGATGACTTCAACCGTTTTCGTTAAATATCAATATTTCATATTGTTTTATTACCAAAAACAAAAGATAAAACCACAGAATATAACTTGTGTAATTATATGCTTATACGGATCTACATATGAGTACCTAAGTGATATATGCATAATTGTAACTTCTAAATGTAATAGTTACTATTTATCTCGAACACAACGAGATTATAATTCAATTTCTCCAATGTTGAGTTCTTTGGGCATTTTTGAGTATATATGACGTTAGGGGTGTAAGTAGTACACCTTTTCATAAATGGTACCTTAATATGTATCCAATTCAGTGTGTTAGTTGTATTCTCTCTTCATGGAACAGTTTTGCCACAAACTAATTACATATTTTCCAGGTCTAGAAGACCGCATAACTGGCCGGGAACGCTCGGGGCGCTGACCACGTCCCACCCTCCAGTACTGCACCTCACCAATGACGCCTGTAGTGGGCAGAGATGGAGGACGCAGCGGCTGGGCGGTAGGCCTTGGCCGGGGTTTATATAGTTTAATTACATATTTTAGTGCCTGATGTTTCTTGTATACGCGCAAGGCCCCGCGAAATGAACAACGCCGTGAGGTAGACTATCCGTATTGCTCCACATCTCAATGCGCGACCCACTATCCTAAATAATGTGAGGTCATTGGCCTTGCAGAAAGCATTCTAACTCAGTTCCAAGTTAGCATTCGTTATCGCGTTACAACGTTAGTTTCGGTCACTGCGTCATGTTTTCCGTAGTACCTACGCCTACTAGAAGGTACCAACTAACGCAAGAATATACTACTGTTAATAAATAAAATTATAAGTCTACAGCTGAAGGAAAAAATTAATGTCGTGAATTAGCAGTACAAATATATGCAGCTGATATCGAAATTTAGATTCATATGGAATGGGCTTGATAAAGACACGTTTTAATTTAATTGCCGGATGTGAGATTTGCGATAAGTGTTGAGTAATAACATAGGTAGATAATAGAGTAGGAAGTGTTGTAAGGTGAACAAGATATGAGTAAATAATAGTCGTTAAATTTGTAGGATAAACGCATTATTGGTTTGAAATTAACGAGTCAGGACGTCATATCACATAATTTGAAATTCAGGTCTGCCAACCTTAAAAGTCGCGCGATATGTTTAATAAAATATAAAGTTAACATTGTTTAATCATAGAAAGGTAACTATATATTTGGAATTCAGAAAAAGAACATGTTATAATAGAAAGGGATATTTCTAAATTGTGAAAAGGAATGAAATAGCATTTTGGATACGAGGCTTTCTTTTGATGACGTCATGAAATTTAAAATTGGAAAGAACGTTTTCCTAGCGTGGGGACGCCAGGAAGCGTGATCACTCGCCCCAGACCGGTAGTGGACTTAGAGGTGTACACATGTGAGTTGCGATTGCTCTGCGAGTATATATGTATCGAAAGTCGGCATAACTCCCGAAAATGTCAAAAGAGTGAAAAATAAATAATCTACAAAAGTTCTTCTGGGTGATCTATAAAATATACCTACGCATACCCTGGATTATAGAAATCTCATGTTGAACTAGCCGGAGCAACCAACAAATATCGCATCAAATGGCGATCTAACGTGGAGTAAAATCACCTAATTCCGCATCAAATGGCGATCTTACGTGGAGCGACAAACGTTCATTCCGCATCAAATGGCGACCCAACGTGTGACGTCGAGAGAAAAATAAAATATAGACCAACCCCAAGAATGAACTAGACCAGCATTGAACCAGTGATTAATAAGAAGGACGACCAAGCCAGCATCGAACCAGCAAACAAGAAAGACGGTGTCCAACGTGTCAACATCGTCAGAGAACATCGTGTGAAACGTGTGGTGAATAAGTTTAAGTGCAGTTAAAAAAAATCATAATAGTGAAAATTGTGAAATATTGGTGAGTAGAAAAACACATGCAAATAGCTTAGAAATGCAAGACAGTGATAGCGATTTTCTAGGTTTTGAGAGTCCGGAAATTGAGAAAAGTGTAGTTAGGATGGAAGAATATAGTCAAAATATAATCGGTAGCAGAATATGCCAAGAAGTAGAAGTTCAGAACATTAGAGAAACACCTAGAGGTAGCTCAGAAATGTTTGGTAGTAATTCAGAAAGGCCAGCGAGTATGTCAGAAATAGAGAATATGTTTCAAAAGATAATGGAAAAGATAGATGAAACTAGTACAGAATTAGGACAGAAATTAGAGAAGGGACAACAGGAATTGGGAATGCAATTGGAAAATCAGAAGAGAGCTTTAGAAACCTTTAGGGAAGAAGTTAGGGAGGAAATTAATAAAGTTAGTAGGGAAGTAGAAGAAAATAGAGAACAGGTTAAGAGAGAATTAGAGACAATAAGGCAAGAAGTGAAGAATTCTGAAAAGAAATTAGGTCAACAAGTGAGTGAAAAATTAGATAAAGAAAGGGAAAGAGTAACACATAGATTAGACAAACAAAGGGAAGAGGTAGTACAAAGGTTAGATAAAGACAGGGAAGAAATTAGAGAAGAGCTACAGGGGTGTAAAGTTAGAATGGAAAGATCTGATGTAGAAAGTGAAAGGCAGGCTAGAAATTTGGAGGATGTTACAGACCAAATAAAAGGGGTAGTAACAGAAATTACTCATGTAAAAGAGGCCTTAGAAAATTTGAAATTAAATGAAAATGCATGTAATCACCACAATCTTAATAATGAAGCTGCAAGAAACGAGGCAATACCAGGTGTATCAGCTGACATTTCAATGCAAAATAGGGGTAACAGTAATTCCCATTCTGATCTCAGAAATAGCTCAGGGACAAGTAACAATTCAAATTTACATTGGCCTAACCATGTCTTAAATGAAATGACACCTCCAGTTTTTGAAAATGAAGATTCAGATGATCCTAAAGCCTTTATAGAAGGGTTACAAGAGTACTTCACGGTGAAACATATACCGGAGGAGTACAAGATGGTGATAGTAAGAAAATGCCTAAAGGGTAATGCTGCCAATTGGCTAGGCCTTTCTATGGGTAACAATAATGATTACGGGACCTTTAGGAACATCTTTTTAACCAGATATTGGGGGGCTAGTAGGCAGGCTAATATTAGAGTCGAATTAAGCAATGGAAAGTTTAATCCTAGATTGGAGGAATCGATGGTCAACTATTTTATGAGAATAGCGAGAAAATCGAAGATGTTGGATCCTCCCATGGATGAAAAAGATCTAATAAATATAGTTACTCCACATTTTCCGGAAACGCTTCAACACTACCTAATCATAGCCCGACCCGGTAGCATTGCAGCTATGATCGAATTATTATCAGCCTTAGAAGTCAATAAGCCAAAACACGCATTTGGAAATAAATATGAAGAAAAGGAAACTGTAAATTCCTTCGGGCAAGGGGCACAGTATTATCAGAATAGAAGTGAGGTTAGGGAAAGATATAAAGGACCAGTACCAAGGATGGAATCGTTCCGGTGGGAAAATCAAGGTAGATGTAACCAGGAAGGGCATCACCAAAATAGAAATGGTAATCTAAGGGGAAGAAATATAAGGGTGAATTATATGAATACAAATAGATTTGATCGAGGTAGACGGGGACGTTATTTTGGACATAGTAGAAATTCAAATGATGGGTATTGGACAAACAGAGATAATGAGTTTAGACCGAGGTCACCAAGACAGGGAGAAAGATGTTATAATGGACGAGATTCCCCTGAAAATGCTGAAATGGTTGAGGCCATTAACACGGTCAAAAACATGGTAGGAAGTAACCCCGATTTAATGCAGGAAAACAGAAGTAACAATTCGGGAAATAGTACAGGAGCCATACATAAAAATCAGGGAAACGCCAGACCCAGTCAAACGCGCCTTCAGTGAGAACTGGGTATCCTAGTAATGATTGTGATAAGTACTCGTTAATAAATAGTCCTGGAGGGCAAATGATGATACAAAAGAAAAGAGAATGGAAAAATAGAATCGACGAAAACGAAAAAGTAGGAGATCCACCTAAAATCAAAATTGGAGTAAATGGAAAACAATACAATGCAATTATAGATACGGGATCAAATAGCACAGTATGCTTACAAAATTTGTATGATAATTTACAAAGTGGTTTTAAAGTAATGTCTTTACCAGTTAATGGGATATATTGCTCGCTAGCTGTGGGAAAACGAAAAGAGAGAGTAAAATTTCAAGCAATGATAAATATTTAAATAAATGGCAGAATACTAGGAATTTTATTTCTGATTGTAGGAAGACTTGTGACAGATATTATAATAGGTTGTGATTGTCTTTATGCCTGGGAAGCTGTGGTGAATTTTAAAAACATGATTGTAGAAATGAAAGTTGAAGATGAGACCATTATAGTGCCATTTGTGGAAGATAGTAGTTCAGAAACTATTGTAAGAGAAAAAGAGGAAGAAGAAATCCAAGGGGATACATTCTTTGTAGAGTATGTTAAAGTAGGAGCTATGGAATTAACTGAAGTAAATATCAAAGAGTACAGTGTCGATAATAAAGAAAATGTAGAATGGGATAAAAATGATTTATAGACAATTTGAGGTTTTCTGACGCAACTAGGTACTATGATAGGGAGAGTAGTGAAGACTTAGAAGAATTATTGCGGGAAAAGGTAACTCAGGCTGATCAACTAAATGAACAACAGAGGGATAAACTGTTTAAAATATTAATCCGAAATAAAGAAGTATTCTCTGAGAAACCTGGTAAATGTAATATTTATACTCATTCGTTTGAGATGATACCTATCAAACCTTTTACACATAAAGCGAGAGCTATCCCTAGTACCATAATAGAAGAGGTAGATGCAGTTATAAAGTCAATGTTAGAAGATGAGGTTATTGAGATTTTGAATTCAGAATTTGTGAATCCCCTATGTATTGTAAATAAGGCCAATGGAAAGATTAGGGTGACATTAGACGCGAGAAAACTAAATCATTGTTCCTCATACTTTCCATCAGGGAATCCAACAGAACGTATCCTCCGAGATATAGGAATTTATTTACGTGTACTTACACATCATAATCACAAGGATTGGGTGAAATATTGTCCATTGATAGAAAAGATTATTAATCACACCATTAATGTAACTACTGGGTTTGCCCCAATAAAATTAATGTTAGGAATTGAACCAGAACCAATATTGATCGGGGTACCAAAAATACTCAAAATTAATGACATTCAGTTAAGTGAAGAAGAAAGAGCGAAAATTGCTTTTGAACGAATCAAGAAAAAGGCAGAGAAGCGAAAATTAAAGAAAAAGAGTAGAAAACATAAATGGGAACCTAAGATAGGCGATTGGGTACTAGTTAAAGACCATAAGTTATCAAGTGCATTGCGAGGTAGGAACAAAAGGATGGAATTGTTATATAAATGTCCTGCAGAAATTATATCAAAATTTGGTTATCATACCTATGAAGTAAAAGATGTTAAAAATGAAAAATGTTTGGGAAGGTGGCATAAACAACTCCTTCGACCATACAAGAAACCGTGTAGTACCTTCGAACCTTGATTGCATGTAAAATTCGAAGTGTCAGTTGTTCTATTGGCGCCCAATCAGCTTTTAGATAAAATTTAAATGTTAGCTTACTTGAAAACCATATATTGGTCAGATACTTATGTATTCATGACAAATGCAGAATGTGAATTTCTATATACCACAAAGAGCTTAAGAATATGTTGTATAGAGCTCACAATAACAGCTTCAGAAAGATTGTTAAAATGTTCATCTCCGCATAGAGAGAAAACAGAATATTTAATTTGCAAACATTTGTTAAAATATTTAGATGTATAGATAGTTATCACAGCAAGACAAAGAAAGAACTTGTTTGAAGAGTGTAATGGATTTATATAAATATATGTACATTTTAGTGCTTAAAGGATCTAGTAAAGATATGTGTTACAATAACAAAAGTGCAAAATCACAGTGCACGTGATAGTGAGAGCGAAGTGAGCAAACATGAACTAAAAGAAGGAAGTATAAAGAAAGTCTCTTGAAATTTAACCTTTATATAAAAGTTTCACAGAAGAAACCATAACATATTGTAATTAGTATTTAAGGATTAATGTTAAGTCAAGTGTATAATTGTTTGTCATGTTATAAAGATTAATGAGAAGATGTGTTAATAACCAATTTCAAAACAGTGTAATTGAAAATTGTATATAATAGATGTTAAACTTGAATAGCAACATTTGTTTTCACCAACTTTTCGTTTTTGAGTTGCTTTTCACAGATACACACGCACAACACACACACACACACTCTCTCTCTCTCTATCTCTCTCTCTCTATCTCTCTCACACACACACAAACACGCATATGCACGGGACTTTTGCTAAAAAAATTTTGGGTGGAATACAATACTTCCCCTATATACTATACGTGCAGAGAAACTAAGAATACTCTTCGTAAAGGTATATCTTCACCTACTCATCTTCCATAATGTAGGGAAAGCTGCTTTCTGATTCGCTTGTAACTGTAATTTTAATGTGAGTGACAATTATTTTGGAATATAAGAAAGAATACGAAGGATAAATACAGGAGCCTATTTTAAGGAAATGAAAAGCAGTAGAAGGATCAGAAATAAACATGGGGAAACAAGGAAACTTGAATGGCACGAATCAAAGAATCTACCATTCTGGTGTCTTGACCTAAACTAATTTAAATCAGAACTTATAGCTGATCTTTGAGGACTAAAATGCTAAAATCTCTAAAACTGTATATTCGATTAACCTCACGAGGAGGACATCAGTTTTCACCATATTAAACGGAGGCACAAGGTATTTTTCCTTCTCTTATTCTAGTTGAGATAGATAGTAGCCAATGAGCTTAGCGCCGCGAAATGAACACGGCTGTACGTTTTGTCTCTTACCTCAATGCGTGAGCTACGGGCCTAAGTAGTAAGAGATCATCGACCTTATAGGGGCATTGGAACTCTGCTCCAGTGCACCATTCGCTATCGCGATACCGGCCCATTCTGTGCCACGCCTACTTAGAAATACTAACCAATCTTAACTGCCACGTTTAATAACTAATTGTAAGTAATTATAAGTCTGCAAATATTGATTTAATATTGTTCATTGTAGGTTCTCAATTATCAATAATACATCTGCACTTATAGCTCTAACAAAGCGTGTATTATTTTTAATTAATTATTAGATTGGGATTCTATGTGAAATTATCAAATTAGAGCAGCTGATACGTGAGTATAATTATATTTCTCGAATATCCCCAATTATACTCTAAATATGCATAACCACGTTATTTAAGATTAAGAATAATGCAATTTAGATTAAGGAACGATGAGGCCCATGGAGAAGGGCGTATCCAGCACTCGCTTCAATACTGGGCTAGGGGGCGGGTTGCCCGGAGCGGAAATCAATAACCTGTCTGCTAGCCCGCCACAGACAAGATCTCTGGGATACGAACTCAAATTTCGACTCTGAAACGTTTGTGTCGGCTGCTGCCTGAGCTGTACGGTAAACTTCACAGTGGGAAAAATGATCGATGTAAAACAAACTTTGTTCCAATTTATTGATTTAAAATAGAGAAACAAAACAATTGTATTAATTGGAAACTCACGGTCTATTTGAAAATTCAGTGTGGTAGCCAAGACACCGTTCATAGACTCCAACTAGAATTGTAAAACTACCATAGGCTACCGTAGTTGTCCTAGCAGAATTAGATAAGAAGCCACCCGTATTGCCTCTACGTTAGGTGTGTTGCATACCTATCGGGCGTTGCCTGATACCGATCGCGTAGTTCACATAGTTTGATCACGTTTTACTAGATTCCTATAGAATAGCGTTGTGTTTTGAACCTTCTCGAAACTCAGAGAGGCTATATACAGGGCCGTTGAACCAACAGAACATTAGTGTCTTTAAAATATTTGGAAGCTCCTCTAAGTATACTATGTACAATCCAGATCAAAGACATTGATAGTGATAGTGATGTTATTGTCAACCGAAAGTGCAGTTTCTATTTTGATCACAGTAACCAAACTCATGATCACAGCTTTGGTGATCATTATGTTAGAATTTCTCATTTTTTAATTTGTTGTACTTTGTATTATGTTTCTTTCCGTGCCAATGCTACTAATATTACCGATAATCCTAGGATTTACTACGTCATTTATGCACTGTGCAAAAGCCACCGAACAGTAGTTTTGGTAGAGCACAACTCCAGACTCAACCAAGCAGAAATACGATTATCGCTATATCCAATCGCACGTGGAACTTCTCATTTAACTTAATTCGTTGCTATGGACTAGCTTCCTTACTGGTGCCAATGACTAATGTTTCTGAACGCACATAGAATGTTTGATTCGTGTATTCCGGTGTAGTTTAAAGGCACCAGTGGTGTGTAAGTTATTATTTTTAATTTATTTTTAGTACTTACTACACCCTTTTTACACTCGCTTTATTGCTTGCTAAAGATGAATGAAACTGAAAAAGATGTGCCCGGAGTGTTTAGAGTCGAGAGTAATTGAAAGAACAAAGACGTCCAAGAAGTAAATACTTCCCCGGAATCGTCGAATCTAGATCTTTCAATTTGACGAATACCCACTGTCTGCAGCAAATATTGCTTGCTATTCGATAAAACTAGAATGCACAACATTTTACAGCCTAACAGAAACCAGAACTCGAAAATACGATTTAATTCAGCGTGAAGCGGCCAATTCAAGTTAAAATTATAGCACAGCTATCCAACCATTTTTATCATTTTCTACTTTATTTTATTGCATATACTTTGGATTTCTTTTTCTTTCTTTCTCTTTCTTTGCCACAAAAGCTAAGCCTTTCTGGAAAAAGTAATCTACAGCACTACAGTTGTGTAAACTGTGTGCTAAATCCAAAAGAAGCAGATGTAACTACATAAGATGCGGCAGTTATAAAAAGAAACATCTGATGCATTCTGAATCGAATTTGGAGAAGGAAAATAAAGTATGCCATTACATTTGGTTGGTTCAACATATTAAAATCTTAATGACAGCTATGAAGCGAGTTATAGATCAGCAAGTGGTCAATCGACTGCAGCGTGGTATAATAATCTATCTGAAATATCCCTACACCGCACTGCACCACATCCTTTTTCTTCATTCCTTCATTTTTGTCTTTTGTTTCATGAAATCATGAATATGTTATGGATATGCGCAATTATTTCCCTGATGTGAGCATGAAATATCTTGCCAGTTAACTTTGAAAGAGGAAGAGAGGAAGAGAAATTATATTTAGGAGGAAGATATGTGGGTTTAAGGGCGCTCAACTAATGGTCATCAGCGTCCTTAAAAACAATTATAGCAAAAGCCAGTTTACTAGTAAAAACGAAAATAAATATACAAAACAGAGTGGCAAAAGCCAGAATTAAAACAAAGTGACAAAGTTGTCAAAAGAGTATAAAAATTAGATATCTAAAGTTTCAAATCCTCCAACTCATTTTACACGACGTTGTTTGTTGCACAGGAGACAAAGAGGAACAGGGTCCCGTTTAAATAGGTAACCACGTGAAAAATTGTAATGGCCAATTTACAAGTCGAGTGATTGCATCGCCCTAGTTAACGTATGAGAGACAGAGACAGTGAAGAAACACTAAAAGGACTGAGGCAAGGCTACGAGATGTAAAACTTGTGAGTTGTGATAGCCCGAAAGGTGGAAGACTGTGTTAACGACGAGAAGAAAACTGTATTTGTGATAAAATTTTAGAGGAAATATAAAGTTATAGAAAAGTAGTCGTACGCATTTTGTCATAATATCATGAGAGAACCCAAAGTGAGAGTGGCTGGCCCAAAGGGATTCGAACCCGAGTGCTCCCAAATGCGAGCCTCACAGGCTACAACGAAGCCAGCTCGCTCAGTTGCCACAGAGCGGGTATCGATTTTAAGAGGTGGACAATAGAATTTTACTTCAACGTTTGGGTTTAATTGGCTCGAAACAATAAATCTCACAAACACTAGTTTGTAGATTTGATACAAAAGGGAAATCATTTCCTTTTCTTATTAAATGCCTGGGGTAACTTTTTCACTAAAACGAAAGACTCTAGCTTGAAGAAAGCCCTTAAGATCTGTCACACGTAGGTGAATGAGGTTCATTGATCTGTTGAAGTGCGAATAGAACTGGAACATTCCAGTCAACATAGAATATTTCAGTGTTAGCATACCTCGCAGACTTAATCTCACCACTTAAGTGATATCTTCCCTTTAAAGTAAGCATTTCTGATAGAAACAACTTTGGAGAAGACCCCATTTAATACATAAGGACCATCTAGTAACTGATGGCTCATGCATAAATGGAAAAACTGGATTAGGCATCTATTACGAGGCTGCAGTCGAATGCAAAAGCATAAACCTAGGCGGATACGCTACTGTCTTTCAGGCAGAGGTACTTGATGTACTCGAAAGTGCGTACCATTGCTGGAAAAAGGGACTCATTAGGAAAAATATCCTTACAGGTTCCGACAGCCAGGCTACACATAAAGCTCTCAGTTAAGTCTAAACTAGTTGGGAATGTTATCACACATATTACTCGTAAAACTTTCCACCCGAAAACAATGTGGAGCTTTGGTGAGTACCAGGTCATACGGGTATTACAGGAAATGAAAAAGACATGTCCTAGCAAAGAAAGGGGAATCTCTACAGGACCAGAACTTTTCTATGGATTAAGCGCCTTATAAGCCAAAAGCACTACACAAACTTGGGTTCGTAATGAAAACCAAAAAAAAAATTGGAAATAATACCCATAAACAAACTTTACAAGCAGATAATTAATAAGCCTGAGGATAAACTGTATAAGTAACTGACTCATTAGGCTAACCAAGCTGCAGCTTACAGGAACTGTAAGTTATAAAGAGACTCAAAAACATCCGAACCGCTGCGCGGTGTTTTTCCACTGGAAACATTATAACGCAGCTGCAGTACACTAGGTCATACGGGTGACTTGTTTTTCGCTGCTCTGAAAGTGCAGTATTGATCTGACGTGATAACGTGTGATTGAGCTATTAGCAGTGTGCTTTATTATTTTGTCCTGTACTTAGACACAATGGCTCAGCATTTGATTTCTACTGCACAGCTTGTGTTAATGATTCGTATGTGTTAACTTAGCTCGCCAAGTGAAAGTACGATTTGTAGAAAGATTTCCAGGTGATTTGTGATTTCTATCTCTGGGGTAACTTAAAGCATAAAGTGTACAAGACAAACCCACACCCCCTGGAAGAATTAAAACAAAATATCCGACAGGAAATTGCCAACATTTCTTTACGTGAACTGCGGCAAATGATGGATAATTTCATAAAGAGGTGCAAAAAATGTATGGACAACGACGGTGGCCAGTTTCAGCATCTCCTTTAGTAACATTGCTGAATAAAACCTTTAAAACTAGTTTTAAATATGCTTTATGGTTTCATCCGCGCTGTTCTATGACAGCGGCAGTCGGCGAAGAGCGTCGAGGACACGTACAGGCAAAACACAGTGCAGCCGGTTCGGAGGTTTTTGGATCACCCGGTATAACTGGACATGGAACTTTCAGAAAACGTCTAAGGACAATGGAACTACACCAAATGGAACCCATTTGTCGCTCGTGTTTAAAAGCCAATGACACGGCGAAACTTCTCTTATTAAAATGCGAAGCCACAGAAAGGAAAAAATACCACATCCTTGGAGCCACCGCAAAATTAAAGAAAGGTTCCAATCTACTAAGACAAATGTTACAATTTTGTGTGTAGAATAGGTCTTTAAATTAGAAAACAGGAGGCGCACAAAAAATCTCTGTAGGCTGAGGTGCAAAAAGGATACCTTCTTCCGAACTAGTCATGCTCATATCATACGTAATATATTGTAAAATTTCAAAACCTTCAAATTCCTTTGTGACGTTTAAGTTTTTGTTCACTTAAAAGGAGAATTATACGCCGTATTTATTCCAAATTTGTTAGTGGTTGGTGCACCCCAAAACGTAGATCAAAGGCTTAAATGGGGCTTGCTTTAAAAAGAACTTCTTTAATCAAAGAAGACACTGTAACATTCTCTGTGTGCGAAATTCAATAGCTTCTTTGTCTCTCAAAAGAATAGCTGCACTAACGCATCTTATTTCAAACGAGTTAAAATCTGGGCTCTTTCATTTACTTGCTGAATACCAACGTAAAGGAATATAACATTCATGCATAAGTGATATTTAACTTTCGTTTGGTGCTGCAGTTGGTAAGACTGTTCATCAGTGGCTCAAGCTGTAATTAAGTCAGGCTGAAATTTAATTATAAGAAATAACTTCTTTTAGCGTCATTAAAGGGAACACCACTCAAGAATGAGTGTAATGCATCAACGAGCGCGTTTTGTATGCTTTTCTTTCGTTCTTGATGCGCTGAGTGTTGATGATGAAAAGAAATGCGCAATTTTGCTACCAGGTTATGAATTGAATGATTAAAAGTTCTTTGCCATAAACGCTAGTTCCAGGGGAGGAAACTATAGTGCTGCAGCTCATAAACGAAACTTTTTTTTTTTTTTTGGAAATTATAATATGTTCTTAAAAAAATAAACAAGCTCTTTATTATTGACGCCGATTGCACGGCGCACAACAAAGGATGGCGAGGCCCAAGCTACCTCACATCACTGGCAGTGCAAGTAATAAAGGTACTCAAGGTCAAGCTGCCTCGCACCACTGTTTGTGAATTGATAACAATCAGAGCGGCAAGACAAAGGATTTATCGAGATTATTCGCGAGGCGTGCGGCGGTTGGTGTATTTGTAAAGAGGTTCCAGAAAAGGTGAAGTTCGAGAAAAGTTCGTATTACGTCACACTCGCTATATAAAGAGGGGAGGGACGGGAGTATGTAAATTGTAGCCTGTAGGCCGAGACGCATGTACCGGCACCAGGCAAAAACATTTATGAATAAACAAATCTGTAATCTGTGGTAGTAGTTACGGATGTGAGTCGTCGTAACAGGTACTGTTAGGAGAGAGAGTGTGTGTGTGTGTGTGTGTGTGTGTGTGTGTGTGTGTGTGTGTGTGTGTGTGTGTGTGCAGCCATCGTGAGACACACGTGGCGTCGAAGTGAATCCAGTGAAGCAGTTTATGTACTTGTATCGTCAAAGTCAGCTGTTTGAGAGACAGAGAATGTGAAGAAAGAAAAGAGTGAGTCATGTTTAGGAGAAGAAAACAGTTGTAGTTTGTAATAACACGAAGTATTGAGCATTGTTTTAACGCCAGTAAAAGAGAACTGTGTCGTGCATTCAGTTTTGGAAGAAACTTAAGTGACAAAAAAAACTAGATTTTGTTACCGTGGTGTCAGGAGTGGGATTTGTAGAATTGCCACTTTGTCACAGTGTGTGCTATTAGGCCTGGAACAAAATTATTGACTATTGTCTTTTGTGACTTGACGTTTTATAAAATCTTATGTTTATCAAAGTCTAATGTAGGAAACTAAGGTATTGCGCAATCCGAGAATTTTTGTATTTATAAGCGAAGACGAACAGTAGAGTTATAATTCTTACGCTCTATAGTTCTATGTTTCTTATGTATTCTTCTGCTTCTATAATCCGATTCGGAAACTAAAAGCACTTGTTTGATCAGGGGTTCTAATAGAAGTTATTTATTACATTTAAACTTTAATTTCATGGAGTTATGTCTCGAAAGGGTTATGTTACGTATGGGCTTAGCCTTCTTCGCTACAAATTATGCTCAGATACTTGATAGGAAAAGGGCGACAAATACTGAAAGAAAATATATAATTGACTATCTCGTTTTATATATTATTTTACCTTCATACTAAGAGTATACCTATGTGATTAAATTCTGGAGGAGGAAAGAAGTCCCTTTCAATTGGTTTTGCGTTACTTAACAACACATCAAACGACACTGATCTTCCTTCCGATTACCGCAGTAGCTGCAGTCAAGACTGTGTCTCTTTTGTTTCCAACACGTGACGCCATAATGAGCGTTTGATTCGCCCTACGAGGCACTGTGCTATCCCTCTCGACTATTGTAACATTAACGAATCTTACTTCCCTCAATCCACAATAGTGGTCATGAATAATATGACAAATCTTAGGTTTCTCTCACAGAAATTTCCCAACCCTACAACTTTAAAAATCTGATGTGTTGATGTATTCTCTACTATTGTACAAACTATTCTTAAAGACCCTTATTTTCCTATTTCATGTTAATCTAGAACTTATTTATAGAACTAATGACTAATTTTCTTGTAGATGCCAAGAAAGACTAGGTATAAGTGGGCTTTAAGCGTTAACCGTTTTAAAGTTGGTTCATCTTTGCATGGTAAGAGATAACATAACTCATCACTGAGTTACCCGTGCACTGCGTAATTTTAATATCACCAAATTATCGTGATTTTGGCTACGCAATCATTTTCACTGTTTTCACTGCAAAGGATTTCCTAAGATTGAAGTTAAAGTTAGTTCGTTTTCACAAGGCACTGTAAAAGGTCTTCGTACATAAATGTAAAATAATGTTGAAAACAGCATTACAAAAAATAATTAATACAAATTAAACTTAAAATGAAACAGTTTTACGTATTTAGTGGAATGGTAATTCCTCCAATTTCAATGCGCTGCTGGACAACTTCCAAAATATATATATTTAATTGCCATACTACAGATTTTTACATTCATAATTCAATGTAAACAGAAATTGCATAGCTATATCAAGCGAAAACTGCATTCAAGTATTTGTATTATGGTAGCAAATGTTTGCGATGAAAGGATAAACGGAAAAAAGAAAGATAATAACGATTCCAATTAAAGAAAAGTACAAGAGCTTGAAACTCGAAAGTAATAACAAGCAATATTTCGGAAATGGTGATCTCCACAAAGAAAATGAATATAAATAAATTCCTTGGTTTAATGACATCTACACTTTTTGCATAGTAAGACTTGATCTATCTCTTCCGGTTTACCAGTTATGCAAAAGAAATCTAGAGTAAGCAGGACTAGGTAGGTTATAGCCAAAAAATTGAAAATATACATTTCATTTGTCTAAAAATATCTTAAATTTATGACATTCTAATCAGAATCTTAAGAGCCATGTTTAAGAAAATCTAAATTTTCCAAAAATGTTCCAAGTAAAGAGTAGTTTAGGTAGAGCAATTTTCTTCAAACTTTTTGTGTCGCATCCTTGAAAGATATTAAACGTAAATACCAACTTCAGTTTTTAACCGAATTTTAGTTTTTGAGTGATGCTCTTCTCTCTCTCTCTCTCTCTCTCTCACACACACACACACACACACACACACACACACACACACACACACACACAAGAATCTGTTTCTACAATGCTTTTTTTGGATTCAGGGGGGGGGGGTGTTAAAACATATATTTTCGATGAAATTTCGACATCGAAATTTTGGGTGGAAGACAATACTTCCCCAACTTACTATATGCAGTAGAGAACATTAAAATCAGTTATCTTTACGTACGTGTCACTTGCTGGTGCAAGGAACTACTATACCTATTTATGTTTTGCGTTTTTAATTGATGAGAAAATTATTTTTACGAAGTTATCGTATGTTTATACATTAATATCCTTGTAAATCAGTAAGACAGGAATCATTCACGATGCAGAAATTTTGCTCGTCAGTTTTAGGTCTGGCTTTACGGAATGTTCATATAAAATGTAAGAATAATGGAATAGTGTATAATGTTTTGAATTTGCAAAGATTCAGATATAAGAGTTATTAATTATTAAGTTTACAGCCAAGAATTGATTTGATTTGAGATTCTTATCTTAATGTTAAGACCTAAAATGAAATTGGAATTCAGAATTATAGATTTTCTTTTTGGGAGAATATTATTATTAAATCTGACCTTATATATAGGTTTGCCATGTGACACATAATAGCTTCCATGTGTTTGAAATGAATACATAAAAAGGTTAATAAAAAAACAACAACAAAAACCAAAGTTTTTGTTAGTATATCGCACAGTTAAATGATTGTTTTATATTTTAGTACTTTCAAATTTAAATCTTATGGTTTCCATACAAATGATTTCGGCATATTGCCACAGAGTTTTTAGCTGTTTAGGGAGCTTATATTGTTGTTTCCATTGCACAAATGATTTTGGTATTGTGCCCCTTGCTCGAAGAATAGGCCTGTGACCACGATGTTGCTGATATTATATGAGGTACTGTAGAATGGAATTGGGGGCTCATATATTTTCTTCTTTTCACGATCCACTTCTGCTGGCTGGTCTAAGGATGTCTCAAACCTCACTGTGGGATCTAAGATCTCAGCTGTCCCTTTCTTCCTTCGATAGCAATGACATCAATTCGACGGTTACTGCCACAGTCAGCCACACAGTGTACCTCTTCGTGGACTTCTAATCCTTCTAACCCGCGCCTTTCGCATAAACAAACCACCTGTACGAAAGAAGTTGTTGAACTGCACATGGAGCATTCTTGGATATTTGTGCAAGTGTTTGTGTTGCAACTATCACCCATATAATCTGGTATAATTGGCTACTCTAATGGTTAACATGCGGCGGACCAAAACTTGGTCTAACGATGAAGTTATCCAGTGTCACGGAAAGGAACATTGTCATATTCTCACCAAGTAAGTGTTTGCATTGCACTTGTGTGCATTTGCTTGTTAGAAGACCAATGCCAAGAGAAAACTAACAGAATGAGAGAGAAAACAGGGGAGATATTGCAACGCTGTGTTTCCACGTGGAGTTAACAACTGTCTGTCATTTGTGATTTCTTTAATGTGATTGCCTGAAATGGCACGCTCATTGCTGCAATGTGCACCGTCAGCGACTTCCGAGGACTTAACAAGACATGCGGTGTGGCGAGAGGCTTTTGATGAAACGTAGAGCGCATGTTAACATGTTAGAGTAACACAATAACATTATCTACTGACAGTCAACTACATGTTCTGTGTGGCACCTTCTGGAGAACAAGCCATTTCGCTGACCAGTCATTTTAGAGTGATGTACTTCCAGATTTGCTGACGAGCTCTGCGCTAATGAGTTATACAACCTTCGGTGTATTGATTACAGACTTATGTCTTCTGCATTATTGCTGAATTTTGCGTTGGTCCTATTCGATATGTTCAACAGCTGCATTTGCTTTGGATCCAATTTCTTTAAAAGAAATCTTAGACTATTAACATGCAACAAATATCTCATGAATACGTGCCTGTACTCTGTCATCACTTGTATTTTCTCTACTACGTATAGTAAAGTAAAGGAAGTGTTGTATTCCAACCAAAAAGTTTGACGTCGAGATTTCGCCGGAAATACATGTATTGAAGATAGAAGTTAAGTGATTACATTCCTTGCAATATGTGCTTCATAGGAGAATTACAAACAAAAAATTCGAATGGCATTTTATTTTTTGATCAGCTAATTTTGAAAAAATATTTTTATTTATCAAAGTTGTATGCGTAATTCCATAATAATGTAGGAAGATAGCAGTTTGTTACTTGTAAGATGCGTAGAGTAACTTATTTCTGACATAGATTCGGTAGTAATTATGAGATATAACACAGGGTTTCGAAATAATTAATCATTTAAAGGACGTGAAGGAACACTTCGAGCAGCTCTTCGACACGTGAAGTATGTCGACAACGTTGCGTTGAGGTTGGTCAGGGAATTGACCTGGTTCGTGCATGTAAACAGATCGTGTAATGTTTTGGGAGCTAACGCTTCTGATTGGCCTACACTCGCACAGGAAACACAGAAGGACAATGTACGGTATGTGTTTATCTTTTCAAGACGCACTGTTAGGAAGTTTATGTACTGAGCTAGGGAAAGTGACACCCATCCAATCTGCAGTGTTGCCAGCTTGTTTTGGACAAAACTAAAACATCTCAGTATTAAATGATCAGTGACAAAAACGTAAGATACAAAATGTGATCCAAATACTGCGATCTACCACTGGTATAAATTAATGTAATGACTACCCTTCCACCTGGTATGCATGTTTTGAGCCTCCCTAAATAAAAAATAAAGCATTTTTAGAAAATGTCCATGCATGTGTGTCCATCTGTGTGTCTGAAACGAAAAGTTGGTTAAAAACCAAATTTGGTATTTATATCTTACTATACAAAAAAAAAAAAAAAAATCATATCTTGCTAAAACACACAATTTACGTCTAAATAACTTTTTTTCTACAGTGAATTATTTCGGAGGTATTCCTTGTTATTTGTGTGAGTTTTGAAGAATTTACACTTCTGGGAAATGGAAAATCTTTATTCATTTCTTTATATGTTAAGCGTGCAGAGAACGGAACTTTAAAAGATTTGACTATCACTCAAAGTCTACTGTATTCCCATATTTCCCTTGTACCTACAAGCAGAGAAACAATTAGATAACTCATGAAAATGTTTATCTCAACTAATACGAAGGTGATATAGGAATAGGAGTTTATAAGAATGATTAGTACAAGAGTAGAGAAAATCGTGTGAATGCAACACAAGATTTGTATGGCATATATTGAGCATAGCAGGCATTTCAAAATAAGCCCACTGTCCCAAGAATGTGTTTTAGTTCTTAGGCGAGAAACACAAATCGTGAATAGCAATACTAATAGGGTGGACAAAGTGCTAGAGGGCGCAAGCAAGGCCTCCAGATGCCCTAAACCGCAATATTGAAGCACTGCAGTGTCATATTTTGTTTTCTGAAACGCCTTTATATTTACAGGTTTAGTATACGCATTTTCCCTATATACATCATAACAAAAAAAAAAAAATATCATTTCATATCTGCAATATTGATTAAAGGCTCGCTTTGGATATTTTGCTCTCTGCAAACGTTTAGTCACAGGTGGTTTAAGTGCACCTCTTTTAGGTAGATAAATCTAGTGTGCCCATAGCTTAGTGGCTAACATGCCTCACTCGGTATCAGTCCTGGCTGCAGAGTTTGGTCCGTATGTACCTAATCCTGTTTGCCTTTTTGTCCTAGATACTTAAACGTTCTTTGTTCGGCATACTGACCTATAAAATCCTTTATTTAGTCAATATCCTATACTCTTTCAATTGCTATCCCCTTCGCATACGTAGTTAAACCTATGGAAGTGGCCACGGATCCGCTTTCAGTAACCTTCCAATGTAGTCAGTACTTACCGCGAAGTGCGTACCACGTGTAGTCCATTTTAAAATTAGAGTTGCAAAGCAACTAAGGTGTTCACAGCTGTAAAGCGGAATCCTTTCACGTGATTTGCTCCATATAGAGAATATATTCTAATGTCTCTGATTGGTTAAAGTTAGATATGAATCGATTCCTACTAGATAGACGCTTCAGCAAATGAAGGATGTGAGGGTAGAAGGGGTGTCGAGAAATGGTGAGTATTGCGGTTTCTTATTTCAGATGTCAAAGTAATTTTAAAATATACTATAGAAGCATTGGAAAATTTTTAATAGATTTAATTAACGTCATGATTCTTTTTATATAAGAACACAAATTAGTATGAGTGTCAAAACAAAACAAAAATAAATAAATAATTAGTGCAAAATAAGATTTTTACGTAGAACTTGGTGATGACTTTCTTTATTTATGTAATAAAATGTACAGTTATACGAGAATTGAAACACTGCACTCTCAAAAAGTTCCGAGAAATAACACGATACATGAACTTTGAGAAGGCCACCTGCTGTGGTTTACTAGGCACCTTTGTAAAAAAATGCATAGGTACATTTGGCGACACAAAGGACTAATCAGACCATTGCCTGCAGCACAAAAAGAAAGACTAAGAAGATGAGGTCAAAATTTGAGTAGTAAATAATTGTTTCTGTAATATATCACTAGGAGGTTGTTCTTTTTAACATAAAGTAAGATAAACATTATGATACGAAGGCTGTCCCAGAAGTACCCGACCTGACATATACGAGAGATAGGTTTATTGTTTCAAATAAACGACTGCTAGAAAGTACTCGTATCAACCTTATACAGCTTAAGTTTGAAGTTTGATGATGTCACGTTGTTGGCAGTCATCAGTGGCGAATGCTGTCAGCGAATTAGTAAACATGAATAAAACTAACTGTTCATTGTTAAGTGACACAGTAGTTTCATTTGAAAGGTTTTAGTCCAACTTATATTAAAGCTGAGCTAGATTCCATTATGGTTGAGTCTGCTTTTTCGTTTACAACGCTGAAAGCAAGAAGATAAGCCTCCAAAGCAGTGAGACTTCATAAGTCGAATACCATTTGCATTCTTAAATATTTGTAATTTCTAAGCTGGAAACAATACCTATGTGTAATTGTAAAATTAAGTAATTGCAAGGTAAGTATTAACTAAACTTCTCAAGTGTTGTTTTAATAGAAGTTGCGCTCAAAAAGAAGAAGAAAATATTAACAACAACAACAACAACAACAATAATAATAATAATAATAATAATAATAATAATAATAATAATAATAATAATAATAATAATAATAATAATAATAATAATAATAATAATAATAATAATAATAATAATAATGTGTAGTGTATGTTGCCATTAGTCACAGAAATATTAAGCAGAGGTTACTGCTACGAGCTCAGGCGCGGTTTTTAAGCGCTGGGGGATGCCGAATCGATCATAGCAGACACTTTTCTGATACTGTAAAAACAGGACGGAAAACATGTAATTTTTAGCAATAAACGTTCTTTTATTAGCTTAGGTCACGCCTATGAAACAGCACTCGTTACCACTAGTCTTACACATATCGCCAACTTCTAAATTACTAATTCGTATCAGAAACGCGACCGCTACTATGTGACTTGATAAAACTATAAGAATTTTTCAGGGTTCTATCCTACGTGCCTTGGCAATATTGGAACTTAAAGATACCAGAAGGGTAAATATCAAGGACGTGGTCGGTTTTAAGGGATCCATTGAATTTAATTGAAAGCGCGGTTTAAGAGGCAAAAACGGCTCGAAGAGCCTACCTGCAGGCTTCAGAAACTTCCACTCTTTACTTCATCATTATCTAAAAAGATCAACTTAAAAACTTATATAAAACATCCACTGCTAATAAAGCTGTGGCTTGGAGAAGTTTCGTAGGTCCATCGTTTTTAATTAAGCGGGTGTTTTCTACCAACATCAGGAGAGAGTTGGAATTTGCTGTGCTGGCTCGGCTAATTAATGAGATATTCCGGGAGGCAAACACTGTTATGATTACTACTCCATTTCTAGCTTAAGCGATGACTGAAGGAATACTTGCGATGATCTTGCATAAATGTGTGGTCCTTATCCTTATTCTGTGCGACCACTATTAACTACACATTAATTTCTTCTAACCATAAATATTGCCCGCTAATTATCAAGAAATAATTTGGTAAAGATACTATGGCTGACCAAAAATTTAATGGCGAATGGCTCAATACTATATCCAATCAAAGGCTTATCACACCTTTCGATGTTGTATAATTAAACACCGAAAATATTTTCTCACTAATTATCATGAAATAATTTGGTAAAGATACTATGGCTGACCCAAAATTTAATGGCGAATGGCTCAGCACTATCCAATCAGAGGCCTATCACGCCTTGCAATGTTGTATAATTAAACACGCTGTGAAGCCAGTCATACAAATATAATTTGCTTCCACAAAATGTATTTACACAACAGGAAAGAAAACTAATGGTTAACTATCAGCCACCATTAAATACTGTGCTGCCATAGGTGAAGTCTTCATAGGATAAACGTGAAACTTCAAACGGGAAAACAAGCACACATATTATATATACATCATGAATGTATGTTTGTCCTCTGTGCGTTCCTAAATAGCTTCATCGATCACCGTGAAATTCGGTCGTGTATGTATTTTTTCATGGAGATTTTTATGTTGTCCATTGTACTATGCAACGTATTAACAAATGACATTGTTTTCTCTACCCACTTTTCTTTCAAGTAACACATTCATATTGTCTTCCTTGTGTTTTTATTCATTTTTTGTTTGTTTTCCGTTCTTTATGGTATCTTAAAAGTTTAACTCTTTGTTTAAGGATATTAAATAATATAGTTCTTAACATCTCTAAAGAAGCACAAGGCTGCTGAGCAAGTTCAACCTAAGTCTACAAGTTGTAGGGATAAATTGTTAAACCATGGACAACACCAGATATTTCATTTAGTTTATACTAAAATTGTATTTATAGCAACTAAACTGTGTAACAATGTATGCAATGACAATAACTGACAAATTAAATATTAAATACAAATTTAATGCACACTTCACACGATGTTATCAAGTTAACAATGTGATTTGTTAAGTCAAATTAAAGTTGATAAAGCAATATTTTTAAACTACACTGAAAATTAGCACCTAATCCAGATATAAATATTGTTTAAATAGAAATTGATGATTATTCACGCACCAAGATCAGGTGATATGGCAACCTACTAAACCTAGTGAAATGACGTATACGCGTCATAGCACATTTGTTCATAAGTTATGGAAATAAAATATTTTTTTCCAGTAATATGAATGGAAACATACATAAAGTAAGCATTAATATTAACAATGCGTAAAGTGAATGAACATATAATTGATTCTAACTATATTATACATTATATCTGTGCACAATATTATTTGTTACAATGAATAACATATACATTTTTAATATTGCAAATGAAAACATCTCCAAACGTGATCTGTATGGGGAAAAAAAACTTATTTCTATACTGCATGACGTGACTGGGGCAAATTTAAACCAAGATGGCGTGCTTCTGTTTCTTTTATGAGTTAGCCTTTTCTTTAGAACCTTCTATTTCACCTCGGGTGGTACAAAGGGTAGAATAACTTATATTTTCGTAGAGATTACTTGAAGTACACATTTTAACGTTTTCAAAAGATTTGCCCATTACCATATTGCGCAGATCAGGGCAAAAAATATTGTGCTTGAATTAAAGTTAGGCACTGATGGAATTATATCCTCCCTCTTTCTCTTCCGGTACTTCTGGACTACAACTGCCTGTC
The DNA here is from genome assembly GCA_030765045.1 of Tenodera sinensis. Classification (NCBI taxonomy): domain Eukaryota; kingdom Metazoa; phylum Arthropoda; class Insecta; order Mantodea; family Mantidae; genus Tenodera; species Tenodera sinensis. The sequence goes on along the minus strand of CM060966.1, from coordinate 33,727,128 downwards.
AGACTTGCAGGAGTCCTGGCGGACAATAAACAAGTGGTAGAAAGATTTGAAGTTGTTAGCAATGGCAAACATGAACTTAAGGATTTAGAACTTTAGATATCAAGTTTTCTTACTCTGCCAGTTTTATTCTGGCCTTTGCCCTTTATTTAGTATATCTATGACGTATATTTGCTTTTTGTTTTTATTTTATATTGAAATTTATCTCTGGCTTTTGCCATGATTCTTCCATAAGAGCGCTGATAACGAAGTAGTTCTGCGTCCTTAAAACCATATTGTAATGAAGATGATGATGATGTAAAACCACATGATTATTTCTCTCTTCATCTGTTTATATAAAGCAATGCTTCGTAGCTGTGAAATGTTGCTCTATGTTTATGCCACCTCTTATGTTTGTTGCACACAACTTAAGAATTAATATTCCGGACATCAGGGAAATGATACTCGGTGCCATCATCTGCCCACAGTGCATCTGTTACGACTGTTTCTGGACGTCCTTGCTTATGCATGAATTGTTTTCATTTACAGCGTATTCCTGTCTGTTTGCCGGAACCAATGCAACGTGACCTACTACAAGCAGCACAGATTGTTTGCTAACTCAGATAGCAATCTATGTCTTACTGATGACTCACACAAACCAGAGCCTTATCTGAGTCACATTCAGATAATGAACTTGAGGCAGATATTTATGTATAGGATCTCAGGCGAACTTTCACGGAATGCTTGTTAATTTACTCAAAGGAAAGAAATACAGAGGGTATTGTGTCATTCAAATAATTATAAAAAATTATAAAGGAACGATTTTTTTAAATTTCATTTCAAATGAACTGTTAATTGCTCCTTACGGGCAATAAATTTGAAATTTGAATTAAAAAAAAAAAAAAAAAAATTATGTTGGCATTAAAACTAATATGATTTCCACAACTGTGCAGAAAACGTGAAAGGAAGGTCGATGCGGCTCTCTAACGCCTTTTTTACTTTTCCTACTATGTACTTACGTGAGGAAGTAGTGAATTCCACCAAAAACTTCTCTCTCCCGAAACTTCACTCTTACTACCTTATAAACATTTCTGCAACCTCAATGCACTGTATATCTTCTTAACAGAAGAACAAGTTTATCTAAGGAATTATGAAATATTATTGGCATTGCTTTCACATGCGTCTTATAAATGTTTATGTAGTACAACGTTCGTAGATCGGCCGGACCACCCCGCGACGGCACCGAGTCGGGCGAGGACCGGCGTACCCTCCACCGGAGTTAACACGTAAACGACCGTCAAGTCATGGATGCAGAACACTAAAAACTGTACCAGTTTACATTAGTCTTACCTGCATTGCATCAGAGGTTGAAATTGATTACCTTCAGCGGGAACAATTCTCCACATCTTCGAAAACAGTTCTGATTTACTCGCAAAAGTTCACATTGACCGTAAACATTTCCCAATTCGTCCATAGAATTCGCAGTAGGGTGTGCTGAATCATATGAAGCAGCCCACACTTTCATTTCTTCTTAGTTGCAGAAAAAAAATATTTAAAATAGAATTTACACAAACTTATGGATCAAATGTTGTGTCGTAAAATATGGGACCGATAATTCTATGCGCATTTACTGTGCACCAAACCCCAACTTTTGGTTTGAGGTGAACTTCATGAATAATATGGGGTTTTCCGATAAACAAGAACTGTTTTCGGAGATATAGGAAATGTGTTCGCGTTGAAGGTCATCAATTTCAACACCTGTTTGTAATGCAGGTAAGCCTAATGTAAGTTACTACAGTAGCTAGTATTCCGTACCCATGACTTGCCGGTCGTTTGCGTGTAACTCTGGCGGAGGATGCGCCGGTCCTTGCCCGATGTGTTTAGACCATTCGCCTTTATCCAAAGGTTCGATCCCAAGTGAACGCAGATGAGATTTGTGATGGACGAAGCGATGACTGAGTATATTTTCTCCGGATTGTCCAATTTTCCCCGTCATTCGTTCTACCACCTGCTCCATCACCTTTCCTTTCATGAATTTTACCTTCATTTGATATCACCTTCTTCTTTGCTCTGATACTAGGCTACGCTGCCCCCTCCCGCCGCCCCTCTCCTATTACTCCCGTTCCTGGTTCGCTGCTCACAACTTGGTTTCCTGGTTGCGAAGACCGCAGTCACCACCGGGGATTTGGAACGCTAACCACGTCCCACCCTCCACTATTACAGCCTACTCAGGGGGTGGGGGGTAGGGGTGGGGGGGGGCAAGGCGGTCACACGGTGGGCCTTGTCCCTCCATGAACTGTTGTGCCAGGAGGTTTAATTAGTTTAGTTTAATCTACTTCTTTCAAACTCCCTTTGGAATATTTATCTCAAATTTTGTATTGTCCACTCTTCCAAGTGTGCCTCTGTTTTCTTACTGATCTAGGTGACTGTTACGCTAACTCGTTTGAGTGCAAAGTACTATCATTAGTTTTATACCATGTTATGTTATAAAATGTTGTAAATGTTATAAAATACAGAGTACCTACCCTGGATTTGCGTAGAAAATAAACTTTTCATGCAAAGCGTTGAAGAGTGAAAATCTTTACTGACATCTTTAAAACAAGCATGACTTATTTTATATTTAGTCAGAATTTAGTACTTTATTTAAGGCTTTTCTTTTGAATTATACTGATCACAATTCACAACTGGGCATATTGTACAGATATCTACGGGTCCTCTTCTAAAGCCTTTTTTTCCAAAAGTACTGTGAAACCGTGTGATTTCCTCAGTCAAATTAGTAATCTCCTATCTTTAGGTAAGCGGTAGACTAAGTAAAAATAAGTACTGCATTTATGAAGCAATTTTTGTTATTAGTATCAGAGTAAACAAAATTATAGTCAATATAGCTTAATTTCTTTGGGAAGGAGTTCTTCAAATCTTCCATTTGATTTACTGACCTTTACCTCAGTGAATAATTTGGGGTTGAAGAGCGAAAGAAAGAAGCGTGGTTGTGAAGAAGTGGGTATCATCTGCTGATAGCAGGAGAGTAAGAGATCTCAGATAAACCACGTGCTGGAAGACTGACAGGCATTCATTCGAGGGCAGGATCGATGTACTTCACCACAATTGTCAGACCTTCGTGAGAAAGTATTTCATTGAGGAGCAACTTGTTATTTGTTCTTTTTTGTGGTTGGATCAATAAGCACCTTTCTCTTTCCTTCGGTATAAATTGGTGCTGTAGCCCAGATAATAATATGCTCAGTTGAGTAATCGAATGAACAACTAAAGGGCTACAGTAGTCCATTATAATTTGCTATGTTTAGCGGTTAAGTTTGCAACACGCATTACTACGTCACAAAACATAAATCGGGAGCTATCTAGTTTATTCTAACAATTCTAGTTATACAAATACAATACCTTAACTACTGAAAGTCAACAGCAATTTATTGATAGTTTAAATGTTATTCTAATTTACATAAGTGTTTGCCCGATATTGGCTGTAGCCAATTCATCAGACAATACACAGAACCGTAACAATTACAAAATTTCCAAAGGTCTCACACTTAAAATGTTCTGTTCATTGATCACTTCCATTTATTTCTTATATTCCATAAAAATATTTTAACACTTCTTAGTTCCGACTATTCCTTAAAACTTTTTCTCACTGTTAACTTTTTATTTCTATTCAACCATTTTCTAGAAATCAACTGTTTCCTCCAATCTGAACAATCTAACAATAAATGAATCTCGTTTCTCCTACCATTACATATTGGACTTCACCACATTCTTCCATTTATTTCTCAATTTCCATATTCCCAATCGTTCGTTTCTCAAACCTTAAGATTTAACTGTCTCCCTAATCCATTTTTCCATTATTGTAAAAGTTAAGTGACTTTTCGTCTCTTATTTGAGCATATAAAGTTTGCCCATCCATATCTTGTAACCTTTCTCTTTATTCTTTTCAAACTCCTTATGCTAATTTGTATCCTGGGACCGACATATATATTAATAATAGTAATAGTAATAAAGTATATAGTATTATTATCATTATTATCAACTTCATGACTTGGGCCTGTTGACCCTTTCCGTTCCCCCATAGAAATTTATGGCAGATGATCTATCCAGCGTTGTTTAGGGCTTTCAATGCTTCTATGGCATAAACATACCTATATAATTTAACTTCTTTTTGGAAATCTATCTTCTTTCATTTTTGTTACATGTTGAAACAAATTGTATTTATTTGCCCTTATCTTATCATTTAGCTTGAAATTGTTTCATTCGTTCCAGATATCTTCACCCTTCCTTTGGTCTGTTAATGTTATTCCTTCGACTCTTCTGAGAAACCGCATTTTGGCTGTTTCTATTCTCCTCTCCTACAATGAAGACCATGTTTTGATCCATAGATCAACGTTGGTACTGCGATTATTTTATAAAATGTTAATTTTGTTTCCCTTGTTTTATTTCTTAAACATCTATTTACTGTACCACAGATATGTTGAAATTTTTCTAATTTATTTTCTATTTTTATATAATGCCTGTAAGTGATCATACTTCCTAAATATTTAAAACAGCTCACTTGTTCACTTATTTCTGTTCCAACTAAAATGTTTGTTCTCTTGTATAAGGTCCAAGAAAAGCCATACATTTTGTTTTTTGGCTTGATATTTTTAAGTTGTATTCTTTTATTATTTTACACAATTCCAGAGTTGCCTTTACAATTTATTTGTTAAAGAGGCTATTATAACTTGGTCATCTTCATATAATATACAGTTCATTTTCATTTCGTCTATCATAAAATCTTCATCAAAAACATTTTGCCATTTTCTTATGGCATCGTCCAAATATATATTAAAAGTAATGGTGAGAGTGGGTAATTGAAGATTTATCATTGATTTTTCCAAGCCATGTGTTTGTCTGCTTCCGAGTTTCTTGAAAATTCAAACACACGTTTAATAAATCACTGTCAGGTAACTCCTGTATTCTAAATAAATATCTGAATATTCTTTCAATTACTAGTCCCCTTATGCCCCCTTTGCTAGCTCCAGCATTAACCATGTTGCGACGTGTCATGAGGCTGCTTGTAACACTGCGTGTTGTTAACACAGTGTCTTCGATCCCCACTAATGACGACATCACGGCGGAATCGCCAGAGCGTCTCGTTCTGCTCCGTTTAAGCCGTGACGAGCACGGATTCGACCAGACCTCAATGCATCGCAGTGCATTTCCATGTTTCATTGACTTCGGTTCAAGTTCAGCATAACAGTACACTTTGCTTTCATTGCCTTGTTTTGTAGAAAACCGAACGCCCTGGGTTTTAGTTAATTCGGCACAGACTTCAATGGATACATTCGAGGATATAGTTTGTATACGTTGCTAGTAATGTTTTAAAATTAAATTATTGCGAACACCGGGAAAACTGTATCTTTATTACCTACATACAACGTATTTTAAATATATTTATGTTGAATAAATATATCTACAAGAGAATTAAAGGTAGAACAACTAAATATATTTTAAGCAGTGCTCCCATTTAAGGTGGCCAGTTTAGAGAATAACTTCTTATGGATAACGTTTTTGGATAAAATAAATGTCCGTATTTTAAAAAATCTGATGTGTTGCACTCACATGACTTTCTCTACTCTTGTACTAACCATTCTTATAAACTCTTATTCCTACATCTTCTTCGTGTTAGTTAAAATAAACATTTGTAAAACTTATTGCTTATTTCCTTGTAGGTGCAAGGGGAATGTTAGAATACAGTAGGGTTTGTGCGATTGTTAAATGTTTTAAAGCTTTGAGATTCTGTTGTCTTTGCACATTTAGCATATAAAAAATGAACAACGATGATCCATTTCACGAAAGTTCTAAGTTTTCCGAAACTCACACACATAACAAGGAATATCTCCGAAATGGTTCACCGTACAAGAAAATTTATTCAGACATAAATTGTGTATTTTAGCAAGATCTACATTTTTGTATAGTATGATTTGGTCTATCTCTAACCGTTTACCTGTTATGCAAAAGTCGTCCATAGTAAATATGACTACAGGGGCTATAGCCAGAAAATTCAAGATATACATTTCATTTGTCATAAAAATATGTCAAACATATGACATTTTAATCAAAATCTTTAGAGCCATTTTCAAGAAAATCAACATTTTCGAAAAATCTTCCATGTAAAGGGTTGTCTAGGGTGGGGCTATTTTCTTCAAAATCTTCGTGTCGCATCCTTGAAAGACATTGAACTTTACCAACTTTGGTTTTTAACCGACTTTTCGTTTTTGAGCTATGCTGTCCACAGACACACAGACACACACACGGACCTTTTTCTAAAAAATCTCGAAATCGAATTTTTGGGTGGAGTACAATACTTCCCCTACTTACCAGTAGAGAAAGTAAAAATGTTGCTGCTTCTGGTATATCAATGTACTCAATGCGATATTAAATAAACGGTTTGTAATCTTATTCTGTTTTTATTTTAGGGTAACCTACTACAAATAACAAAGTAAGCGATTTTATTTCAAACCTATTTAGGAGACATCTTGTATTATAACAGTTTAAAGTAAATATGATTTTTGCAATCCTAGCATTATGAGGGCATAAATAATGCAAAATTACTAAATTTTTGGCACTGACGTAATTACCATGGCAACAAGGTTACAATTACGTCATCACCACCACAACATAATTTTCTCCAATGTGACTATAAGAAACCCTGAAATCGTTACTCTCGCAAGCGCAGCAACATTCAGACACAAGAATCACCTAATTAAAGTCGAAGTAATGATTTTTCTGGAACTAATGAACTCTCAGCATTCTTGGGTTCGTTAAAATATCAAGCGGAATACAATCCATATTTTCCTTTGTTTTATTATTACATACTCCCATTTTCCTCTATTAAGTATAGACACAAATGAAAAATTTACTTAGCAACCATATTGCGTCATACATGTCTAATACATCATAATTTTTCATTTAACAAATTTATCAATTATTCTTATGTATTTTAGTGCTAAAATTGTATAAAACTTGTATGCAACACGTGTATAATCTTTTCATTGGGACACTCGTAAAAATTAACGCGTTCTCTTGTAGCAAATGATTCAGCATCAAACAATTGGAAAGCAAAGCTGAGTAGACCGTTGCATTTCAGAGCATTAATTAACTTCAAATTAATGAAGTAGTTGATGTTTGGATGTCAAAATCAAGGAATACTCATTTTCTACTTCGGTAGCAAACAGTTTTACACACGTATTTTACCTGTAAATTGGTAGTAAAGTACGTACAAATAATTTACTCGCCCAACCATGCTAATAACTGAAACGATTTTGGCCCGGTGATTTAGGATAGTTCTTTAATTTTCGTGTGGTTGGCACTATGCTCAATATGTGAAGCTCCTCACAAGCTTACTTTCCTGTCGCTCTGTCTGACTTTGACTAGCCTCTTCTATGGATTGGTGAGCATCACACAACATTTTTAAGGAGCATTGGTGGTTATAGCTCAGTAGATAGAAAAAGAAATGAAGATATAAGGAAGGAATTCAGCTACAGAATTAACTTGTGGGAACAAGTACAAAGTGTGGTAGTGTTGCCGAATACGGGCTTCTTGATGCGCAATATCGCTAAGCCATGCCAACTTGACATGAAGAAATGCACTGCTGGACAAAGAGGTTGCCAACTACGAATCATAGAGAAACCAGGCAATGGAACAGAAGCGCCATCTAAAACTGAAACAATGGAATAGAATTGCGAACTAAATGGTGGAATAATGTAAATAAAGGAGACGTAACATTAGCAGAAATTGTTCCTTTTTGTTCATTCCCTTTAGCTGTCAATTTTAAACGAAAATCCGCATTTGAAATGTCTTGGAATCATCAGCAATTTGCGACAACTGTTGGTTCTAAAATCCGATGCTTAAAGCATTCCGTTTGTCAATCGTCTACTACATCTAACTCTCATAAAACGTATTTGTTTCATAAATGTGCATTATGAAATATATTAATATTTTATGACTATCTACCGTATGCGACGGGCCCTTAAATTTAACACTCCACTCCACTCTACCGTATGTCATGCACAATTACATGAGCTTATGAAATATATAAACATGAGTCATTCAAATGTTCTACTATCGCTCGCCACTTTAATTTCTCATATGTTGGCGCCCTGCGTTACGCGGTGCCTAAGCCCGTATTCAGCAACTTTACCCACAATGCTACCGTACTCCTATATTAATGTTAAATGATATACTTATGGGTAAGAAAAGCTTTGAAGCTCATAGATGCGATGTCTACAGAAGACTTAATATCATTACACCAGGACAAGCCCTTTAGGTATGAGCCCTGGAATTGATTTTTGCTGTCTCTGTTGGTCGCTAAGGGCGTGTAGACCCCTGCGTTTATTTAAGCTTTCTAGTTTTCGAACGACCGTCTCTATGCAACCACCTCTCTAGGACATCTAATATTACACCTTACTCGACTGCTTGGTAGAACGACAACCTAATCAGTTCATTTCTTTAGCTGCAAGAATTACTAATCGGCAGTTACGCGTCGCAGAAGCCAACCAACCTCTGCGCGCCTACTCTCATTACATATTACTGACATAGGCTTTTCCTGTTTAATTGTGTTATATTGCTTTGTCTTTGCAAGTATCTGCTATTGCTTCTCACAAGCAGCAGTATGATCTACAAAAGCCCAAGGATTTGGAAGAAGTGCATCATCTACCATGCGATAATGGTTTGTTTACATGTGTGTGACAACTTGATAATTTCAATGTTGAAAATAAACTGAAAATGATATCTTTAGATTCAGAAGCTGATACAAAGAAGAGGATGAAAGTAATCTATGTCATAATAACATGTATTTTGTAGGTAACATCACATGCTTATCTTATCATCATCATCATCAGCATCATCATTATTATCATTATGATTGATTGATTGATTGAATGATTGATTTGCGTTGGCTAGTCTGATGCAGGGCTAGCTGTTCTGTCAAGAGTATGAGAAAAACTGGGGCTGCGTGGTTTGGTACAGTACACAAATCATCACTTCGTCCGAGATGACACAATGTTGGAGGACGTTAATTAAAAAACAAACAAACAAACAAACAAACAAACAAATCATCAGTTTGTTGGAAGGCTGAGAACAGCCCGAGGTGTGTCATGCGTGTACCTGCCCTTTTAGGGCTTAACCACTGTCATAACAGGATGTGACTTTTGCAGTACAACGAACTAAGAAATTTAATGAGAAATTCAAATATAAGTTCGCCAAATATTGTGACCATAAGTTTGGGCACTACGGTCAAAATAAAAATTGTACTTTTCTGTTCTGTTACTCGTGGTCACTATCAGTGTCTTCGATCTGATCTGTAGTATACTTAGAGAAGCTTTCAAATGTTTTTGAAGATGCTATGTTCCGTAGGCTAAGCTGCCCTTTATATACCCTGTGTGGATTGAGATGGTTCACAGTTCAACGCTTTCTGTTTCTAGAGGAATCTGGTAAAACATGATCAAAAAACGTAAACAACATGATCGATATGAGGTAACACCCGATAGGTATGTAGACACCTGACGTTCAGGTAATGCGGGTAGGTTCTTAACTCACTAATTCTACCAGAAAAGCTACCATACTTATGAGAGTCTACGGTAGGCTAGAGTAGTTTTACAGCTCTATTCTTGCATTTGCAATTCACCTCAATCTCCCATGTGCTTGTCATAATATCTAGTGGATCTAGTTGTGGTGCAGCTATGACAACAGTGGAATTCACCGCGGTGAAAACGGTTGTTCGGGGCGCTGACCACGTCCCACCCTCCAGTACTGCACCTCACAATGACGCCTGTAGTGGGCAGAGGTGGGGGACGCAGCGGCTGGGCGGTAGGCCTTGGTCCTTCGTGGGCTGTTGCGCCGGGGTTTAGTTTAGTTTTAGAAAACGGTTGTATAAGGTTTCTATAGATGAACGTGATAGGGAAAAACACAACATTCTAAAAGTTTTTGTTGTGAATATAACACGCGTTTTGTGACATGTTCTACTTTAATTCACACAAAGCATAAAAAATGCGATATTGTGACAACCATTCGCTTTTTCGTCTGTTTGCGGATAATTTAGTATGTTGTAAACATAATTTCAGTCCGTTTGTATTCTAATCAGATGATTTGAAGTGAACTCGTTGGTTGTAATCAATGACCAACAAGTTGGACTCTGTGCAGAGTAATAAAATAGCAAATAGGAACACGCGAACTGCACTAATCAGTGCCATTACGGAAATAACTGCAAATGACAGCTCGTAATACATTACCATTGTAGTCAACAGCTCGTTATTTAGCTTGGTAAGCGGGCTTCGCTAACACTAAGCAGCATTCATCATTTTCCAAAAAGAAGGCGACTTCCTGGTCCTCTTCCTCTACGGAAACGCTTATTTATTGCACTAGGAACAGGTTTAGCTTGCTTCTGAAGCATTTACCTCATTTCAGCTAGATAACTCTACAGTCGGTTTCCTCTGCAAGCATTAAATTCTGTATTTTGTTGATCCTTTTAACACCCATGTATCTTGTTTTGCTACTTCAAATCTTACTTTATGTTTTGTTTTTCTAATATAGGAGAGCTGCTGTAGTCGACACAAATTATCATGATCAAGGTTTTAATGATAATATATTTTACGGTGACCTTAATATTAAAAATATGATGTGTTGCAGGCACATGAGTTTCTCTACTCTTCTAATAACCATTCTTACAAACTCAGTTTTAGTAGAGCGCAGGAGTGTTCCCATACTCTTGACAGAACAGCGAGCCCTGAGCCAACGTAAATCAAATAAAAATATAAAATAATATAAAAATAAAATAATAATAATATATTATTATAAATTGTTATTAATTAATTTAATAAATAATTAGTTAAATTAATAATATATTATTATAAATTATTATTATTATTATTATTATTATTATTATTATTATTATTATTATTATTATTATTATTATTATTATTTATTTGGTGTTGTTAATGTACTCATACGATAGGTCCATTTTATCTGAGGCGTTTACTGAATTACGTTTGTTATTTATTTATGCCAACTAACTTACTGCTGGTGTTTTTAAACACACAGGCGGTGTGTCGGCAATGTATGAGAGGTAGAATCAGAATTGAAAAATTCAGTGTCACAGCTGGGATTTGAACCACAGACCCTCCGCTTACCAGGCGGGTGCTCTAACTATTAAACTACTGTGGCAACAATAGTTAGACTCACCTGTTGTGTATGCTAAAGCCAGTATAATACGCTGTGCTGGAGCTTACGCTCTGTAAATATGGTGTTCGACTGAGGGGAGGCGCTGTGGTGGGCCAGTCGTCCACCAGGAGGACTGATTTATCAGCTGGACCTGGTTAGTGGTGCGCTCTCCTTGGCAAACCTAGAACTCCGTCGGGCTGAACAACTGCCTGCACCATAGTAGTTCTGCCGATGATGCGTTCTGGCCGCCTCTAGGGTACTCTCATGTCATCCTTCCTCCCGGGGTCTGACTCACAGTACGCTATTGGCTGAGGTGCCGGAATCCTCATCGTGACAGAGAAGACAAGATGAATCCACAATTCAGGTTTAAACCGCTGTAAATCCTCTTGGCACCTGATGTATTTGTTCCTGCGTTTTATGTTGGTATAAAATCGCCACAGCCACTTATTGGGAACAGGAGAAATTGTATTTCAATTAAATTTCTGGTAGATTCTCCTCCAGGCTGTATTATTCTCCCTTAATTTAAGACTATCAGCTTTTTCGTACCTTAGCAACGTATTCTAAAATTAGCGATTTTCGGGTGGTGAAGTTAATCCCTCTGCAGCTGGATTTTTCAGTTGGCATCGCGAAGCTAAACTCAAACAAGCAGGAAAATCACGTGATATGGACCTAACTATACTCCATCCAGCCTTAGATCCCTACTTATCCCTATCCGCGATAACCTGGTGTTCGTATCAGCTGGGACTAAGACAGAAAGGCTACATGAACTCATGCCTCGTGTTTATGATGCAACAGAACGATATTTACTCTGGAGTTATAGGAATAGCGCTGCTATCGCGTTACATTCATGTAGTCTTTACGAGGGTTATCATACATCTTGAAAACTCGATACTTAAGGTACTATATTTTGTGGTGCGATTTGGTTTCGACGTATCGCGTGTTAGATGTAGACGGTTTGTGTTTACATCAAGTGGGGATCTAAGAGTGGAGAAATTACAGTTCTTCATGGATACAGAGAACGCTGGGATGTGTATACTTAAATTCATCCGGGTGTATTTAGAAGCCATGATCGCTCACTGCATTCTCGAAATCTGTTGTCTAACGTTAACAAGAGTTAAGTAATACCGAGAGGAATGGCTCAGACGATAAGGTCTGTGGCCCACATTCAGGAGGTCCCGGGTTCAAATCTTCGTAGTTTCTCTCAGTCGCCAAGGGAATACCAGAGTAGATATTTAATACCACGACCCAAAGTTCCACTTGAAGTATAAAGCAACATTACAAATGAAAAATAGATGGTAATAGTGAATGTTGTGGCATCTGTCAACAGATAATGAAAACAGATAGACTATACTGTGTCTCAGCCTAGTTGAATCCTGTTGTAAACAACAAGGCGGAGCTGACTCAACTCGCCGCGTGTTAGACGTACAGGCACGCACAAAAGTTTTGCAACACTAGTAGCGCTAACTTCTAGACAATAAATAGAGTTGGGTTACACATTAACTTATTAAATCTATGAGTTGGAATATTAATAGAATCATGCAGTGACATAATGGTTACCTTTAATCGGATTCCTGCAGAAGTTCAACTCCCGATAGAGATGCGTTGTCATCTCCCGATGTATATTCGCAGTCGCTTGAACTACTACCGTCGGTGATTACAAGTCTTTCAACAACTTCATCAGTGAGTCCATCCAGCTTCCACATCTTCTCTTCTTCTTTTATTGCATGCTGAACACAGTTGAACCAATTAAGTGCCGTTATATTTTCTACTGCAGTGGCAAGCAGGGAGCGAACCTCATTCAGCTTAAAAGTAGTGTTGTGCCTACGCACATAGCCTTTCATCTGACTCCAGATTAGCTCAATTGGATTGAGTTTACAATGGTATGGAGGTAACCTCAGAACGGTGTGACCTACACTTTTTGCTGCCTCAACCACAACATACTTATCGAATTGTGCTTTTACATGCTTTACAATGCCAATTAGTTCCAGTTTAACCATATCGGCACTAAACTCACACGTATGATCCTGTAGCCACTTAATAATGTCACCTTTTCTCCATGACATATTAGGGATGCGCTCTGCTTTAACACTGTGGTAGCTAGCGTTGTCTAATACGATAACGGAGTTGGGGTCAAGCTTCGGAAGGACTGATTGAAACCATTGAAGAAAAACAGCACCAGTCATTTCTTCGTGGAAGTCCTTTGTGCTTTTGGATTCAAAAGTCAATAAACCACCGTCTACAAATCCAGTTTCACTTCCAATGTGAACAATAATGAGCCTTCTTCCTTTGCCTGTGGGATCTTTTAGACCAGTGGAGAGACCAGAGAGAAATGCTTGTTTCTTATCTCTCACAGTTGTATCCCACCAAGCTGCAGATGTTGTGTACCCCTCATTTAGCCAAGTTTCATCGAGAAAATAAATTTTTCGGCCCTCACTACGAAAACTTTTGATTTGGCGCGGATATTGACGTCTCCACATTACAATGTCTTCTCTGTCCACTATTACTGATTTCCGCCCTCGCTTTTGAAATGTTAATCCAATATCTATCAGCAAACGGTGGAGAGTACTTCGCGAAAAATTCGGCAAGTCTGTGTCAGAATTTACCGCATGCAAAATTTTGTTTAGAGTCGGCGGTTCATTCCTGAAAAAATACTCATGAACTTTACTGCGTATAGCACTTTTCGTAAAATCGTCGTACTTCCCCACGCGGTGTTTGCATTTACGCGATTTTCCCGGTGTTCTTAGCGTTCCGGATGCTTGCTGTTCTATTCTAATTCTGTGTACACTACTTGCGGAAACACCAAGGAGATCACCAGTTTCTTTTTCAATGTTTTTTATGGACGATTCCGGGTTTCTTTCTTTAAGTACTGCGAAACAATGCGCGATCATTCGCCTCTCACCAATTTTTAACGGTTTGCCTCGATTGTGTTTCATTTCGGCTGAAGCACCAGCCTGCTCCATGGTGAAAAGCTTACTGATTTTATATTGCATATAGATAAGTGTCCTTGGCCTTGTGAGGTCCGCGAGATGTACAGGAAATACAGTGTAAAATATCAGAAGCATCCCCACACTATAAACAAAAACATCTTAATCAGCATTCAACTCGATACAGACCTCGTTGCGAGAGAGTTGTCTGATAAAGGAATGCAAAAATGTTATACGTATAATAGCAGTGTCCTTCAGTAATTGTTAAGTAAAATGCAGCTTAATTTAACATAATAAGCTAATGGTGTATATAATTTCACCTGTCTTCTATCTAATCTGTATATAGTATACCATTATGTATATATTCCTTTACGAACTCACGGGCCCAGAACACATATGCGATATGTGAAGCAGAAAGATACAATGTGGGGCTATTTACGTTTATAAGAATCGAAACATTTGCATACTTTTCTATCTCCGAAATTAGCTCGCGCAGAACAGTGATCGGAGAACTACTTACGTACAATACTGTACTTAAAGGAGGGGTTTATCGTACGTACGCAAACAAAAGATAACGCCCATTATCTTCGCCAAACCAATCAACAGCTTAACCGTTTTCTATCCCAATATCTCTGTCTCTGTCTCTCTTCCCGCCCAGATGTTTACAACAGGATTCAACTAGGTTGAGACATATTATAGATGGTACCCTAATGCCATCTGCCGTTACAGAAGCGGAGGTTCAGTTGCCCTGCACTGCTCTCTCTATGGACTTGTGACGAAAGCAAGGTGATATGGTACGTTGAACGCTAACTGTATATTTATCTACTAGACTGGATGGAATCCTGCCCTGCACTGGCCCCTCTCTAGACTAGCAATATGGATGACACCTTGAAAACTAACTGTCCACCATATACCGATCTACGAGTGTCTCCTAACAGATCGTAAAAAATCGTCACGGTATCTGTACGTAGTTAAGGCGACGTGAAAGAAATAGAAAGAGAGAAAGAGGGGAGGGAGTTAGGCAACAAAAAGTTAAAGCTTGGTGAAACAAGCGTTTTAACATTTAGTTAAGCCATTAATTAAAAGTTGGTAAACAGGAGTTACATTATTTTTAACACGGGCTGGCGAAATTGGCCCTAAGTGTAATTTTCTGTGTACTCATGTCATTCAAGAACAGGAACTGATACTTTGCGCAACGGCTTTTAATGCGCTAGTCAGGTCCGTTAAAGTCAAGCAACACCTATTACTTCAACACAGCTGGAAGCTGAGGTACTTGAGCATTTGAGAAACCACCTCACGGCGAGGATTATTGCCTTCACAGCATACAAAGGTCTTAACATACAACAGCTCTTTGTGAATGAAACTCTCGTGCGCATTGTGTATTATATGAATACGTGGCGCGGATTTGCGCCCTTCGACTGTTCTATATGAGAGACCCTCATCCCTTTAAGGACCATTGACTTGCGTGCAGTCGGCATAATAATTTCTACTACAGAATAGATTTATTAAAAAGGTTAGATACGCGAGCATTAGTGCCTTCTGTAACGCTTAGACATTGTTTATTCCGATGTATCTTATACATGGTGCAAGTCATTAACATTTTGGGGTATTGTTAGGATTCTTCAGGATAGAAGCAAGGAAGTTTAAGTGGCAGATACAATTAAAAATACAGGATGCTTAAAAAAAAAGGTATCCGATATTGCAACAGGAGTTGGGATTGGTCAAAACTAGAATAAATGTTACTATAAGCATATGTCCGGAAATAAATGCTTGTTGAAAAATTTGTAACACAACAGATTTTTTAAATTATGCTTTTCACAGTCCCACATTGACACTCGAATCTTCTTCTAAAATGTTTTATGCTGTTCAACTGAAATCCCTACATCTATATTTTGGATGGAATACTATAGTTCCTCTATTTAATATACGTAGTACAAGAACTAAAATATTTATTCTATGTTAGGATACTTAACAATATATACTATACTTAGCACTGAAAGTAAAAATATTCATTGCAGGTCAGCGCCTAACCAACAGAGCCGCCCAAACCGACATGAAATGACAATTTATATATTAAGAACTATATACAAGTTAACAAGAACTATATCCCATTGCAATTAGAGAGGAATCGGTATATTGAATACTTGCTATAAATTATATGCAGCAATAATAAAAAATAGGTGAAACGTAATAATGAAGAATATAGAGTTAAAAGTTCAAAATGGATTTAGAAAGGGCATATCCTGTACAGATGGTGTATTTCTCATAAATCAGATAATCGAAAAACATCCCTACATACATATTTATTTATAGATCTCGAAAAGGTATTTTACAACACAAGTAGAAAAAACAATGGGAATTTATAGAAATAAGAGGAATACGGAACCACTTGATAGCAGTAAGAAGAAATTTATACAGAAATAATAAAGTAATCATCGATACAAGCTAAGAAGGAAAGAGGAACATTGTAGAAATAAATGTGTTGGACAAAGGTGCTCTTTTCACTTATATTATTTAATTTATATATTAATGACGTAGTTAGAGTTGCCGAATAAATGTGACACGCTACAGAATAAATAAGGTTATGTTAAATATAGATGACTTAGTTCTTATAAGTGGCTTAGGAATAAGTCTTCAGAAACCTCTATATCAATTAAACAAAATCAGTCAGAACCACGAACTAAAAATTACAACCAATAAAACTAACAGTCTTGGCTTTTAGAAGACCGAGACAATACGAGCGAAAATGGTATTACAAAAAAATATTAGAACGAATTAATCAGATTGTGGTACCGTAAAAAGAAACCTGAAAAATACAAGACGAGAAGCAAAATTAAAATTTTATAAAATAATGGAGGTCCCAGCACTTCTATGTGAATCCGAATGTTGGACAATGACGGAAAAAAAAAAAAAAAAAAAAGATTGAGGTGGCAGGAATGCGACTTTTAAAATATGTAGCTGCTTAGACTTTAAGAGATAGAAGTATAGAAAGATGTAAGGAATTAATCTTCAATTTAACAGAACAAATTCACCAGTATCGGAATAATTGGAGGGACCATGTAGAAACGGAGGTAATTACCTCATTCGCAAATTAATTATGACCTATAGGTCTACAGGGAAAAGAAATACAGGTAGGCCGAGAAGAAGATGGACAGAGCAGTTTTGATATATGAGACAGGAGCAAACCTAAACGGCTTAAACCCTCTGGTCGTTGTTGATAATGATTATGATCATGAGATGAGAAACACATGTAGTTTTATCTTTAATACGCTTCATAGAATCAGTTGTTTTGGAGATCGCACTGTCGTTGTACTGCTTTATTTGCAGTCAGTGTAGTTTAATATACTTACGTTCACCTGAGTAATGTCCGCATTTCTATTGCAAACGTTAGTTTGGACCATTACGCATGCATGAAACTATTAGGCGTCGTTAACCGCCGCCACTTTGTGCAATTACGCATGCATGAGACTATTATCCGTAGTGATTGTCAGCACTTTGTACCATTAGTTAGCCCTGGAAAAGCTTTTTCATCTATTATGTAACAAAAGAGTGACGTTTCACCTGCGATGTTCCATTTTTCCACCCTTTAAAACAGTGTTATGATATTTAGAATGATCCTGCAAAGATAACTCTGACAAGCAAAGTACTGTAGGCCTCTGACGAGAAAACGTCTGAGGGGTGTTCTGCTCTCTGGAGGGGAAAGGGGGAACAGTAGCCCATGACAGCTGGTTGTGTCATAAATAATCTACCATCTGCACTAACTACTGTCTTCCTCTTACGGAATGTGTAAGAAGCGTGTATTTTTACCATTTAGTCACAACGTAATGTTACAAGCCTCACAAAGTTTAATTTCTAAGAGAAATTTGGCAACGTCACGTTAACATTAAATTGTGACTAAAACAAAAAGACATTACAGCATTGTTCACACAATGTTTGCATGACAGTGAAATAATAAACCATGTATTTGTCAAGATGGTAAATAGCTCCAAATATTCCACATATTTGACACAAGTTACTTTTTTTTTTTTCAACGAAACGGTTCTTTATTGACAATAATTGTATTGGATATATTTGTTACACTCATGTAGAATTACTGGTTAACGTATGACCGAAGCAGTAGCTTATCGAAGCTTCTCGTAAAAAGCCGGCCTAAGTAATTTCACGATCTGTCTGGAATCCCTTTGTTCTGCAGGCTCATTTTCGGGCGTTGCCTAGCAGCGTAGAGTTGTGAGGTAAGTGACGTCGAGCGTCGTTTGAGGCACGTGCAACCGTCACAATGTGCTATTAATGAGCTAGTTTAGCTGAAACTTCACATTATTTAGTAGTTACATATTATTTCCTTAAACTTTGTAATCTACTGTTAATATTGTAGCAAAAATTACAAAAGTCCAATCCAGTTATTTTTTCTCACCTTATTTTCTTCTAAACCAATGCAGTTCTCTTTTACTGAGGTTGACACAGTCTAGTCTTTCGTGATATTACAACTCACAACTGTTTTCCTCTCGTAACCATGATTCCCTCCTTTCTGTCTTTGTTCACTTTCTTTGTCTTTCAAAGAGCAGACTTGAACAATACTATCACTTGACACTCATTAACTGCTTCGCTATCTTCCTTTTAACGCGACCGTACATGCGCAGCTGACTGACACACACACACACACACACACACACACACACACACACACACACACACACACACACACACACACACAAACTAAGAACTGACTCTAAATCTCGTTGCGAGGATGGCATAACATGGACCTTTCTCGAACTTCTACAAATACATCGGTCCCCGGACTCTTCTGGAATAATCTCGAAAACCCCGTTTGGCTCTGCCAGTCTGATTATTGTCACGTGTTTGCTCACGTGGGTGGTGTGGGTAAGCCGGGCCCCGAGCTTCCTTTAATGTGCGCCGCCATCGTCTACCTTTTAGTTCTTAGTCGTGAAGAACTAGAGTACCCCTTGTATTACACTCTTATTTATAATTAGAACTAATAACATATTCAATACTGCTGTTTTGTGCGAGATTCAGAACAAAACAACAGGTAAACGTATCTCGAACAACATTTCCAATGCCCACCCAGAACAGCGTAGTGCTAGTATATTTTGTAACCAGCCGTTACTACTTAGTTGGATCAGCAGTAGCTGCACATAATTATGTTATTTTTAACTCAATGCTTAAGCCACTTAGTGTCCTGGAGTATGTTGTTAGTACTGCGTTTCCACATTGTGTGGCACAAACTTGGATTTCCGTAAACCCAGCCAGCTGTTGAGTGCAAATCAAAGGCGTGGTGCACGAGCTCGGAGTTTGGCGAAAAGTAGAAGGTCGTCATTATCTGCAATCCGATAGCGTTTCCAACCAAGAGGAACATGACACAAAAGGGAGCCGCTCATTAACGACGGATCTATTGTTCTGAAGAAACAAAGAAATAACCGCACAGGGGCGAGCCAAGTTTCCTGGGTGAAGCGGTTCGAAATGTAGCACTGCAGTGATAAATGCTAACAAGGACTACAACCAACAGAGCTCTCTCTGGATAAGCACGGTACACTCCCAAGTGGGGACTAGCGGAAATACTGGACAATGACACATCAATAAGAGCACTATGGAAACTAGGAAGTGAAAACTTCAGAACTATACTTATCCGGCTAACACTTTTACAGATACTTTTTTTTCTTGCGGTTTTTCTTTAGTGGAAGCTACTTCAGGTGACTTTTCATTGGTCTCCAAGGCTTCCCGAGGCTGAGTTACCTCTTTCCAGATCTCCCGGTATGAAATAGTCTAACTGGTGAAAGGTCTGGTCTTATGTCAGCAGAGATTGCACTGCATCATCAGGAGCAACAATTTATAATTGTTTCCGAGGCTTAAAGAACATCTTAGGCACAACAGAAATAAACAAATAGACAAATCTGCAGTGACATACTATTTTTGAAAGGAGAATTACAATGTGGAACAAGCATTGATTGATTCAAAATTGTTCAGAATCCAACAGCATTATCCCCGTGGGAAAAGAAACATAAATCAAAATTCGTCAATTGCGACATAACATTTGACGAGAATCTGAGAGGCGGCAGTCACTAGAGAATTCCCAAACGAAAACCCAACAGTCGACATAAACTGAAGATGTTAAAAAGGTCCTAAAACAACGTTCTAGATAATTACAGCAATAATTGGAGCATGGAGCGGTAGTTCGACTCAAATTATACTAAGGTGTGCAATATTGCCATCGATTCGAGCATGACGTAGGAATATGACCAGGTATGCGGGATGAGGACTTAGCACTTCGACCTTCAGTAGATAGGTCGTGTTTGTGCTTCTGACGGAGAGGTGAGATAAGAAGAGACAGAGTGGCCAGATCGGGAGCCACAAGGGAGCAGGGAGCAGGTTGCTTACGTTTTCCAGATTGAAAGTCCCCGGCAGCAACTGGGACTTGCACATCCCGCTGGGGGACACGGGATTTGGAAGCCACAGAGTTTGCACAGAGCATCCTTTCTTCCTGCCAAGCAACGCCGAGACACCTGTTTTGTAACCCAGAAACAGCCAGGCATATGAAAGGTGAATGGAAATGAGCTGAAATGGGAGGACAGGAAAGTCGGGGGATATAATCAATCTCACCAGCATTCACCTGAAGTCCCGGGGTAACCCTCGGAAAGACCCAGGAGGGTCAGGAACATCGGCTTTGAGAATCGAACCCACGATTTCCCGAATGTGAGTCACGAGCTATATCCTGTGCGACCTTGCTCGTTTCAAAATAGGCATAACCTGATCTCTGGAAGCAGATGAAGCTTGTGCATAGGCTGTTAAAGGAGCTGTGAGCCAGGAGTGAGAGCTGATCGCCCGAGTTAATCTGGGCAGAGGGTAAATCACCACAGTACCTATCCGGTTAGCACGGATTTATTCGTGCGATATAAAAGATAGGTATTATTCGCAAGCGTTTGGCTTTTCTTGAATGCTACTGGCGCGAGTTGGTGATGTCCACCGATCCAAGCGGTGACTAATGCTGCACCATTTGGACGACCGTCAGTGCCAAATGAGTGTAAAGCTGAAAGGAGTGAGGTGTATAGGAAGGGTATATCCAAATGTAGGTAGTGCTGTGCAGTGGATATATCAGGCTCAGGCTGGTTATATGACAAGATAAAAATCCGACTCCGTAAGTATTGTTCTAGTGTGTCAATTTTATAGACAGCCATCTAGTTGTGTTTGGTGGACAAATCCTAGAGACATTCTTCACTCTAAATCCTTAACACTTTAAAGACATAACCTCAGTCAGTAAACAAACAGTTTGAGCGACTCTAACAGTTTTCACATCTCTATAATTAATTATGTGAAAGTAAGGAAAGCCATGTTGAGTGGCCTCATCTGGTAGATACATTGTAACATCAGATACTTCGATGTTTTAATTTGTAATATTTTAAAATAGAGAAATTTAAATATTTTAAAGCTAAAACTCTGATGCGTGCTCTCACATGACCTTCTCCACTCTTGTACAAACTCTTCTTACTAGCGCCAATTCTTTTATCAACTTCATCTTAAGATAAACTATTATAGAAATGCATATATTACAAATGTCCTTGTAGGTGCAATGGCAATAGGAGATCTCAAATTTCCCAAAAGTAATCTTAAATGACAGCTTTCAGTAAATTTCGCCCCACAGTAATACATGTAAAAATGCAAGACCAATCTGCAAATTAAATATTAGGTATCTGCAGTATGATGATGTCCACCTGTGTAGATTTTTGAACCGCTAAATTGGAAAAATTGTTTCACCAACGAACATGACTAATGCATTGATGTTATGGAGTAAACAGAACATTCAGAAAAAAAATATAGATATATTTATCTAAGGTGTTGATTTGATTTTAGACACTTGTAAATTATTTTCAAACACATAACTTTTGGTCGTTTGACCGTAAACTCCATCTTTAGTACTTGCTATGACAGTTACCATAGCTACAAACGCTCGATTACTTAATATGTGTTGCCAACCTCTGAAAACAAAACAAACCTCTTAATACAATCGATTGGTGGTGTTTCAAAATTCACAACGCGGTCCTTATTTTTTAAACTTAATCCTTTCCCAAACCATTAAATCTGTAGGTCCATTTAATTGTTTTAATAATTTAACCCCATGATTTATTTCATGACTAAAAATGATCTGGTACAGCTGACATATCAATCTGTTTATATTTAATATTTCTAAAATGCTGCTTCATTCTGATTTCCAAATGACGTTTAGTTTTACCAATGTAAACCCTGTCACAATCCAAACAGCTAAATTGATAAACGCCAGAGTTTTTATAATTTGGAATGTTATCCTTTTTAGCAAAATTAATAAATTTTGTATACTATATTAATTTTGAGGAACCAGCGTTATTCCATGTCCCTTAATATTTTTTTTAAATTTTTTATTAGCCCAAGGATGGTTAGCAAAATGTTTTATTTTCTTGAAGGTAGAAACTTCTTTAACAGCTTTCTGATGCGTAAATTTCTCTATCTTTTGATTTATAAAATATATATTAAAGCAATTAATTACCCCTGTGTTAATAATGTGTTTATGTTCTGTGTTAAATTCTTCCATATTAAGAGGTGTATTTATTTATCTACAAATTCAACTATTAGAAACAGAAAATTTATAAGGAGGGTTAAAACTTTTATTTTCTGTGTAATTATCAGTATGAGTAGATTTTCTATAAATGACAAAATTCAGTGTATTGTCATGTTTTTTATCTTTAAATCTAGGAACATAAGGCAGGCATTAATTTCGGTTTCCAAAGTGAATTTTATGGTTTTATTTTGTAAATTTAGAAGTTTTAAGAAGTCACTTATCGGTTTGTCATGGACAACAGCAAAAACACCATTCATATATCTATACCATATTCTAAAACTAAAAGGGAAGTTTTAGTAATTTGTATTTCAAAAAAGCTGACGAAAAGATTAGCAAGAAATGGTGAAAGTGGGTTACCCATTGCCAAGCCAGAAGTTCGTTGAAACAAATTACGTTTAAAAGTGAAACGATTTTTTATCTAAACGAAGATATTAAGATAAGTGGAGCTTTTAGAATCTAAATAATTTTATTTAAGATTTATGCTATGTAATGTTGGCTTAGGTCAGGTTATATGTTTTGTTTTCTATTAATGTTATGTATGTCTCATGTATATGAGTTTTTGTGTTGGTAAGAATGTACAAAACAGTAACAAATGTAATGCGTATTAAACTTTGTGCATTGCTAAAACCAGAAACACGAAGATTCAGTTACCAAATTCATCTTTACTTTCGAATCAGCTAACCGCAACATCACTCTCACATCAGATTCTGGAGTTTGGAGTTCACTGCGCTGTGGTAATGTGGAAGCGAGGCGGGCTGCGGTTTGTCATTAATTAAACTGAGCGTTGAAGTTTAACCAACGTGCAGTTCGGTTACACTAAAGAATGGTGATTTAGAGGGATGATGAAAGAATGACTTGCAAATTTGACCAGAAACTGTACTGCATGTCAACATCTGCTATAATATTTCGGAGTAGCTGAACAACGTTCTGTTCACCGTCGTGAACGGGGATTAAAGGTCCGCATGTACAAAAGGTTATAAAAGATTCGGACGTATTTAGTTTATATAGAAGTATCCCACGAACCCATAAAGTTGTACTTCGGACCTGTTAAACAACACAATTTATATTTAAGGTATATCTTCACGATGGAAATGGCGATTTTATCAATATTTTCAACTTTTTTACTTTTGTGTCACACAATAACCTTCACTTTCTTGTTTTACAATTTGTACTATCACGTTAGTCTGGCCACATAACATTGTAGAAACTTCTTTTCAATATTTCTCGAAATTAAAATTTTCAACATTTTTACCTTTTTCAATCCCAAGAAAATACTCTTAAAATTATACTACACACCTCATATAGACAGAATTTTTAAGCTTATTAGATAGGAAATGATGCGAATCAACATCTGTGGTTTAGGACGAGTTGGTAAAAAAATTAAATTGGTAAAAAGAGGAATTTTTAATTTCAAATTTTGAAGCAAGCCTTTTTAAACAGCCAGTTTACTTGATATAATTGAGGTTGAAATAATTGTACATGTTCAGAGAAACATATTGATGTATTAACGTCTGAAAGTGTATATTTTTAAACAAGATACAGTATTTTAAAAAATATATGAAATTATCGATTTTGAATTTTTTATACGTACTCAAAAATATTTTAAGCGTTCGTGGTGTATATATTTCTAGTTTAAGTGTCAATCATTAGCAACAAAAAAGTTAAAAGTTCGGTCTAAAAATATATATTTTTGTTCCCAACGTAAATATGTACCTTAAACCAGACTTCTCCTCTCATATGAAAGGCGACATTTTCACATTAGTTCACTCTACGCTTACTGACAGAAATGTCTATTTACTTCCTCAAGAAAGTATACTAACGATTTTGATTAAAAATGAGTTTGAGATGTACCTTCAAACAAAGAACTGTGCCATGGAAATACCCTTATACAGTTATCACCTATATACTGTTTGTTCAAGTGTTTTAAAAGTGGTGTTTACTAGTCTATATGAAGAAAGCTGTTGATCATTCTGTTTTGACTGCTGTTATTTACAATATTTTTCTTCTTGTTAGTATGTTCTAGGTTGCTAAAAGAGTACATTCTAATGAAACGTAATTTCAAAATGCTTTAAATTATGCACGTAGAACATTATGGTCGGTAATGCTAAGAGAATTATCATCATTATATTCAGAAAACACATGCTAGGTATAAGTAGTTTTATATTATAAACGTGTTATTTATTAAAATGGTTCCTTATCTACATTAGAATGTGTTTGTTCATGTTATAAACTGTAAAAAATGTCAAAATAATATTGCTTCTATCGTTCGAAAAATTTAACTTACTATGTTAGATTGCTTCAGATCTCATTTTCTACAAGTGTAGTATTCTTGAGTATTTTGTATTTTATTTAGATGAGACATATGGAAGAGCTCCTTTTATCAATTTATACTAATTTCTCCATTTCCAAATAACTATTATTGGTAATGAAATGCCCTGCTTATTCCTCCATCTACAAAGGCAATGTATACTTTTGTATTTTGTATATAGGCTTCACTTAAAAATCGATTTACAACACACACATGCGTAGCATTTGCATCATTATTTCTGCTCAGTTTTGTAAAAAAACTATTCTTACAAACCTTATTGCTCCATCTAATTCATGTTAATCGAGGTAGACATTTATATAAATTGTTTTATTACATATTAGCTGCTTATTCGACGTTGCACGGTTAGCTTTTTAAACTGCAGTGAGAATTAATTAATCTTACTTACTATATAAGAAACAGACATATTTTTACAACAAAAATAAGATTTTAAGAGGTCAGGAGCTTCATCAGTAACTGATGTTAGCAAACCTAACACTATTAGGCGTATGTACTCTCTGAAACGATCAGTAGGAGAAAGACGGAGTAGTTGAAATCATCGTTTACGTTTTATAAGCTAAATATACTCCAAGAACTGAAAATAACGTTTAAATTGCGCTATTATGAGCGAATTCTTTGCTTTAATCTAGCGTGAATACACATTCCAAGGCTGGCATCATTATCCCAAGCGCAATTAGGAACACGACTTCTGCTTCAGATATCGCTGTTTATCTGGAATTGTTTACCGACGTACTGGCTGGCTGCATTTCTGCCAGGAATCATGAGCTGATGTAGTATTCTGGCCAACAATTGCATGCCTGTCTTCCAAACTGTATTGATGCAACGTTATCAACAATTGAATCAGTATGACTGAGTTTGATTATAGGCATATGTCAGTTTGTGAGGTTCTATACGAATGAAAGAAAATTAAATGAAGTAAACGAAATAGTTAACATGGAATACCAATTCCAATGTCCAAGGCAGATAATATTACATTGAATAAAAGTTGTACTAAGTTGATTAATGCCACCATATACAGGTGAATTTTCAAACCTATATTCAGTATTTTTATTCGTGTTTTGGCTGATTTTACATATGTGTTCATACACTATGTAGTCATAGCTATGGGAAAACGCCCGTCATTGACAAACTATAATGCTTTTCATATCCCTAATGACTTCGCTGTAAAATCAGGGCTTGCTATTGCTGTGTGTTTTCCAATTTAGCTGAAATTCAGTGAGCGTATAATCAGTGGACAGAGATAGACAGATACAGAGAGATCAACTCAAATTTTAGGTTAAAGCATCCCGTATTTCATGTCAACATTCAAGTTTATGGTTAGCTACGCACCTATCGATATTCAAACAGCAATGAAGTCGTGCGTTGATTTACAGTCAACCTCAAACGGAAGTTTCAAAGCACCAACATAAAAGTTGACATGTTGTTAATTAACCAGATTAATTCTATAGTGAAAGAACTGACCCAAACAGAAAGCACGAATTCATATTCATTATGATAACTCCCTTCGCCAACATGAGGATTCCGGAAGTTTCCAGGCATCTGTGGCACTGTTTTTCCGGGGACAATTTGGGTTCTCTGTTTTCCTGACCCCGCCTGGTTTATTGTTACCCATTAAAAATGTACAAGTAAAAATTCCAATCACTTTCGTTTAAGAAAAATAAGCACGAGAAGATTAGTAGCGGAGAGAACATTAAAATAAAAATATTTATTAGGTGTAGAGCACCTTTAGAAAGTTTTGTTAAAATATCAGACACATCATGAGCATGCAACAAGATGGATTTCGGCAACACAGAATCAACTCCAATATATTTTAAATGGGGTGGAATTATATTTTGAACTGGAACTAATACGTGAAGGTACTTGGAAATGTGGTAGACTGTGATTTGGGGATATAATCAGATATAATTTGCTTGAATAGCAAACAAGCAGAGGCTCTCCGACAGTACTGAAGTAATTAAAATACTGATTATAGCAGAGAAATATGAACTACTTATAGATGTGTGTATTTTCTATTTATTACACCATGTCCCATTACTCCAAGGAGCAATACTTTCTGCGAGTATCCCTTGGTGTCCTCTTGGAATTAATTCTACATTATTCGTTAACACAACAAATTATGCCAAATAAACATTATATGGTATTAGCTATTTCCAAGATATTTGCTTTTATTGGTTTGAAATTTCCAAAGCTTTTTAATACATTTTCTGAATTCCAAGTCACCATCATTTTGATATTAAAGAGGCCATGCAGATTGGAGTTAAAAAGACAATATTTGAGTATCACTTTAAGCTATTTTATCCACTTTCCACCCACAACATGATGTATGATGAAACCATTTCTGCAAGTGTTTTCATTAATAAGTAGATCAAACATTACTTTTTGTGAGAACAGTTTGTGGAAAAGAGCTAAAAAGTAGAGAATAGTCTATAGAGGAAGTTTAAATGTTTAAATATATATCATAACGTTGCAATCCCAGATCTAGTTTTTTATCCAGATATATATCTCTGTGATATGTAAGATAAATCTGGATAGATCTGGATAAAAAACTTAATAGTTTTCGAAACGTTTGTGGTACAATCCATAGACCCTTAAAAACAAAATACGAAAAGATACACGGATAACATTTTAATACGGTTGCTCTGCTTATACTAACTTATGAAGTGAAGCCAGAACAATTGCACAAAAAGATAAATCAAAAGTCTAGGCAGCCGAAATGAAATTCATGAGAAGTACACTAGAACGTACAATACTAGATAAAAAGAACACAGATATCCAGGAGTGGTACCATTGCTGGAGAAGCTAAAGTGAAACAACAGAAAATGGTATGAACATCTACAAAGGACGTCGAACTACAGACTACCAACTTTAACAATGGGATATAAACCAAAAGGAAAACGAGATGTTGGAAGACCAAGCGCGAAATGACCACCAGTATGGGTTCAATATGAACTTAATCCTTAAAGTGAAGAGGAAGATGTTGCAATCCATAATTTGCATAAGCTATTAACTTTAATATATTACTTCATTTGAACTTTTTAAATAAATGCATGCACATCACTTATGCACTTATTTCCCAGCTATAAAAATTGTCATACAACTCTCAAATGTATATGCAGGGTGTTATAGGTATAGCTGTATATATTTGTATTGGTAATTCAGGATAAGTAATGAACAGAATTACATAAATATTTACTTCGTATGCAAACTAATGCTTTTAGTTATTAAGAGTAATATGTTCTCAGGTTGGTTACTGCTTACCTACGTATGAATGAAAAAATTAAAGAATATAAAACTAAGTGGATGACATATTAAAAGAATGAACAGAGAGCAATTACCATTCCATTTTAATAGTCACAGATCAATAGTGAAAATAAATGTTGGAAGGCCAAATAAAAGGTGGTACAAACAAGATATGCAAATTGCTACAGACAGAAATGTCTAATGCATGAGGAAGGAAGAAGAAAATTTAGTGCTTATTTTTGCATTTCAAATACATTCATTGTTTATTTTAATGTGTAACCGAGTTGGAATTCTCTGAGTAACTCTGCTGACCGCAGACTACGTAGACCAGCAATTAAGGTATTAATATGAACATGTGAAAGTCAAACAGATGGTCGACACTCACAGGCGTTGTTCATTTCACGGCGAATTAGGAGCCTATGCAAAACATTAGGTGGTAAATTATGTGATATATTTGAGGGAAAGGTGTTATAGTAAAACAAAAAGCAAAAACATATATAAAAAAAAAACAAAAAAAAAAAAAAAAACACCTGATGTGTTGCGCTCGCATGGCTTTCTCTACTCTTACGCAAACTATTCCTACAAACACCTAGTTCACGTTAATCGAGATAAGCATTTGCAGAAATTATCGTATTGCTAATTTTCTTGCAGGTGCAAGGGGAATACAGTAGGCTTTAAGCGATAGTCAGATGTTTTAAGAGTGATCACTATATGATGACTTTGAAATTCCATTCCCTTTACATGAGCAAGATAAAAATGAATAACGACCTCCCAGTTGAGAACTCCTTAAACTATTGCAAAAATTTTGACAAATAACAAGGAATATCTCCGAAATGGTTCACTTCACAAAAAAGATCATTGGACGTAAATTGTGCCTTAGCGAGATATACATTTTTTGTTTGGAAAGTAAAACTTTGCCTACACAAGTGAAAGCATATTATGGTATCAATTATCAAAATATCTGAAGCTATACCCCTAACACCCTATACGTATATGTGTACATACATTTTTCATTGTTTGTTTGTTCATTTCGAAGGTCGTTTTTCCCTGAATGACTCAATATATTTCGTGTGAGAATACACACAGCTAGTAAGCAGGCTCATGATTTATTTATAGCTATTGCAGAGGTAAACATTTTTAACGTAAAAATTTGTTTGCACCTAAAGTGCTAGTCAGGTCATGTTCATTCCAAGGACACAGAAAAATAATTTGAATAAAAAAAACCTGTAATTCACAGCATGATGCAGCATGAATATTCAAAATGTTATCTTACATCAGGATTGATTCTAGGTAATAGTAGTTACAACAACAACAACAACAACAATAATAATAATAATAATAATAATAATAATAATAATAATAATAATAATAATAATAATAATATATAAGTATATTTACGAACTTCCAAGGATACAGTGCTTTGGATTATAAAAAACACTAATATTAAAAGTAGACTAAGAAAGAAGACACGGTTAACTTATTTACATAAGCAGATAAGACGGACAAAATCGAATTCGCTTTAGCAGAGAAGCCTTGCAGAGAAGTTTCGTTTTTCCTACGAAGCCATATTAACTCCGAGAACAATGACATTTCTTAGAACCTATCATTAAAATAAGACCATGGTTTGTGGATAATAACCCACTTCTTGAAACGTGCATAGCTGTTTTTGTCAAAAACACCAAAAGTCTTATATGCTGCACTCATATAACTTTCTGCACTCTTACACAAACTCCTCTTACAAAGTTTATTCTTCTAAAAACTTCAGGTTAATCGAGAAAAACGTTTTTAGAACTTGTCTTACTGGCTATTTGCCTTAAGGTAACATAAAAATGTGGGAATACATAAGTCTAGTCACTATGAGAAGACTTTGAAATTGCATTCTCTTTGTAAGACTAAAAGATAAAAAGTATGTAATGTTTGATTTTCAGATGACTTTCTCTACCTATTTCTCAACAAACTTCCCTTACGAAATAATATTTTTCTATCTACTCAGATGAATATTTGTAGAAATGCTTTTATTACATATTTCCTTGAAGGTAGAAGGGGAATAGGGACTTTTGAGTTAGTCCCTATTTGATAGGTTTGACATTCCATTCCATTTGCATGGCCAGGATATAAATTAATATAAATTAATAGAATATATTCCCGGGTTTCTTCTTCCCTTCGATTTGTTGAATAGGACAATATGTGGAATTCCGTCGGTACCCATCCTTCGTAAGTGTTTTAACAATTTTTCTCTGTGTGATGCAATTTATTTCTTCAACCTTTAGTTCTTGTGCGATGTCCTGATTGAATTTCCTATCCCTTTAATTATATCCAGCAATTGGTCTTCGTTTCATTTCCGTATTCTGGTGTGGCATTTTTTGTTACTGTCCACGTTTCCGAGCCATATCAAAATGTTTTTATATAAATTGTGTGATTTAATGAGCTTTACATTTTTATGTAATAAAATTTACTCTCTCTTAATTTTACCAGTAATGCAGAAGTCATCTAGAATGAGGAGCAGTTCAAAGAATACACGACGAAAATTCAAAACATACGAGTATATTTGATTTGTCAAGAAAATAACTTAAACATATTGTATTTTAATTTCAATCTTTTGAGCTATTTTTGAGAAAATCAAAACTGTCCAGTGTATTTCCAGTAAAATTTCGCTATCGAAACTTTTGGATAGAATGCAATACTATCTCTACCTACTACGTACGTGGTACAGAAAGTAAAAACGAATAGCGACTTTCTATTGAAAATCAAACCAATAACATTCATGGGGTTTTTATTTCGTAGTTATGCTGTTCCCAGATACCAATGGCGGACGTTTCCAAGAATCCTTGTTTTGGGGGGTTCTGGGGACCGCAAAACCTTTATTTCTTGTGAAATATCGATACTGAATTTTGCTTTGAAATACAATGCTGCCTTCACCCTCCTCCATGGTGCAGAGATAGTGCTGTCTCTCATTCCGGATGTGTCGGGTTCGAATTTCGGTTGGGGCAGTTACTTGGATAAGGTTTCCTGCAGTGTTTTCTTACAGCCAGAATGCAAATATTGGAAACTAAGCTTTATGAAGTAGGGGACATTTGGGCACTATTTCACTCTTTTCAGTCATTCTTCGTTCAACATCTTCTATCCGGTTAAACGATATTAAACTTACTTAAAAGTAAAACAAGTGACAATCAGATTAATTGCAAATTAATGTCAACAAGTGATCTAAAGTATATTGTGACGCCGGCGCGGCGCTCAACAAAGGACAGTGGGAGTTAAGCCACTTCACACCACATACGAGGTCAGTAAATAAACAAAGGAGCCCAACGTCTGGCTGTCTCGCGCGAGTGTTTGTGTATAGCTCACTAACAACATGAGCGCATCGTGTAATAAAGGATTGTTGAACCCTTCGAGGGGCATCCAGCGGCTGGTATGTTTGTGGAAGTCGAGAAAGGTACATGTTACGTCATCCTTGCTGTATAAGGAGGCGAGGAAACAGCAGAGGAAAAAGTTACAGACATGACTAGGTCAGTGTGCCCGTGAGTGCGAGACAGATGTGTGTGTGTGTGTGTGTGTGTGTGTGTGTGTGTGTGTGTGTGTGTGTGTGTGTGTGTGTGTGTGTGTGTGTGTGTGTGTGTGTTACTGTCGTCGTGAAAGGTATGTAGCGTCGAAGTGAAGAAGTTTTAATGAGTGAATGATTGTTTCGCCGTGATTAGTGTATGAGAGACAGAGAAAGTGAAGAAAGGCAGTGGAAGGAGTGAGTCAAGGCTACGATAAGAAAACAATAGGGAGTTGTGATATCATAAAAGACTATAAACTGTGTTAACATCAGAAAAGAACTGTGTTTTTGAGCAAAAGTTTAGAAAAAAAATAAAGTGGTAAAAAAGTAACTGGATTGGAGTTATCATTTTGTCACAACACTCATTAGTCATACACAAATTATTATTTCCATTCTTGAAATAACAATATTGATTTAATATAATGAATACATGCCTGCAAAGACAGTGGATGCGAGAGAGATAGTGAATACGGAGAATTGAAGCAAAAAGCCGTTCATCGCAAAGTCAAGAAACTGAGAATGAAATGATCTGAAAATAAAGGGGGAAAAGAAAACAGTGCGAATTCTGCGTTGGATACTTCAATCTTATCAACCGCAGAGTTTATCATTGTTATTCTGATGAAATGGAACGTGTTCCCCTTGAAAGTTTTGTGCCTCACAAGCAGCGTACCAAGCGCTTGCGAATTGAAGAATTGCAGGATCATGGATATCAAAAATATTTAATTTTCAATATGATGAGATAAGGTACCAGTGAGTGGCAGTATTTTGTGCAAGTCCTCTGAAATTATTCCAATTGTATAAAAATAGAGGCAGCAAAAAGTCCCCTGAAATGATTCTGCGATAATAGAGGCAGTGTAGGCATTTTTTTTTTTTTTTTTTTTTTATGAACGACTAAGATAAGGGAGGACACTGATCGATAATTTAATTAGGGAAGATGTTAAATGTCCGTTGTGTCGTGAAAGGAATTTTGATTTATGTGTGATGCTCATAAATGAACCTGTTTTGCAAGTTATGCTAATTTAATTCAACTATTTGCTGTGAATTAAAACAACTGAAACATATTATATGATCGTTAACTGTGCTTAGCCATTCTTATCTACGGTGAAATACGTCATTGTTTAGCGAGAATTTTTGTAAGATGGATTATATATAAATTGGCAATTTCTGAGTGTAAATAAAGTGTTTTAGACATTCTCGGAAGTGATCTTAATTCACTAATAATTACATCACATCCGTGCTATCTCTGAGATTATAATTTAAGAACTCTGAAGTTCTCCGACTGATACTATGGCGCGAGGGGCAAAAGTTACGCTAAGGCTTTTATATACAAATATTCCGTTCCACATATATACATCAATAACGGATAAAAGGAGAAAAACCTCGTTCCAAGTGTATACATACCAAAAACCAGTTTCTTTATTTTGGGAACCCAATACTAGATTTTAGCTAACAATGGCCGTATAGTTAATTTTTTCATCATCGATGTTAAATTACAAGAAATATGTAGGATTCTAAATACGCGAATTCAAAACCCAAGAATGATAGCATTGCTCAACTACATGGAAACCTCAGATTAAGGGGATAGGGAATACACGGAGGCCTCCATGCGGGGTCATGAAGCACATGCACAATTCTAAATGGGCCCATTGTTCCTTAAAACGACCTCCGGGAGGAAAGGATAAGAACGTGGTCCCGGCGCGCGCTAAGCGAAGGCGACGGTCCTCCAGAATGTGTTTATGATATATTTTATCTGTTGGTAGCTTAACTTAACTTAACCTCATGGCTATCAGAATGGACCCTAGAACGATTCTGTATTTGAACAATATGGCTAAAAAAGAAATTCTGGCTTGGCAAGTGGAACGATGTTTTCAAGTACGACTATAATCTGCTGGTTGCATTAATGTGAAAAAATCTGATGTGTTGCACTCACATGATTTTCTCTACTCTTGTGCAAACTATTCTTACAAAATACGTATTATTCCTCTATCTGCTTTATTAAGTTGAGATAAATATTTGTACAAATTATCTTATTGCTTATTTCCTTGTAGGTGCGAGTGGAATGTGAGAATACAGTAGGCTTTGAGCGATAGTCAAATCTTTTAAAGCTGGTTGCTAGAAGAAGGTTTTGAAATTCCGTTCTCTTTACATGGCGAAGAGATAAAAAGTTAATAATGATCTTCCATTTGAGAAAGGTTTAAGTATTGCAAAACTCACAAATAACAATGAATATCTCCGAATTGGTTCATTCCACAAAAAATGCATAACTTATGTGTTTCAACGAGATCTACATTTTTGTGTAGTTAGATCTGGTCTATCTCTTACGGTTTACCAGTTATGCCAAATAGGACTGCATGGGCGAAGACACAAAATTCATGATAAGAATTTCACTCGACGTAAAAAATCTTAAACATACGGCATCTTAATCGAAATCGTTATAGCAGTTTTCGAGAAAATCAAAATTTCTCATGTAAAGGGTAGTTTAGGATGCAGGAACTTTCTTCAAAATCTTCGTGTCGCATCCTTAAGAAATATGAAACTTAAATACCAACTTTGGTTTCTAACCGACTTTTCGTTTTTGAGTTATGATACCCACAGGCTGACACACACATACACACACACACACACACACACACACACACACACACACACACACACACACACACACACACACACACACAAAACCTTTTTCTAAGAAAGCTTTTTTTTTCGATTCAGGGAGTCTCGAAACATATATTTTCGATGAAATCTCGACATCGGATTTTTGAGTGGAATACAATACTTTCCCTACTTGGTATACGTAGTAGAGAAAGTAAAAATAGGTTCAGCTGATTCACCTAGTATACGAGTTATGAAGTGATCAAGCAGCACACGAAGAGAAATTGCCTAGAAAACGGTGCACGCAATTTTCTCTTCATTCTCTAGCCTTTAAAAAGCTTCACTCATGCAGAGTATATCGATTGTTTGAAGCTTGCATCAGCACTAACGACGCTGGTGCAGTGGATGTTATTGTTCTCCGTGCATTTTCTGGCTCGACGCAGTGCAGCGTGTGTCGTGGTGCGGATGTTGCCATATCAAGTGGCACAAAATGGCGCACTTCAGGAAAACGGCGCACTTCACTAAGACTTGCTGAGTGCACGTCTCTGCTTTAAAATAGATGAGAAACAACTATGACTCCATTTCTGCATATACAAGAGAAGCTCTGCCTTTAAACCTCTTTTAAACATAAGATAATTATATATAAGTATTGTTGCATGCTGTTTCAGAGAGGGGAGGAAGAAAAGATACAATTTGGACGCCAACTTTTGAGTCGGAATAGTTTTGCATCCCTCTGTGCTGTAATTACTACAGTCTATTTTCATTCATGGCTCTTAATTACGACCAAGGTACAGTCTTTCCGCAGCAATAATTAAAGGAAGATTTTGGTGCATGTCAAAATGAAATGTAAACGACGCTTCTGTTTCGTTAATGTAAAGGTTTAAATTGCTACTAAGCATTTAGACACAAAGTAGTTCAAGTAAACAAAGTTTAAATAGTGCTTATTTGAGTCAACAGCGCTGCAAAACATAAGAAACATTTATAAACCTAATTAATAACTAAACCATGGCGCAAGCATTTACTTTCACGTCAAAGTTCACTTGGTAGTTCAGGTATAATCTAAGCAATTTTTGGATTATTGTCTTTCATGAAAGTATGAAGTTTTTTCCGCACAATGTCGTTTTAATTAGTTCGATATCTATCCTGAGGTATGTAGGTTAGTTATTAAAATATGGGGCATACACAATTTCGTACAACCAATTTATAGCAGAACTAGAGGAGGAATTGCCGTTTCAGTGGTCTGAAGGTGCAGTACAATAAGACTTACAGATGATGTCACTGAGAGGCTGCAGGGATATTATGATTTTGCAACAAAACAAAATCTAGAAAATGTAGGGAAAAATTGAGAGAATCAGTATGGGCCGTTTACTTCCCTACATTGTCGACAATGACAACCCCAATCATGGTTTGTGTTCAGACGGTGTAAATAAAATAGAGGAATGGTCACAGGAGAAAGGTATAACCATCCTCACAGTTTACCACTTGCCATAATTGAAGAAATAAAACCAGTATTTAGGAACTAGATGCTTCAGTTTTGAAGCCCATTTCCCGTATTCAAATTTTCCTCACATAAGAAACATTGTATCAGTCGGTAATTAATATGTTGATCTCAAACTTTTAGGAATTGTTTGTGTTTGTGTCTTAGATACTTGAAATAAGGATTTTGAAAATAGTTAACATTTGGTAGAATTTTTAAGAAATGTATACTCTAAAATATAAGAAAAAGAAAATATTCTTCAAAAGCTATTCAACGTAATGAATGAGTATTATTTCAGCCATTATACGGATATTACACCTACCAAGTGTAAACATTATCAGCTTTCTAGGCTTTAGTAACTTAGAAAATGTTCCTTATATATATGTCACATTTTAACATTGTTAAGATAGGGAATTTCGTATCCCCTTAATGAATGATAATTGAATTCACTGTCTTCAAACGTCGAGTTGGTGTCAAATGTATTTGTTTTAACTAAAGACGTTTATGGTTCCAAAATATACACCAACTATCAATTTTTCCCCATCTCTTCTCCATATAATTGCATGTACCCCTAACTGGGCACGGGGTGCACTCAGCCTCGTTAGGTCCCGGGGGGACCAATTGAGGAGCTTCTTGATGGAGAAGTAACGGCCCCAGGTCGAGAAGACCGCATAACTGGCCGGGAGGGCTCGGGGCGCTGACCACGTCCCACCCTCCAGTACTGCACCTCACCAATGACGCCTGTAGTGGGCAGAGGTGGGGGACGCAGCGGCTGGGCGGTAGACCTTGGCCCTTCGTGGGCTGTCGCGCGGGGTTTACATTTTACATACCCCTAACTGGGCCTACGCCGCTGCTTTTTTGTGCTATGAATTATTATGATCTGCACATCTTAGCTCGAAGCAATTCTACATTTTACTCTCAAAACGTAAGAGACATTCCTGATTTCCTTGATGTCAGGATTCAAATAAGTCACCTGAATACATGACCAGCTGATCATTGTCCCGTTTTAACTGCCTATAACTTCCACCCAGCATTTTACCTTGAGTTGAGCGTCTTATTCATGCTTTGCCAACTGGGAGCAATTTCAGCAGCACTTATACTAATATACTGCTTATCTTAAAATGAAGGTATTCCAAAATACGTTTAAATGCAGTTAATTTCAATTTTCCTATTTGAAATTCATTAGAATAGTTTTTCATATTGCCCAAAATTAGAACCTTTTTCCAATAGTGCAGGTCAAAATAAGGCTGACTAATATTCCTAAGAAAGGCCTAGTCAGTGGCATTTACGAAGCTGTAAATATCCTAAAAAATCAATCATGAAATATTTGAATGATCCTTAAGTACCTATGAAAAAATTTAATTCATCAAATTTCAAATACTTTGCAGGAGATTAAGTTATGACAGATTTTTAATTTCTGTTAGTATACCAGTTATTTCTTTGTGTTCATACTGATTATGAAACATGGTTTCCATAACTAAAGCAATTTTCCACTAATGCCTTTCTGTATCCACTGTGTTAGTGCCAAAGATAGGTTATGGGTCAAACACGTGGGAAAAATCACCTTAATAGAGACTCGAAATACATACGTATTATGTAATGCAACACATAAAACGTAAGGACAGGCTCAACGTATACATTATGAAAAGCAAGCAGAAAATAATGCTTCATTGTTTTAACGTTGCTCGGAAACTGCCAGCAAAACGAAACATTAATACTCACTTGAAATCAGTGTCAATTTAAGAGGTTATAGAAAACCAACAACATAACATAATTACATCTTAAAAAATGTTTCCAATAATACGTGGCGCTAACTACAATCCACAATTTTCGTGCATTAAGATAAAACAACACATGTTGCAGCAAATGTATGTATACCATTATAGGTAGACTAGCACAAACAATTGATTTCAACAGACCGAACCCTGTCTATCTCGTCAACCACAAATACAGTAAACGCATCAAACTACGAGCCCTCCAGACAAGACCAGTCGGTGGCCCTATCAGTCCTTGTCTGGAAACTTCGGTTCAGTACCTATAAGCCCAGAAATTGGACCATCTACAGTCAAAACTCTCACGTTTCTGTAGAGTGTCAAAATCTGACGTGCTACACTCACATGACCTTCTCTACTCTTGCACAAACTATCTTACAGTTATCCCTATATCTACTTCATGTTAATCGAGATAAACATTTGTAGAAATTGCCTTATCGTTAATTTTCTCGTAGATGCAATGGGAACACAGTAGGCTTTAAGCGATAGTCAAATGTTTTAAGAGTTGTCGTTATATGATGACTTTGAAATTACGTTCTCTTTGCATAAATAACGGCCTCCCAACGTCTATAAGTATTGCAAAAACATCATTTAGCATAAATTGCGTGTTTTAACGACATCTACATGTTTTGTTCTGTAAGATTTGTTTCTGCCTCATCAAGAGTAACAGCACTACATGGACTATAGCCAGAAAGTTAAAAATATACATTTCATTTGACATAAAATACCTTAAACATATGGCATTTTATTCAAAAGCGATGGAGAAATTTTTAAGAAAGGAATTTTCTTCAAAATCTTCGTGTGACATCCTTGAAATATATTAAAATTAAATACCTACTTTGGTTTTTAACCGACTTTTTGTTTTTGAGTCATACCGTTCACAGACACACAGACCTTTTTCCTAAAAATGCGTTCTTGGATTCCAGGGTTCTCATAATATATATTTCAGTGAAATCTCGACATCAAATTTTTGGGTCGAATACGAGACTTCCCTTTCTTATTATACGTAGTACAGAAAGTAAAAAGACTATGAAAACATACACTGTTATTTTTCCCATAATCCAATTTATTTGTGCATATTCTGTACTTTTCCTATAACCAACAGAATGAAAAATCTAACAATCAAAAGTTAAACCATTTTCAGTATGGCTGTATTCTTATTTTATCGTCTAAGTCTGTAATTGCGGGTGAGAGAATAGCAGTAATTAAGGCACAATTTTCGATAACTAAGTAAATTGAACAATTTTCAGTAAAATCCGAAGTGAAGGCCCCCAATTTATTGGATTCTAAAAGATGCAGATGAATCGCTCAGGGCTGCTCCCAGAACGGAAATTGGAAAGGGCAGAGATCTGTAGAAATTGGTATGAGCTACATCGAGGGATGATGTGGGTTGATCGCTGCCAATTTCACGCCCATTAAAATGTTATCTGGTCTAAAAATTCTGGAAATTGGATACCGGTGGCGTCAATTCGCAGCAAAGTGCTTCAATGCAGAAAACTGTTGCCCATGTCCTAGGTAAGTTTCCTTTTTTTTTTTATAGTTTTTTTTAACCAACTTCATAATGTACTCTGACGATATGCACACATATGTGAACATGTAAATAATGTTTAAATGAGCGTTAAATAACATAGAGGCGAGCTTAGTTTGAAAATGGGGTATAATTTTAGTAAATCTTAAAATTATTAATATTCATATTATTAATAATACTGTGACAAAAACGACAAAATCCATTCCAGTTATTCTTCCTGTCACTTTATTCTCCTTCAAAACTTCTGCACAACAAGACAGTTATCTTTGCTTCGTTAACATACTGTACAGTCTTTCGTAATATTGCAACTCACAAGTGTTTTCTTCTCGTAACCATGACTCACTCGCTTCTGTCTCTCAATCATTTGGCGCTCATTAACTGCTTCATTATTCTTTATGACGCACCGGTTCTCACACGCATCTCTCTCTCTCTCTCTCTCTCTCTCTCTCTCTCTCTCTCTCTCTCTCTCTCTCTCTCACACACACACACACACACACACAAACTAAAACTAAAAACTGTGGGACTCCCAACTCTCATTACCTTGCCTCCTGAGTGACTGAGTGAGTGAGTGAGTAAGTGAGTGAGTGAGTGGATGAATGAGTGTGTGAGCAAGTGAGTAAGTGATTAAGGGTACGTGTCTGTCGACAACTAGGTCATTTGGGACCAGTAATACAAGGATCACATACAAAATTTCAATCAGAAATCCGCATCTATTTCGGAGATATTAATGTTTTCATTCCGGATTTAATTAATTTAATTACGTTAGTTAAAAACTTCCGAGGTTTTAAACTGTCTTTACATTCTACTGTGGATTTTATTTTACCTTTAACAGACCATTATAAAGAACCCTATATTGGAGTTTTTTTTTAATTCAAATGAATCTATGGTAGAAAAGAATGATGCATCCTTTCCATTTTGGTACTTTTCGATTTTGTGAACATCAGGCTATGAAAAATTTAACGAAGATAACGTAATCATGAAAGCTTACTGCAAAGTTACAAGTTGATCAGTCAAACGTTTTAAGACGTGGTACATTTTAAGTAATGAAAAATGCTTAAAAAGGCTTTAGAAAAACATTTAAAATTGGAATGGGCATTACAGTATTGTGTTTGGAAATGTTTCAAAAGCCACGCAGAATCATAAATATTTTCTGCATTAGTAAACGACAGGCGCCAAACAAAAACATAGAGTGCAAATGTAATAAAACGCAAATAGTTCATGTTTTTACAGATTATTGTATTGACAATAATTGTACTGGGCATATTTGTGACACTCATCATGTACCTACAGAATCCCTGGTAATATATGGCCGAAGCAGTACCTTCCAGCCGGTGTATAGGCATTTTTCTAAAAATGATTTTTTGCATTTAAGGGGTCTAAAGCATGTAATCAGTGAAATCTTGACACCTAATATGATATTATGACTTAAGACACAATGATTGCACACGGCCTCTAAAATGAGAATAGTGGCTGTTTCCGAAATAAACAGTGTTTACGTTGCCAGTAAATTGCATGTTCTTATATGAATAAACTTTGAACACCGTTTTCTGAAATGTATTTGCTAACTCTGTCCTGGAAGTCTTGTTTGCCTTGAAACAACTTAGTGTTAATGTAAAGCACAAGATATGTATTGATATATTTAACACATATTACATTACTGATCGTCATTTAGTTAAATTAGTGACAGCTGCGTCTTCTCTTTCCCTTGCATGGCGTCTGTCACACTTTATTTCGCACTACAAGCACTCGCATTCGTTTTCTCGGCTGATGATATTCCTTAATTTTACGCACTTTGAAGTGGAAACCATGTGTCGTGAATCTGTGTTGACGTGCGTAGGTCGTATGGGGGTTAAACCCACCAAAGTCTCAAAGAAAATATTTCAGACAAAATTAGTGTAAACTTAACTGAACGTATCACCCAAATAATGTTTCAGGAAACAATAAAGGAACAACCTTCACCTTGGCAGTGACTGATTGCTACAATTTCTAATGAAAGGCATTCCTTCGCTCGAAGCAATCTGTGCGAGAGATTGCCAAATGCCAATTTCAATTATTCAACTCTCCCTTCACCCAATATTTCCTTGGTGCCGGAGTCTCTCGTGGTCATTTTCCTCCGCACTAACACATGAGCTGTGAAACACACAATACAGTAATCAAGCGTTCATGTGTGGTATTTGAGCGCTGCCTGGTCTTTTTTGGTTAGTTTGGCAGATGGCGTCTGTATTCCACGAGGTTAGCTACTGAGTTAGCTGCCTAACTAAGACTTGCTCTCAAGATCTGCACTTGTGTGTGTGAGTGTGTGTGTGTGTGTGTGTGTGTGTGTGTGTGTGTGTGTGTGTGCGTGTGCGTGTGTCGGTAAATAATTTTGGCGAGTGCTTTCTAGAGATATGTAGCCGTTTCTTAGGACAAGTATCTGCACTTTTGGTGATTCTGATCATTTTACTTTTCGGTGTTCGTCTCTCTAAATTGTTTTAATAATTTAAGGGATACAATTGGAGAACTATATTGCTTTGATGATTTTGTTATTGTTACTTGAGAAGATAGATTTTGCGGTGAATATGCTTGAACTTTGAATATTTTCTTGTTTTTCCATTCATGTCGATTTCCTCTTGGTGGTGTAAGGCCGATGATAAATCATTTTTAGGTATTATTATGGGATTTTAATTATCTATTCTGAATTTACTAAGCGCTATTTAATTCGTGTTGTATATATGCTATTTAAATATGGCCATTTACCCCTCGTGGAATAATATGACCGATATGTATATGTGGATAAATGTTATTGGAACCATCTTATTCTAATATTATAGTTGTCTTTAAAGTACACAAGCTATGTTCTTAAATTGAACATTGAGATTGAAAAATTTGCATTTTAACTTCTTTCTGTGTTTCCTCTCTTAGTACGGAGAACTTACACAAGTCAGCGCCTGGGGACAGATGCCTGTCTAGAAGCAGACAAACTGTATCCAGAGTAGCCAGGAAGGGTGATCAACCCGATGCCTGGTATGAAAGTGAGGAAGAAGATGATATGAAATAATAGTAAAATGGATGAAAGGAAAGGTGACTATGGAGCAGTTAGTGGAATGAGTGGTAGGGGAAAATGAAGAATTGGGAAAAATCCTCCCAGATACGCTTTGTCACCACAAATCCCAATAAAATTTCCTGGGGTTGAAACCCAGCCGCAGCGGTGAGAGCCAAGTGGTCTATCACTTTTCTAAGACGCCACCTCTGTTGTAACTTGATTTTACAAAACATTTTATTTGTTACCTTCTGAAATGTATGAACGGTTACACAGTTAAAGGGTGACAATAATAACTTGTAAACAAGTTAACTTCGCTTAGCCTTTCTTAGCGCGTATCAGAAGAACCCCTTCCACAAGGTAATTTACCCAGCGTAATTTTCACAAAGATTTAAAACACAGTGCATTCTGTAACGGCCTCGAAGGCATGCTTTGCTGGTAAAAGAGAAAGCTCGCTGGCTTTGATGCAGTTACCTCCAATAATCTGCATACAGGTATATAAGACATAGCAAGGTCATAAATATATGTATTTAAAATTTCAGGTATCTGGTGTAGTGTAAGAAATAATA
Source organism: Tenodera sinensis (assembly GCA_030765045.1). NCBI lineage: Eukaryota > Metazoa > Arthropoda > Insecta > Mantodea > Mantidae > Tenodera > Tenodera sinensis. The sequence continues at coordinate 33,684,360 of CM060966.1, read as the reverse complement.
CAGCAGCATTTCACTCTTTTAACAATATGAAAATGTTTTGGGGAACAATTCAATACATCCGACGTCTTTAAAGGGCCCTACACACCTATAATCCACTAATTTAAGCTGTGGGCAAATGCTAAACTTTATATAGATAGAATTTACAGTTTGGTAAATGCAGTGTAAATTTTGGAGAGGTTCTTATCTTGAATTCAATGGCGATTTTAACTAAAATGTAACAATTCAACAAATGCTCAAGCAATTTAAAAATGCAGTGCCTCATATAAACGTCGTGAATGTTCAAGAGTCTCCATAAATTATCCCTACTTTTATTCTGGTTTCACCCAAACTCGAGATATAACCAGCAAACGTCTCTCAAGATCACTTAAGATTTCAAATGTAGATGGAGTGAACTGACATGGGGACAGACGGAAAGTTGTTAAGAAACCTTAGTGCAATTTTTTTACCAATGCTGGTATCACTGTGCTTAAAGAATCCGTGCGTAAGTAAACAAAAGCAGAAACGACCTGTGGTGCAGACGGAAACGATTCGGGCAAAAGGACAGTGCATTTTTCCCCTCACAATTAACACAACTTTTAAACGTTTATAGACGTGAATCATATCTAAATAAGAATTTGCATCATATTTATTGAAGTTGAATTCAGCTCCGTATTCATTTCCCATGAAAATCAGAATCTGTTATTGAAAATGAGATTCTTTAATCCCAGAGTCAAGCTCTCTTGCAGAATCTTCAGAAGGCGCATTCAAATAATGGGAACATTATAACACAAGACGCTCAGAGGTGAAGTTTCTACGCCTTCAACAAGCTTCGAACAGATAAATTCTTCTCCAACAACTTCCCTGTCAAAACTCAAAAGGAAATCCAGAAAACATAACTTTATAAATAGCCCAGAATTTATAAATGATTTAAAGGCTACGAAAGCAGCTAGCACTGAAAAGGAAAAGGCAGCAGCAGCGAGAAGCCGGGAAAGAGAATATATGTAAGAAATGGCAACAGTGTTACAAGGAAAGAGAGAACCGGGTACAACGCTTCAATTGTGCAAACTGGTACAATCACTAAGAGTGTGGAGCAGGAAATTATACATATTTTGTGTATCATAATTGTATGAGTGATGATAGTGACAAAATTGTTGTAGCATGCTCCAACTGAATTATTATTATTATTATTATTATTATTATTATTATTATTATTATTATTATTATTATTATTATTATTATTATTATTATTATTATTATTATTATTATTATTATTATTATTATTATTATTATTATTATTATTATTATTATTATTATTATTATTATTATTATTATTATTATTATTTTTTATTTTTTTTTTTTTTTTCCTCCGTTGTAGCTTATTTCAAAAGAATTAATTTTCAGTTTGTCGAAATTAACGGTCAATGCTTCTGTTAAAATTTCCGTTGGTCCACCTTTGTAAGTTGGTTAAGGATTGTTGCATGGTTTTTTCTAGTTCTGTGCTTTTGTTTTTTGGTTTTGAAGTCCACATTACTAATTCATCAGCAAATAGTGCACACTTCACACCTGATTCTTGTATTTGTTGTGGCAGATCGTTAATAAATATATTAAAAAGTGTTGTGCTGAGCACTGCGCCTTGTGGTAAGCCACGGTGTACTTGTTTGTATTTAGATATACTCGTATATCTTCCATATCTGGTTACAATAAAGCGTTGTGTTAGGAAATGACATAGCCATGAAAACATTGGACCTTGTATCCCTATTTTTCTTTTTTTCTTTTTTTTTTTTTTTTACTTTCTTTAGTAGTTTTGTTCTGCATATAGAATCATATGCACTTTGGAAATCAATAAAAACTGATAAATTACCTTCTTTTCTATTGAAGGAGTCTTTGATTTCTTGACTGAGAAGTAAGACTTATTCATTTGTAGAGTGGAACTCTCTAAATCCAGCTTGACATGGGGAAATAAAATTTTTTGATTCTAGAAACCAATTTAACCTGTTTGACACCATTCTTTCCATCACTTTTGCTATTATGCTAGTAAGAGCTATTGGTCTATAATTTTTTATTTCTGACGCTGTTTTGTCTTTCAAGAGTGGGACAATTATTGCCTTTTGCGATTCAGCAGGCACAGTGGTTTTCCAGGATAGATTTGAAGGAGTCTCTTCCGGCTGGTATCTCCCGTCTCCAGTATGAAGGGAATCTTCTGCTCGTCGTCACTTTGAAGGGTCGGTATGATGAATTCTTTTCTCGTATAAAAGATCCGGCTAACTCTTTCGATGAACTGCGATGACTCTTTCTCTCCTATCTCGGTCGTGGTACGGGTATGAAGTATGTTCACAATTTACAGCTGATAATTTTCCTTGAGACGCGACCCCCGTGAAAATTATATGTTACGTCGATGTATTAACTTTTAGTCTTTCTAATGAGATAGTCTTCTTTGCTCTGGAGGCCACAATTGAAATAATATTAGTGTACTTATTATCACAATTTTATTCGTTAATATATATATAACATTTACAATGAAGACAAAAGATAATCGCACTAGGCCAACTGCAAACGATATAATGCAAACAATCAAACAATGGGAAACAAAACACTCCAACACAACACCTACCATAACTAATAATACTGCATCAGATTGTAGAGTTTTAGTAGTTGTTGTTTTGCTGTTTTTCCAAAGTTTTTTATGAACTCTGGATGTATGTGATCAGGTCCAGGAGACTTTTTGTTTTTCAGATTATTTGTTGCAATGTTCAGTTCTTGCATATTAAAATTTTGAAAAAAGATATTGCACTGAGTATTAGGATCACATTCTCTTTCTTGTTTCAAATCTTTCTTAAATTCTTTACGTTCCTTTTTATTATTTCTTGTTACTTTATGTGAATTAGCATAATATTTATTGAATGTTTCGGCTATGGCTGCATCATTTGTTAATATTTTATTGTTGTGTATGATAGGTGTGCTGTTGTTTTCTTTCCTATCCTTGACATTTTTTATGAACTTATGAGCTTTGTTACCATCTGTCCTATAATTCATTTTTTCTAAGGGAAAAAAAAACAATTCGTGATTCTGTAGTAATTAAAATAACCTTAATTTTGAAAAATGTCCGCCTAACGCTGTGGTAGGCCGCCTCCATAGCGCCTGCCTCTAGCGTCGAGGATTTGGGTTCGATCCCCGGTACCGACGTGGGGAGTTTTCCCCGCTGAAAGGTCTGGTCCGGGGTGCACTGAGCCTCGTGATGCCAATTGGGACTCCATATTCGGGCCACCGGGAACCGAATGGAGACAATAACAAGGAGATCAAGAATCACTAATGGAATCTAGTAATCTACCTGATAGCAAATATGCAAGCGTAGGTAGACATGAATGCTTGGGTAACAAGAAGGGGACGCACCCCACCGACCAGGTAAAAACAATGGAAAGAAGAAGAAAAAAGAAGAGAAAATAAAAATAAAAAACGCTGTGGCCAAGACAGAATGATAAGGTTATCGAACTCTGGAATGAAGATATTTTAGAAACATGGAGGTAGATACAGCGGATCACAAATGTTTAGGAGGCCCCGGCTTCGGTCCCCGGTACCAGCATGGGGATTTTTTTCCCTTGGGACGTCTGGCACGGGGTGCACTCATCCTCGTTAGGTCCAGGGAACCAATTGAAGAGCTGCTTGATGGAGAAGTAGCGTCCCCAAGTCGCGAAGGCCGCATAACTGGCCAGGAGGGCTCGGGGCGCTGACCACATCACATCCTCCAGTACTGCACCCCAACAATGACATCTGTAGGGGCAGAGTGGAGGATGCAGCGGATGGGTGGCACGCCATGGCCCTACATGGGCTGTTGCGCTAGTGGTTTAGTTTTCGTACATTTAAACTACCTTTATGGTTGCAAGCCCATATCTTCCTTTTTTCCTCCACTGATTACCTTCCCCTTATGTAGGACTTGCACCCTCAGGACTAACAAGCCTGTGCCAGTTGGGGAGCACAGGAACCTACGCACCGGACAGAGTGAAGACCTGACAGCAGGTGGTCAGTCAACCACCAGGTATGATAGCGAAGAAGAGCATGGTATGAAATGCAGGTGAAATCGATTATTGGAAAGGTGACAATGGAGCAATGAGCGGAATGAGTGGTGGGGGAAACCGGAGAACCTGGAGAAAACCCGCCCAGTCCCGCTTTGTCCACCATCAATACCACATGCGAGTCCTTGCGATCGAAACCGTGCCGCCGGCGCCGCCCTGCAAGCCCATATCAAATTTAAAGTATGCCAAGAAGTTTTTTAAACTGTAATTACAAAGTATGAGCTCCTTGCAAAAGGTAACTAATTTACAACTGTCACATTTTAAGTAGATTCCTGTTTTTGCCTTTCGTTACCTCAGAGTTTTGATCTAATTTTGAAAGATCTCAAATTTTATTCAAACTCGTATATAATGTCGACCCTGCTGCATATAAGTATTACGTACAGAGTAATTATATGATTATGAACGGATATAGGAAACAATGCTAATAGTCGCTTTGTAGTAGTGAATGCACATAAATAATTGCGCTCAACCTCCCAGAACCAAATCCTGGTTGCCTGTTGGCTCATGTATGTTTATCACCACCCAGTAGTCATATGTTGGCCTATAATCTTCAACACCCTGACAGTGCATATTGCAGATCCCTAGTGATTATGCGCTTGGTGCTGTTTTTCCTGAACTCAATATGCATATCAAATACCTTTTTGAGGTGCTCGTTATAAAACTTACCCCTGGTAGTCTGCTCCAAATACGTAGGTAATAAAAACCAACTATACATTTCTATTGTTATTCGACTGTGGATGTACCTCGAAACGATTTACTGGATTCAGTAGAGATAATGCATGGTGAAAGCGCTTGTGCAGATATTAATAGCCACACAAAGCCTATCGTAGACAGTGCTATTAACTCGAATCACTCCCCGCGGTTCTAATACATTATTTACGAGAAGTCGAAATGAGACATTAAAAATGCAGCTCCCTCTCTGCAGCTTGTAACAAAGACTCCTGCATGCGGATTTCAGAGTGGTGTATTTTATCTTGTAGAAGCCCTTCTGACTGCTGTGAATGGGATGCAGGAAATAACTGGTTTCCAACTACTTTATGCCAAAACTCTATTAGTTTCCGTCATCAATTTCCACAATTTTTATACGTGGAAACTTGGTACTTCAATTCTAATTCTGTTTCACAGCAAACGGATTACAAGTTATATGCTTTCTCTTGTTGGTGTAGATTACGAGTAAGGTGGGATGTCCTCAAAATGGGGAACCAGCCTATCGTTGAGTAAGTTTAGTGTTGTGTTGCTACCTTGTGGCCTATAAACTTGCTTGTTTTTCTGTCGGCGGTTCCTCTCTTAGCCGATGGCTCAGTTTTGAGGCGCTGAATACTCGTTTCCACCTTCTCCCGTTTGCTACTGTGGAAGGGTTGAAATTTTACAAAGTGATGACAATCCCAACTTTACTTTATGGCTCAGGGCTTTAACCACAAACCAACTTAGACGAATAGAAGCTGCTGAAATGAGATTATTAAGACCTTTAGCAGGTTGTACTTTGTGTGATAAAAGGAAATAAAGAAATAAGAAAAGAACTACATGCCTCACCCATAACAGAAACCATCAGTATCTGCAGAAATAACTGGCATCAACACATGCCGTGAAAACCGAAAAAAGATTTCCCCAAAGGTTACAGACCGGGAGGGAAGACATCTTGGACGGCCAAAGAAATGCTGGAGAGACCAACTTCCAAATCTGAAGCGCAACAGGCCAAGAAGCGAAATCCTTAAAAGTTATTGATGGTGATTAAGTAATGTTATTAATTAATCCATTTCATGTAGGTATTATTGCATAATAAGGTTATATACGTACGTCTACTATATTAGTAATGTCATTTCAGGGTTTTAAAGAGTATTTGTATTGTAAATTGTACATAATGTGCCAGTATTTTAAGTTATCGTTAGAAAGTTTTTAGTATATTTCCACTAAAATGCTTCAGAAGTCACAGTTTATTTGTGTAGTTTCAACCCCCAACAGAAGATATAGCTGTAGCCCATTAGCGGAAGGTCAAACAACTACATATTCTGAATTTCTAAAAGGTTTGACGGTTTTCGAAGTCAACCGTAACCTTTTGAAGCAACTTTGAATGCAGCTTTAGGTTAGGCCAAGAGAGATGACAGTGATCCAATGAAATGTCAGTATTTATCTTAAGTCAGAAAGTATAAGCGAAGCTAAGAAAGAAATTGTATCTAAAAGTCAGCCTTGGCTCAGATTTGCGATGTAAGAGAAGTCCGCGATAAAATACACATTTTATTTGCGTTATAAGATACAATTTAGTTATACTTTTATTACAACATCCTCACCAGATCGATACACAGTAGACAATGAAGGCGCCAATGATCAACATGAGATAATCGCCTTCATAAACGTGACACCCACACATCGTGGGGGGACCAACATATAAAAATCCTCCTATAAAATAATCATGCTTCGTTGTAAACAATGTTGAAAGTTAACATTAATTAGGATTAAAACGTTTAAACTAATGCAGACAATAAGGTAAATATTTCACATCATATTTCCTCCATTAAATCTCGAATGAATGCTTAGTTTGATTTCAAGAGCTGTTATTAATGACGGATCAAAGACTAGTCACACAACTGTGGCAGGCAAGTGTCATTGTGGTATCACACTTTCTTATATTCTCACTTGGTGTACTTCTGTATTTTAAGTAGGTATGTAAAAATGATTAGTCTAGCTTCATATCTTCCAATGTATCAGTCAATCGTGCTTCTCTGCCCAAAAGCAGGTTAATCAACGCAAACCCTGATTTCTTTGTTCCATCTATCTCTACATATGAAGCATTCATTCTGATTTTGCCTATAATCTATACTAATATTACAAAAAGAGAAAAATTATGTGCATATATGTATGCAGAGTAAACTTAAAAATTATTAAACGATTTTGTTAATAACGATTTTACAATTAAAAAGCCCTATTCTTTCTGACACAAATGGGGTTATAAAACACCATTTATCTCATTGATTACTTAAAGGCTAAGCAAAAATCTGCCAATGAACAATATCCAGTACTCCATAGCATTGTTCAATCACTTTTGCCCATCACTGAACTAGGCATTTGGATAAAGGGAATATTAAATATTCACGTCATTCCGGAGAAAAATTGTAATGTTTGATTTTTGAATAGACAATATTAAAATCAATCTCATTTCTCTTGGTGACTGGTATTGTAGCATACCAACGTCGAGGAAACAAATGAAGACACTCACTATAAAATATAGAATGAGGTAGGAGATCCTTAACAATGGTCTGTTCAGAGGCTTCACCTGGGATTTGCTCGGATCCTTGCTTATATTTGCAGTCATTATATTATTCCCATTGTGCGCAAGTTGAGTTGGGAAGTGTCAACATCCATTATGAGTCATCTCTTTGCTGGTTTTTCACACATCATTTGTGCAAACGCTTCCACTCGTAAAATATGTCAGCCTCTTACCCCTCGTTGTTGACCCTGCTACTTGAATTGCTGCTAGCTACCCTCACATAATTTTGTTTGATCTTAATGAAGCTTTGTCTCTTGAAACTTTCGTATAAATATTCCAATGTATAGCAGTCAGAGTGATTTCTATTATAATATGCATTCATGGTTTTTATATGATAATATTATTTTAAAACAGGGTATATATTGTTAAACACAAACTTATTTCCATTCTTTTCAATTCAGAAAATAAAATTCAAAGAGGAATATATAAGTTACAAGATACTTTAAAAACTATAATTAAGAAATGTCTATTAATGAATATAAAGTTATGAATTTTGAAGGAAAGTTTACAGTACAATCGAAAATAGTTATTAATAACAGAACAATTCAGCAGTTTAATTATTTGGGATGCTGCATATCCTACGAAGGAGAGAAAGACGCAAGTAGAAAACTTAATAAGTTTCCACAAATGTGTGGAACTATTCAAAGAACATTAAGAAACAGAACTAGAAAAGAGGCAATTATGAAATTTTATGAATATATATACCGGCTTTTCCATTTAAAACTTAACATCATATACCTAATATTCAAACATAAGAGTTAAATATGCATAAGTTAGAGGGGAAGATACGCAACAACAAATGGCAATGGTTTCAACACATAGAATAAATGGATAGTGGCATACTTATAAAGCTAGTAGCACAGGAATACAAACCAGAAAGATGGCGTTCAAGAGGACCACCAAAAACCAGATGGGAAGATGTCTTTGCGTCGGAACGACCTTTACAGCCTCCCTTCAAGTGGCGGAAGAGGGGGAGGAGGAGGAGGACGAAGAAGAAGAAGAAGAAGAAGAAGAGGAAGAAGAAGAGGAAGAAGAAGAGGAAGAAGAAGAAGAAGAAGAAGAAGAAGAAGAAGAAGAAGAGGAAGAAGAAGGAGCTGTAGCTGTTGTGTAAGCTATTCATATCATATTTTATTTGTTCAGCTTGTGCTGTTTTTGCTACACAGATTGCCACAAATGACACAAGTTTTGTAGACTGCAGGTGTTGAAATAAGTTCAACATTTAAACCAGTGATGCAGAGGACATCCTTGGCGTTTAGCGTAATGTTATGGGGGGGGGGGGGGGGGGGGATGGCCTAACATGGCCGTACACTCAACCTTTGCATATATTTTGCGCTGCCCCAGTTTTGTCAACGATCTAGAAGTCTGACGTTGATAATTAACTGAATCTAGGTCTGAACTGTGATGGTTAAAAGTTTTTGTAATTTTAGAAATTTGCTCCCAAAAATGAGAATAGGTGAGCAGCTGTATCAAGCGCCTGTTGACGCCGTCTACAGACAGGAATCACTCGAAAACTTACACACATGTAGGTGCTGTAGACGGCAGCATGGTGTAAAGAGGCCCGTAGCTCTTGAGAATGTTTCGCAATGTCATGTTTAACAGTTCTAGCGACCTTTGTCTGTCCAGTCTCTGTATGTGAGCTTTGGAATACCTGAAACTTACAGAATAAAACGAGTTCTCTGAGCAACATTCAGAGTAAGCTTGAATGTAACTTTGGCTTACTAAAATCGCATGCTTTCATATTGAATAATACGCCAACATAACTCATGGCTAAATATCAGTTGCCTCCGGCTTGTGACACAGAGCTAGAGCATCATCGGAATATTTGTGTCACCCCTGTCGTCTTCCACGTCATGCGTTCCATGCTTGATTGCATAATCACTGTATTTAAAGCAACAACCCGAGACAGTGAATGGATCACTTTGTTCTTTTATTCAACCTAAAGTCATGCGATTTAATAATGCAAATCTTATATTTGAAAATGAATGACAACAATGTTAGAAAAAATGTTCACAATCTATCTAATATCATCGGTTTAAAGAGTAAACGTTACGAGGCTGAATTAGAAGTTGTCATCATTAGTAGGTAACATATCTTGAATGCAAAAGAGGTATGTTTGATCTTTACAAGAAAAAAAAAAACTATGAACCTGTGTGGTGAAGATAGAATTAGGACAGCACCAAGTTGCAACATGGTGAGCAAAGTTTTCTGGCAGAGGCAATTACAGAATAAATGTTTTCAATGTTATCATTGACAGGTTGTGCCAATAACTGAAACGTAGATGTAATGCGTGTGAAGGATTGTATGCTAATTTTGATTTTCATGCTAAGTTCTGTGAGTTAGACACAAAACAAATTTTCGCACGGGCTCAAACTTTAAGGACGACATAGAGGATGAATTCGACAACGAATGCATTCAACTTCGATGCTACATGACCGACCATTTAGATCAAAAAATGTAACTGCTGTGCTATACAAAACACTCCATAAGAAAGACCTCTTGGATGTTTATCCTAATATTGGTGTAGCTGTACTTCTGTGCAAACCTATACCAAATTGTTTGGCAGGGAGATCATTTTCAGTGCTTAAGATAGTTAAAAGGTATCATCGTTTAACAACACGCTAACGCTATGTCAATTCCTTGCATCGAGTCTGATGTGCTTCGTCAGATCGACTTCGATGACGTCAGTGCTTTCTCTATGAAAAAAGTAGTGGCATTTATTTTTATTCCAAATAGTTTATTTTTTCTGAATTGTAACTTCAGATTACTGTCGTCTCATTTAAAACTAATTTAAACTGATAATGACCTGTGTAATAGCTGCATATATTGTTTGGTGGAAATTCGGGGGCGGAAAATTTTAGCACTGCCTAGGGGTGGCAAAATACCTGAATCGGGCACAGTCTGTGTATGTATTTTTTAAGTTTTTTAATCATATGTTTGTCCGAAAAAAAGTAACTCCAAAAAGATTTGGAAAATAAATGACAAGAATTTGAGATCTTCAGGTTACCTTTTTGTCAGAAACCACAGCAGTAGAGAGCTAAAATTTTACTACATATCAATACGTCTAATCTCAGTTGGTTAGACGCTGGCTTACTAATGCCAAGGTCGCGGGTTCAAATCCGGCCCAGACCGATGGCTTTTAAGTGTGCTTAACAACGACAGCTCCATGTCAGTAGATTTACTGGCATGTAAAAGAACTCCTGCGGGACAAAATTCCGGCACGCCGGCGACGCTGATGTGATCCTGGCAATTGACAGCGTCATTAAACAACATATATGTAAGTGTGTCTAATACCACTGGACTAGGGGAATTAAGCTATCAATAATATGTGTAGTTATCTGTAAAGAAAATGAAACAGAAAACATATAATCGAATTGAAAATTTATTTCAAAGGTATGAATCCGGTTAGTCTTTTGACGTAGGAGGCAACTAGCAGAACTCCTTAGCTCATGCTTGTGGTACCCTTTTGGAAGATAATTCTCTTAAAAGTATTCAGGATATTAAAAGTTTCAGTAAAATAGACAGGTTAATCTAATGTTTAAAGAGAAGTACAATCAATTTAATTGGTTTCTTGTAAAATTTAAAGTGTTTTAAATGAACATCATATATATTCTGAATCAGAAAAATTCAAGGAATGTTTTTCGTTGGAAACAGAAAATGCCAATTTTCGTCATTTTACACTACCCACTACCCTAATGCAGTGTCACTAGTGTTGTTTTATTACAATTGAGTACACCTTTTTTTCAACCTTATTCTATAACAATATACAGCGTTGCTTGGCGAATGAAGATTAAGTAATAGAAACAACCAAAATACAGCAGAAGCAGCATCTAATTGCTGAAAACATCAGTGGAAGGCAGAAGACGGTGTAACAAGGGGAAATTGCCGGTATAGGCTTATTCTAATATAAATGCCTAACCTTCAGCTCTTTTTGTGCTTTCTTTTCTTCTAACATGCTCACATTTGCAATGCTTCTTGCGACATAGGTTTGATTCAGAAATGTCAGGAATAGCCTGAAAAGTGAAAATGTCTCCCACTTTTCGTGGATAAGGAAGGATTTCTCACTGAAATGTCTCTGGACCTCTTAGGTTATTACTTGCTTAAGTGAACACAAACGAAATTGTATCAGTTAACAATTAAATAAAAATGGAAACTCTTGGCTCATCATATTGTGAAAAATGGAAATTGTTATATATTTCAAGAGTTTTCTATTAGATGACACTTGGCACAGAATATTGCAAAATTGAATATTTTGAAAACATTGTTAAAATTTTGTTTCACAAAATTTGTGTAGTTTAATAATATCCACCTTCCTTAAATTCAGAGTTGAGGGAAAACGTTCGGTCAAATAAAGAGAACTTCGCAGACTATTTATAGAAAATTCAGGATATATGTATATTTCATTTATTATGCAAATATCTTAAACACGTGTTTTATCAAAATAAAGCCACTTTGAGAAAATATTTCCGCATGAAGTGTAGTTTTGCTTGAGATTTTCTTCAAAACCTTCATGTAATATGTTTAAATGGTACTGAACTCAAATAAAGATTTGGCATCTATACGACATTCGTTTTATCTATATATATGTCTATATCTATATATATATATATATATATGTGTGTGTGTGTGTGTGTGTGTGTGTGTGTGTGTGTGTGTGTGTGTGTGTGTGTGTGTGTGTGTATTATGGCATTCATAGACAGAGAAACCTTTTTCTAAAATAAAATGAAATCTTGATATCTATTTTTGGATGAAATGAAATACTTTTTGTGTACTACTGATGTCATAAAGAAAATAAAAATTCCCATCCAAAGACATTGCAATAACAGTATAAAAAGCTATAAAAAGTTTATTACCTACCTATCTGTCATTACGGTTACAAGGTTCAAGTTTGGTGTGATTAGCACATGTTAGTAACCGTCTCCAACTTAGACCTTTGAAAATTCTTTAGTCGAAAAAGTAAGCTGTAACATTCAGTATTAGGACCCTTAAATCACGCTGAATTCAAAGCAACAAAAACCACAAATTCATTTAAGTAAATCACATATCCTTACTAGATGGAAATTTATTCCACTTATAAGTGGTGTATTGCATCTCAAAGTTTCAGAGTAGCGAAAAGAACGTCCAATTCATGACAAGAGTAAGTGCAAGCATTTTAATATTGAATACGACTATATTTTGAGAGCGTAGTTCCCCTCAATTTAAGTCCCACGCCCAAATCAGATCTCCTCCTACATAAAAAGGAAAGACATAATCTGAACGTAGTATGCCAAACAGGCCAAGGTTTAGGGAGGGGAGAGATACAGCTAGATTGTTTTGTTGAACAATGGGGAAAAGAGAAATTGAGTGGAAAATAGCCAGCCATTTATCTCGTGAATCTTCCCGTCGAAGTCCTCCTGGTCTCGTCCAACCCTCCTTTTCGTTATCGAGCTTATAGCAAGCCTATGAGGGATAACTAAAACACATGACTTTCGGCATAGTTTTAGATAAGTTATTATAACAGACAATTCTTATTATATCTGTGATCGTCACGAAAAGTACATTCAAAACTAACCCCTGGTTAAAAGTTGACTACAAATTGACGAAAGCGTTCGATTAGAGTTTGGCTAAAAGTTGTGTTAGTGTAAATATCTGCATTTTATAGTGGGTTATAGTGAAACTATTGCATGATGGCAATAGCTGCCTCGGCTGGTGGATCGCCCAGCCCAGTCAGATTGGATAACATAGGTGTCCGACATAGAAAAACTAGACAACTTTTTAATAAATTATAATGCACTTAGAATGAAGGTACTCCGTTATACAATACATATCACTCTGTAACTGCCTATCTTTATTTTCCAAATACGAAAGTAACCCAGGAATTAACGATCATTTGCTCATTCCCGCAGATCACTGTGGGAATTCTACACATCCCAACGCCTTCTCGACGTTATATTTCCTCAACGTTGTGCCAGTTTCAGAGGAACCAAAATTTCATTGTGCTTCCTGTGGTTGTTCAAAATGAACTGATACAAGTTCCCTTGACAGTGAAGTGAGATGCTCGGATGCTGAAATCTTCAGACATGTGTTAACCATAGAAAGTTTATGGTGATGCAGTAATGAATGAAGGAATGTGAGAGGGTGTTAAATGTTCGATAATGGACGAACAAATGCGGGACAAAGTTCGACCCGGATCATTCAATACAGTTGATTTGAAGAATCAATTAAGCCCTAGTGCAACCGCCTTTCGCGGCGGCGCCGTGGCCGAGCGGTTAGCGCGCTCGCCTATCACCTAGGCGGCCCGGGTTCGATCCCAGGGACCCGCATGTGGTATTCGTGGTGGACGAAGCGGCGTCAGGGCGGGTTTTCTCCGGGTGTTCCGGTTTCCCCCGCCATCTCATTCCACCGGTGCTCCATCTTCATTCCATGTATCATCAGTGTCACCGCCTGCGGTGCCGTAGTAGTAAAAGCGGGCGTTAAACACTACAACAACAACCGCCTTTCGCGCAACAGCCAAGGCTTACCGCAAGGCCGCTGCCTCCCCCACCTGTGTGCCCATCACAGCCATCATGAGTGGGGTGCAGAATGGAGGGTAGGATGTGATCAGCACCCCGAGCCCTTCCGGCCGATTATGCCGCCTTCGCGCCTAGGGTGGCTACTTCTTTATCAAGTAGCGCCTCAATTGGCCACTCAGGGACCTAACGAGGCTGAATGCACCCCGTGCCAGACCTTCCAGGGGGAGAAAAATCCCGTGCCTGTACCGGGGATGGAACCCGATCCTCAATGCCAAAGACAGGCGCCCTACCACGGCGCTGCGGAGGCGGCCGAAGAATCAATTAAACAATACAAATCGTACAAGGTAGACCTATAGGTAATTCTCAATGTGTTACAGATTTCTTTTCCACACATTTCTCGTTCTTTGGTTAGTGAAGTATGACACCCAAATTTCTGACATCTCGGAAATGGCACATCAAACCTCTTTGTCTTCTTCTAGAAAGCAGCTTGGTATCTTGAAGCACGTTATTCTCAGTTCATTTAAAATGTATGGATTTATGCTATGTGCTTTATCTTTAATTTTCCCTGGAGACTATACAAGTTTTAATTTCAAAGTTTTCTCACACTCTCTTGTTGACAGTAACGAATCACTTTTATCTCCCGTAGTTTTCTCAGCGTACTCTTTTGTTGCCTACTTTAGGTTTAGTGCACAGATTAGCAGCGAGGAGTCACAGTATTCATCTGTTACCCATATCTAAAGCTTTAAATATTAAAACTGTATTCGATATAGTAACATACGAGGTACATATGATGGTAGGAAAAATTGGATCGATGAGCTGTAACTCAGGATAAAATACCGTGCCACCTGTCTTGTCTAAGAAAGCTCTTTTTGAAAACATTTAAATACAACACATAAATTACCTGGAGTTGGCAAGGAAGGATTGTGTATGATACACTGGTCAAATAGCTCTTAAATGAAACAAATTTTCCTTTTATGTTAATAGTTCAAAAATGTTTATGGCTGCAAGAATAGTTTATTACATGAAACCGTATCAGTCTTAAATTTTCGCAACGATTAAAAATTATGGGAGAGAAAAATAACAGCTTATTCCGGAGTCAATTTATGCGTATACGCATAAAATGTGCTCTTCTGTAAGAACAGAATGGCAAAGAGAGACCTAATCAGGGTGCATATTCATAAGAGGTGCCTATTGAACTATTACTGTGCTTGAAAGGAAAGAGGTTCACAACTGATGTTCCCTGGTGGTAGTAAAAGATAAATCCACATCTACTGCCATTTACTAACTTAAAATCTCAAAAACCATCAACAAACTTTCGCAAGTTCATACGTATAATAAAAAAGACAAGACTTCTATGTTGAGATGCACAATGGATATACCCTAAAGCGTGTGAACTTTCACTAAAACAGTAACAGTAGTGATCTTACTTGAGGCATGGATCGAGAGCTAAAATGAAAGTACAGCTTGTGTAAAAGGTCGTGACAGTGCAATAGCACTGACCAGCCAACTTGCATACTTCTCGTAAGAAGTGCGGTTAGTGTTCAACCTGCTGTGAGTCTGATAACTTGATAAGTACAATGCGTTGTATACGCGATCTGTTTCTCTTAGCGCTTTTAGTCTCTTGCTGCCCCGCTATGCTCACCACTTCCTCTCATTTCTCCTCTTTTGGGTATACGGAGTGTTGCGAAGTTTTATACACGCTCTAATGTAAAACGTATTGCGGACATAAGAAAACTTGGAGCATTTGCGTATTGTGAATAGCGAAAATTCAGTAATTAGTCCTTAAAGAGGAGGATTTTTATGTATTATTGCTATTATTATTATTATTATTATTATTATTATTATTATTATTATTATTATTATTATTATTATTATTATTATTATTATTATTATTATTATTATTATTATTATTATTATTATTATTATTATTGTTGTTATTATTATGATTATTATTATTGTTGTTATTATTATGATTATTATTATTGTTGTTATTATTATTATCATTATTATAATCATTATTGTTATTACTGTTGGCGGTCCTCGCAGAGATTTTTTAGTTGGCGGGAATCCAACTCGCCTGAGACGTCTTTGTAAGATTTTTCCTCTGCGCAACCAAAAAAAAAAAAACCCAGGGACCCGCATGTGGTATTTGTGGTGGACAAAGGGGCGTCAGGGCGGGTTTTCTCCGGGTGCTCCGGTTTCTCCCGCCATCTCATTCCACCGGTGCTCCATCTTCATTCCATGTGTCATCAGTGTCACCGCCTGTGGTGCCTTAGTAGTAAAAGCCGGCGTTAAACACTACAACAACATCCACCACTACCACCATTACTACCACTAGTACTAGTACTACTACTACTACTACTACTACTACTACTACTACTACTACTACTACTACTACTACTACTACTACTACTACTACCACTACCACTACCACTACTACTACTACTACTACTACTACTACTACTACTACTACTACTACTACTATTATTATTATTATTATTATTATTATTATTATTATTATTATTATTATTATTATTATTATTATTATTATTATTATTATTACTACTGATTAGCTATGAATTAAAAGAAAATAATCGGAGTGCATAAACATACGTTACGGTTAGTTTTTAATGTAAGCATGAAGGGTGTGTTACCTTATGTTTCTTGCTTTTCAATAAAGATAAACCGTTTTACTGTTTACTTACAAAAGTTCCAAACAAGCTTGTTAATAACCATTAGTTTTAGTTTTACTTTTATGGAACTACATAAATGTTATTTTAAACAAATAACATCTCCAAAAGTCACGCCAAAATAAGGAAATATCTGTGATTTTTAATTTCACATTTCTCTTTTGTTTCAGGTAAGACGAAAAGCAGATACAACTGAAGATCAAACGGCTTAAGGCAGCTTTAGTAAGTCTCTCTGTTCTACTCACTTTGCAGCTGAAGTTTGTTAAGTTAGAAGTTAGAGTAATGTATATGAAACAAAATTTACACAGGAAATTCGGCACTCTCCTACAGGGAAAATCGGCACGACGATACCTAACAGATAGACCATAGATAGCACATGTCACCCCTAAACTTCGTCTACTAGACGTGCAGTATGCTTGACTTCTAGTTAGCCAAATAGCTCGATCATGTCCAAAAATAAGCACTCACCACTTTCAAGCTTAAATGAACTTAATAACAACAAAAAATGAGAAGGCTGAAGTCTTAACAAAGGAAGGATCATCTCTGCCCTTAACAGGATCAGGAATAAGCGTCTTAGAAGCCAAAAACACAGTACAAAATTGAATTCGTAATGAAACCCAAAAGAAATTGGAAATAATACCCATAAACAAACTTTACACTCTGATTATTAATAAGCCTAAGAATAAACTAACTCACTCATTAGGCTAAACAAGCCGAAACTTAGGAGAGTTATAAGTTATATAGCTGGACATGGAACATTCAGAAAACATTTAAGGACAGTGGGACTGTACCACATTGAGCCCATTTGTCGCTTGGTTTAAAAGCCAATGAAATGGCGAAACATTTCTTATTAAATTGTGAAGTCAAGAAAGAAGTTACCAGGTTCTCAGAGAAAGGTTCTAAACTAGTGACACAAATGGTACAACTATGTTTTTACGTAGATATAGACCCTAGATTACAAAAAAAGAACCACAGAAAACATCTCTATAGGCTGAGATGCATAAAAGAAACTGCCTCCAAACATAGTTAGGGGCATAGTCATACTTAATAACAAAATAAATAAGGAATTCAATGAATCCCAGCCAGGATCATAAGGACGCATGTCCAGGATATTAAACACATATAGGTAGAAAACTACTCGCTTGTTTCTATATAAACTACCAAAACAGTTTTTCAATGTAGAACTACGTGCCAATAACCATGGTAATTCAAATTTATTGATGATTTCCTTAGGACAAAACTAATAGGATGTTTTCTTCGGCAGGAAAGTTTTCTCTGGGCGTGTTTGTTATTCAAAATCAGAAGTCCAGTAAGCCTCCTCCTTTGAAGAGAGTGAACTTATTTCAGCGAAGTTACTTGAAAGTTTTAACAGCCCAACAAAACTTACGACGTAAGACAGACTCTGCTGTGAAATAGTTAAGAATTGCCTGTAAGAATCTGATATGAGTATGTGTAACCAGTTACATAATGACTAAAAGCACATGCTATTTCAGACGTTAGGCAAACTTCTTAAAAGCGATCCAAGAATACCAGTGATTAATTAATGCTCAATAATGCCATAGATTGTTTCACTTGATGCAAAAGAACTCTCTACTATGCAGAAAGTTCATGTTCTTCCGATCTGACATCACGAGTCAGAATGCCTCATAGCTGTTGAGGTTACCGAGCAAGTTTGCGAGTGTATAGAACCGTTTAAGGTCAAAATCGTGGAGAATATGCTTGGGATTTGTTTATTGGGTGTACCAAACTTGCTTTTATTTTCTTTATTTGGCATTCGCTATCTATACTGAGTGTCCCAAAGAAAAAACGCCGACAGTGTATGTTGTGCGGGATGGCAAACTGATCGGTTTTCAAATAGTAACCCCTGTCCAGAAATGCACGGTTTGGTGCCGGAGAGCGTCGACGTTTGGGAACGAACGGTTGTGACAATTTGTTAACATTGGTTTTGGTATCTTAATACGGAACGTATGCAACCTTTTAGCCATCTGTGTACTGGGATGAACGACCTGAGCATAATACCATTCGTATGCATTGGCTAAATTGCTCCATAGAGTCCTTCTTGCGCACCGGACTGCGTTACTTGTGTAGTTTCCAGTACAGTAACATTTTTAACAGCAGTGCGACGCGTACCAGTACACAGCTGCTGAAATGGCCGACATGAGCTTCAGCCACTTTCATGCATTGCGGATTCACCTCAACGTCGCATATTCAAATCGAATTGCTAGAGCTGGACCAGTGCCATGGCCACCACGATCGCCAGAACTGACATCTCTCGACTATTTTCTGTGGAGTGCGAAGAGTATAGCACTCCTGTAACGTCAGCGGAATACCTTGTAGCTCGAGCCCATGGAGCGATTGAAAGTCTTCAAAGACAAGCGCACTTATTGGGTCATGTGTATGAGGCTCACCACCACCAATTTAGGATCTGCAATGACGTAGGAGGTATACAGTTCGAAGCTCGTCTGCAATATAGACAGGTTGATGTTGGGTTTATTGAAAAACGTAAACGTACACACATCTCACACTTCGATGCGCTACAGCGTCCAAACCGTGCCTTTCCGGGTTCTTAGTTGCAAACCGACTAGTTTGCCGTCCCGCAAACATACTGAGCCTTATCGGTGTTTTGGGGATACGCTGTATATATTGTACCAGCTATATCACACAAAATGTACCTAACAAATCCATTCATATTGCCATATTTAACTACTCTCATCATATTGGTGGCTTCGGACAAGTACTAGCTTGCTTACATTACATTATTTTGAAACTCCTCCATTTGTTCTTGCATTTACCCTTCCAGACTGTGTAGAAAATGTCAAAAAGTTAAGCATATAACACTCGCAAATGGAAATCGAAACCTTTGGGTTGAGAATTCATGCACTGCGACTATACTGACCTCAGTAGTAAGTACATTTTATTTTAAGTATTCCGAAAGTATTTCCTTTCTACCAAATAAAAGTATGATTAGTTTAATCGATGTCTAAAAGTCTTTCTCTAGAGCTGGCAAATGCTAGACTACCCAAATTTCTATGCGCATAAGTAAGCAAGTTTCATGTGATATAGGCAAGAAAATATAGAAGGAGAAACGCTATGCTCGTTCAAAACTATCATTCTTCCGGTATGTATGGTTAGTTGACTCGAGTGATGCCCTGTTTAAAAACTGTAACAGTTTTGTGCAAATACTTGGGATAGTTATTTGAGCACTAAGGTTTTGAGCAGTCGGTGGATCAAATCACTCACCACTCTAATGTGACTTCGCCTTGTGACCATCATATTCGTACGCCGTATCTTACTTTTCTTGAAAGAGAAATACAGGATGTTTAGAACGAAATTGTCTGATATTGCAACAGGGGTTGGGATTAGGCAAATCTAGAATAAATGTTCCTGTACACATATGTCTCAAAAAATATCTGTTGAGATGTCATTTTACTTGTGTTGGGTATTTACACTCTGGCGTAGGGAAGTGGCGACCCCATCGCCCAGTGGCAAACCACTGCAAACAGCCCCCCGAGTATTGGCGGGAAAACCAAAATCTTTCTGGGTTGGGAGGAAATGCCTAATCCCTACCTCAAGAACTGAGGATCTATCCAAGTACCCTGGGGATTAATCACGGAACTTAAGCGTTGGGATAATTCCCCACCTTAAGCAAAGTTGGATTCAAAAGGAAAATGTGAGCCTCGGAATTCGAGGTAAACCCCTGACACCACTGGTAGAACAGGGAAGTTGAAGAAGAGATTGGACTTCATCCAACAGATGGATTGGTCAGAGAGGTTCGGTAGCATGGCCTCCTTATTTGCCGAATCTCAATCCATTGAATTTTTACTATGGGGACATTTAAGGGCACCGGTGTATACCAAACCCATCAACAATGTGTATGTGTAACCTAACAATTGTTACGTTAACCGTTTGTATTAGTTGTTTCCTAGAACGCGCTTGTTGGATGAAGCGCATTATCTCGTGTAAATACTCAACACAAGTAAAATGGTTCATATCTCAACAGAAATTTGTTTTCTGAATTTGAATATGTTTATGGGATCATTTATTCTAGTTTTGACCAATCCCAACTCCTGTTGCAATACCAGACACTGTTTTAAACTCCTGGTATAAGGCAAGTTATGAAAATATTTGTAAAAATCAGCAAGCTACATGTTACCTTAAAGCTTTTTTTGCAACTCTTCCAATAAACAATGTAGTCTCAGTTACTACACTGAACTCCGCAGATTCATTAATTACAGCATTTCAATACGTATGTAACACGCATTTTTCATAGGTAACGGAAATCATTAAATCCTTTCCCAAGATCTCTCGACTTGAGTTTACGTAAGCGTGCATAGATTGTGGTGTTGATGGCATTATATTTGTCTGCAGGAGGTCGCACGCCTCGCACATCCGCCCCAATTATTGCTGGCACACCTTTTTGCTCCCCTTCATACAGAACACAAAGAGCACGCAGAGCGAAGTGTGGAGGCTTCAAATGCATAACCGTGTACAAGCGAAAACGACAAAGGGGAGAGTTCGCACATACAGCCAACCGTTTATACATAAACATCACCAAGGGACTATTTCTGCATTCAACATGACAGGCAAAAAATGTAAGTTCTAATTATAAAAGATGCCAGTTTTGTTGTTTCAGGAGCACATTACCTAAGTAAAGTACAGCTAGGCGGGTTGCAAAGATATATAGAGTTTGCAGGAAGTCCTTCAATGTCTTCCCTTGTGAAATGTTTGCCATCCCCTAAACATGGTCATAAATATAGGTGGGTTACAGTGAGCTGGTCCGTGATTCCAAGTTACTGATGCAGGGAGAATACTCTCTTGGCACGTGTCCGCTGGTACAAACTGTGGGTAGACAAGTATACCGAAATGTACCGTGAACGTGAACACTCCTTTAAATTCCAGAGTCATGTGGAATTACGAGTGCAAAGTCCCTAATTTCAGTGAATCTTCTGAATAGTTTAAATTTTACAAAGAATAGCTTTTGTTGCTTATACAATGCATCTGAGTTACCTATTTATGCCATACGCTATATGTATAGTCGAATAAGTACGTGCAAAAATTAAGTAAATCAAACCGGAAAAATTTGAATGACAAACAACAGAATGTCTTAGACACACTAGTATTTCAATAATGTGTGCTGTAGATGTCTTGGTGCAAAAGGTAACCGAAACAAAAAATGCGTCCACTTTAAGAACCTCTTTAGGTTTCTTTGTTTCAATCATCCTATGAGGACCTGTTTTACGTATAAGACTATCACTCTGAACACCTTTGTTCTGCAACCACAATGTCAAAGCAGATTTCAGAACACTCCTAAGAGGGGGTTTATCTACTTCTACACTCCTTTTTTTCATTACTTCCGACATAAAGCTAGTGACTCATATGATTTTACAACTGAAATTGAGAGAAATTATTGACGAGTAAACATAGCACGAATAACATTGGAGATAAGTTGGCAAAGTAACTAGAAGAGTTTACAAAACTCGGGTTTTACTATCTTGGAATATCTCTCCTCTCCCCATGTGGATCTATCACATTTGATAGTATATTTAGAACTCCTGTTCCACAAGGAAGGCCCAGTCGGTAACGGGTGCCCAGAGGAAGCTCTCAACATAATTGGCGAAAGACTAGCAAAAGCTGACGAAAGAAAGAAAAGAAGAAGAAGAAGAAGAAGAAGAAGAAGAAGAAGAAGAAGAAGAAGAAGAAGGTGGAGGAGGAAGAGGAGGAGGAACGTAAAACATGGATGCCTGTGCATTCAATCAGTTTCTTTGTGCCATACAGAAGTTCAAGGACGTATTCCAAGATTTCGTCCGTCTGACAGATATACACTTCATAAAATAGTGTTTAAACTCAAAATAATCAATGTTCGAGAGGAAAATAAGATATCGCTTCTCGATCAGGATATTTACCTTTAAACCAACTCACAAGCGGGCTCAACCGTATATCAGTAATACTGCTAAAAATGTTACATTTCATCGATAAAGACGTACAGTTCGGAGATTGTGCGGCGAGATATGCGGATGTGTGTGGGTGGTGTTGTGTGTGCTCTTGGCTACCGAGTCGATGCACGTTCGGAAAAAAATATAACGAATGCGCAATATTACAGCTTATACCTCTAAAACACCGTAAAGAATGCCATGGCAATGGCTTTTTACTTAAAAAATACATAGTAGATATCGAATCAAAGAAAACTTTATGGTTGAAAAGTTTGTGCACACATTCACTTTATACTATAAAAACAAACAGCTAAAAGAAAAACCCTGATTTGAGCTTCGACTGGAACAAAAAGAACACAACGTTTCAGTTCAGTAAGCAAGCAATTGTTTCCACAGAATGAAACTTTGCTTTAGTTCGAATGCTAGTCAGAATAACAAACAGGGCCCCTAGGTCTGTCTTTTCTCCCAGCCACCTTGTTGTGTTATTCATGGCAATCATTACGCAAGTTGAATGGTTGGCTGTCGTCACGTGGATTCAAGCATCAGCATTACCAGAGATCTTCTCTCTGGAGAATGTCTAAGGCTATATTGCGAGTTCCCTCTTCCGATCCTCCACTCTCAGACGGCAATAGAGTTGCCCAGTCTATGAGAGAAAAAGTTGAGTTGATGGCTGAACATCTTGCCTCGACATTCCATCCTGCGCAAAGTCTCGACGATGAGCTGACTAACGACGTCGAAGAAAAAGTTCGCGAATACCTTGACGAACCCTTCGACGCTGAAGAAGTGTGCCTGACCACGATAGAGGAAGTTAGCAAAATAGTGGCCTCTGTCCGTCCATACAAAGCGGCGGGCAATGACAACCTGCCATATGCCGCTTTCAAATCTTTACCACCAAACTGGACTGCTATACTTGTGCACCTTTTCAATAGTCTTCTGCGACTAGCACATTTCCCGGCCGCATGGAAACATGCCCACATTATCACACTGCCTAAGCCGGGAAAGAATGCTGCACATCCCGGAAACCATAGACCTATAAGTCTCCTACCGGCCATCAGTAAACTGTTCGAAAAGGTGCTTCAAAAACGTCTTCAAAATATCTTGGACAATCAAAACATCCTTCGACCAGAACAATTTGGCTTCCGTCGACAGCACTCTACCACACACCAACTCCTACGTATCGTGGATGATGTTATACGTGGATTTAACCATCGGCACTATGTTGCAGCCCTCTTCTTGGACATATCACGGGCCTTCGATACCGTCTGGCATCAAGGTCTACTACATAGACTTATACACTACGACACCCCGTCATATCTGGTACACATGATGAGCAATTTCCTCAGTAACCGGACGTTTGTTGTCACCAAGGACAGCATACACTCACAACCATATGGAATCAACGCAGGGGTACCCCAAGGCAGTGTTCTGGGGCCTCTGCTATTTCTAACATTCATCAACACCCTTCCTACTCATAGGGGCTGCAACCTATACCTCTTTGCTGACGACACTGCAATAACCTCAGACTCATCACATCACGATATTGCAGTGCAAAGATTGCAACGCTACGCCGACATGCTAACTGTATGGTTTGCCACGTGGCGACTTAACATCAATGCCGCCAAATCCACGGCCATCACCTTTACGAGACGTCATCTACAGGATGTGAACAACCTACGTCTGTCAGGAGTTGACATTCCCTGGTCGACGGAAGCCACTTACTTAGGCGTCAAATTGGACGTGAAACTAACATGGAAACCACATATCATGAGCCTAGTCTGCAAGATCAACAGACGCTTAGGATTATTGTACCCCTTGTACAATAAAAAATCCGTAATGTCACTAAGGAATAAAATCCTAGTGTACAAGCAAGTTGTAAGGCCAGCTCTAACCTACGCTTGTCAAGTCTGGGGTGCTGCAGCGAGGACCAATCTCTACCCACTACAGGTACTGCAGAACCGCTACCTAAGAGCTTCAGTAGCCGCTGATTGGTACATCCCCAACGAGAACATACATAAAGACCTCAAACTCCCAACGCTCATCGACTTCATCAAGAGCCTTGCCAACACCTTCTACGCCAGACTTCCAGGCAGTTTTAATGAACTAATAAGAGGTCTCGGGGAGTACGACATAGACCCCGGCGAGACATACAAGCGACCCAGACTGGTACTTACCAATAACCGACTCTGACAAATCACCATCCCCATAATCAACAGTATACCATATCCATCAAAAAAAAAAAAAAAAAAAAATCATCATCCCAACACAATACACTTTCATACCATCTTTTAATTCTTCATCCACAACTTATACTCCACCATCTAACCACCGTCTTCTTTGAATTTTACCATCTTTAACCAGTAAGGGATCTAATCCCGGAATGGTCCAAGGTCAAGGGCGCCTCCCATAGGGAGGATAACCCCTTAATGACCATCACCCAGGGGACAAATTACCAGAGATCATTTCAATGTGAAGTGCATGCTCTTGCTTATACGAGTGAATAGGTTACATAGATGAAATAAACCCGTGAATACTAATATGGAAAGGCACAATTAAAGTATCTGAGATTTCAAAAAGCCTGCTTTATTTCTAGAGCACCAGATATAAAGGCGCTCTGAAAGCAGGTATGTCACGTACAAAGGAACGCATCCAACGAAATCGTCACAGATATCGACTTTAAATAAGCGCGGAACTTATTAATGAGAATACCTGTGTGCTTTATTATTAGCAGTGTTTGTTTGTTTGTTTTTGTTTTTATTTATACCCACTTTAACTTCATTGGCCATATAGACGGCCGTTTCTATGAAACATGTTGTCTATAGGCAATGGTGTTAACTAGACAGTCCCAGCTCAATGCACTGTACGTCATAAGATGCCTAGACAGCTGGAAGCGGTCAGAATGGAAGGTCAAGACAGGTGGAAGGAAAGCCAGTGGTGGCACAGTTATACGATGTGCAATATCAGAAGGCTCACACTTTTATTGACAGTACTGAATACTGTACAAAAAATGAAATAGAAATTATATTTCATATTGCATTCAACTTTGTGCTTAATTGAGCAAATGAACGTTCTTCTATCATTACAAGTGTATATCGGTATCACATTAAATATTTACAATTGCATTAAATTGTGATCCACATATCGAGCTTTCTGTGCCCTTTTCCCTTAAATTATCTTTGCAATATTTGGAGTAATTGTATTTGATGTACAAACCCAAAGACTACATTTTAAATTGTTGTCAAATAAATGTCTTCTGTGACCAGGTTTACAGGTTTAATTAATGAAAAAACATACACAGATAAGTAGATCCAAACATGCTTAATATAAGAACAGCGTGTCTTTCTTGTCACGGTAATTTGGACTGAGGAAAATTTAAGTAAGAATCGCTCAAGCTTGTTTTGTTAAGAAAGGGTGTCTTCATTTCTCAATCATATTGCGCACCAATAAGTTCCAATTGAAACTAATTTAGTAGTTATGGTGCATTTGAGCTTCTTTGTGATCATATCACATTTCACTCCCTTATAACCATCGTATTTACCACTATGAGCAATGTAATATCGTTGTAAGTTATATTTTTTAATTGTTTGAACAATCTAGCCGCACCCTATACATTTCTTGGCAACATCTCTGTCTATAAACAATAGCCGTTCTTCCCTCATATATGGGGGTGAGGGATAGATGAAGTCACATTTTCAGAACTTGCCATTCCTATAGTTAACAAGTGAGGCGCAAAAGTTATACTGAATTTATGTGTACATAAGAGTAAACGCAGGTTTCTTTCGAAGTTTATGATTCTGTGCGGATTTATTTTAACAATCTTAAAGAGTTTCTTAAATTTTAACATACTGATGGATTCGTTTCATTATATGTGTTAGTGCAGCTGCATTAAAACTGCGATGCACCGGGAGCAACTTCTAAAGTAGATGAAAGAAAGATCATGGCGTATCTAATACGCTGAATGAAAGTAGGTCGAAAACAAACAGAGAACGAGTGCTATTGAGAGATTAACAGAGCTGCACAAATAAAGGTGAAAGAGAAATGCTTCCGAGAGGCTGTGAACAAAGATAAATGGGAGGCAGATATTAGCTTTTGGGGGAACAAACAGAGGTGTATTTCCATTTATTTTAATGCAGTTGGAGAGAAGCTTCTGCGAACTTGAAAACAAGTTACTTTTGGAAGACGACCGCAGATATTACTTGAGAAGATGAAATGAAAATGAATTCAAGAAGAAAGTATATTTTAAGAAAAACTTTTCAGTTTAGTCACTCATATATAAGAGCGAAGAGATAGTTAATATCCACACAATGATAATCCTATGAGGATCCCTTTTACAGAAAGAAGATTGTTGAGATAGATTAAGCCAGTTTTCTATGTCTGCTTCAAGTTTGTATAAATTTGAATTAGGTCTTTGTTTCATATAAACAGAGCTTTGCCAGAGGTTTCCACAAATCTCTCAAGTATGTTCGGAAGAAAGTGGCTTCTTAAAAAGTGAGATTTATTTGCTGAAAAGGTTGCATATACGTGCAGTAAAAACGTACAATGCATATGTACGCCCAGTCCATGGCCTGGTAATAAAGGGCCCACACTATACTGATGGAATACACCTTCATTTACTATTTACAATTCCTTTAGATTATTTTACTCTTGCTATTGGCAGTATCATCAAATAAACGTTACACTTTCTTTAAAGCGCATCCTTTCCAAATATGTTAAATGTAAAATAGTATCACAATATTTTCATAAAGCAGATTAAGATAAAGAAATCGTAGCACAACTTCACGAATAGTGTCAAAAAGAAACAAATGGATTCCCTGCATTACATTTCGGCGTTTTTATTGAAATTCAGCCACAGACCTTCAAAGCGGTCTCCTGCAAAATGTTTCTAACATTCTGTGCAGCTTTTGTTATACATATTCACTACAGCCATTCTTTTACAACTTGTCTAATATATCTAAAATGCCATTGTAGAGTTTATTGATTGAAACTGGCGCCCATTAACCGTACTTTTATGTTTGAAAAGACAGAAATAATAGACTGCATAAGTTAGAGGCATATGAAGGTGAGCTGTGCTGAAAAGACAAACGAACCATATGCTTGCCTCTCCTACAATCACTGCTGAATGTGGTACAAAGTGCACAAATAGTAATAGACATCGAAATTCTGGTTGTCTGTGTAGGCATTTATGGGGCGTGTATTCTGATATCGGTCTCCACCAGTTTAAAAGGGGACATGTTACCTCCTCTCCCTTCCAGTTGAGGGAGGTGACTACACCTATTCGTAATTAGCCAATGGGTTTACAACACCAGCATAGGTATGCTCTATTGGTTCGATACAGAACACAAGGCGATAGTATTAGCCAAGAAAAGTAAGTGTGACGTAATAAGGTCCCCTACAAACGTTAAGGAGTGAGGTTCCGCAAGAAGGCAGTGCTGATTTTTTTTCCGTGCTGTCTGTACACTCATTTTATGCGCCTGAACTAAGAATATGATCTTCATCAATTATTGCACTCGAATAAATATTTTTAAAACACAAATACCATCGTTATTATACAGAATTTTCTTTTCTGATTATAAGCGTAGAAAAATCCTGTTTCCAGGATTCTCGGAACGGAGCCATGAACCTTTTATCTTCACAAGTTTATTACCATACCACATTAATTTAACATTGGAAAGCTTAGAAAACAGCAATTCCTTCTTCACAACGCTGATCTCAAATGTTGTTGTTGTTGTTGTTTTCTAGTGCCTTGCATCTGGCAATGAAGTCATTAGCATTCGTGCTTTCCAATACTTTTGAACTGAGTTTCTTCTGAATTAATGCTTCACAGGTCTTCAAGTGGTCTTCGTTCATTTCTGCTGGATCGTTACACAGGACACATATTGGTGAAGCTGAGATACCTATTCTGTAGAGATGACTTGCTAAGCAGTCGTGATTTGTCAGTAGTCGGAAGGCTGCAACCGCTGTTTTCCTTGGTCTCTGGGGGATTATATCTGGGTTGGAAAGTAGTGTAATCCATATTTTATCTTTGGCGTTTGTTTCTCAAATGTAAACACACAATAATTATGATACTTATAATTAATAATTATACAACAATTAGGATCAGTTATTTTTCAAAGTAGGACTATGTTATTAAAGCGACCGGACATTGTTAAATTGTGTTTCAAATAATTGAGCTGAATATTGTTAATATATAAATTATTATATTTCACTTTCCTCGTGTGCTTAAGATATCAGTGTGTGAACATGTCCATCGAAACTGGGGACAAGGGATGTTTTGATAAACGAACATGAAGAAGTGATTCATATTCAGGAAATAAACTTTGCATTTAGTATATTTAACTTAAGAAACAAACAAACAAAGGGAAAAAAACTCCCTCAATCTAAGGTGGGTAGGATTTTGATGTCTTAAGAGTATTTAATAAGTTCTAATACACAGAGTTAAAGTAGTGCATGCCTTGGCTAATTTCTGTGCTTACTTCAGAACTGGATAAGAGGGTGGAACATTCATTCCTTTACCGTTCCTTTCCGTGTTCGATTAGAAGGCTCCAGGCCTGACGCAATAACCATTCACTAAAGGAAAGTTTTGCTCCCTTTTAAGTGATATTCCTCTTCAATGGTACTTTCAGAACGTTTAGGTGTTCAGATTGTAACATTGAGCATTATCGAGATGTTCCTCGATCTCTTTAAACTTAGTGTCATTTAAAATCACATTCTCGCAATATCCCTTTAACCTTTCTCTATCATTTGTAGAGTCGTTGATTTGTTCAAAGGAACATAGAATCTTATTGCTGCACGTTGAATGAAGCATTCCCCTTTACTCAGGCAACCAAGCATCGGAGATATTTGTTCTTGAGTCATATAAATACATCAGAACTGGCAAACAGAAGGCACAAGCGGTTATTACAGTTAGGGGGTAAACTTTTTTTTTTTTTTTTTTTTTTTTTTTTTTGAACAGTTGAGAAGATCCGCTCTGTCTTTATCTCACTCCAGTTAGGGAGATTTTATATTTCTGTTGTTGGTAGCATCAGTTTTCACCTTTTCTCGCGTGTCACCAAGTTATTGCCAAATTAACATAATCTTCAGTCTGCCCTCTGCATCTGTTAAGTGAAGAGAACATTACGCTGCTGTGCTCTTTAGAAGCACCGTCTATTCTTCCCAGGTACCAGGTGGGGAAGGGGAGGGTAGGACAGGTCCGTGCAGCAAGCGGCACGTGGCGGCACACACAGTTCGTATGTAAACAATGCAGGCAGCGTTCCTCGTTCAGATCTTTGTTACAAGTGAATGGTTAGCACTACAGCTGCAAAACTTACAAAATAAATGTGCAATAAATGCAAAATGCCCGCTGTTGATATAGTAAGCAAGGCCATGCAATTGTTGGACTGATCCCTTATCATGGTACTTTGAACTCCATCCCCATAGTATGTGTATGAACAAGAGTCAAAAAAAATTCAGCCAATAATGTCTTCGGAAGAAAACTGTTACTGAAATTCGAGTCTTAATTCAAAATACTATAAAGAACATTGAAAACAAGAATCATTGGCCTAACTATATACGTCATGTTGAACTAGAAAAGAAATATCGTTGTGCAACTGCCACAATACGAGTTCTGTGTCATAATGTCCTCAATAATGACTCGTTGCAGCCTGTGCGTCTCGACAGCTCAGTTGACGTCGAGAAATAAACCAAAAGGGCTTTGTTGTTAGAGGAACTCATTAAACTGTCCGAAACTGGACTCTACTGGGACTTTCTGCTGGAAAATGAAAAGGCTACTGAAGCAGCACATGAAGGTTCTCTTTTAATAGCAAAAAACAGAAAAGCTCATACTATTGGTGTGATGTTAGTCAAAACTTCTATTCATAAAACAAAACTGTTCTTGGAGAGCAAAATCAGCAAAAAATGGACAAAATACTTTTTTAAAAACAGACCGCAACGTATGATCGAAAAAAACAAAAACAATATTGTGTTACTGTTTATTTGGTATACCTATGACATAGTGTACATTACGGATTTATAAAGAACGCAGCTCCTAGCATAAGTGCAGCACTATTGGGCAGAAATGGGGAACAAATTTCAATTCAGGATAGCTTATGGCCCAAAAATTCCATGTCGAGATTTCACCGGAAATGTATGTTTTGAGGTCCCCTGGATACAAAAAAAAAAGCATTTTTAGAAAAAGGTCCCTGTGGACGTCTGTCAGTCTGTGGAAAGCATAACTAAAAAATGCAAAGTAGTTTAAAAACCAAAGTTAGTATTTAAGGTTAATGTCTTTCAAGGATGCGATATGAAGATTTTGAATAAAATTCATCCACCCTAAACTACCCTTTGCATGGAAAATTTTTCGTAAACTTCGATTTTTTTGAAAATGGCTCTAACGATTTTGATTAAAGTCCCATAGGTTTGACATATTTTTCTGACAAATGAAATGTATATCTTGAATTTTCTAGCTATAGCCCATGTAGTCCTACATACTCTGGATGACTTTTGCGTAACTGGTAAACCGTAAGAGATATGCCAAATCTATACCAAAAAAAATTAGATCTTCCTAAAACACACAATTTATGTCTAAATACATTTTTATATAATTAACCATTTAAGAGATATGTCTTGTTATTTGTGTGAGTTTTGGAGAACTCATACTTCTTTCAAATGGAACATCGTTATTCATTTTTATATGTTAATCCTAAAAAGAGAAAGGAATTTGAAAGCTTTAAAAGATTTGACTATCGCTCAAAGCCTTCTATATTCACTGTATTCCTATGTTCTTGCACTTACAAGGAAATAAACAATAAGGTAATTTCTGCAAATGCTTGTCTCAACTAACACGATGAAGATATAGGAATACGATTTTGTAAGAATGGTTAGTAAGAATGGTTAGATACCTTTATTGTATAATTAAATACAGTACAGTTGCCCATACTATTTAGTTATCAAATGACATGAAACTTGTGATCAGTTACTTAAACAATGCTAAGCCTGAGAATGTGTTCATCTGAGTTATAATCACAAGACGGTATGTCGTGTTCGTTTCAGTCTTGTGAGCGGCGGGTCAAGTACAGTATTTGTCTCAGGAGTTTAGCTATGACCTTGTGGTTGACACAGGTGATCTGAGATATCACGCTGTTGTTTGCACCCTGCTTCCTTTCCTGGCACAATAAATATTAGGCGAAAGAACACCGCTAATACATTATATTACTGCATAAAACAAAGCAATTATGATAATATTTTCAGTAATATTACTAATGAATTAGTTACATTGGAGACTCGACTATGGAGTAAGGTACTGCAGCAACACTGGTACTGCTTACAATCCAACTAATTTTGAACTGCTGGTGTTACTCTATACCAAGAAGCTTCCTGCTCCACAGCGCGATTACGAGTTCAAGGACAAAGACATTCTCTTGAGTTAATGACAGTAGTAGGTTGTCGATTATTTGCTGAATCAAAGGATTTTGATGATATTATAGTGCTCTTTAAAGTTGTATGGAACGCCGTTACGTCCGGAATTTTAAGTGTTTTTGCACCAAAGGCTTTTAAACAGGAAAAATAAGCCATTAAGGATATAAAGACAGCGGGTTGCATGCATTCAAAAGTAACTAGGGCGATTGTTTAATAGACTCAATATATAATATAAGAAGGAATAAAAACGCAGTAGGCTGTTAAATCCGTGAAGTGTCTGCTGTATAGAGAAAGGGTTAGATCCCGCCAGATCAATAAGAGACTGGAGTCAAGATGGGTAGTGGGGGAAGCAATTGCATGATGCATGAGCAACACGGGGGATCGAACCCAGCTTGGAAGGAGGCCATATGGGCGTGCCTGGCGTATATCGAATTACATAACTCGGTCAGTTGGCAAGAAACCGGAAGCCTCTGTCTTGTGCATTTAATCATTTTAGACAGCTACTTCCCTCCACAAAAATATATCAGGTTTTTATGCACCACCGACTCCTTGATGCTAAAGGAACGGGACAGGCTTTTATGGAAAAGTTCTTGATATATTCTGAATTTATTCAACACAAGAGTAGCCCAACACTCGCATACTATAACGCTTTGATATATACACATGTGCGAATACTTATGCATTGAATACTTATGTAAAGTTTAGGAACTGATGAGAGAGGCCATTATGATACAAGATTACTCAGAACAAATATAAGGTACAAATCTACGACATAAACCGTGCGAAATTATTCTATCTCTGGGAGCAGTGCTAGAAAATGAATGATGTAATTACCATGGCAAAAAGACAACAATAGCCTCATCACCACCACAACACAATTTTCTCCAATGTCCTTCTAAGAAAGCCTGCATAATTACCAGCTCTGAAAAGTATACCAGTAATGTAGTTTCAATAGTCAAACTAACGCATTTTTTGTTTCTCCATCCACAAAACTTTTCATGTTGTTTTTCCTAAACATCTTTTGATTGTTATGGAATTAAGAAACTTTCAGCACCCTTCGTTTCGATCGTAATGTCAAGCGGAATCAGTGTATATTTTCAATATTTTTATCATTACCTTCCATTTACCTCTTTAAGTATTGAAACAAATCAAACATCTGCTTAATAACCATATTACATCATACATCTGGGATCTTGGTGCATTATAAGTGTTCATTTTGCAAATTTATGAATTATTTTTACGCATTTTAAGGCTAAAGTTGCATAAAACTTTTATCTAACACGTGTATATTACTTTCATTGTGGCATTCGTAAAAATTACACATATACTCATAACAGAATCAGTCATATTATACTCCAGCTACATAAATAGCTATTACCTATACTTATACTGCTAATTTTTCAGATTTATATATTCCGAAACACAATGCTTACTTCTTTAATTTATTGATGCTGACAGCTAGTGCTCACAACTTTTTCCAAAACAGGTCTAATACCAGTGTTTGATTAAGTTAATTCTATGTGTATTCATAAGTTTATCTGTTCTTTATCTTCTGCTCCTCCTCATTTTAGCTTAATGCCCTAAATGAACCGTGATATTTTAAGCGGACTATTGAGAGTGCTGCGGTAGTGAGCAAGTGGGCACCTTTTCTAGCAATACTCCGTATGACTTTCTTCACAGTGAGAGCTATACGTTCGGCTTTACAGATATGTTTCGATGCATTGGTCCCTTAACGTTACTCCTCCAATTTTGCTAAAGGCCATATTTCTGATCCACAAATCAACATTGGTACTGCAATTGTTTTATAAAATTTTAATTTTTTCCCTTGTTTTATTTCTTAAACACCTATTTATTGTATCACAGTTACATTAAAATTTTTCTAATTTCTTTTCTATTTCCATGTTACGCATTTATGTGATCATGCTTTCTAAATATTTAAACGAGCTCACTTGTTCAACCATTTCTGTTCCACTTACAATTTTTGTTCCCTTGTGATAAAGTCCAAGAAAAGCCATAGATTTTATTTTCTAACTTAATACTTTTAGTTGTGTTCTTTTATTACTTTATGAAATTCATGATTTGCCTTTTTCAATTGATTTTCTGAGGAGACTATTATAACTTGGTCATCTGCAAACAGTACGTCATTTTCATTTCGTCTATCATACAATTTTCAATCCATAAACATTTCTCCAGTACCGGTTGCTCTATCGAATATTCGTATTCTTGTATTCCAGTATAAGTTTTTAATTGCCTTTATTATATGTGCTGGGTGCCCCTATTTTTTTTTTTTTTTTTTTTTTTTTTTTTTTAAGAAAACCCTTTCATATTTAAATAGGTTTATAAGGTGTATCATTACGCGCACGGAATTTTAAGATAGTTTTCAGACTGTTACCTCAAAGTTCACCATATCACTTCAAGATTGACGTATGTGTTGGGTTTTGATGTTGAAACCTTCCCCTAAAAGCAGTCTTAATCTGCATCAGACTCTGTATGCTCGCATTCCAAAACACAACAAATACATTGTTGTGGGTTTGCCATAACTCCTTAAAACTTTTTAATGATACCACAATTATTTTAAAACCAAACATTCGCGTGTAATATGCCTGCTAAATATCCAACAATGAATCCATATCGATAATCACAAATGTGACAGCATTTAGTTTAGTTTCTATTTTTCATTTCCGCGATTCCTGCAATCTCGTCCGTAATTGTCCATTGTTGGCATGCACAACAACATAAAATATTTGACTTCTGCTTTCGAATATCACCTTCATTTAAATACGATTATTCAAAGAGGTGTTTGTCTTTTGTCAAAAGAGCACTAGCGCAAGTCTATCAAGAACTCGAAAGAATAGCTAAATAAACAGGATTAGAAGTAAATGAGGGGAAAAAGATATCTGAAAATGACAGCACATAAAATTAAGTGAAGAATCACAAATACAGTAGTTGGAGAAAAACATTTTAAGGGGTGTCCTAATTTAAATATCTAGGCGCTCTTTAAAACAACAACAATAATAATAATAATAATAATAATAATAATAATAATAATAATAATAATAATAATAATAATAATAATAATAATAATAATAATAATAATAATAATAATAATAATAATAATAATAATAATAATAATAATAATAATAATAATAATAATAATAATAATAATAATAATAATAATAATAATAATAATAATTTAAGTGAGAGCATAAACGGAAATCCAAAGAAGGAATGCAGTTTATTATGCTAATTTACAACTACGAGTAAAAATAAGTTCATCACTAGAGGGACAAAACACAAGATCTATAAAACATTAATAAGACCAATAAGTAACACGTGCTGCAAAAACTTGGACCCTGAATAACATAGATAAGGAAATACTACGAAAGTTTGAAAGGAAAATACTGAGAACGATATTTCGATCAGTAAAAGATAAAGAGCAATGGAGAATAAGATAAACTATAAGCTAGATAAGAAATAAATAAGCAATTTGTGGACACAAAAAATAAAATGTCTAGGACATATCGAGGGAATGACAAGAGATAAAATCCCCAAAAGAATATTAAGGGAAGGTTTTTTCCTAGAAGAAGAAAAAAGGAGAACGAAAAACGAGGTGGTTAGGTAATGTATCATGAGATTTAAGGAAGATTGGAATTAAGGGTTGGAAAAGTAAAGTGGAAGTACAGGTTTGTGGAAGAGGGTTGTACAGGAGGCCAAAGTTCAACAAGAGCGGTAGAGCCAGAAGAGAAGATACAAAGGGGCATAATGTCACTATAAAGCATGACTGTTTTCACACTGTAAATCAGGAATTGCCACAGCTGTGAATAATCCAGTTCTTTCGTAATACTACCTGTTATTTTAAATGTATTTTATGTACAACTCAATGTAAGTTGTCGCGTCTTATTTTGTGTTCCTTAATGATTTGTCATGATATTGTTATATATTTTTAGCAACAGTCTTTGTTGTTCCATTACTTTTGTTGTATGCTGTAGTTTAATGCTTACATTACTGTGGTTGGAAAAAACAAAGGGATAGGGTTATTCGACGTTAAATAAATGTCTGCAAGTGACAGTTATTACTGTTGTACGGGTCATGTACGCTATACGCCAAGAGCGTGGACTTACTGTGTCGGTACTAAGATAAACAGGCGCTTTGACCTACTTGCATGTTAAAGTACAAATCTACGGACTAAGATCCGTATTTAACCACCCACATCAGTAATCTTGCTTACACGAGTTTCGTCAGGTAGACAGGATGAAGGGGATATTTCTGATTGTGAAATCGGTAACATAAAAATCCTCCCCTTGCATTTAATCCCCACAGCCCCTGTGAGAGAGCGTAATCATTCAGTAAGCTTTTTTTTTATTCATTTGTGATTCCTCAGACTGCTTTGGATAAAATCCCTATTGCCATTTAATCCTTTGTAAATTGGAAACCATAACGCGATTAAATTGTTTCCGCCGTTTTTTAATTGTTTTATATCGGCGCTTCGTTTGGTAGATTCATTATACCCTAGACAATATACTCTTTTATCTTATGGTCTTTAATTAGCATTTTGCATAATAATGTGGTTATGTGATATCGAATTGAATAAATTAGCCCATGCGTATACAGTGGTTGGTTTCAGGCAAAATATTGCACTCTCATGTGTAAATTGTCATATTACTCTCTCTACCCATTACTAGTTCACATGACTTTCTCTACTCATGCCTCTACAAAATATCCTTGTAAAAGCTTACGTTGTCTACTAATGGCTAAAACTTATTTACCCATTTATACATTTGGTTGTTGGTATAAGAATAGTACAAAAAGTTAGAGTGATAATAAAATATTTTCACAGTTAGTTGCTTTGTGATGGCTTTAAAATTCACGAAAAGAAAGGAAAAAATCAGATATGTTACATTTACACAAGTTTATATAGCTTCTATAACTTCTCTGACAAATCTTATTTTTTCTTGTGATCGGGATAAAGTTGTATGTTATTGTTATCCCATGTCATGGCCTGGCTATGAGGCCATTAGCACCCTCGCGTCCCTAACATACAACATGATAATGCTTTACACATTTTTCCTCCATCCTGTTTTTTTTTTTCCCCTTTAATTAGTCTCATTACATATTTCATAGATACAAGATGCTGGAGGTCGAAGTGACAGTCAAATGTTTAAATGCGCGACATTCTTTCCATAATGTAAAGAGTAACAGCTGAATTGCGATACTAAACCACTAATAAATTCAAATTAAGTACAGCGAATATCTCGGAAATGACTGATGCCACAACTTTTGTTAACTTATTAGCGACGCTGACAATTCCCAGGATCATATCAGCGCCGTCGGTTTGCCTGAAATTCGTCCCGCTGGAGTTCTTTGCATGCCGGTAAATATTGATATATCATTTTTAAGCACACTTAAATACCATCGGTCTGAGCCGGGTTTGAACCCGCGACCTTTGGATCAATACACCAGCGCCTAACTTGCTGATGTTATTCCGCAATAAATGTTATTTGATATAATTGTATGTTTTAAAGATGCTTACATTACTTGTGAACTGTTGTCTAAATCCTTACTTGGCACTTTATATGAAATTACGAGTATATAAAATTCTTTCCGAGTGAAGACTCCGGAGGCTATTCCCAGAAATTTAAAAATACACGTTTTATTTGTCATGTATACATCTTAAATACCTGTAAGTGGCATTTAAATCAAAATTGTTAGATACATTTTTGATATTACAAAAATATTTGAAAGCTTTCCATTTGAGATTAGTTTGAGATGGGGTAGGCTTCGTATCACATCTTTAAAACATACTGAAATAAAATAACAATTTGTAATACCGGCTTTTGTCAATTCCAAGAA
Organism: Tenodera sinensis; assembly: GCA_030765045.1. Lineage (NCBI taxonomy): Eukaryota > Metazoa > Arthropoda > Insecta > Mantodea > Mantidae > Tenodera > Tenodera sinensis. Next base: position 33,646,698 of record CM060966.1, on the reverse strand, counting down.
ATGGAGACTAAATTGTTTATATCGCAAATAAATGATTAATATTATAATTTAAACGTAAATGTTATACACCTAAAAAATGCACACATTTGGCACTAAAAGTTGTTTTGATTAAAACATGTTATCAAGTTAAATCTGCATTTGAGGCTAAGCTCTTTGAGCATTCGGTCCTTCCAGTTAATCTAACGCTTTAATAAATGTAGTTTGACTGCAAGTTTAGTTAAAACAAAGCAATTTTTACTATTTTATAACACTCTGGACAAGTTAAACCGCAGTGCAATAATGTTCGAAGACCGAGAAAAGAAGACGATTGCTAATCTTCTTCTTACACCACAACTAAATTCTATTGGTAGACCTGCCAGCTTATAAAAAAGGTTAACGCTATGAAATGATGTTAATTTAAGATGAAAAGTAAGCGTGGCAGTTTAGCTTTAAATTAACTGGCAGGCTACCATTTACAACGAAAAATAATGCTTGCAGTAAAAAAGCTTGTAGATGCAATAATCCATGCATCACGTAAACATAGATACGGTACAATTTTTGTATAAATATCAATTTCTTGTCATCTAACCTTTTGTGTACATACGAGAATATGTTCAATTTCGCCATGATTAACTTGAAGTAGATATAAAAACGAGCGTTGATGTATAATTTGTAAGTTACTTATTCAAATATCCTAATCAGTAGTGTGAAGTAATTGTACGATACGTCATACTTTGTTTAATATGGATAAAATGCCAAGAAAAACGCAGAATATTAAATTAAACCCTACAGTCATTTTTACTATAAAATAGATTATAGAGGAAAGATCTGAATACGACTTACAAACTGTTTACTGTTGCTGGACTACATTAAAGCTTATGACAGAGCACAACATATAGATCATGGAAAATAATGGAAGAATATAATATGTCAGCCAGTCTGATTAACTCTATTAAATCACTACGTAATAAAACAATAATAACAACCAACAATGAAAGCGCGCAAGTTAACAAAGAATTAAGACAGGGTTGTGGATTGTCACCAATATTATTCGATTTGTATTTAAACAAAATAATCGAAGATTGGAGGATAAAATATAAACCCAAAGGAATAGTCTTGAACAATTTTAACATAGACAATATAATATTTGCAGGCGACCAGGTATTATAAAAAGGAGTCAAATATTTAAATGAAGTAGGAGAAAATATAACACGAAAATTTCTGGAAAGAAAAATAAAAGGTAGTACCAATGACAGGAAGAGAGCGATAAAGAAGAAAAATTGTTATCGAGCAAAATATTGTTCAACAAGCACTAACATTTAAATATTTAGGTTCCAAAATATCAATTTGGAATACAAAAACAGATATCGAGGAAAACATAGAAACCTATAAAAATTACATGGAGGTATAAAAGGTCCTATGATCTAGAGAAATATCTAGATTAGAAGCAGCCCAAATGGGATTCTTACGACCACTGTTGGGAGTAACAAGATCAGCTAGAATGAGAAATATTGACATAAGAGCACAGACCACGGAAGAAAATATAATTGACGAGCGAGGGAAAAGATGGAGCGATCAATTCACTTAGCTTCGGAACAGGTCAAAAAGGCCTAAACCTTAGATAGAAATCCAATATTAAATACATGGTTTTTCAGTTTATACTTTCTTTCTGTGCCCAGTTTCGAGTTTGACGTAATAAGGTTACGTAAATCTGAATCTGTTTAAAGAGTCATAGGCAAAGTGATTAGGCCTGGTTAAGAAAGTTTTGGGTCCAGGAGGCCGTGCAACTTCATCCTAATAGTAATTCTTTAAATAAATACCTTGTATTCGTATGAACCGTTGTCTTATAAGATATCATTAAACTGTAGTTAAAGGGAAAACGGGTTCCGGTAAAGTTAAACTTAAGTTGAACTGAATAATTACGTTTATAAAACCTAAAACTATACCTTAAACTTTATGAGAAATTTAAACCTTATTTATAATACTGGGCCTCAGCCCACCAACTTTTTAAATCCCATGTAGCATATGAACATGTTTTCTATATTTCGTTACTGCACCTTGAAAATGAATGTCGAATTGCCACGTCGTAATTTTCAACACCGATAAAACATTTTGCTCTACTTCAACGTTTTCAACCACTGCCCAAAGTCTTTTGATATTTCACGAGCTAACATATCCCTAGAAATGTTTTTGGTGGACCTCGGAAGTCAACGACCTTCTTTTCATCCCAAGTTGTATATAAACAAAGTTGAGTTTGCATGTGCCAAATGCACGTACTCCCGATTTCGCTCGACCGTGCTCAGAGAAGCACTCAGCCGAGAAACTCAAGGGCTATTAACAGAAGTCGCACACCGTAATAATTATTATTCTGCTTCAAAACGTGCGGGTTTCCGGCCCAGACTTCCGAGGTTGCTGTTAAACGTGAAACTCTTAAACGTTTCTCATAACCATCGCATAACGCCAGAGAGCAAAGTTTGTAATCACCAATAGCACGGCTCGTTTCTACTTCTAACACACCTTTAGAGATTGTTTCAGATTAACGACTGATATTAAGGAATTTGGCCGCTGAAGATTATTAAAACGAGTTTATTAAAGCATTTAAGATGAATGCATGCCATCACAATAACCAATGTGAGAACTGGGTGCATTTCAAAGGGAATACGTCCAGAAAGGTGGAGTGAGTGAGTGAATGTGTTGGGTTTAAGGGCCCGTCGACAACTTGGTTATTAGGGCCCAGAAAGGTGGATAATTCGTGAGAAGTTAGAATAAAAGGTGCTTTTTTCTTTCTTTATCTGATTACTCTCCCCGTATGGAGGACTAACACCGCCAGAATTTACTGTGTCTAGGATCAGACGCCTGTCGGGGAGCAGAGGATGCTACGGACGGGACAGAGTGAAGACCTGGAAGCGGGTGGGGGGTCCAGAACCTCTTATGAGACTGAGGAAGAGGATGATATGAAATGCAGACGAAATAGATGAACGGAAAGGAGTTGATTGAACAGTTGGTGGAATGAGTTGCGGGGGAAATCGGAGAACCCGGTGAAAACCCGCCCAGACGCCACTTCGTCCACCACGAATGCCATATCCGGGTCCCTGGGATTGAACCCGAGTCGCCATGGCGCCAAAAAAGGTGTTTAATAGGAAACAAAAGAACTGACGTATAACACTCAAATGACTTTCCGTGTTCTTGTACAAACTATTCTCAGAAACGGTAAATCGTTCATCTACTTCATGTTAATCGAGATAAACTTTTACAAAAATTATCACAAGTAACATTATAAGACGTCTAATGAAACCGATAAATTCTCGAGCGAAGCGAGAGATTCTGGAGAGCTCAGACCGTTGAATGTTATTTATCTGGACCATTTTATAAATATCATAAGAGTATACATAATAAATGGCAACGATTTAACCAGAAAATCTTAAATCATATAAAAATAACCTAATATATATTCACTATGATTAATGCAGTTCGATTTACTCAGTGCTGTCAAATAATTTCATTATAGAAATCATTGAGCTGATTCCACACTCTAGTAGTATTATTTGGTATAACATTTTGAATTATTATTTCAATTTCATCATTTTCTGCATAACCAAACCGTTTTGAATTCCCCCCTATTTTTACTTTTCATTGTTAATCAGCTATAATGTGTAATAAATTGTTTTTCAGCGATTTATGGGACACAGTTGGCGATACTGACTAAACAAACGAATGCCTTAGTAATAAGTGAGAGCCAACTTTTTAATCTAGTTGCTAATGGGTGGCTTTGAAATTCCGTTCTCTTTGCACAGCCAAGTGATAAAAATTCAGAGAAATAGCGAGGAATGCCTTGAAAATGGTTATCTCAAAAAAAAAAAAAAAAAAAAAAAAAGTGTTTTACATAAATAGTGTGTTTTAACGAGATCTACAGTTTTTGTGTAAAAGATTTTGTCTATCTCTTACGGTTTGCCAGTTAGACAAAAGGCATACAGAATGAACGGGACTTATGGCCATATTCCCAGAAAATTCAAGATATAGGTGCATTTCATTTTTTGTGAATGTGTTTTAAACATATACTTTAATGAAAACCGTTAGACCCAGTTTTGATAAAATCAAATTTTCGAAAAATGTTTTATGCAAGGGACAGTTTGTAGCGGCGAGTGTTTCGTGAAAATCTTTGTGTCGCATCCTCGGAAGATGCTGAACTTCAAAGTTTCGTATTTAACAGACTTAACTTTTGAGTTACGCTTTTTACAGATGGACGCCATCAAACCTTTTGCTAAAAATGTTCTTTTTTAGCCTCAGGGGTGCCAGACATGTATTCCCTGTGAAATATGGTTATCGAATGCAATAATTTATATACATGGGCGTCGGCAGACCTTTTTTTTCAGGGGAGGGCCGCATGTTGGAAGTTTGCAATCAAACAATATTAATTGATTATTGTGTTGCCCTAAACAGTAAAAGACATGAGTTATAGTACTTGTTGAGGATAAGCGTATTAAATTGTGATCAATAAAAACGTTTTTTTTTTCATCAAAATTAAAACAATAGTGTAATAGTAATTGACAGCATATTAATTTCATTAATTTCCAATGCCCACATTCGCGACGCCCATGTGTGTCTACTTACTGTAGGGTAAAATAGAGACAAACGGACAGCAAAGAACATTTTAAAAATAAAGGTCACTATTGCAGGACCACAAAGTGTTTTTGAATAAAAGCACTGTACATTTATTTAAAAAAATTGAAAGTTGTGTCTTCTGTCAAGATACAATAGGGAAAAATGTTTTTGAAGCATATTGTTGTCTCCTTAGTGCGGTGGTAGCGCTGCTACGTCCCAAGCGGGAGGCCTGGGTTTGATTCCCGGTTCCGACAGTAGACAAACAGGCCAAAGAGATGCGCAGAAATCCCTAATATTTTCTAGCTGAAGGCACAAGTTTCTACAGGACCCTTGCAACCACACAGCCCTCTGGTGTCCATTGAGTCTCGGGCAAGCAACTGTACCATCCTTCCGGGTTGCCTCACGCCACCAAACCTGGAAGCACGCCTGAAAAATGATGAGGTAACGAAATGAAATGGTAATGAGGGAAAGCAAATCGTTGTGTAAGAGAAAACATATCCGGCATTCGCCTCCCGAATAGGGTAAACCACGAAAAACCAAAGTTCAGAATAGATGGGTTATTTGTATCGAACCCGCAACCTTCCGAAAGCGAATCCCACAGCTTACTGCTCATACTGTATGTTATGAGTCGGCTTTAAAAATTAGAATGCACCCAAGAAACTAGTTCTTAAACTCCAATAGACTTCGGCATTACTCTCTTAAAACCAGTTAAAAGATTTGTCATAATGACTAGAATATTATTGTTTAACGAAGTCTTCTATTGTTTTCTTTTCTTCAAGGAGAAGCCGGAACTAATACAGTAAGTATTTCCTGTTAATTCACAATAACGAATTTATAGCCAATATTCCACGGTCATGTAAATTCGTGAAACTGGATATCTTACAAATAATGATGTATTTATGGAAACTCGTATGCTGAAAACTTCGTGTGTGGTATGTAACTAACTCCTTTGCTGAGAAGAGCAATTCAATATTTATCACTTTAGAAATCTACTCAACATATCTCCCATTTACTCGGAATAAACAGTCAACGGTTGTTTTCATAAAGCTATTGCTTTGTGAAGATGCACTAGAAAAAATTGCCAACAGTATCGACAGCGAGAATACAGCAGAGAGACTTTCTTTGTGATTCAAATCTCGCAAGAAAAAACAAAACAGTACAAAAATATATACATTGACAATACAAAACAAAACAATGTCGGAACAGAGCAAGATAATCAGAGAAAGAGTTGGCAGACTTTGATGAGAATTTTCATAGAAGCTTGATTTGCTCGTCATCGTGAAGACTTCAAAAGTAACAGTAAAAGAAAAAAATCGAATAATTCTACCTTACACTTCCTATAAAATGTTTTAAGAGAAAAATATATCTGATGTGTAGCACTCATAAAGGTACACCGTATACATTGTTCGTAGGAAATGTCGTTCCATTCACTTTATATTAATAGTAATGAATGTTTTGCTAGATCTGGGTTGAGATTGGGCTTTATTGTATCCGCAATGTGGAGATAACGTGTCCCATATGTACCTTTTCAATTTACTCATGAATAAAGAGGTTATATTTAAACTCCTCTGTTTGCTTTTCGAGATAAGCGAACCGTTTACCTTCAAATGGTCAATGGTATAAACTTCCAACTGGCAGAAGTTAAAAATAAAGTGGAGGGTATGTAGAAAACTCTGTTCTGTTGCGCTCACACGACTTTCTCTACTCTTGTACTAACCATTCTTACAAATTCTTATATCTTCTTCGTGTTAGTTGCAGAAATTATTTTATCGCTTACTTCCTTGTTAAGTGCAAGGGCAATATGGGGATGCAGAAGGCTTTGAGCGATAGTCAAATCTTTAAAGTAATTATTATTTATTTATGCCAACAAACTTGCTGTTGGTGTTTTTAAAAACACAAACTGTGTGTGGACAATTTCGGAAGGTCTGTGGTTCAAATACCAGTTGTGGTATTGAATTTTTCTGTTCAGATTCCACCTCTCAAATTTTTAAAGCTTTGAGATTCCATTCTCTTTGCACGGCTAAGATATAAAAAATGAATAACGATCTTTCATTTGACGAAGTTTTAAGTATTCTAAAACTCACACAAATGACAAGGAATACCTCCGAAATAGTTCATATATAGTATTTGAACATAAATTGTATGTTTTAGTTTTTGTACAGTAAGATTTTGTCTATCTCTTACGGTTTACTAGTTATGCAAAAGTTATCAAGAGTAAACAGGACTACATAGGCTATAGCCAGAAAATTTAGAATATGCATTTCATTTGTCATAAAAATATATTAACCATATGACATTTTAATTAAAATCGTTAGTCATTTTCGAGAAAATCAAAATTTTCGAAAAATTGTCCATGTAAAGCGCAGTTCAGGGTGGAGGAATTTTCATCAAAATCTTCGTGTCGCATCCTTAAAAGTATTAAACTTAAATTCCAACTATGGCTTTTAATCGACCTTTGGTTTTTAAGTTATGCTGTCCACAGACTAACACACACGCGCGCGCAAACACACACATACACACGGATCTTTTTCTAAAAAGGCTATTTTTGAATTCGGGGGGCCTCAAAACATATATTTCCGGTGAAATCTCGACATCGAATTTTTGGGTGGAATACAATATTTCCTCTAGTAGCTATACGTAGCAGAGAAAGTAAAAATACGTAAAACAATAATGTAGCACAAATTTTATATTTTAATTACCTCTACGTTCTCCGCTTTTAAAATGCTTCTATGTCGTTAAGGCTTTCCAGCTATATAAAATGTATTAAAAATAAATAGGTTGCTCGTAGAGTACTTATTTAAAATGTACTATGAGCGTATTTATCGTAAATTTATGACCTTTTAAGAAATTATATTTTAAGTGACAATAAGAAAGAATGTTTCATAAATGGTTAATACTATAAATTGTGTTTCACAATTGTATTTTTAACGAGATTTGCAGTTTTATACAGTAAGGCTTTCCCTACCTCTTATGGTTAACCAGTTTTACAAATGAATTAAAATTCATTCGAAATGATCGTCACAGGTTATTGGTATAGATACACATTTTCTGTGTCGTTTAAATATATGACATTTTAGTTATAATCGTCAGAGTAATTTTTGAGAAAATAAATGAAAAACATTGCAAAGGGTAGTTTAGGGTGTGGGAGTTTTGTTGAAAATGTCCGTGTCTGCATCCATGTGTCTGTGAATATAACTCAACAATAAAAAGTGAGTGAAATACCAAACTTGGTATTTAAGTCCAGCACTCGTATTGCAAGAATGCGACGCGAATGTTCTTTAAATTTTCCAATATGCATACTTTTCTAAAATGACAACACATTATTGATATATCTCTTGATCGTGCAAGGAGAACAGAATTGTAATGTCATCTTATAGCGACCAGCTCTTAAATGATTAAAATCGACTATCTTCCCACGTTTCCCTTGCAGCTACAAGAAAATTAGAAATAGGATAATTTCTAGGGCAACATCATTTTGTTTAAAATACTTTATCCATTCAGGGACCTCAAAGCCTGCATTTGTAATTAAATGTCCTGATGAACTGCATCTTCTTCTCACTATAGGTTAGTGGTATATAAAAGAATTATAATAGATAAGCAACCTTAACTATTTTCCTGACATTCAACATCCAAAAATATATGAGCTATCTTAACACTTAGAGATACATAGGCCATTTTCGTTTTAAAAATATTATAATCTCAATTTCCGTGTGAAAGAAAAACTAACCTTGAAAATTCTGTTTATGCTACAAATATTTATTTAATTATTGGTAAGTACATTTATTTATTTCATATATAATATATTTTAATGCATAATCATATTCAAATAGAAAAGTCAGTATTAATACATCGATTTCATTTTCAGGTTCATCCGTTCATATCCTTCCTAGAGAAACATTAGAAAAAAGTGCATTTAAAAAATTAGATATGCTCATTGTGCTTTCACATAAAGACTTGAGTTTTGTTTTAAATAGGAGCATAAAATCTCCCTGAAACTGTACAAGAAAAGTAGAGATTATTACTATTATTATTTTATGCTACGAACTTTCAAATTTCAGTTTATAAAACAAATTGCCTGCTATGTGTTTGAAAAAAAACAAAAAACAAAAAAAAAAAAACATAATGTTTAAGGTTTTGTAAGACGTATAATCGTTCTTCATTATGTAAGAAAACTTTCCTGTAGCTTTCGCGCAATTATATCCCATGTTGTCTTGAGTTATTTTGTATTGAAGACTGGAAAGTGTAAAAGAAAACAAAATGAATTAGTTTTCGGTACCAAAAACGAGTTTAATCTTTACAATTATTTATAGGGATATATTAGATGACTTTATCAAATTTACATTTACTAAATAACTTTGTAGATTAAAAACCACATTTGATTTCTGGTCAATACTTTTAGAATATCCATAATTAGATTGTTTAAAAAATGAGATAGATATGAATTCCTCAAGACCTGTGGATTTTTTACCACGTGGGCATGCATTTGAAAATTCGCAATAACCGCAGGTGCTGTCCACATCAGATAATAGTTCATTAATCTAGAAAGAATAATTGCCGGTTGGCAGGCTCCACCCCTCAGACGATTGTAAAGGTCGCTAGGTCGCGGTGACGTAGGTGGTATGGTAGGTCACCATGGCAACCGCCTCTGCTCCTACCTGCTGTCCTTACGGCAATCAATCAATGAAGGGCGCTTCTCCATTTCCAAATGAATCCCGCACCCAACTATTTTAACAACTTTGCCACTTTCTCTAGAGTGCAGTTGTTTGTTTCCAACACAGTGATTACTCAAAAGGCTACTAATTCATTTTCACTTAAGCAGTTCTGTTGCGATTGTATTGTTGCTGTAGTAAGCAAAGCCTTTTAGCAATTGTGAATTACGGATAAGCGATTTTATCGTTTATAATGGACCATGTTGATATCATTGTATGGAATTATATGTTGCGTATCTCATGCGTGTATACAGAAAGTTGGGGTGCAAATGCTGATATTTTGATAATTGGTGTGTATATCCGCATCAACATGTTAGCTGTTTTTTCTTTTGGTATAACAGTTTCCCCACAAACGATTCATATACTTTAGTACTGGGGTTTTTGTGCATGGTAGGAATTGCGCCGCGAAATTAACAACGCCTGTCGTATATACCATCCGTTTTGCTTCACGTCTCAATGCGCGACCCACTAGCCTAGAGAATGTGAGGTCACTGGGCTTGCAGCTGTTAGTTCCGATAGAGGATTCCTTACCGCGTTACAGCATTCGTTCTGCCTTCTCTGCGTTATGTTTTCTGTGGCACACCTGCTTGATGGTGCCAACCAACTTGAAAACGTAGTAGTCTTAATAAGTAAAATTATAAGTCCGCAAATAAAATAGATATTGATGTAATATTGTTCATTAGCCTGTCAATTACCAGTGCAAATATCTACACTTATGCCCCTAACAGCCTGTGTATAAGGGCACCCAGACTGCCCGATTTAAGCGATCCGTAAACCGTACAACTTCTTCATTTGTTTTTCAAATCGGGAGTAAGTCTCCCTTTTTTAACTGCGTAACTTTAAATTATCACAGAACGCTCATGATTGCAAATGCTTATTAAATAGTGGTACACTTAATATAACATCACTTTCACTAATTTGAATATCCACAGCAAAATTTACTAAATACATTTAAACAAACACTGTTCGCACCTTGAATGCACTGACACGCGGTGCATGCGTATCCAACAAATTATTGTTAAGACGTGATAGCATAGCCTGCTTGTGAGAATACCTCAGCACCTCGCTTATGCTGCTAGAGGAACTATAGCTGTCACAAAATTTAATGGCAGCTGGCTCAATGCCAAATCCAATCGTAGGCTTGCCACGCCTTGCAGTATTGTGTATTTAAACATACCGTAAAATCAGGCTATACAGCCGATAATATAAATATCACAAAATTTATTTGTACAGCAGGAAATACAATAGTAATAGTCAGCTATCAGCTGCCTTTAAATTTTGCGGCTACCATAATAAGGAATTGCCCATCATCAGCTTAGTAAACCTTCTTTGGAGCAGAAGTATCTAATAGTTTTCTCTCTTAATTCGTGGTTTATTGTTGATTCATGTGCTATTTAAATGACATTCTTTTAATTATTGTCCAATGTTAATTATTCTATTGTTCTACAACGTATGCAGTACATTCCTTGCAATCATGCGGAATAGGCCACTATGAGAAACGATTATCACAGACAGTACCACAAGATCTTTTTTGTTTTTGAAGAACAAAAGCAGTGTTTATTTGCATGAGGGAGGTTCACTCTAGCATTACCGAGGCTTATTCCATAACTTATATTAGCAACCGGGGGAGGGGGTACTTTGTAACCACCACTGGTAACGAAAGACCACCATTGAAAACTTTGAAGCAATTACTCAGTTAAGTAGTAGAAACAGTAATTGAGAATAACTATTAACTGCATGTCTTTAATAAAAAAATTAAATCAGGAACTTAAGTATTACAGAAGTTTGGCATAAAGGGGGCCCTTGGTAATGCGAGGGTTAAATTAAGACTTTTAAAGAGAGTTGACTGTTTCCAAAGCGGCTTTTGAAAATTTCCTAATCTTTGCAGTACGTTGGATGCACCTTAGGGCATTTTAAATAGCAGTACAGTGCATTCACTAATAATAGGCATCATTTTTAATCCAGCTAGTTTAACTACGATACCATGGCGAAGCAGATTTTTTGCAGGTTCTTTTTACGCATTAGTATACCAGACAGGTTGCCTGAGTTGAGTAGTTGCCTTCCGGTACAATATGATCGAGTAAATTGCTGATAGCGATCTCCATTAAGTAGAGGCCTTCTTTAGCTATTTCTACATCGTCTGATTTTTGTTTGGTGGACTTTTTCGATTCAATTGTTCTGTGGGTTTGCTACAATGTTACAAAGATTGCTTTAGTCTTTTAGTTATCCCCAGTTAACATCTACAAATTGGTAAGTTCACAATATTTCAACGTAGTGCTTCCTACGTAATGCGAGCTAAAGACACAGCTCCCTAAGCCACCTTGCCAGATAAAGATGGTCTTCTAAGGACACTGAATGGGCCCAGAATGGCGGAACTTCATAATTCAGGATCCATAACACTGCAGCGGAGATTATTTAATGTAGTTTCTAACAGAGATAATTAAACCCAAGCGAATAATAATATATTTAGTAGCGTTATTAAAGCTAGTTTGAAACTTCGAGATTATCATCAAACTTGACACGCTTCTGGTTTGATACTGGTCATTAATCTGCACATTTTAACCTTCAAATACTTGTATAGTTGAACTGAAAAAATCTAACACGTATTTTTAAAAAGTATCAATGTAACAACATGATAACTCCATACTTTTAGTACATTATGATACACATGACTGCCTTATATGCACTTGTCTGATGATACTGCTTCGCCCTTACCTTAACCAGAGTTTACACTTAATGAACGTAACAAATATATCCAATACAATTATTGTCAATAAAGGATTGTTCACAAAAAAGAAATGTATTAAATATATGGAACTTTGGAGCCATCTAGCTTCTTGACGAATGCCTATAAATGGTTTATTGTTTCACTAACTGTCGCACAAACATAGTGTAAACAATGCTACAACATCTTATTTCAATTCCATGAATTTAGTCACAATTTAATGGCAGCGTGATGTTGCCAAATCTGTCTTAGAAATTAAACTTTGCATGACATTTTAACATTCAATTCTGACTAAATTCGTTCCAATTAAGTTAGAAGTACATTAAAGCATTGTCTACATAATGTTTGCACAACATATAGTGAAATAATAAAGCATTTATATTTATTTTTGCTTATATTTTCGATATATACTACCTTTAATGCGTATTTTTATGTTTTACGCCGGCTATCATTTGATTTTATTGCACTTTTGAAAGAAGCTAAGTGTGACATTAAATATTCTTGTAAACATCTATAAAGTAACGACTGTCGGCTTGGAGAAGAAAAGGGACATTTTTAGGTTTATTTTCAATTCTCATTTTCTTGCACTGCTCTTATTAATGGTGTAAAACCTACAACTCTGCGACCGAATAATCTTTACATTTTCTGACATTATTGACAATTCTTTAACATTTCCGAGAATGTCCCTTATTTCTAATCTTGTGCTCCTTATTTCATTTTTTAAAGGGGCAACCCTAGCTATTCAACAAATCGAACTATCAATTATGAATACCTTCGAAAATGGCTAATGCCCTTATACATTTATTCCAAATAAATTCTGTGTTTTAAAGATATCTACACTTTGAGGATTTTCGTCTATCGCTCGAAGTTTACCAATTATGCAAGATTATACAAAATTCCTTCCAAATGAAGAGAACTTCACAGGCTATTCGAATAAAATGTCAAAATTTACGTTTTGTTTATCATTCTAAACGTCTTTAATATATGTTAATTTAATCAAAAAGAGTTATAGCTATTTTTAAATTAAAATATTTGGAAAAATATTGCATGCAAAGGTTAGTTTGAAGTGGAGTAATTTTCTTAAAAATCTTCGTGTTGTATTTTTGGCAGGTACAAAACTTCAATGCTTAGTTTGGTATTTATCTGACTTTTCGTTTTTAGCTATGATGTTCAAACACACACACACGAATCTGTCTCCAAAGGTGCTTATTTTGGATTCTATGTGCCTCAAAACATGTATTTCGGTTGAAATCTCAGTATCCCTATCTATTGTGTATGTGGTAGAGAAAATAAAAGGCGACATATTGAGTAACATTGGTTAGTAAAGATGGAACCAACAGATAAAAGAATTGAGTGTGCAACGTGTGCATTCTCTGATGACAAGTTTTGTGACGTTTTAACCTAGAAACATGAAAAAGTACATAAGAAAAAGTAAGACCAGTCATTGCAGTAAAGCGACTTTTAGTTTTTAAAGCAGTTTTAAGACTTGCTTATTCCAGCTTGAGAGATGCTAGTTCATGCATCAGCAACAAGCTTTCGGGGAAATGATGCTTAGGTACCGCAGAGGGAAACCAAATAAGAAGAGCGTCGCTCGCAGAGCTTGGCAACACTGTTAAGAGGATTATCGTCCATGATGCAGAGAAGAGAAATAACCGAGTACTGTGGTCTTGATGGCATTTAATGAGGTCTGCATGAATTGCAAATTTTCATTTTCCAACCCCTTTCTCCTTCTACGTTCCTCGTTCCTCGGCCTCCCCTTCAGAGGCGTCTCGTTAGATAGAGGCAGAACATTGTTCCAAACACGACGAAATACTGAAGATATAATCGATGTATGAATGTTGTTTACACATCTCACAAGACACACTAATTGCACTTGCAATTTAACGACTTTCAAAACTATTTTTAAGCGTTAATGCAATATTTTAAAAATCTGATGTGTTGCACTCACTTGAGTTTCTCTACTTTTGTACTAACCATTCTTAAAAACTCTTATTCCTATATCTTCTTCGTGTTAGTTAAAATAAACATTTGTACAAATTATCTTATTGCTTATTTCCTTGTAGGTGCAAGGGGAATATTGGAATACAGTAGCCTTTGTGCGATAGTCAAATCTTTTAAAGCTTTGAGATTCCGTTCTCTTTGCACACGTAACATATAAAAAAATGAACAACGATGACCCATTTCACGAAAGTTCTGTTTTCCGAAACTCACACACATAACAAGGAATATCTCCGAAGTGGTTCACCCTACAAGAAAATTTATTGGCACATAAATTGTGTATTTTAGCAAGATCTACATTTTTTGTATAGTATGATTTGGTCTATCTCTAACGGTTTACCAGTTATGGAAAAGTCGTCCAGAGTAAATACGACTACAGGGGCTATAGCTAGAAAATTCAAGATATACATTTCATTTGTCATCAAAATATCTCAAACATATGACATTTTAATAAAAATCGTTAGAACCATTTTCAAGAAAATGAAAATTTTCGAAAAAGTTTCCATGTAAAGGGTAGTTTAGGGTGGGGCTATTTTCTTCAAAATCTTCGTGTCACAACCTTGAAAGACATTAAACTTAAATACCAACTTTGGTTTTTAACCGACTTTTCGTTTTTTAGTTATGCTGTCCACAGACTGACAGACTGACACACAGACACACACACGGACCTTTTTCTAAAAATGCTTTTCTTGGATTCAGGTGCCTCAAAACATATATTTCCAGTGAAATCTCGACATCGAATTTTTGGGTGGAATACAATAACTCCCCTACTTACCAGCAGAGAAAGCAAAAATGTAATGATTTATTTCAGAAATATTTATTGCTATTGCTTTTCTGTTTGGCTCATTGTACTAAACTGACTCATTATACCCAGTTTTATAAAACACAAATTCTTAATTTTCTCAAAAGCTGACGTGATAGAAAAATAGCGGATTAAACCGTGCAACTCGGCGCAAAGCATGTGTTTTGGGAACAGGTATTCGTATGAAAAAGTTATGTTTAATGCAGAGTTCTGATATTAGAAATGAGCTTGCTTGTCATAGGCACCATTGCTATTTTCAGTACAAATATCGACTGGAATTGCAGTTTCCACTGCAGTGTGTAACTTTGCAGTGAAAGCGTCAGGCATTGATAGCGTGAAGTTTGATTTATGCAAATCATAGGGCACCACACCCTTGGGCGGTATCTTGTGAACATCCTTCCCGTCAGGGCAGCATATGAAACATGAAAATGCACAAAAGCAATTTCCAAACACGTGCAAAAGCACTTTGTACTAATAATGTATGGGAATAACAGCAGATTAGTAGACACAGGAAAATAAATTCATCCAGTAAGTCACAATACTGTCATTCGCGTAGAGAATGGTTAGATCCTAATAGTACTGTGTAGTCATGGAATAATATCACTATTTCTCGATACTCGATATTTGATATCATTCTGATTTTAAGCACCAATACTCAATACTCACTCTATAAGAAGGTAGAGATAATGGCGATATCTTGTTCCAGAATTGTGTTCTTATTATGGTAGACGGGAACTTTAATGTCTGATACCAGACCATTACTAAAGTCAGCGCAGTTTATCGGCAGACCCCAGGAGTTCAAAATGGCCGACATTACACTAAACAGCTGACGGAAGTATCATCCTGCCGACGTACATAGTAAAGCCATTTCTAACCTCAAATATCACAGTGTTAAAGTAACATGCTCTCAAACGATAATAATGCTTGAACATCGTTACCACACAACACATGATGAACGCACTTCGGCAAATCTTGTTCTGCAATAACACTTTTGGATAAAATTACTTCCGAGCGCTAACTATCGTAATATATACGAGATGCACTACTGTGTAACGAATACAAAAATAACAACACTAGTTATAATTGCATATACTGTTCTAAAACAATTCAAAACAAAATCACGCAAAAACGAGCATTACGTCCACTTGTTGATTAATTAATGAGGCGTCTAAACAGAATCTTGTTTTAAAATCCATCGGTTGGCCTCTCTGCAACACGTTCATAAACTGGCAACATAACAGACGCAATAACACCAACTATGGCCATAGCTTTACCATGGTTATATGTCACAAACAGTTGGCGGCACTAATGCAATCCAACGGATGGGATATCACCAAATATAACCAGACTGCACCATAATGGGGGGGGGGGGAGGGGATGTCAAGGTTGTTTTTTTTTTTGTGTATATCAATAAGCTGCGCTGACTATATTCTTTCTCCTGTTGCGGAAACAATAAATTGTGGACGCAAATGATATTTACATCACCGGCTTTGCATGATTTCAGAGCGCGTTAAACCATGCAGTTTAGCAAGGATTGGATTTTGTGTACACCAGAAACTCCTGCCACCTGCCATTAAGTTTTGTGTCAGCCATAGTAGCATGTATATAAACGCATTGTGTAAATTCCGAAATTGTTCCTGTTTGACCTTCTCTCCAATTTTTATAATACTGCTGATTATAATTTATCCCTTATTATTAGCAAAAAAAAAATTAATAATAATAATAATAATAATAATAATAATAATAATAATAATAATAATAATAATAATAATAATAATAATAATAATAATAATAATAATAATAATAATAATTTATTTTCTTCCCTTTTTATTTAATTATATTTTGTGTTAAAAACTTTCTTTTAAAGGACTTTCTATCCATATAAAAACAAACATAGCAATTCTATTAAGCCAGTGCTGCAGAACTGGTGCTCACTGAGCGCAGCCTGCTCACGGCCTTGCACGATAAGTGTATGTTTAGCAGGTTAAAAATGGAGGTCACTCAGGCTATCCTGCGAGTCCCTCTGGCCTGTTTTAAACTAACATATGATCTACATGAAGCTCAGAAGGTAAAACTACTCTGTGTGCTGTTCTATTCTACCACTATTTACAACTACCACATACTTTGTAATGAATACATGTGAGGAAAGTGGGTAGAATAATTAATATTCATTTATTCAATTACCACATAACGTACATAGGACTTTTTCATCCTAATAAGAAATTCTCCATATAACACTTGCACGTATGCTGTGTTTATAGATGTGTCTTTTACCCACCCTCCTACATTAGCATATATAGGGTCATCAAAACATAATAGTAACCCGTTCGTGGGCTCTCTCCACTACGCGAGAGAACCAAGAGTTGCCAGCAAAATGGTGCGGGCAGAGGCGCAGTAAAATCATTTCCTCATAAACATGCGACATGCCTCCAATATTTCACTAAATAAATTGGGTATTATTATTTTTATAGCATTTATCACACACCACAGTTTCATTTTCATTTCATATTGAAACGTTTCACAGGTTTTCTGAAGCCCTATATCGCCTGTGTTGACATTAATTTGTTGAGCCAATTTATTTACAAATTTTAAGACGATCACTGTAAATTGGCACTGATTTCATCTAGTTTATTCTGCTTTAAAATGTATCTAGAATGTTTCCTATCTAACACCAAACCCAAACTTTCAAGATTGTATAAAATACCTCAATATGACCTCAAAATTGTAGTGTAGTATGGATCAGTGCTAGAAAGATAAATAGGACCCCATGATACAATGAGAGTTATACTATTTGAGAGGTAAACATTTTACTGCGTCTGTGCTGGCACCAATTTACCGGCGACTCTGTTTCCTCGTACATTGGAGAGAGGCTGCGAATGGGTTACCATATATTTTAATGTCCCGACACGTGTTTAATACAGTCATATCAGACACAATTAAAGTTTTCAACAATTAAATTAAATTCTGGTTTATGTTTGTTGCATGCACAGGCTTTGGTCATCGGAATAGGTAATGTGATGGTGAGTGTGATCCGGCTATTGTAGAAATGTAATTTAGTGCATCATTATTCACAACTCTGTTTGCTAATCGTAGCTCAGTCGCTAGAGCATCCGCCTGCTGTGCAAGGGGTCCCGCGTTCGATCTCCGGCTGGAAGGGTGGGAATTTTTCTTTAACTAGGATTATTTCCCACCCTTCCTAGAGTCTGGAAGTATGAATGTGTGTGAGTTTGATGTAATAATAAACATGAGTATGAAACAAAACCAGAAAAAAAACTCGAATAAAGCTTTACAAAGTAATGGCCATGCTTACTTTCCTTTGTGGATCTGAAACATGGACTTGAACGAAAGTTGATAAACTGAAGATACAGGGAGGATCCCAAGAAAATCATTTTACTACAGACATCAGGGAGGACCAAGAAAACGATCCTCAGATAAATTTTGAAGCCGTTACAGCATTTGTGTCTAACCCTTGAAATGCAGAAGAAGAAGTTAATCCAAGGTAATAAAAACCAAAGTTCAAAACCACCGCTAAGCGAGTGCACACAATTGATATTGAACAATTGTTGCAAAAGGTCTGTGTGGCTCAGTTGTTTAGAGCCTGGGCTATTGATCCCAAGGTCGAGGGTTCAAATCCGGCCCAGACCGACGGTTTTTAGTCTGCTTATAAACGACAGCTCCATGTCAGGAGATTTACTGGCATGTACTGCGGGACAAAATTCTGGCACATCGGCGACACTAATGTGATCGTGGCAATTTAAAGCGTCGTTAAAAAAAGAGGTTGAAAGCCGCCGATGTTAAAGGTGTCATAAATGGGACAGTACAAAATTGATTGGAAATTGCACAGAAGGTGCAATCTAATCCACTATGAAAACTGCACTGAACCTTAAAGTTACACATGGTAAATAGCACTGCTTATTTTTGTACTTACCGTGTAAGCTGCACTGGAACATTATAGCTCGGGATACAGATTGCACTGGGGATGATTGCTGGATGTTTTTGCACCGCTACTGACTGTTTTTTTACTTCACTTTGAAAAATAATAGCAGGTGCTCTTGACGAATGCGAAGCGTTCAATTTGACCCTGTTTATATTTACTGATTTGCTTCTCAATGTAGTGCTGTTTATTTATTGTGAAAGAATTTTTTCCCGTGTGTGATTTTTCGGACATGTTTATTTTTATATCGGTCTGATATGACGTTAACTCTTCCACGAATAGGTACATATAAAGATGGATGACAGGAACTAAAACTTGCATTGAAATGCGAATCAAAAGATTCGCATGCATTCGTAGCTCGTCCAATATCTGCTGATTTGGCTGTCCACGTAAGGGAAGGAAAATTGGCACTTTCGTCAATATGATTTTCTACCAAGAACAAAATTTTACGTTTTCACTTGCGGGTTGCACTGGCATAAAATTGTGTACAAACGAATCACCTATTTAGCATGGTTCCAAGCATATTAACCCAAACACAGTGCAATTAGTGTTCAACGATTGAGTCCTTATCTTTGTATTCACCTGCCAGTCCTAAAGCCTGTATTTTTTCCCACCATGCATTAGTTAAGTGAAATCTGCACAGAAAAATTTCAGTATTCACTGCATCATGTAGATCTATTTCTAGATCCGGATTTATAATTCTGGGCTCAAATATCTTATTTAATTCTTCATCACACTTGTGACAGATAATGCGAAATATAGTTTCATATGTATATCTGGTTTTATTTGGAAGCAAACAAAATAACAAAGGCACATAGTGGTCATTCTTAAAACCTCGAAGTGTAAACATTTGATAAAAGAACTTGGGGTAATAGTCAAATATTCCGTCAGTATATACCAGGACACCTTACTAAAAATTTCAAATTATTGTGACAGCCGAATATTACAGTGCCAATGTCTTTGTCGTTATATGCATTACATATTGTTCATCTAAGTTTGTCTTAATATCTAGAGCTAAAATATTATCATGAGCTTCATTTCTGTCATCGGGAAATTTAGAGTATATGTTTCTCCGCGAATTATATGCTTTATTAGAGTGAAATCATTAATGTCTATACAGTTATATTCAGGTAATTCGTTTAGTACAGATCGAGCCACTTTGCTTGGGCGTGCAGATATACCAGGTGGCCCACCAGAGCCGGCCCCGATGAAAGTAGATAACCCTTCGTGCGTTAAACAAGTTGCCGAACTCCACGGCGCAAGACAGGGCAGTGGCGTTTCTGCCTTTCATCAGACGTGCAGCGAGAGGCAGTTGAATTAGCGTGTGGTAATGTGCAGAATAACAAAACGAACAGTCGAAAACGTCTTATTTTCTTACAGGATCTTCATTTTCCAGGGAATAAACTCACTCCTGTATTCGGTGCTATTGTCTAACATTTGAATTGCAGATTGTAAAGTGCAAGCATGGGGCACGTAATGTTTCATTGGCATTTCCTCGTTCCTTTCATTTCTTATCTGCATTAAGTTAAACGCAACGAATTTCAGTGATGCAAAACTTAAAAATCTAAAGGTATAGAAAAGTCATCTCAAAGTAATGCACATACCACGAGTAACGGGGTATCACAGGTATCGAGGTCTCATCCGCAGTGATGCATAGTGATATTATCTGAAATTTCAGAAAATGAAACACGTTAAAATTAATTACCCAGGCACAAAATTAGAGCTTCCAGAACACAAAGCAAAATAAATAGCGTAACCGTCAGGTAATGGATCAGCAATGTCTTATTACCTGCTAACACAATAAATTGGGGTATTAGATAGAGGAGGTAGTAAGGATTAGTCAGGATGGAAGAGGTTAGAGTGCGCAATTCTTCAACAGAAAATGATAAAGTAATCAAACGCTCTTCCGCCATACTAAATCTGCATGGTAATACATTAAAATGCAATCATGTATATATTTGTGTTTATATTGTTCAAATACTCGATAATTTGGCTATTGTTGTTGCCGTCCCTTTTAATCCAGATGGACGTTACAAATTAATTCAGTTGTTTTTGTTTCCACAACATTAAATGCCAAATCGTGGAGTCATTTCGCGAAACGTATAGGAAAATTAATGGCAACATTATTCAAGTGATGAATGGAATGTTATCTTTGTAGCATACCAGTGACTGCATTTCGCATGCAGAACCTCTCAAGTACTAGCTTAATTCTCCCCTGCATTGTGTTTTACTATTGTAAAATAGTTCAGTAATAATGTTTTACAATATTATTATTTCACAATTTCATGTTTTATTTCGACTAAGATGAAGATAGAGGAATAAGAGTTTGTAAGAATAATTAGTGTAAGAGAAGAGAAAGTCAACACATTAGATTATTTCCAGTAAACTACAAGGGGACCTCAAATCATATTTGAGACAGCACACCCTAATAGCGACTTACATCTTAAGTATCTTTAGTCTCGGACTTTATAGCTAACCTCATTCACTCAATCAATAATAACGGGCTTAAGTGCAATGCTAAAATGTGGTGCAGGTGAGCCTTCGTTACTTAACAAAATGTCAGGAAGCATTACAATCCTGTTAGGGTTTAGAAGGGGTATCTCCAAGCTCTTAGGTGCGGTACTTGTAGCCTGTCTGGAACATAAGACGGATGAAAGAATGTCACTTCAGGGATGACAGATTATCCTAGCGGTTCATAAAAAGCTCTAGTGACTCTTTTGTTTTCGTCCATAGCAAAGATGAATCATTATTTTAAATATTACACCAACCTTGTGGCTTTGCTCTATAGCAAAGTTCTTTTTCTTTATCCGAAAACTGTTTACAAAAAGCCCTACATATATTAAATAACATGCTCATCAACATAGTTTAGCAACATCTATAAACAAAACCAAAGTTTCAGTCTTCAAAGGACCAAAAACTATAAGAGTCAAAATCATATTTGAAGTAAAACTGTTTGAACAAGTCAGTTGCTTTAGTTATCTTGGTTGCAATACCTTTTGTTTTAAAAGTAATATTTGGATAAAATTAAGAAATTTAACAGTGTATGTGTGGCACTATAAAGAGATCTTCAAACAACACGAGATGGCAAAGTAAATTAAAGTTTTATAAACTAATAGCAGTTCCTATATTATTTAATTGCAGCAAATTTTGAGCTTTTGACTAAGAAAAAAATGAACAAATGATTGAAACAGCTGAAGTGAAGTACGTAATGAATGTTGCATGATGTAATATTATAGCTAACAAAAGAAGTGAAGATATTCGAAATGAACTGAGTAATTTTTAGGTTAACAGGCGGAGTAAAACAATATAGAAATAACTGAAAGGTACATGTGGATAGAATGAATGATAGTCGCATCCCAAAATTAGTTATCAGACCAAGAAAAATATGGATACAACACTTTTAATTAAATTCTATGAGACCGCAACTAGCCTTGATGGCTTAAACCGTGAAATTTTGATGATGATCACAAAATATTTATATCCCACTTTCTAATTAATTGAGAAATACATTACAATATTTCATATGTTTACTTCAAAAATTTTCAAACACTGTCACTGCACTTATTATCATTGCTTCTATCCTTCCTTTCCTGATATTCGCATTCAACTCCTTTGTTTCTTAGTTCTCTTCTTATTTGTTGTTTTTCTTTTAATTTCGTGTATATTTGTGCCATTGTTTTCAGGAAATGTTACTCCTTTTTGCTCCTCCTTTCTTTCTGCTGTTTTGTCCTTAGACTCAAAGGAGTTACAAATTTGATTGAAATAACTTCCTACAGAGATTACGAAAGTATTTCTCTCCTTGCGCGCGCGCGCGTTTTCCAGCATATCTCTTTACAAACATCATTCTGAAATCTCGAGCTTGTTCATTCTCTGGAGACAGCAAGGCTTTGGACCTACTTAGTTTCTCTACTTAGCTAACAACATACATTTTAAGACAGCACAGACTTTTGGCCTGCGATTTACTATACTTGTTTGCAATCCTAATCCAATTAAATTAGCTTCATTTCTACCAACTATTGTATTCAATATTATCTCCAAATTACCGACCGAGGTGGTGCCACGGCGAGCAACTCGCATTCGAGAGGTCCGGGTTCTATCATTCACGACCTCCAAATTTGACCCATACGTTTTTCGTGATCTTTCGGGTCGGTAGGCGTGTGCTGGGATGGTTCTTCTTCTACCACGAATTTCCTATCCCTCATTTCCTGTACCCATAATTACCTTCATTGTCATCTGTTTCAGTGTGTGAGCCATTAAGGTTCCCATTTTGCCTTCCGAAGCCCAGCATCAGAATTTCCGAACGCCAAGATCCGGCATAGGTGTGGGCATGTGGTCAAACGAATATAGATACATCACAGTGTGACGTAGGCTCGTCATGTCAGCCGTCATCTCTGATTGGTGCTTCGTTTCCTGCATTGCGGAAAAGAGAGATCCTCGTGGCAAGCACCACGGCTATGGGAAAGATGTCATGGTAATGTAATACATCTTACATGGACTGCAACAAAATTTGTTCTTTATCCATTACATGAGTTTTGCAATACTTTTACTTTTCTCAAAATGGAAGGTTGTTATTTACTTTTTACCTCTTAACCGTGCAAAGAGAACGGAATTGAAAAGCCTTCATATAGCGACAAGTTAAAAATGATTTAACTAGCGCTCAAAGCCTGCTGTATTCCTATATTCCTCTTACACCTACAAGAAAATTAGTAGTATAAATAAGATAATTTCTGTAAATGTTTATCTCGACTAAAATGAATAAGAGAATACGATAGAGGAATAAGGGTTTGTAAGAATAGTAAGTAGAAGCGTAGATGAAGTAATTTGAGTGCAGCACATAACACTTTTTATTTAAATGTGTTACTAAATATAACGAAACTTACAAAAAGCCTGTAAACTTTATATTTTAATGTTGTATTGCACAGAAATGTCTCAGGGTAAATAGGAATAAAGGCCTGCAAAGGGGCAGTTGGCAGGTGTTCCAGCACACAAAATTATCCCAGTTAATGGAGCTATGTTCCTGTGGCAAGAAGACGGATTAATACAGAGGCAGGCTTTATCATGGAGAGTAGGTGTTCGGCTGCCTATTCATGTCGTGAACAAAGGCAACCGCGTGTTGAGAAAATGGAGATAAACCATTTGTTTCCAGCATGCACACATACGCAGTCTCTTAACATGATCTTGCTAATTCCCCAACCACGGCTCTCCACAAAAATATCACCGTTAATCTGCGGAAGGTGCGCTACAAGAGAAAGTGTGTGGTAGAACGGAGCTAGCTTGCTCACTAAAATGATTTGGGGAAAAGCAATGCTATCACTAAACTAATTTAAAAGCTACGATCACTGTTTCCTCGTGACACTCCATATGGCAAGAGAGGAGAAACGAGGTGTGAGATTGGAAGAGGAGTAAGGAGAACTTGGAGGCAATCACATATACTTATCACACTCACAGAAGGTGGAACACTGATCCCCATTTCTCGTATTATGTAAGTGGGGCCTCAGGTCAGGAAATTAATGTGACACCAACAATCAGCCAAACAAAAGAGCAAGCACGGTAATTTGAGATAGTTACTTGGAGGATTTTCTTGAAAATTTTCATGTCGCATCCTTATGCGATACCGAATTTAAATGTCAGTTTGGTTTTTAAACGACTTCATTTTTGAGTCATGATGTGCACAGTCACACACACATATACTCTATTTCTATAACCAAGGAAGATCCCGAATCCGGAAGAAATCAACTTTAGACAAATGTGCGCAACAAGGTTTGGTAGGCTACGGTAGGATATGGAACAAACTTTTTGAGATGAATTTCAGCTTACCACCAGTTTGTTGGGTAGGTACCTTTGGATGCTCTCCGAAGGAGAAGATACCCTTCATGATGGGCTCATTGTGAGGATTGCAGGGGGCACCCCTTCATGGTGTGGACAGTATTGTCATCAGAATGGGCATAATCTGGAATTTTTAGTAACTCTACTTCGGCTTTAGTGCACACCACTTTCCCGACCAGATCGCCCTTGAGGTCTTCCATCTAATCCTTTCTTCTCGCAGTTCTCTGCAAAACACAATTGGCCCCTCTACCGGCCTAAGCGCCTGTGTCATGTTCTGTTGGTTGGGGACATCCTCCGGTTGTTCTCTTTATCACAATGTGATGAACTAAACCAGCTACCCCTCTTGTAATATAATTGAAATAAGGGAAAGCATTAATATTCATCAGTAGGGCTCGGAAGATGACCTCTAAAAGCTGGAAAAAAGGACATAAACGATAGTCCAAATTAATTAATAATTTCAGTTTTGCCCTATTTTCTGATACCCAATATGCTGTTGAACATGGATCTGTTGTGTTCTTTTACCTCGCAATATTTGCAGAAAGAATACTTCCATCAGAAGAAAATGCCTACACTCCAAATTCATACACAAGTTGCCACAAAGAAGTTTTACTAGGCTTAGTTTCAAGCAAATTTATGGTCGGGAGGTGTCCTCTAAGCTACCTGTTGTAGCCAGTCGCAGCCGTGCGTATTAGTTAAAAGAAATTCCTGTGGCGCAGTTGGTAGAGCACCAAGTGCAAGGGGTCCAGGGTTCGATTCCCGGCAGAGGAATAGGAATTTTTCTCCAGCAAAGATTATTTCTCATCCTTCCCTGAGTCTGGAAGTATAATGGCGACGCCGTGGCTGAGTGGTTAGACCGCTCGCCAACCACCTAGGCAGTCCCGAATGTGTTGTTCGTGGTGGACGAAGCGGCATCTTGGCGGGTTTTCTCCGGGTTCTCAGGTTTACCCCGCCATTCATTCCACCAATTCCTCCATTATCACCTTTCAAATCATCCATTTCGTCTGCATTTCATATCATCCTTTTCCTCACTATCATACCTAGTGCTTGGCTGACCACCTGCTTCCAGGTCTTCACTCTGTTTGGTGCAGAGGTTTCTTTGCTCCCCGACAGGCGTCTGGCCCTAGGCACTGGCTTGTAAGGCCTAGGGGGTGTAAGTCCTACATAAGGGGAGGGTAATCAGGGAAACAAGAAGAAGAAGAAGGAATTGAGATTAGACGCTGTTGGACCGCAAAAGAAGGTAAAGTAACAAAAAAGCTGTTAAATGAAACAAAAATGAAACAAGACAAATAAATTGCACCAGTTTCTGATTTGTAATGATCCGTAATGAACATATAGTCTGTTGGGCTTCGTCTTCAGACGCTAGAATCCAAACCCTATTTATCAGTACTATGTATAGAGCACACAAGAGCTATTAAATTATATCTGTAATCAATTTTTTCACTATAAGTCAAAATATTATTTTATTTAATAAACAGATGAAAATATGTTTTCTAACTAAAACAGAATGAAAAACATTGTCATTATTGATATTAAATGCAGATCGTAGAATAATAGTAGCATAATTTACGTAATATGCTTTCTCGCAAAGCTGTAAATATTTAAGTACTATAGTTTAACGGCATAAGCTTAACTTTTACTCTTTTGTTTTAAATATAAATTACTATTCATTCGATCAAAGTTTCCATCGCCTACTGCATTTCATTCATTATGATCGATTTGTTTGAGAATACATGTGACGTAGCCTCAGAATAAGGTGTTGTATAGTTCAATCTCTCTGGAAGAAGCACCCCGTTGACTAAAGGTCTTGTATTCCCTGCGGTTTATCTGGATTAATCTAGTATTACCGTTGTGTTTAATAGCACAGTTTATGTTCTTCAACAAATGTCATTCCCTGCTGCGTTTTGCACGAACCCAGACTAGTAGTTATAGGTTATACAACGTAAGAGACACCTGGCGCCTGCGATCTACATATCTACCACCCGCAGGGGGAATGAATGAGGTGAAGGAACCACGGGAGGCAATAGCACACGGAAACGCGCAGAAGTCCCCATTGGATCGAGTGCCCGACAAAGAGGGACGACGAACGACTCGTGCAACCAAGCAGCCCTGTGTCCACGGAGAATATTTTCCTTGGAGTAAGTATACACGTTCCGGTATTGTCTCACGTACACGTGAAACACAAATCGGGAACGGAATGGAAAGATAATGGGGGGAACAGGGAAATAACCCGGCATTTGTTTAACGATCAGAGAAAACACGAAAAACCCAAGGTCACAGTGGACCGTCGACGAGAATCCAACACTGGACCTCCCAAATACGAGTCTTGGGAGATGTTAGGGATCATGTATAGATATTTTGATAAATTGTACCTTAATATGTATGAACTACGGTGTGTTACTTGTTTTTCCTTTTGATCTAACAGCTTTACCAAAACCAGTGACATAGCGTACCACCTGATGTTTCTTTGCATGGTCATAACTGTGCCGAGAAATGAGCCCTGCCTGTCAGCATAGACTGTCCGTCTTTTTGGGTACGGGGTTAGAAAGAGAACTAAAGGAGAGGAGTAGAGAGAAAGAAGTAAGGATAGACATTGGGGTTCCGCCAATGCACCCCTGTTAGTATATGGCGAAGGACCCTAACATACGTGGGAAGTTAAAGGAGGGTACAGGGGAGACAATAGCATATGGCAGTTTATGATGATGTCATAAATAGATTACTATCAACTAACTACCGTGTTCCTCTTACGAGAGATACACACACCGTTAATACTCCAGCATTGCTAGCACACGAGAATATGTTCTTTAAGGCGTATAGACCTATGCTTGAGTTAACTTGTGTATTCTGACAGTTCGCTCGGTATGCGTTTCGCACGTGGTAGAGGAGGGGGCAGAAAGGTCTGTGGTCATGACAACCAGGTTTGACCTTGAAGTAGCCAATAGATTTCGTGGCCGCACAATCCCGCCACAAAGTCTATTGGCTACTTCAAGGTTAAACCTGGTTGTCATGACTATAGACCGCTCTGCTCTTCCTCTATCAGGGGCGTAACGCATGCCGAGCGAACTGTCAGAATACACAAGTTACGTTAATTTAAGTATAGTTGATATGTTGAAACCCTAGCCGTAATTCTTCTCAGAAAATGTGAGAGTTGTCAAACGCATTGCTTAAAGCCCCATGCTAGTGATAGGAATACAACAGTGTGGGTTCTTTCGCGTTGCAGAAAGCATTTGAACTCAGGTCCTATGCAACTTTCGTTACCTCGAGGCCTACCCACTCTCCGGCCTCTTGGGGAAAATAAACAAGTACAGTTTGTGTGTGCCACGCTTACTTGGAGGTACTAACCAACCTGAAAACATATTACTCTTAATAAGTAAAATTATAATTTTAAAAAAAGAAAATTATCTTAATTTGCCAATACAAATAACTCCTGTTATACTCCTAAAAGTCTGTATATTCTGATAACTTTATGTTAGAAGAGATCAGTAGATGTAAGGAAGATGACGATTTGTCTAAAAGGCTCGCAAGTCTTTCCCCCATATACGAACCTGAGATTGGTACTCACTCCCACGAAGTCGGAAACAAAGAATCGCTGTCCCATTATCTCGTTGCTACAACCATCACCATTATCTTCCACACCCCTCGACTGGAGACGAACATCTATTCTTATTACCATGAAAATGTTTCATTCTATAATTAGTTTCTCGTCCCGATGTAGGCGACGGTGGCGCCAGTTTGTTAGTTAAGGTCATTATAGGAACATTTTACCTGCGCCATATCAATTTGTTCCTTGCATAAACCTTCGGAGCAACACCCTGACAAAGGGTCCTGATAATAAATTGCATCTCGTTACCAACGGTCTTTAGTGGAGGAAAGTTAATTTTCATAGGAAGCAGAAGGAAATTGCTTATTAACATCCACAGATGACAGGTCAAAGTTTCGCAACCAATCTTGTGATACAGTTGTTAAAGCTTCCCTCTGTTTCCGCGAGAGAGCCAAGAGAGCTAGTGTTCTTAAGGAAAAGTGTTGTATTGTATTACTATCTACAACAAACAAAACAAAGTGTATTTGGACGTGTTAAAAGTAACTTATTGTAACAAAATAACAAGCCCAATCCGATTTTTCTCACTTTATTTTCTTCTAAAACGTTTGCACAAACACGCAGTTCTCTTTTACAGTCTACAGTCTTTCGATATATTACGCCTCACAACTGTTTTCTTCTCGTAACCTTCACTCAGTCCTTTTGCTATCTTTGTTCACTCGTACACTAACTCTGACGATACAATAACTCAACACTCATTAAAACTTCTTCTTCAAGGTGACGTATCTTTCACGATGACAGTACCATATTGTACACACAGCTATCTCTTACTTACCGACCGACTCCTGTCTGTAACCGCAACTTCTGTAACTCGTCGCCCCGTATCCTTATATAGCGAGGATTACGTTATACGAACTTCTACAAACACGCCGGCTACCGGATACCTCTCGACGAATCTGTAATTGCTTTGTGTTACCGCTTTGATTGTGTTTGCTCACAAGAGTGGTGCGGGGAAGCTTAACCTTGAGCGGCTTTGTTACGCGCCGCACCAGTGGGGTGGGGCAGTCAGGCCCCCGTCGTCCTTTGTTGTGTTGGCTCTGCGCTCAGCCGGGATCACATTATCGTCTGAGCTTACATCTTGACCTTTAAAGTGAAGCTTTAAAGGATAAAACAGTATAAAGAAAAACTGAATATGAGGAAGTTCCTTTAAGTGCACCGAAAGAGATGACTCCATGATAGCGAGTGAGATTTACTTTCGGAGGTATCGGGTTCGATTTTCGGCGACGACCCACTATGACCCATGGGCTTTTCGTGATTTCTTCTTCTATATTATGTTCTTTGTTCCTTGATATCCTGCTATTGTTCTGAGGAACCTCATTTTTGTAGCTTGTATTCTAGCTGAGTTTTGTTGCGTCGTAGTCCACGTTTCGGATCCGTAAGTTACTGTAGGCCCCATAACCGTCTTGTATAACTTTACTATAGTCTTTCCTGACTTCAATTTTCAAAGCTCTATTCATTGTTTCTGTTATAAAATTAAACTTATTTAGTTTATTACTTGTATATTTTATTGCCAGTGTATATGATATTTCGCAGCATAGAAAGTTAAATTTTGTCAGTTACTCCATTGGTTTGTTCTTAATATTATTTTTGGTCAAACTGTATGCGAACCCCTGAAAGTATTCTTTTTTATTTTTGGGATGATATTTCAATATTATACTGTTTTGATATTTAGTTTAGTTTAGTTTATACAGCATTCGTTGCAGTGCGTTTCCTGTTTCTGCTATTAAAATATGGTCATCTGCGAAGCCTAATGTTTTTAATAATTCTCTTAAGTTAATTCCTTCTGCTGTTTCCTTTCACTACCTTATAATTTCAAAATATATGTTAAACAGAGTGGACAACCTTGTCTAACTCCTGTTATGTGATTTCTCCAGGTCGATAAGCGAATACTGGGCTAGTTCCTCTTCGACCACGACTTTGCTGTTCCCCATTTCATGTACCCATCATGTCCTTCATTGTCACCTGTTTTAGGGCTGCAGGACCAGGTGACAGTATTCGGTGTGTTGCGGCTGGACGGTGGAAGGGCATTTTGTAGAGGTTTCTTCCTGGCGTCGATAGGAACTGCCTCTGGGTACTCTCTGGAGGGCGCCTCTTCAGGGATCCCCGGGGTTACAGAGGCTTTTGGGTGTCTTGGGAGGCGTTCGAATGGAAACATGCTTGCGCTAATCGTCGTCCGGATCTGGTCCCCTTCGAATCTTTCTTCTTCTGCCTCTCTGGGTTGCGATTGAGGCACTAAGGTCCGGGTGGGCTACCTGTGGTTGTGAGTGTCCTGTTTATCCATTAACTTCAGGTTCTAGAACCAAATGGATGGACAAAATTATATATTGAATTCTTGGAAATAAATACTGATTTCGTGAGGCTTAACGCATGCAGATGTTTAATTTATAATGCCATATATATAATATAATATATGATATATTGTACTTTACATATAAGAGTCCAAGAAAATGTTTCATAACATTTCATGTTTTTTTCGAAACCAGTGGTTAATGCGGGGGAACCTTTCAAAATGTAAAACGTTTGTGTTAAGCATTTCAGGAAAAATAGATCTACAGTGGATGCAATATATATAATAAAATTATAGAAAATCGTGGGAATTTAATAGACCAGCATTTTTATGTTTTGTGGACTTGAAAAAAGCTTTCGATAGGGTAAAATTAAAATATGCAGTACATATATTAGAGGGAAAAAGCGCACCTACCCATGCAACTGATTAGGTCAATAACAGAGATCAACACAGACTGCAAGACAAGAATTAAGGTGAAGGAACAAAGATGGGAAACACAATATCTTATATATTTAAACGAGCAATTCTTGTCTTCCGCGTAAACGGAAACGGAAAAGGCTCTAACGATTTCGATCAAATGTATTCAGACAGGGTTTTGCTATTAAGTTTATCTGTATAAGTGTCATTCCTGAAAAACAAACGCAATTTTACGCGTAACAGTCAAAATTAGTCGAAACCTTATTTTGGCCATAATGTCTCTGTTAATGGGCCAATTTCAACAAGCAAGCCAGGATATTATAGGTCCCGTCACGGAAACGGCTCCAACAATTAGGTTGAAATTTATATTTAGTTAACATTTTGCTTTTCAAGTTTATGTAAATAAGTATCTTCTCCCAAAAAGCTCTATTAAAAAAAGGAAAAGAAAATCCGAGCGAAGCTAGGTCACCCAGGTACTTTCATATAAAATGTTACCCAGATGATGCTGTCATATCAGAAACAGAAGATGGATTGCAAAGACTATTACACCAATGCAATATAAAGGCAAAAAATATAATATGGAAATAAACACAGAAAAAACTAAAGCCTAACAGTACTGAAAGAACCATTGAGATGAAAATTAGAAGTGGAAAGAAAAATTATATGGTACAGGTTTCAGAATTAATTGGTTAGGTATCCAAATAACAAGCACCAAAAATTGAAATCAAGAAATGAAAACACAGCCTGATAAAGCAGCGTAGATATCAGGATGCATAAAAGACATAATTTGGCGAAATAAGTATACTGCATTAGAGAGTGAAGTGCGAATTTATGAAACAATAATTAGACCAATCTTAAGCTTTGTAGCAGATACCAGAGCAGGTACAGTCGAAACAGAACAAACATTAAGCACATGCGGATTGAAAACATTAAGAACAATTCAAGGGAAAACTTTATTAGATAAAATATACAATAGAGAAATCAGAGACAGTTGCCAAATTCAGGATATAACAAAATTTATTAATGAACGACAGAAATAGTATAAATTAACAGGATGGGAAACAACCGTCTAGTAAAAAGAGCTAAACATGGCAGACCTTTAGATGGGAAAAGAACAAGAGGAAGATCCGCTAGAAAATGGATTGGCAGTATTTACCACTCATCCGAGGAATAAAAAGGGAAAATGAATAGGACACTATCCTATTCACAGAAAAGAAGAACAGCACCGCGGTACAATTAGCGCCAGAAATACATGAAATTGAAGTTTGTCGCCATGAATGTCTGGACACTTTTTGGCCAAATGCAGGACATAAGGGAAGAAGAGGAAAGGTTCTTGTATATCCCCAAACCTGAATGACGAAGTTTACTCCCTTGAGGAATACTTTTTTCCCACAATAAAAGTTCACCTACCATGAGCGAAATCTGAAACCTTAGTGTCCGAAAGCAAACGTGACTTGAGACCAGAGGGACCCTCATAACTGCCATCTCTCTGAGCAAATAAATATTTGAGCGAACAGCTTGTTACGAGGGAAGACAAAATGAAGCACTCAGTAGCAGCAGCGTCTAGTGACCCCTTGAGCTTCTGCCGGTGGTTGACATCCCCGGCACCTCCTCTGAATGCTAATGCAGCTATTAGCCCGGGTCGGAGTCGTTAAAAACTTCGACAGGAAGTCACGGCTCCACGTGTGTATCCGCAACGTCATACGTTCCAAACAACATTTAAAACTTTCTCTTTCAGCAAACTAGTGTTGCATGTTCGTTAAAACTTTATGCTCGTGTTAAAAATATGTGACCAAGCGAGTTGGCTCAGGCGATAGGGTCTGTGGCCCTCATTCGGACGGTAGTATGTTCGGTTCCCGAGCGCGACCCGCCAGAGCAGTTTTTTTTTTTTTTTTTTTTTTTTTTTTTTTTTTTTTTTTTTAAAATTTTCACTTCGCTTCACTTCACCTGTCATCCTGGTTAGCTGCTTCAGGGCTTTATGTGTGGTGGAGGATTCGGCGCGCATACAGGGAATTTCCCCTCTGTAAGTCTATATTCTCCGGATAAGGTGACGTCTCCGAGCCCTACCCCCCCCCCCCCCCCCAAGAGATATGAAAGTCAGCAGCAGTGTAGGGAAGCCGTTAGTATTGTAACAAAATGACAATTCGACGAATCACACTCCTGAGAACAATGTAACAAAATGGCAAAATCAGTCCAGTTAATTTTCTATTGCTTTATTTTTCTTCTAAACTTACACAAAAACACAACTCTCTTCTACTGGCGTTAACACACTGTACAGGTTTTCGTGATATTACAGACCCCAACTGTTTTCTTGACTGAGTCCTTTCATTCTCTTTCTTCATTTTCTCATTCTCTCATTCACTAACTCCGACGATACAATCACTCAACGCTCCTTAAAACTTAACTTTGGCACGACATACTTTTCAGGACGACAGTACCACACACACACGCGCGCGCACACACACACACAGCTGCCTAGCACTTATTGTCTGTCACTGAGCCACTCATGTCTGTAACTCTCCTTTCTGCTGTTTCCTCGCCTCTTTATTTAGCGAGGATGACGTAACACGGACCTTTCACGAACTTCTTCAAACAGGCTGGCCGTCGGGCACTTCTCGAATCATTTAGAGAAAATCCCTTTTGGCCCGCCACTCTCATTATTGTCACGTGTTTGCTCGCGTGAGTGGTGTGGGAAGCTTATCCGTGAGTGCCTTTGACACGCGCCGCGCACATTATTGTTAGTCACGTATAAACAAACAGTCGCGTGAGGCAGCCTGACCTTGAGCGTCTTTGGTCGCCGGTCTGGAATTTGTTGTGCGTCGCGCCAGGTGTCACAATATACTCCCACTTCACCCCTCCCTCCCGGAGAGTGCCCCGTTAGGGGCATAAATACAAAAGATCTTCTATAGGTCGAGGTGATAAGTCCCCACTCTAACCCTGTCACAGAAGCATAATCATAAAGAGTAGGCAACTCAGTCCTTTTTGAATCATTGTTATAATAGTCACAAACCCAAGTTCATTATGGAGTTAAAGTTGTGAGAAATACCATGTTTATTACTAACCATCCTTAAGTGGCAAAGAATTTCAGCCAGGAATAAAAATTATCAGATTCAAAGACAGTTATGTATTTATCTCATAAACAAGTTATATTTATATTTCGTTATATAGCATTTACCGGAACTTGTTAAATGTATATTTTGATAGGTGCTTGATTATTCGGAAAAAATAGCATACCTATTCTACAGTCTGCCTGTTTCAATATTAAACCAAAGAGGACCCATAATACCCGTTAAAAATTCTGCAATGTGTCATTTCTTATTTTTAGCATATTTGTTTCACCATCTCTCTCCCGCAGGGTACGCGTTGCTGGAGGTTGCTATCGGAATATCGAAATGTCACGTCTAAAGAATCCAGTAGAAAAGAAATTTACTGAAGAACAAGCATCTTTGTTATTGGCAACACAAGAGGTTGCAAGCATTCTATTTCTAGAAATAAAACACAAAGGCTCTACAGATTAGAGTGTTGCTCCGGAATCGATTGCCAAATCACAGGGTTCTCCTTAAATTCCTAAGGACATTGACACATGGCTCAAAATCAATTTTTGGTTTTATGCATAATGTGAATCTACATAGTTTGTGAAATATATCCGCATAATGTTGGTTGGTATTTCGGCATTTAAATGGGGATTTAAGAAGACATTTGAATATGACTGCCAGCATCCCTGAGTGTCTTGTTTTGCCATTTATCGAAACTTAGTGTTTAGGTGCACTTGTAAAAATCTATGATAGAGCTGTGATTTCTTTTTTCTCCATATTATATATATGCTATTGCTATTTTTGTTAAAATATCCTAATCTTTCAAACGATGTGTTTGTAAAGTGACTAAAAAATCTGAAGTATGTCACTTTAATTGTTTAGGAAGAAAATAAATCTAAAGA
Source organism: Tenodera sinensis (assembly GCA_030765045.1). NCBI lineage: Eukaryota > Metazoa > Arthropoda > Insecta > Mantodea > Mantidae > Tenodera > Tenodera sinensis. The sequence continues at coordinate 33,611,887 of CM060966.1, read as the reverse complement.
AGAAAATATGTGAAAATTTGGGTAATTTTTCATGTTTATTGACATATCAAATTAGCAACTATTAGCCTAAATTATAATTGGACTATGGCTTCTGAATCAGAAGTTGTTTTAAAGGTGGCAACATTTTCATCATGGTCGTTTGTGTAGTTTACAAGAAGTCTTAATAGTCACTGAGTTACCATGGCAACGTGCCGACACTACATAAAATCCGCCAACCCGGATTTTTTCCGGCAAGCCACAAGAACACCGCAAACTTATATGAGATAATATACCCTAATATAGCAACTAGAGGAAGAACGGAAGATCCGTGGTTCAAATCCCGGCTATGGCATTGACTTTTTAGTCTCATTCTATTCCTTTCCAACCTTGTCCTACACACGGCTAGTCTGGAAGAACAATAATTTCCATTGATTGATCTTATAGTTGGTTAAACTATGAAGCCAGGACTTAAGTACTTAGCATTGTAAGTCGCCATTAGAGTATGTTATCTCATATTAGGCTCAGATTTTTGCTGGGAACCCTGCTTAATGAACTGCTACAACAATCCGTTACGCACAAATCGTCACGTGCTCATTACAAGGATTTGTTCGGCAGCGCTACAACGGAGAACAATGCTGAAGATTATGACTCCTAATAGAACCTAAGGTTTTATATACTTTATTGTGTATATGTAGTACATGACATAAAAGATCGTAAGGGTTCACGTGTTAGATACAGGCAATTGTTTCAACAGTTTCGTGCGTGTAACAAGTGCTGGACAAATGGCGCGGATGTTGGCACAAAGGTAAGAATATTACTCGAGCCTGGAGCTGTTGGGGACTTCCTTGCGGCTCTATGGTCTATGCGGCCTGGCACCTCCATCTCTATACATATCCCTTTAACACTCATTGTTGGTGCAGTGAAAGATAGCACATGGTAACGCTTTTTTCAGCTCCCGAAAGAGTAAACAACTTGATGGAAACAGGAAACTGCTGCATATGTCCACGCGATATCAAGCACGGAGTGATATAACAAAAGTGCATTATTTATGTACAGACCCCTTCTCGGGCCGGAAAGACTATAGGGCAAGGTAGGTCCCTAGTGACTCAGGTAATGCCGGGATTCTATGCTTTCCGAGATCCCAAGATTCATGTGGCAGTAAAAGGGCAATATTTTGTGGTGAGCTCAGAAGTAGCCTCCAAGGCTAGGCATCGTAAACAGAAAAAATACAAGATGGTTCTGTGACTATCTTGCGAATTCAATCTGCTTCCGGGAAGTACACAGAAAAAAGTGCCTAATGATGTACATAAAATTACCTGAAAATTGGCAATAAATAAGTACAGAGGTGAATGTTTGATAGCGCTATATGAAATGATGTAAGGCGCATTTAACGCCGTCTCCAATTGTTCATTTGATATAGGTATGGTCAGAAAATTGAGTGATTATGTCCAAACTACATAACCGCTCAACTCCTGACTAACCACTGTATAAAATGAACAATTAATTATCCTTCACCATTCTGTACATGCCCCGAGAAACCTCCACAAACCTCCAACTGATGACAAAATGCACATAATTCCAAGATGTCAACAAAAGTCCTATGGAGAGCACCTCTACTAATGGTTCTCAAACACCACCTCGACGCCGTGAAGAGCGCTCTCTTCCTCAGACACATCTGCACAATGCAAGAAAAAGTATAATTGTTATTGTAAATTCAGGCGGTAGACCGTTCGCCTATCACCTAGGCTTGGTTCTATCCCAGGGACCCGCATGTGGTATTCGTGGTGCACGAGTCTTCTGTGGATTCACCGGTTTCCCTCGCCACTCATTCCTCCAACTGCTTCATCATAACATTTACATTCATCCATCTCGCCTGATTTCATATCATGCTCTTCCTCACCTCACACCTGGTGCTTGGCCGAACACCCACTTCCAGGTCTTCACTCTGCCCGGTACATAGGTTCCTCTGCTGCCCAACAGGCGTCTGACCTAGGCTTGTAAGTCCTATGGGGTGTAAGTCCTCTATAAGGGGAGAGTAATCAGTTAAATAAGTTACTGTAAATTCCCCGTGATATACCTCATGGCGAAACACAACTTTTTAACATTTTAGGTGCATCTGCTACCAATTGTTCCAGTGATGAACCAAGACCTTTATATCAGAGAATGGTTTTTAAGTGAGCTTAAAAACGACAGCTCCAAGTGAGTAGATTTACTAACATGTAAAAGAACTCCTGCGGAACGAAATTCCGGCATACCGGCGACGCTGATGTAATACTGGCAATTGACAGCGTCGTTAAACAGCAAAATATTTATTTTCCTTCTCTTTTCTCATGATAGGGATTTTCACCCTTGTGTGGAGTTGGAATTCTGTTTTCGTTCTGCCTAACCCTCTCAGATTTCGGAATCTATACTTCTCATTGTCAGCTGAAAGCTTGCTTGTGTGTTGGTGGTAAATCCTCTCTGTTGTTAGGTGTGGCTGATATAATATGAGGAAGAAGGAAGACAGACGAATAATAACTCGATTGGAGAGGGAATGAATATTGGATTAAGGCTTGAATAGATTGTGATTTCCTTCATCAGCATAACTGAGCTGCAGGACTGGGTTTTTAAATGTATGAGAGCTTCTCTTCCTTCTGCTATACAAGAACCGCTCCCTTGTAATTTACTGCATTTTATATACTATAATCTATCTACTCATAGAGCTCTTTGGAAACAGTTTCAGTTCTGGGAATGTTCACGAGGTATACTTAAATGCAGTCAGGTAGGCATTTCATCAACAAAAATTGTTTGGAGGTTATACTCTAAGCTGTTGCTAAATGGTGACATGTTAGCTTATTTTATAACAATTAAGGTAAATGCATACCTGGTGAAAGGTATTGCTTCGGCCATACGTTAGCAAGGGATTCTACATAAGTGCAACAAATATCTCCAATATCGTTTTTGAGTTATGCTGTTCACAGAAACATTGACTGACACACTGATAGATACACTGACACACTGACAGACACAAACACGGAACTTTTTTCTAAAAGTTTTTTTTTTTTATTCAGGGGGCCTCAAAACATATATTTTCAGTGAAATATCGACATTGAATTTTTGGGTGGAGTACAATACTTGCTCTACTTATACATAGTAGAGAAATTAAAAAGATCTGTTACATTCATTTGAAATTCTCTATCCATTATCGTTGATTAGTGGGTATAGAATTATTCTTATGAACTCTTATTTTTTCTATCCACTTAGTTATAATCGGGAAGTACTTTGCAGAATTTTCACATTCCGGTATAGGCATAAAATGGAATAGCGATAGTCAAATGTTTAAGAATTAGATGTTATATGCTGGCATTAGAACTGAATGTCGATAGGATGTGAAAAGAATGACGAAGTATCGAACAATACGAGTCATTAATAAGGAATATCTCGGAAACGGCTCATGACACAAAAAAAAATTATTTTAAATAAATTGTATGTTTTAAAGAAAGGTACATTTTTGTGCAGCATATTATTTGACATTATACAAGATTATACAAAGTTCCTTCCGAATGAATAAAACCACAACTTACCTATTCCCAGAAAATTCAAGATATTAATTTTATTTTTCATGCTCCGCATCTTTAATAGAAATCATTAGAGCCAGTTTTACAAAATTAAAAATTTCGAAAAATGTCGATGTAAAGAGTAGTTTAGGCTGGAGGATTTCCTTGACTTATTTCATCATGCCGGATTATCACCTCACCTCTTGGTCGTGGTATTATACCTTTAGTTACCGTCCGATATGACGCAATGTTGGAGGACGTTAATTTAAAAAAAAAAAAAAAAAAAAAAAAAAAAAAAAAAAAAAAAAAACAGTACCTTTAGTTATATCACCTCCTCTAGCGGTTGTGCCAACCTAAAGGCTTCCATACGTTTGTGAACATCTGCAATATCCATGCGCAGTAAAGTGAATAAAGAAATGTAACCTAACCTGTACACATTCGTGAATATCACGCAGCAAACACAGCATCCGTCTTACTATTGAAAGTTGTACATTTAACAAATGTAATTTTAAATATGGTAGATTTACCTTTAATGAATAGCCTACTAACGCAAATTCGCTCATTTATATTATCATATTATGTCTAATTCCTCATTTTCCTGGATTAAACGCCAAAATTATTGTTGTTTCCACAGCCTACTGGATTTGTTGTAGTGCCAACTGTAAAAATATGGATGGTATTATAAGTGGTAAGTCGTTTACGTTTGAATCACTATTAATATTAAATAAAATTAAATGAATTATGAGTCGTTTCATGGAATACTCCAAACAAATACCACTCGCGATTTTGATATTTGGAATAATTTTTCTGGCGCTTCACGCTCGCAAAATTATCTCCATATGAAATCCTGTACTGGCAATACTACAGATCATTTGCCTGTCGCATCTTTGGAAGGTGTTCAATGTAAATACTAAGTTTGGTGGTAGAGAAATTAAAAATACTTGCCGCAAATGGATTAATTCCATAACAAAATCTACAAGAACTGAGATACTTCTGCGTGGGAGAGGAGGGGGGGGGGGGAGCTACCACTTAATATGGCAAATGCGTATTTTATTGTACTATGTTTATTTCTTCAGATATGCTTAATTAATTCGCGTCTGAATGACAAGTTTATAGGTTTTGTGTGTGTTTAATTAATGGGTAAGCAGAGAGATATGTTCTAATGAAATAATCTGCTGGTGGAGTATTGAATTCTAATGAGCGTGTCATTCAGAAGTAACTTCGTTCAATATGACTGTGTTACTATTGTTGTATCTTTCAATGAGTCTCGGAATACGTAGCTGCGTATAATTGGCGCAATAGATCTAGATCTAGATATGTGAAAATCTTAATGGCGGCTACAAAGCAAATTACCAGATCAGGAGGTGACCCGTCAGCTGAGACAATCAATTACTTATATGCGTACAGCGATTATGCACTGCACCTCATCTTCATTCATTCAGGCGTCTCTGTCATTTGCTTCATGAAGTCGAGGACATTTGCAAACATTTTCCTGCTCTGACTATGCAATACCTTATCAGTCAACTTTGTAAATGAAGGAGCCAGTCATAAAGACCTCAAATACATAGTTTTTTGTACCTCATTTATTAATAAAAATGATTCAATATAGCGGTGATGTCACAATACACTCCCCACCAACGTCAATACACTGCTGCCACCTTCCTGGGAAGTTCATTATTGTGTCAAGGAACCATTGTTTGCGAGTACTGCCCACCCACTCTGGACAGCTGCCTACAATTCGTTATTGTTGCCGAAAGTTTACGTTGCAGCGCATGCTTCATGTGATCCAACAAATACTTTCTCTCAGGGTGTTGTGATTCGTCACCAGTTTCTCCAAAAAATATTCATTTCCAATAGTCAACAGCAATCGTGTGCCAACTCCTGTGGAATGCCTGTGCATATATGTACCTTGAATGTACCTAATGAATAACTTGTCTGGCGAAGTAAATGTTTTTCTTTTCTTTTGTGGATGTTTGTTCTGCACATTAACAATAACGTTTTAGGGCAAGAATGGGGTATCTGTAAATTAAATTGTTGAGAGTACCGACAAGAAAGTTTGAGAAGTTTCCGCTCTCGTCTACTTTTACCTCACATGGTACTTCTGCCGTAGTGTGCGACCATCTAGTGGCATTCATGTAAATTTGTAATGAAAATAAGTAAACAACGCGGGGCTGTTTGTGAACAACTTAAGTGTGCACGATCTGTATATATTTGACCCATAAGGTAGTTATGTCATATCAGTTGCCCATGCAATTACCATATGTTTAATAGTATTCAAAGAAAAAATGTGTCAACAGTTAGGGAGTTCACGTGCTCTTGTGTTCTTTTACATCAACCGCTATTGGATTTGACAAGGAAACGCCATCAACCACGGATCGGAGCGTCCGTATCCTGGTGTACTGTCATTGCACGTGGCAAAAGTCAAACTCGGATTGCGCAACGGATTTCCGTGAAGGGAACAATGGATGAGCTCCCGACGATGTTCGACTCGTAAATGTGTTCTCAGCTTAACTATATTACCAAAGTATAGCATAGCTGTGGTACACACACTCAATCAGAATCACTGGATAGCAGACTGGGAGAGAAAGGAAATTGCAGACGAATGTTCACATGTGAGATGAAAGAACGAACCAATGGCAATGAAACAATGGGTGTAAATGTAATGAAGCGAGAACTACGAATGGCATGTGAACCAAATTTAATCGCGAATGTCAATGAAGTATGAGAACTATTGGCTGTACAAATTATCAATTCATAAAAAATAGTATTTTGTTCTCAATTTGCAACAGTGAAGCATTCACTATGAATCACTCACTCACACGCTACCCAAGTTTACCGTAGTTTGAAAATTTTGAAGAACAGAAGGTGCAAGAGAAAAAATATGCAAATGGGTGAATTGAACTCTTATGGTAATGAAGAAGAAAATGAAATTAGTGATGAAAGAAATAATGAAAACTAGTGAGATATCTCCGATCTGTGAGGCTCGTATTCGGGAGACCGTGAGTTTGATTCCCCGGTCAACTTCCTGACCCACAGATAGTTTCGGAGTTTTTCCGGGTCACCAGACGAATGCTGGGAAGGATAAACATCCACCAAATGTCCTGTCCTTTTATTCTATTTCATGTAATTTGCACCCGGCTTTTCAGAGTTGTGTGGATGGTGACTGCGTTCTGTAAATACAGTTATCGGTGCCAACAGTGAAAAGAGCCTTCGTTAAGTTTCATCTGCCCCAAGGTTTGAACAGTGCGAGTCCCACGCATTGCCACATTGCTCCTCTCTCAGTTAATTTCTGAATTCGATCAATAAAATGATGGAGATACCACTTTATATCTCTGTACATAACAGTGAAGTTGTCTTCATTTTTATAAAGTTTAATATAATTGTATATCAAAACAAGTGTAAACAAACCACTGTCAGCCTCCATGGTTTTGTGTACCAACTGCAAATGTGCATTTAAACAGTTTGTGATAGTGTTTATCAAGATTAACACTAAGTAGACAGAAAAACAAGCTAAATAATTTGTATTATGGATCTGAAAATAAACAATAACGGATAGAGAACGGCGTCTGACTATAACACATGTTTCATATGATTGCAAGAGGGTACTTCAAAAAGTAAGTTACACGTGTTGTTCTGCGCTAAAACAACAATGGTAGTTTGTCAGAATGGAGTTCATGTTCTGAAACTCCTGTTGACACAGTTCTGTTAAGTTCTGCATTACAGTGTACGAGTGAAATGGCTCGTCAACTGGAAACATATTCCAAAGTTGAAGTACGTGGGACGGTACATTTCTTGTGGACAAAATGTTGAAATTGGACTTAATTCACCGTTAAATTCTGCACTATAGATACCAAAGGTAATGTCGCGTCTAGTCATAGTGAAATTAAACAAATATATCGTTCTCTGCACCACAATACAATAGTCCTCTTCCAGCATAAGGCAAATCTTACACAGTACGATTTCCATCTGTTTAACATGCTGAAAGGACATCTGGCGGAAAGCAGATTTACCATAGATGGAGTTCGCATAACGATCCTCGAAGCCGATTTGTAACGCCAAGAAATTGAACGACTGGTGGAACGTTCAGACCGTTTAGAGAGAGTTGGTGACTTGTTGAAAAACAGTGTCATGTACTCGTATATGTACCACTTCGCATTGTAGTGCAGCGTTCAGCAGCAGAGCGGCAGTCGTCAGGTTGAAGTTGAAGGAGCAGCATCAGCGAGCAGCCAACCGCAGCGCAGCAGGAGTAGCAGCAAATCAGCGACGAGTAACCGACAAGTGAACAACTTCACCACCCTCGGGCAACTACGCAACACGGCAATAACTTCGAGTATCATTCAGCCTTGCGAAGATCTACAAGAACTTCCAGATTTTCACCGGCCCTGCTCTCTCTCTATCCACGCAGCCCACCTAACCTATTTTCCCAAACCACCCCTCCTGTAGCCAGGTTTTACACTCTTTGGGTCAGTAGACCTTGCCGAAAGAACAGTACAGTTCTGTGGTTTGAAGGAACCACACTACAGGCAGCTTTTAAAGCTAAGACTAATAAAACCGTGCTTCTTAGCTGCTACTCCCTCTTACCATTAAAACTTACCTGTTGCCATGCCCAAAATTCAAAGGCCGACGACACTCCCTACAAAACCCCCTCCCAACCCTAACGCTAAAACCGCTACCACGTCCGGACAGATACATAGGCACACAACACACACTACCCCGTCCCACAACCACAATATAAGCAGCAGCTCAAGCGACTCCAACTTAAACACAAGCACTGAGTCAAATGCCAGCGTCTCACGCATTAGCACCAGTAAACAACCACCTGGTCCAAATGCACTAGTAGTACCACATGGACATTTCACGCTCTACATCCTGACGTGTGAACCAGAAAAGCAAAACGCCTGGCTTATTAAATCTTTGATGGAAAAACATCAACAACCTGACTATAGAGTCCCAGAAACACGCTTGCCCTGATTTTCAAGCACCAGCAAGCAGCCACCACCTTCTCACAAGGAATCCCTACCCACCATTTTGGCAAATTAGCACGGTACACGACCAACATAGAAACCACTCAGGAAACAGAAAAAACACAAGAAAAGCCCAGGAAAACAATGACCGCTGTGATAAAGGGAATTCCGTATGATATACCGGACGAAGTTATCCTCGCCGGTATTCAAGAAGACTACCCGAACATAAGCCGGGTATCCCGCATAATAAGCCGCGACAAGCCCACACCTTTAGTGCGAGTTTTTAGCACCACCATCACCACAATTATTCACCAAGGGGCAATAATTGAGAAGCAAATATTTCGCGCAGCACCATCGCGCCACTCTGAACGACACATTCCGTGTCGGCAGTGCCAACAGTATGGACATCAGAAAGAGAACTGCACTGAAACAATCCCTACATGCTTCCACTGTGGCCTAAAGTCACAGACACAAAGGTGCAAACACATAAAGCACGCCGCACCATACTGCGCCACCTGCGAAAGACTCGGGCATTTTACCGGGCAAGTTAAGTGCCCCAAATATCCTAGAACTGCACCAACCAAAACAACACAAATTACAGAAACTCATATTTTTCCGCACAATCTCCCAACTCCCCCACAGCCGAAACAAAGCACAAACTGGACTGCACTTAATTTCCCCGCCATACCAGCAACTAAAAAGGAACTGACTGCCCAAGAAACAGTTGGCACAATGAAACAAGTGATAGAGCACTCAAAAGCGCAAATACAAAATCTACAGAGTCAAATAAGCAAAATCCAGGAAAATATAACAACATATATCAACGAAGTAACACAAACAATAATAGCACAAATAATGTCCACCATTATCCCACCGCTATATGACTCCACCCCACCAAATCAACGGGCAAGGCTGTTACATAACATCAAAATAACAGCACAGAAACCTTTGAAAAAATCCATCGATACAGCAAAGTTAGGAAATCAACTCGCCATATTTATACAGGACATCAGGAAATAGAACAAGCAAACACCATGCAAGAAATAAATTACATCCGGAAATGACAACAATAAGAACACAAAACCAAGTAAAACATAACATCAAAATACTCCATATCAACATCAATAGAATAACCGGAAAAAGACAACAACTACAGGATCTCCTATCACACCACTGTGCAGACATAGTTACCGTCAACGAGACCAAACTCAATAAAAGAAGAAATTTCACCTTCCAACCTCACACAGTTTTCAGGAAAGACAGGCAACATGGAAATGGAGGCGGAGTCATGGTGCTTGTAAAGAACGAATTAAATCCAACGCAAATAGCCATACCCCAAGCCTTTCAACAACACGAGTTCCTACTAATTCAGATCACAATAAACAGAACCAAATTACACATCGCCACAATATACGTTCCCCCAGATGGACATCTCCCCACCACCTTACTCAACTACCTTCATGATAATTACAAAAATCTAATAATAGCAGCCGACCTCAACGCAAATCACAAAGAACTACTCGACGAACACACAAATAGGCTTGGAAAAGAACTGGTGAAGATTCTGAAACATACTGAACTGAAACTAATCCTCACACCAGGCCCCACACGAATAGGACAAGGCTCTCAGAAAAACAGTTCACCGGACAAGATATTAGTGTCAAAACATACATATCCTCTAATGCAAGATATTACAACAGATGCGCCACCAGATACCGATCACATGCCTGTCATAGTCACCTTAAAAACCGGTCCGTGGAAAACACAAGTTTCCAAAACAATAATAGTGAAAGACTATGATAACGCAGATTGGAAACTCTTCAAAGAAACAGCATTAGAACTAACAAGAAACTTAGCACAAGCCACACCAACGACAACACATGATATGGATCAACAAGCACAGGCACTTACAAACATCATCATGCAAGCACACACAGCAGCAATTCCCATCAAGACCGTCCAAATAAATCCGTACAGCAGACCACTCCCTAAAGAAATCATACATCTCATAAAAAAGAAGAGAAAGGCACATCGAAACTACCTGAAAACACATAACCCAGCAGACAAAACAACCCTAAACAAAATGCAAGATGTCAAACAAGCCATACAAGAACACAACCGCCAACACTGGGACAGAAAGCTTCAAGATCTAACACAGTCGCATCAGCAAAACCCAGCAAAGTTCTGGAAATTAATCAAAAGCACCAGGAAAAAAACTGCCCCCAACTACCCCATTAAAAAAGATGGAAAAATTGTCACAGACACTCACGAAAAACTTGAAATCTTCCGCACATACTACAACGAACTTTTCCAAACACCACATAGTCCAGACTTCAATAAAAAATATTTCAATAGAATTAGCTTCCATGTCCAGCTACAACATCAACTTTACACCCCACAACTAGATATACAAGAGCTAAATCCTGATGATGAAGCAGAAACACCCTTAACCAGTGATGACATATTGGCAACAGTCAAAAACAAAAAATACAGCCCCCGGACCGGACAGCGTCACATATCAGATGATTAAAAATCTGCCAACAGAAACCTTACAAGTACTAGCAAATATATATAACAACATGCTCCGGTTCGGCTACCATCCTTCAAACTGGAAAACAGCGCATATTCTACTGTTCCAGAAACCTGCGAAAGACAACACCGATAATCGGAATTATAGGCCAATATCGCTAACATCAACCCTCTCCAAAATATTTGAGAGGGTCATGGTTAAACGGCTAACAAAAATATGCAATGAAAAACATCTCATTCCAAGAACACAAGCCGGATATCGCAGCGAAATTACCATCCAAGACCAACTTGTTCGAGTGATGTCAGAATTCAAAAACAGCTACAACATAGGATTCGCAACGGTTGCAGCGTTTCTGGACGTCAAATCAGCCTTTGACAAATGCTGGATCAATGGTCTCCTATATAAACTTACCGATTATAAAATACACCCAAGAATTACAAGATGGATTGCCAGCTTTTTGTCAGATAGAACAGCCAACATAAAAATCGAAAACAACCTATCCAGATCCATTACGCTGCAAGCAGGCACACCTCAAGGGAGCGCCATATCAGGTCTCCTGTATATCATATACACGGCAGACACACCACAGCCAATTCACCCCAGCATCCAACTTGCCTAGTATGCTGTTGACACCGCGTACTGGTGCACAAGCCCCCGTACAATCCAGGCCAAACACCAACTAGAACTACAACTTAAAAAATACCTTGATTGGACCAAAAAATGGCGGATATCGATCAATACAGAGAAGACACAAGCCATAATCATCAGAAAAAAGAGAAAATTCCTGCACAACAACCTCACCTTGAAATTTAATAAATCCATAATTCCATGTGCAAAATCAATCAAATATCTCGGCATAGAAATCAACACAAAAGTTACAGTAGGACCGCATTACAAAACTCTCCTTAATAAAACAAGGGCAATACATTCCACGCTCACGTTCCTCGCCAGGCTCAACAAAACAGGACTTAGCACACATATACTGACGCGATTATACAAAGCGCTAATACGTCCCTGTCTAACATATGGAGCAGTGGCCCTGATGCCACTCATATCAAAAACAACTATGGCGAGGATTCAAGCCTTTGAGCGTAGATGTCTACGAACTGCCAACAAGCTCTTCCCTAATTATAAAAACACATTAATCCATGAGTACTCAAAGACAACGCCAATAGACAAGCACATCGCAAACCTGATGCTGAACTATATACACAACGCCCATACCAGACCCTACAGAAGAATATTGATAAGAACAGCCCAAACCATGAGAAAACTCCCTCCTGAACAACAAGAAGAAAATCCACCACTACTAACATTGACCCGCATGTGGTATTCGTGGTGGACGAAGCGGCGTCAGGGCGGGTTTTCTCCGGGTACTCCGGTTTCCCCCGCCATCTCATTCCACCGGTGCTCCATCTTCATGTATCATCAGTGTCACCGCCTGCGGTGCCGTAGTAGTAAAAGCGGGCGTTAAACACTACAACAACTACTAACATTAATCCACATTTACGACAAACATCAAGAACAACAGAAACAAGTAGAACAATATCTTCAAGCAATAGTAAACATCTAATAATCATCACCCCCCCCCCCCCGAAACAAGAGAACAAGAACCACAAATAATATAAAAATTGCAAGGCTGAGCTGACAAATAATCCAAAAAACACGCATCAAACAAAACGTCTGAGGGCAGAAGCAGAGACGGCGACATGTTGTGGGACCCGGGCCTTGACAAACACACTTAATATTGTAAATGTGTAAATATGCAAAATAATACAAATACCAAAAAACAAAAGCAAAACTGAAACAAAACAAAACACAAAAATATAGATACAAAAAAAAATAATAATAATAAAAAAATAAATAAATTAATATATAAATAAATAAAAAATATATATAAAATAAAATATATATATATGATAAAGACAACAAGAAGCATATTTACACATCCTAATAACTACAACAATCTGCCTTACGTACACGCTGAAAGATTCTCCTCACGTAACAAGACAAAAAATTTTAAAATACTAGGCTGAAGAGGGTTAAACCCTAAACTGCCTGGGTTTGGTTCTACCAACCCAAATTCCAGTTTTTGATTTGATTTTTAGTGCAGCGTTCAACAAAAGTTATTTGGTCTCATGTGTAGCTTACTTTCTGAAGTACCCTAGTAGAAAAGTTAAAGCTTGTAGATTGAAACAAATAGCGATCAAACTATATAGAAATTGTCTAATTAGCATACTCCGATTTTAAGCACAAATTGATTGTTTTACAGATTGAATGTAGGTATGTATTATAAAAATGAAACCATTGGCTTGGAAATAAAGCTTGGCTCCTGATCCGGAACGAATTGCAAAGTGAAACTAAAACGTCTAATAAAAACTGCGCATCGCATCATTGGTTTGATAAACGAGGGACGTCACGGTTAAGGTGATCAGCACTCAATGGTGCGTTCAGGGAGTGAGCTGAACTTGTCGCTCCTGGACCATTAATTGTTTAACTGTTAAGGCAACAACACAATTCGTGTTTGTACGCTTCAAAAAAAAGTCCAAGACTACGCTTAGGTTCTTTCTTTGTCACTCTTGTGCAACTAAGTTTCTAATTATTACCAACAACATTCGCTTAACTTCGGACATACGTGTACTTCCTCTTTATATTGCGGAGTAAACAGTTAATACCTAATACTCTAATCCAGGGATGTCAAACAGCACTCCCAAACTGTGAACTTGTGACGCGTGGACTCTTGCTACCGGTCTCACCTGTGTTGTATACGCAGCTAGAAGAGTAGGGGTGAGCTGGTGCCAAACAACAACAAACAGTGGCGGCTGGTACCACGCTTCATGTTTGTACAATTTACAAATGGAAATACACTGTTGAATTAGTCACTGATCCTTTTTTATTGTTTGTTGTTTATTGTCTTTTGGATGCTTGGCAATGTTTCCTGCCCACAAGTTTGTCAATTTCAGGTTCCATCTCCGAAGAACATAGGCGTAACACTGACACTAAATGTCTGTCAGTAATATTAGTACGTCTGAGCGTTTTATTGTTATTCAATTTAGAAAAAAACTGTTCACAAATGTATATCGACGCAAACACTGCCATCAAACGACGCGCAGATTGACGAAGATTGGGGAATTTAGTTTCAGGTAATGAAATATACAATTTGACACCTAAATTTCCTGAATTGCGCAATGGTGTGTTGTTTTGCAAGTCAATTAATTCTAATTGCAAATCATGTGAGAAATCACGAGGATGGACATTGAAAGGGTTGTTGAAGAGTCTCCATTCGGTATCCATAGAGTTAACTTCTCCAAATCTGTTCTTGAATTCCTTGAGTAGATCCTCTAACAATGCTTTGTAGTTTGGTATCAAATGCTTAGAGCCATCATTAAATACACTTTGCAAACAAGGAAAGTGATACACATCCCCATTATCAACTAGTGTTATCCACAATTCAAGCTTCTCCATAAATGCTTTCAAGTCGTCAAACATGTTGATTATGAATCTGTCCTTACGTTGTAATTTCAAATTAAGGGAATTGAGATAGGAAGTCAAATCCACCAAGAACGCTAAATCACAAATGCAGTCTTCACTATAGAGTTCTGGGGTTTGCAAATTGTGAGTTTCTAAGAATATTTTTATTTCACTTCGAAGATTAAAGAACCTAGTCAGCATATTACCACGACTAAGCCACCTTACTTGACAGTAATACGAAACGTCCGAACAATCAGAGTTCACAACTTCAAGAAATTATTGGAACTGTCGATGACGTAAAGCATGTGAGCGAATAATATTGACTATTCTTACAACGGCCGTCATAACATTCTTTACAGTAACAGACTGAGCACAAAGATTTGCACGATGAATAAGACAATGAATGAATTTAACTTTGTCTGCATCGAGTTCTTCTTGAGTCAGGAATCTTCGTACTCTTCCTACAAGTCCTGTTTCTTGTCCCGTCATACAAGGTGCGCCATCTGTTGCTATGCAAACTAATTTGTTCCATGGAAGTTTAAATTTAGCAATAGTTTTTATTACACCATCAAAAATATCTTGTCCTCGAGTCCGATCTTTTAACGAAACAACATCGAGAAGATCTTCAAAAACATTGTAATCTAAATCGACGCCCCTAATGAATATAACCAGCTGTGCCGTGTCTTTGCGGTCCGTACTCTCATCAAGAGCTAATGAATAACAAGTAAATGTGTTCATTATTTCTATTAGTTGTTCCTCCAAGTTATCTCCCATTTCTGATATACGTTCCGCAACGAGACAGACTTATACAATGAAACGCATTAACAAGTTCCGGACATATTTCTTCTGCAGCAGTAATAAGACAGCTTTTAACAAATTCTCCATCCGTGAATGGTTTTGAAGCAGACGCAATGTGTTTGCTGATTTTGTAGCTCACACGAACCAAACTTTTTCTACTAATGCCTGAAGATGATGATGGAATATTTTCGAAATTCACTCTTGACTGAAATTCCTCTATAGCCTTTTCACGAGAAACAACTGATAATTTGTCCGGGCCATAAATTGCAGCATGTTGAGAGTTAAAATGTCTTTTAATATTGTAATGACTTATATATACAATTTCTGCTCTACATATTAAACAACGTGCTTTGCCGTCATTTAAAATAAAGAAGTATTGATCAGTCCACTCACGTTGAAAACACCGTTCTCTGTCCATACTAACTGCCACAGTATATTTGTCAAAAAACCAGGTAGGGCACTCCACTCAGACTGACTGACTGTCGTTGGAGCACAACTACGACTGAAGCAAGCACTCGCTCATTTCACAGCTTGGTAGCGCTGTTCGACATCCCTGTTACCTGAAACTACATTTCCCAATCTTCGTCAATCTGCGCGTCGTTTGATGGCAGTGTTTGCGTCGACATACATTTGTGAACAGTTTTTTTCTAAATTGAATAACAATAAAACGCTCAGACGTACTAATATTACTGACAGACATTTAGTGTCAGTGTTACGCCTATGTTCTTCGGAGATGGAACCTGAAATTGACGAACTTGTGGGCAGGAAACATTGCCAAGCATCCAAAAGACAATAAACAACAAACAATAAAAAAGGATCAGTGACTAATTCAACAGTGTATTTCCATTTGTAAATTGTACAAACATGAAGCGTGGTACCAGCCGCCACTGTTTGTTGTTGTTTGGCACCAGCTCACCCCTACTCTTCTAGCTGCGTATACAACACAGGTGAGACCGGTAGCAAGAGTCCACGCGTCACAAGTTCACAGTTTGGGAGTGCTGTTTGACATCCCTGCTCTAATCTAATCAGCGTTTGCCGTTCTGTGTTATTTATATGCAAAACGTTATGCATATACCATGCTATACTAGACTATATTATACGTACACATAACACGTATAACAGATATGTTACGGTCCAACTACGAAAGCTTTCCTCTATCTCTCACGGTGCGGATTCCGGCATGTCAGCTGATACCTTATTGATCATCAGACTCGCGAGGAAGGATGATATGAGAGTAGTCTACAGACGGCCAGAACTCATCACAGGCGGAACTGCAACTACGGTGGATCCCTAACAGGTGCAGGCAAGTTCTTCAGCCCGACGGAGTTCCAGGGCGCCACGTAGAGCCCGCCACCAATCAGTTCTGGCTGAGCAATCAGTCCGCCTGGGACGGCGGTTGGCCGACCACAGCGGATCCCCTCAGCCGAGCAGCGTATTTCTAAAGCGCAAACACCACGGCAGTGCAGCCCGCCGGCGAATCCAGTGAGTTTTACAACCCGCAAAGACTGAATAGAGAGAACGAAATGAAAGGAAGTGAAACGGGGGAAGCAAGGTAAATATCCTTCCCAGCATTTGCCTGAGTGACCTGGAAAAACCCTCGAGAAACTCAAGGTCAGGAAGGTCGGCCAGGGGAATTGAATCCGCGACTTCCCGAATGCGGGCCACAGATGTTACCAACTGAGCCATCCCGCTCGGTAGGCTTGCATTTAGAAATACTTTTATCGATGAGCTTCCAACATACATAAACAAACAGAGCACGAATGAAAAGCAGAGGTCTGCCATCTATCTTTCATTTCCTCCATAATCCTCTACAGCTACAATTACATAGCATTTACTGTAAAAACGTCCGGTATGCTATTCACTGAAAGTCAGCTCACTCAGTCTAAATGGAGTTCTTTTGAACTTCCAAAGTCTATGAAGGGGAGAAACTTTTTAGTATGTACTTAACCATCTAACTTTGGTACCTGTCTTTTAAATGGTTCAATC
Source organism: Tenodera sinensis (assembly GCA_030765045.1). NCBI lineage: Eukaryota > Metazoa > Arthropoda > Insecta > Mantodea > Mantidae > Tenodera > Tenodera sinensis. Next base: position 33,594,623 of record CM060966.1, on the reverse strand, counting down.
CTGCAGATAGGATAATGATATGCATGTCAAATTCAGCTCATTAAACCTTGTTATTCTAAGTACCCTGAAAGGATGTAGGTATTTGGTAGGATATGCAAGTTCGAGTATCACAATTATTTTATGCGCTTTCGAGTTAAGAACTTATATAGAAGTTTTACACATAAACTGAACATTTCTTGCGAACTGCTTTCTGGAAATGCAATAACTTCTAAGAATTAAACAGCATACCTTCCCTAAGGAGCCAGAAAAAGATAGGCCCAGTCTTGTCTTAAAAATTTGCTTTCTCTATCACGTACATAATAGATAGATACGCGTTTTTGGTCCCCTTAATCCATAAATCGTTCTTTGGAAAAATGTCTGTGTATGCCTATGTGTTTGTGAACAGTATTAACCTAACTTTTCGCTCCTGAGTTAGTCATATTTGGTATGAAGTTCGGCATCTACCAAGATGCGACAAGATTTTCAAGAAAATTCCTCCACCCCAAACTAATCTTTACATGGAAAATTTTTCGAAAATTTTGGTTTACCCAGAAATGGATCTAATGGTTTTGATTAAAATACCATATGTTTAAGAAATGTTGTCATATATAAAATGTATATTTTAATTCTCTGGGAATAGTCCCTGAAGTCCCCTTCTTTCTGTTTACTTTTGCATAACTGGTAAACTGGTAAGAAAAAGATACAGTCTTACTACATAAAGACGTAAAATTCACCTAAAAACACTTTATGTCAAATAATTTTTTTCGGTCAACCATTTCCGAGATGTTCCTTGTTATTGGTTTAAACTTTTCTTAAATGGAAGTAATAGAAGGTGAAGTAATAGAAGAATGGACCCTTTTAAGGATACATCGTTAAAGAATGGGTACAGAAATTTTTTGTAAATGTATTACATCAGATTTTTAACAAATGTTTAGCAGTAGAGCGGTAAGATAGGTTCATCAAACATTTACCTTTGCATTTTTCACGTGTCGTTAAGTCCAAACAAATAAACATGTTTATTAACGAGTAATCTGGCTAAATATAACTTGATACCCTAACAGGCCAGTTGCAGTTTTGTGAATATTGATCGTTCGGATATCCACCTCATCAACCATAACACAATCCCTAAATAATAATCCCAATTGGCCGACACAGGAATTCAGTCTGAGTGCTTTAAACCAGAGGCAGTGAAAGGGCTGCACCAGAGTGGGGTGATGCGTGTTGCGTTCAGTGACTCGCGGATCGCATTCCGCGCCATATTGAATTACTATTAAAGCTACCTAATTGTTATCAATGAGACTTGCTATTAAAGGCACTCGTGTATACACCAGGTTTCAGAAAGAAGGAAATAAACGAAAATTCACACCATTTATTTCTTTTTTCCATTTCAAAACTGAAGGAAATTCCAGTCTTTCAGGCAATAATGAATAACAAATGAAATTTTGATTTTAGGAAACTCATATATTGGGGAAATTTTCCATACTAATTGACCAGCAATGAAAAACCTCCCTCTCCTCATTTCTGCTGCTTGCCCTTTTCGTGGTATTGATTGGCTGACACATAAACGTCAGGCGCGGCTCCTCAGGGTAGGCAGGGTAGGCACTGCCTACCCTATCGTAATACATCAACAAATAATGTTTAACTATGATTCTGCATTTTATCATTTGAACCGTCATTTTCCCCTAAATTGCAGTTCAAGAAAAGTTTTCTCGGTTATAATGACCAGCGCATGGTCAAATCCTTTAATCTCAATTCCGATTCATCAAAAATTCGCTGCGTGTTTGAAACGCGCGGCACAAATGATACGCATGGAACCTGGGTAGTGGAGAACAGGCTAGCTTAACCTCTGCCTGCCCGGCCCCATTTCCTCAGTACGAGGCCCTTGAACAGGGATAAGGAAACATTCGGGTTGTATATGCACTCCGAGCATGCGTAGACGCGTCTGCCAGCAGTCCGAACACTTGCCGGCCCAAATCCGAATTTATGCGACATTTTCCGAACAGCCATACTCCACGAACAAAGATCTCAGAGATCTGCATCTGTCGTTATCTCTGTGTAATACCAGTATGACCGACTTAATTAGTGAACTATTACAAATTTCACTTTCGCGGCGCACTGACAATGAAAAGAGGAGTGTTTTAGCTATTTAACACAAAGCTGCAGTCGGACAATTTTTCAATTTCTTAATCTATTTTAGTCATGGGCGTCGCGAAACGGGGGCAAGGGGGACCACGGCCCCCCCTTGGAAGTTGGTGAACTTAATGTGCAGTCAGTTACTGACTTTTAAACTATTATTTTAATTTTGATGTAAAGAACAATTTTTGTTTAGCACAAATTAATACGGTTATCTGCAACAAATACTATAAATTTTGACAGTAAAATAATGATTTAATATTATATGATTGCAAATTTCCAACATGTGCCCCCCCCCCCTGGAAAAAAGTCTGCCGACACTCGTGATTTTAGTTTTGGCGGTAATTCGTCCGTAAAGTCACACTCATTCACTCTGCTCTTATTAAACAACCAAACAATATATTGTTTGCGTTATCCGCAATCACTTCGCCCCCTATATTTCGGATAAACGGGGTTTATTATTATTATTATTATTATTATTATTGTTGTTGTTGTTGTTGTTGTTGTTGTTGTTTGTTTGTTTGTTTGTTTGTTGTTACTGTTACACTTTGCCTACCCTAAAATTTTGACTGCGAGCCGCCACTGATAAACGTATCTTATCTCCTTAGAAGTGTTTCCAGCGCTGATGTTACTATGATTATTAATACCACCATTCAGACATCCACCAAGAATAGACCTATCGGCGCGGACGCAGGGGGCTATTGCCTCACTGTACCCTATGCTGAGGTCTGAGATGTCAGTCCGCCTGAAATTACACCTATTCCGAGCTCTGATTATCCACCTCATGCTTTACGCTTGTGAAGTTTGGGGCATGGCAGCGGGTAGTTGGCTCCTGTGGCTCCAGAGGGCGCAGAACAGAGGACTTCGGTCCATCTTCTCTGTCCCCTTATCCTTCCCCGTGAGACTACTTCACGAAGCCTCGTCTCTTCCATACGTGGAGGATGAAATTAGGCGCCGGGCTGCAAAATTCTACAAGTTACCAACACATGAAAGCGCCCTGGTTAGATCTCTAGGGGATTATGACCCCACAACACGCCGCTTCAGGTCGTATAGGGTTCCCCGTATGGCTTGCGGGTATATCCCATAACAAAGTAGTTTACCCATCAGCAGAAAAAGCTAAACTACAAAAATAACCCCAACAAAGAGCTATTCGGCTCAAAATTCAAACCACCTTCAAAATTCAAAATTTAAAAAGACATTTTATATCCACAGAATGCAGACATTGCTGACTTCTGCGAGTCATCAGTATAGGGGCAAATAGCCTCCTTAATATATAAGCCTTAACCAAAATTTAACAACGTCACCCGTAAACACTCAAAATCTTAAAAACCTATCTGCGGTTAAACCCTATTAAGGGTAGGTACGCAGCAAAATGCCATCGGGCTGAACCACAGCCTGCGAGTATGTCGAGCGAGCGAGCACCAAGAATGGAAAGATTTAACAAATATATACGACTTTGAAGATTTATCCCTACAACATTTACACTCAGGTTGCACTTGCCCAATAACCTTAGGTATTATTAAAGGACGTTTAAAAATTATTACTTACACAAAAAGTTAAGTAAAACTCTTAGGACATTATAAAAAATTAGAAATATAATTAAGTAAATAAAGGCACTGCGGAAACTATGCAAATGTATTGTATAACAACCAAAAGCGCTTTTGCATAACTTTAACTAAACGTTAGCTTATTATGTTTACAATCCAATCCAAATTTTCTTACCATTTATTCAGTGGTAATTGTGTAGCCAAATTTTATAATAATGTGTGGTGTGTTAGTTTACTTAGCTTTCTAATGACATCCAAGGGTAATTGAAAATATTAAATTCTGGCTTATTTGTTACTCTATAGAAATTTATACAAATAAGATTAATATAATTAATTTATCAGACGTTACCCGTGGTTTGGTGCTTTACCTTTACCTTCGATCGCTCGTTTGTCGTCCGCCAGGACCTCTGCAAGTCTGACGGGCAGTTGCAGAGTCTCGAAGGTGCGCTAGGGAAACACTCTAGCAGCACGTGGAGGACTAACAAGAGGTTGTCGCATAGAGGACAATGGAAAGCAAGGTCCTGTTTAAAAAGTTAACCATGCGTAAACTTGCAGTGGCCAATGCGAAGCCGAGGCAAAATTATCTCGTGACGAGATATGCGAGAGGAAGTTACCCAGTTTATTGGAAGTTCTTTCACTTCTCTAAGCTCATTTCCACGCAGAGCTGACCACTCTTCGTGCCAGCACGACAGCACCCCTCTTTCTGTAGTGTTTAACGCCCGCTTTTACTACATACGGCACCGTAGACGGTGACGCTGATGAAACATGGAATGAAGATGGAGCACCGGTGGAATGAGATGGCGGGTGAACCGGAGAACCCGGAGGAAACTCGCCCCAGCGCATCCACCACAAATCCAACATGCGGTTGCCTAGGATCGAACCCGGGTCACTTTGGTGAGAAGCGCATGGTCTAACTACTCAGTGTCAAGTGCAAGGTCTTCCGAGGTAATACGAGAGATGGTAATGCTGGGTTCTATGGTTGTCTTTTTGCTGCCAAATCCGCTATTTCATTCCCCGGTAAACATATGTGATCAGAAATCTATGCATACACCACGTTTCCCTGGAAAGTCTGTCAAATATGGAAGGCCTCCTCGATAAGCTGTACAGTAGGATGGCAGTTTTACAGCTGAGGAAGGTCCTAATTTTTCTCAGATTTGCGCTGATAGTAACATTAAAAAGCAGATTCTGTGATCGTTTAATCGCTTAAAATAATGTATGCGTTTAACCACTTCATTTTAGCAGTTATTTCATTACTATACTGCTCCATCAGTGTAGTTCTCATGTGCTCTGTTAAAATACACTAGCATTGCTTATCTTTACTCTTACAGAGGAATCCACAAATGTTTGCTATTCCTCCATCAAGACGGAAAGACAAGAGTGACTGTTTCATATAACTTTTTAGTTTCATTTATAGTAGTTTGTACAATTTCGACTGAGCTTTCATTTCAGGATTAAGATGTCATGCCTTTTTTCATTTATGTCTTATATTATTGCCTCTGTCATCTTTGTATTTTTTTCTCTTGCTATCTGCTTTCAAATATAAACCTCTTTATCCTTTTATGTTGAGTGTCCCTTTGGTTTTGCCACTGGCAAGAAAAACTCATTAAATGTTAATCAACAGACTCTTCCCTTGGTTCACTCCCTTTCCATCTCTCTGCAGTTGTAAAAGAAAATCGCTCAAGCGTTTTCTGCTTCTTTTAGTTTTTTACCGCTTATTACACAAGTTGAAGAACTTTGTCAGGCATCTGACGACATGTATTATGAATACGTCTCACTCCAGCATTGTTCAACATTCCTCAAAGTTCTAGGTTAACTTTGTAAGCTCCCTTTCCTGCCATAGAGAAATATATTACAATATCTAGTTTGTTGGGAGGAGGCCAAATAATATCTTCGGAGTTTATATTATTGGTTACTATTTTCAGAGTTTATATTATTTGGTTGCCATTTTCATAGTTATATTGTTAGTTATGGAATATACGTCTGTTCTGTATTTGTGTACATCTGTTATAGTTCGGGGTTAATGGTTCCTTCGAAATGGGCACGGCAGTATACCCATGTTGCCAGGGTGTTATGGGAAACCATGTTCCAATTTCCAATTCAGTTGGCTTTTCATGTTTGTGTTATTTTTGTCCTGCATGAAAAAGCAACTTAAAGATACCCCGCTGTAATCATTACACAACTCTATAGAATTTCGTTTGTGTTTCTTTCTTTTCAGTTATTCTATTTTCTCCACAAATAGTTTGAAATCTATTAATTTTCTTCTGCAAGCTAATATCACATCCTACGTAGTTGAAGTGAGGTACTGAGATTGTATTTTCTATCTTGTTTCTTAGAGAGTTATGAGGTTGTAATTTGTTGTGTGGATGGGTAACCAGCCCATCGCACCCCTACTATAGGGGACCGGGTGTTATTTCAGAGTACCTTCTTCTAGGTAGACTGCCGACCAAGGCTTAAGAGATCTTCCTCCCCGGAGCTAATCGGTTTTACGGCTGCGAAAACCCCCAAACTCGCCTTCCCCTTCTGTAAAAGCAGCTCCACCATGTGCAAGTAGGTGATAGGACTTTAATGGGAAGAGGCTATAACTCCCAGATTATTGAGGTGTCTATAGTTGACAGAAGCTCATCTTGGAAATATTTATGTATACATATTATTGAAGTTGGATGTTACATTTTAGAAGGTGGTCTGTTCCTATAGCAACAGACCGTAAATAAGCTATTCGTGAGGCCATATTATCTTGTACATTTATAGCATATTAGCAATTTGATTCAACACGACATTCTAATCAAAATCGTTTAAGATATTTTATGGCAAACGAAATGTATTGAACTTTCTGACTATAGCTCAGGTAGTCCCGCTTACTCTTGATGGATTTTGCTTAACTGATAAGCCGTAAGAGACAAACCAAATCTTACTATACAAGAAGTGTAGACCTCGATTTATGTTCAAATAGATTCTTTGTAGAGTGAACCATTTCACAGATACTCCTTGTTATTTGCGTCAGTTCTGCAATACTTATAGGCCGTTCTCAAATGGGAGGTTGTCATTTCTTTTCTTATCCCTTGGTCATGCAAAGAGACAGAATTTCAATGTAATCATATAGCGACCACTCTCAAAACATTTGACTATTGCTTAAAGCCTACTTACACCTACAAGAAAATTAGCAGTAAGATAACTTATACTAATGTTTATCTAATTAACATGAAGTAGAGAAATAAATGTTTGTAAAAACATTGTGCAAGAGTAGATAACGTCACGTGAATGTAACACTTAAAAGTTTGTATTAAACACCCTAGGTTTTTGATTAGTTCACAAATTTATAAATAAATTAACAACTATGCAGGAAATTTTGTAAACACACTTCTATAAATTGTGAAAAAGTCTGAGAAATATCAGAAAAGGCCTCAAATGTGCAACCACGTCCTGTAATTAGACTTATTTAAATCGTCAAGCAACCGTATTACTTTCACTCCAATAACAAACGTATTTACACGAAATGTTGGTAGAGAATCCCACATAATAATACCAATAATGTGACAAAGAGACAGAATCAGTCCAGTTACTTTTTTACCACAGATCTCTTCTATACAGTCTTTGGTGATGTTATAACTCACAACTGTTTACCTTTCGTAACCTTGACTCAGTCTGTTCACTATATTTACTCACTTTCTCTGTCTCTCATACACTAACTCCGACGATGCAATCTATTCGACGCGACCGCGCGCGCGCACGCACGCACGCGCACACACACACACACACACACACACACACACACACACACACAACTGTCTAGCACTCCACACACTGACCGACTCATGTCTGTAACTGTCAATACTCTTCTGTTTCCTCGCCTCCTTATATAGCGGGTACGACGTAACACGCACCTTTCTGGAACTTCTACAACCACGCCGGCCGCCGGGCGCCCATCGAAGGTTGCAGCAATCCTTTATAATGTGGCACGCTCATTGTTGTTAGTCACGTATACACAAACAGTTGCACGAGACAGCCTTACCTTGAGCGCCATTGTTTGCTCGCCAGTCTGGTATGTGTGCGAAGTAGCTTAGCCCCAACCGTACTGTATTGTGCGCCACGCCCGGCGTCACAATAAGTTAAAATTCTTTAATTGTAATGTTTTGCCGTCTTTGCCAAAACCTTTCGCTCTCCTTTAACAAAGAACACAAAACGAAAAGAACGAACTTTAAAGTATTATTCCATATAATCTCTATTTGAAAATTAATTATTTAAAACACTTCCCAAATCACCGTTCACTTTAGCTGACTAGGGTGCGCTAATGTTACAGCGCTACGGGTGAAACTAAAATGCTTATTTGACAGAAAACAGCGTTTGGTGACATACACTCCCGGATCTCGTAATAGTTTGCACTCCCAGAGGCTTATCTAGGAAGCTTTTGCATAATCTGTACTGTCTCTGAAACGCCTGCGACCTACAACCAACATTACAGGCGCAGCCTGAACAATTACGAGATATATCTGCAAGAAATGGACGGGGATTCGGCATCAACGAGTATGAGGATTCTAGAAATATAACGAAGAAATGCCTTATATACTAGATTCATCCTTTGGCTTTCTAGATGGCTTAAAACAAAGGAATCATTAGTTTTGAACGGAGAGATGCAATTGCAGGGCAAGATCGCTCCCCTGAGAACAAACCATGGACGAGGCAGGAGAAACAAACGAGTTGTAACGAGAAACAAACACAACGCAGACTCTTCATATTACACGAGCACCATCGTCGCATTGAGATACGAGACTTGTAAGAGATGGATTGCACCACATTGCTGGCAAAGGAATAGTGGTAATTGACAGAATGTTCCAAATATGGCTACTATCGTGAAATACGCGTAATAAACGGTGAGAATAAGCTGTGTAATAGGCACACGCAGTTTTGCAAAAATAAATTAACTTTGGAAAATACTTTATATTAATAGTTGCTTTCCAAATAAATAGTACAAATAAATGCAGCTTTACCTGGAATAGCATCATATTTGATATCCACTACCAAGGGAGAATGGGTTGTTTTTAATATGACGCTTGTTTGCCGAGGTTATGTTTACTATGCAAGCTAGTAAACTGCTCTACCATAAACCAAAGAATCCTAGGCTTCTGTGGGGCAAAACGCTGATTTATAATGGTTATATAGCTATATTTCAAGATAAAATATTTGTGTAATAAAAACATGTCGAAAACTCACTTTTACACTCAAAATTATGCACAAGATTTAGGACTGCTACACGTAAAGCTGTTTCTTTCTCGCGCTTTTGTTTTGCAAAAATATTTGGTTTTCAAAGCCCCTGTATAAAGATGTGATCCCCCGAACATTGACGATTTCCATGCAAAAGAAAGATTTATACATTTTTTTTTTTAAAATTGTATTCTTAAAGGTATATAAAAGATAAAATACCAGGTGAATTAACAAATAATTAAGTGGACTAAAACAACTGCATAGTAATTTGTGTTTTGAATTTGTTTAATTGCGTTGTTGCACTCGCCTAACGACATTCTAAAATGAAGAGAATTTTGGGAGTTTTAGTCAACACTTTTTCAAGGACGTGCAGTTCTTTAACTTTTCTTATTCATGTTTACACTTGTCTTGTTCTATAGGTTTATTAGCAGGCTGTGTCTTTATGACAATCCTAAAATAGAACACCTATCCAACCACTTGATTTTCTCTCTCAGGGCACACCTACTAGGAACTTGCGTACTAATAGGATTTAGAATGTAATTACTGGGTCATATATTAGCTATAGGAGATAAGAGGCTCTTGTCACATAAATTAACTCATATTATACCCTGTTGTTTGAAAATTGTAATTACTAACACCTTCCTTCATTATATTGTAAGGAAAATTGCTTGTAAATTACAGGTTATGCTGGAGTACTAATATTCCCACGGATCTGTTACAGTATTGTTCCATTTCTTTCCCATACTCATAGCAAAATTATGACCTGTGTGAAAATCTTCAATCCACAGAAATCTATAGACCTATGTATACAAAAAAGGGTATAAGGAAAATGAAGTAGAAAATATCTACATCTGGTCTTAGATGAAGAAAATGTACTTTTGATTTCTCTGTCGGTTACAAGAAATGTATTCCACCCAATGACTCGATATTGAGACGGTTTAACAAACACATGTTCTGAATTCAGTGAACCCAGGAAACAATACTTTTAGAAAAAGAGGAGCAATTTTGCGCTGTACTGTTATGTGTGCGCGAGGCAGAAAGAGATGGAGAAGAGGTTAGAATAACAGAAGATAAAAATTCGAATGGTTACGAAATTGCATACTCGAGTCAGAATGTGCTTTCACACCAAACGAAACTTTATATAAAAAACTTGTTCCCTATTTTTTCAGTTTATCAAAAATAGTTCTAACGATTTGGATCAAAATATTACTTATTTTAGATATTTTATTAAAGATGGGCATTGAATATTCTGTAAATTATCTATAAAACACTCTTCATTCTTACTGAATGTTCTCTAACTGGTAAACCACAAGAGAAAAACGAATACCTGCACAACAAATGCAGAAATTAAAATGTACAGTTGATGCAAATAAACCCTTTTATTATCATTAGGTGCTTCCCAGATTTTATTATTGCTTATTTGAAATTTCCAAAATCATACATAATATGCTTTCGAAATGTTAATTTTTCATTTTGTTTTCCTTCAGCACATGAGCACAGTATGCAATATGAAGGTCAGCATACTTGAATTACCTTTTAGCACTAGATTGCGGTTATATTGTTGTGTATTCAGCTGCCCAACAGTATCATCTTATTGAAACTATTTGTACTTAGGATTCATACGAAGTCGAAAACAAAGATAATTTCGTGAGAACAATGTTTAGAATAGCTGTAGAGAAAGGAATGCGACTTCCGCACATATTTGTATAAAATGCTCCAAGTGTGTCTCTCTGACTGTCTGTCTGCTGATATATCCGTCTCCTCAAAGGTGGTTTCTAGACTATCAGCCTCCATTATGGGGCCTCTAGGGAACCTTAGTATTCGTACTACTTACTAAAACTGTGTTGGACTAAAAATATGATCTCCAATCGGAGAGCTGTTCGGATTGAGTTGGTCTCGGCGGTTCAGATGTTCCCGACACTAAGGGGAAATCGGGTGGGCGGTGACGCTTAGGTGGGGCTGTGAGACGCAGTAATGTCCTCCGGCACCAGCTTGGACAGCTAATGGATGGCGAGCTAAACTCGCCCCAGTGGATGTTGTTGGTAGTATTCTCTTTGAGCTGAAACGCACAAGTGGCGTATGCACTCCCGTCCCTGCCTTTTTATATAATAAATTGTTGGCCTAATCGAAAATACCATAGAGGAGAGTCATTCGGTTGCACTTTCCTGTGGCGGCGCCGTGGCCGAGCGGTTAGCGCACTCGCCTACCACCTAGGCGGCCCGGGTTCGATCCCAGGAACCCGCATGTGGTATTCGTGGTGGACGAAGCGGCGTCAGGGCGGGTTTTCTCCGGGTACTCCGGTTTCCCCCGCCATCTCATTCCACCGGTGCTCCATCTTCATGTATCATCAGTGTCACCGCCTGCGGTGCCGCAGTAGTAAAAGCGGGCGTTAAACACTACAACAACACCTTCCTGTGTATGAAGGCAGAGCTTCGGCTCTGGGTAGACTCGACTAATGTCTGTCCGCCTATGTGCATATGTAAACAGCTGAAGCCAGAAACGAAGATATATACTAAAATTTATGATTGAGTGAAGCAGTTTTTAAATATGCCGGATAAAGTTTCTTTAAGAAAATCCTCTTACAGCAGTTCTTTATGTACATGTTTTAGTTATGTCTCATTTACACAAAAATAGCTGCAACGATATGTATTAAACTATTACATAGTTGATACATTGTCATTATGAATACAATCCTACTATATCTTTCTGCGGAGTGTCTGCAACTCTTTTCACTCCCCTTCATTTGCATAAATTGAAAATTCTTAGAGACAGGTAACGACTACTGAAAGTGTTCAACAATATATGTTGAATCACCTATCATTAGATATTTCGAAATATTCATATTTGTAGGCATACATTTAGCTAATAAAAGGCAATGGAACATGTTTGAAATTTTCCCTCGTTTGAGCTCGTTTGTAATTCAGCAAAACTTGACATATAAACAACATAAGAAATGTCTCGATTTTTCATGCAACCGATCTTGGACTGTATAATCCAAAACAATTTTGACACAATCTTTAATCGAGCAGGATGGCTCAGGCGGTAATACCTGTGGCCCGCATCCAGGAGGTCGCGGGTTCGATCCCCTTGGCCGCGCACTCTGACATGAGTTTTTCCGTGGTTTCCCCATGTTTTAGGCGAATGTTGGCGTGTATTAGTCTCCACGTATTCCTTTCCCTTCATTTCTCATGCTTGGTAGCGCGGTACGCTACGGAGAATGCGGACAAATGGCATAGTAGCTTGCGCTCTGGAACCTCTTCCCTGGCCCTCCCCTGGCAGTTGCTGCCCGGACCGCAAGGGTCGCCTCGTCGGCCTCTCCCTGGGTAGAGGAAACACTTCGGTTGTGCGCCAGGTGCCAATATCTGTAACTGTTAAGGACTTCTGTGCGTCTCTGGGCTTCACTGGCTCCACATCCGAGTTTTCTCATACAACACAGTGTTATTTTAAGGTAATCAACACCCTCTGAGTAAAAAGTCTTGCTTGTGTTCTTAAAGAGACCTTTCGGTGAATTTGGGCAAAAATAATCAAAATTTATAATTTACGCTTTTAATATATTATAACCCCCCATTTCCCACGAACGTTTTCTTGTAAATATGTCTGTTACCAGAGTTAAAAAGGAGGAACATGACAATTTCAAGATCGTTGCGTGGAGGGCATAGTTATGCATGCTTTTTCTGATATTTCTCATTGTCTTTCTACACGTATTTTGTAAAGTTTACTGCACATGTGTTAATCAGTTTCTACAGTACCATTTAAATTAAAATTTAGGCTATTTAATATAAAATACATCAGCAAAATTCCAGGCTAATTTTTTGGGTGCATTTTTCTTGCTTGCAAAATTTTAGACACTTTTCAGTCTGTAAAATGCAATTTTTACGTTATCAGAGTAAAACTTTGAAAATAGTTTTCCTAAAATGCACTAACTGAAATTCGCTATAGTTATTAATATAAGGCAAATGCGTTACGTTACCACACCAAGGTACCAGACAGAGTACCAGGTATATAAGTGCTGATATTTTTACTGGTAATTAAGGAGAATGTAACGAACAATATTAGATCAATATTTGCTTCAATTGCAGACAGTTTTAGTTAAGAGGTACGTTTGGCGGCGCCCTGGCCGAGTGGTTAGACCTTTCGCCTTATCCAAAGCGGCTCGGACTCGATCCCAGGGTATTTCTGGTGGACGGAACGGCATGTGGACGGGTTTTCTCCGGGTTTCTCCGTCACTCATTCCACAACTGCTCCATCGTCACCTTTCCATTCATCGATTTCGCCTACATTTCATATCATCCTCTTCTTCACTGTCATACGAGGCTAGGCGACTAGAGGATTTAGTTACAGACATCATGAGGCATAGGAAGTCAGTCAGTCAGTTTTTTTTTTTTTTTTTTTTTTTTTTTTTTTTTTTTTTTTTTTTTTTTTTTTGTCGTCACTTCGAAAGGAAGATAGCGAAACAATTAATGGTATTATGTGATTGTATCGCCAAAACCAGCTGTTTTAGAGAGAGAGAGTGAAAAAAGACAGAAATGCGTGAGTCAAGGTTACTATTGTGTTAACGTCAGAACTGTGTTATCGTGCATTCACTTAGAACAAAATAAAGTGAGAAAAAATAACTGGTCTGGACTTTTGTCGCTTGTCACACTGGTCTCAAAGTGGGATTCGTCGAATTGTCAAACTGTTACATTATAAATATATGTATGTGTGGCAGAAATACACTTTGTATGCAGCATACATTTTCTATCACATCCGTTACATACATAAAAGCCTGAACGATGTTCACCTCTGTACAGGAAGCGAAGTTTAATAAGTACAAGGTAAACTGTACCTACTGAAACAGCTGCAAAGAGAATTCCACGTGAATAAATCTCCGGATTCCAATAAATGTCTTTGATCTCTGCTGCTTACCTAAAAGGCCTTTGCAGCTGCTGACATTTTCCCCAAGATTTCATCTGTGCAGTGTACCGAAAAGAGGCAAGCGATGCGTGGCTAACTATGTAGACAAACACAATCTATCGATGTAGCTCAGCGCGATAGACTGAGTGCGACAACTGCATCAGGCAGCATTGCTTTACACTTAAACTATTGTTTAACTTAGTCGGGACTCTAATCTCTTAACGTCTGAAGTTGTTTAAATTCTGAAGTTTCTGTTCTGTTTGGAGAGTTGAGGAAGGACAGAAGCTACTCGTAGATTGTGTAAGGACTAATCTTGCCAATATTGCGTGCCTCGCATTAGGGAAGTCGCAGGTTCGATCTCCGACGACAGCGCACTCGCTCTTTCGTAATTTTCCCTTCTCACTTAGGCGAATGCTGGAGTGCTTACTCTCATCTCATCTTCCAGGCTCATAGTGTATGCTAGTGTTGGACAGATGGCGCGAATGCATGCGCTCTGTAAATGCTGTTCTTGGCCTTGAGGGGGAGTGTTTATCGAGACCCGGGACCCATGGCGGCTGCATGGCGGACCCTGACGCCGGAATGAATAGTCTTAAGCACTGTTAGGGACAGCCGCGCGTCTCTGTGGCCTGTCTGCCCTCTCTTCATCCCTTCCTGCTGGGGTGTGTTAGCCACAATAGATCTGTATAGATCGCTGTTGACAAGGTATACCCTTCGTGGTATAATTTTTAACCTCTTAGCAACATGGCTTAAATCTTCAAAATACAATCTCGAAATATCTTTTTTTTAATTTCTCTGCCACCTAGCGGTGGGTAAGATCTAATATTGGATTCCACCCACAATTCCACGTTGAGATTTTACCAAAAATATGTGTTATGAAATATTGCGCGGCGAATGCGCATAGAATTATCGGTAGCAGCAGTTGATTCACATGTTTATGTAAATTCTATTGCAAATAAGTTTTTCCGCAACTAACAACAAATGAAATATTATGTGTCTGGTTTCAGCAGGATTCAGCTATAGGACACACTGCTGCGAATTATATGCATGGATTGGGAAGTGGATAATGTGACAGAAAAATAATCGAGGATTGTGGCCAGCTCTTTCTCCTGGAATTTTTATTTATGGGGAACTTGAAGAATAAAGTGTAACTATCAAACTCGCACACGTTATAACAATTGAATAACACGAGAGAAATACAGGTAACCAGTGAACGTGAAGTTTTGCGAGTAAACCAGAATAGTTCCCGTTGTAGGTAATAAATTTCAGCATCTGTTGTGATGAAGGTAAGCCTAATGTGACTTAGTACAGTAGTTAGTCTTCCGTACGCATGACTTGCCGGTCGTTTACGTGTAACTCTGGCGGAGGTTGCGCATGAGCTCGCCCGACCCGGTGCCGCCGCGAGGCGGTCCGGTCAATCTACGAACATGCTGTAGTATAGAAAATTAGCTTTTGTGAGAATAGCTTCTACCGGTTATTTAAAAATAAGTTCTAGTAGGCAGAGAAGGGCATGTGAATCTAACATAGCCATTTTGTTAATTCACAGGATAGGAAAAAGTTTTAAACAATTAAAATATTAGCTACTCCGCGCCTAAGAAAAAAAGAGCTTTAGTCTTCAAAATTTAGACTTTCTACTGAAGCAGATTTTCACAACTTACGTTAAATGCGGCTCAGGCGCATAAGTGCGGTATGCAAATTTAATCTTGAAAATGTGAGAATGTGTGATTAAGGGATGTTTCATGGTATTTGGAACAATTGAAATTTAGCAGTAAGTATGGAAGACTTGCAGAGTGCTCGACGTCCCTCGCACCTCGACCTAGGGATCCTTTGTGCTACCCCAATCTCCTAATAGGAATCCAGTGAAGTGAACCTTGGAAGAATATCCGGGCTTAGAAGCCCCAAGCCTGAGGGTGAAATCGAACCCGTGGCTTGGAAGCAGAACTGCTAAGTTCTAGCCCACTGCGCCACTGCAGAAGAAGCAGTAAACATTAAACGCAGCGTTAAGAAACGGCAAGATCTTACTGCACCTGATGTTGCATACCATGGCATAAAAATTAGATGGCAACTGTTTTCCGGCCTTTTAAGGAATAATTGCCATTAAAAATCACCCTTTCTACTCGGTCTTATACATACTATACTTACAAAAGCTTATTGTGTGTACCTAACCTACCCGCGGCACAACATAGCTTTTTGGCTCAATGTCCACCGCCCGGTCGCTGCATCCTCCACCTCTGCCCACCATAGACGTCATGAGTGAGGTGCAGTACTGCGTAGGCCGTGGTCAGCGCCATCGCCCCGATTCTTTCCAGCTCATATATGTCATCTTTGCACCCAGGGGCCGTTAGTTTTCAGTCGAGTAGCTGTTCAATTGACCTCTAAGTAGGCTGAGTACCCTCCGGACCAGGTCTCACAGGGGGCGAAAATGCCCAAGTCGGTATAGGGAATAGAACCCGGGCCGCCCGCAACAGTGCTACCACCGCGCTAAGGAGACAAACGATTATTCTACGACAGTTTAATCCAGATAAACCTACAACTCGCAATCACAAATTTTGTTGTACGATTAGACGGTAAAATGATAGTCCGATTTTTAACGAGCCTATTGCTGTGTGATAGTTTTGAGACTCCATGGTCTTTGCATGACCACAGAAAAAAGAGTAGCGACTTATCAGTTGAGAAACTTGTAAGTATTTGAAAATGTTAACCAATAACAAGGAATATCTCGGAAACGGTATTATTTGACAAATTGTGTGCTTTAACCAGATCTACATATTTTTGTGTAGTAAGATTTTGTTCCCATTAAATTCAAGAATGCATTTTATTTTTCATGTAAATATCTTACACATGTGGTACTGTAGATTCTTAGAGCCATTTTCAAACAAATTAAAAATAGCAAACTGTTTTTCGTGTAGAGGCTCTTTTGGGTTGAGGTGACTTTTTTGAAAATATTTGTAAAAATATACCAAGATAGGTATTTGACGTTTTTGAGTTGTGCTATTGGCACACATACGGATAGGCAGACACATGAACACATACGCGCGCGTATATTTTCCTAAAAATGCATTTTTAATAAATTCAATGGTTCTCAAAATGTGTTTGTAATGAAATCTACCTAATTTCCATTTGGAATATATTAATTTCTCTTCTTACTGCAGATCAGTAATGTAATAGGTAAAAATCTGATATGTTGCACTCATATGACTTTCTCTGCTCTTGTACTAGCCATTCTTATAAACTCTTATTCCTCTGTTTCTTCATTTGCAGAAATTAACTTATTACTAATTTTCTTGTAGGTGCAAGGGGAATAACCGAACACAGTAGGCTTTGAGCGATGGTCAAATCTCTTTGCACATCCAAGAGATAAAAAAAGCGAATAGCGACCTTCCACCTGAGAAAAGTTTAAGTATTGTAAAACTCACACAAATAACAAGGAATATCTCCGAAATTGTTCACTCCATAAAAAAATTCATTTGGACATACCTTGTGTGTTTTAATGAGATCTACATTTTTTGGACAGTAAGATTTGGTCTATCTCTTACGGTTTACCAGTTATGCAGAAGTCATCAAGAGAGTAAGACTACATAAGTTAGAGCGAGAAAATTAAAAATATTTGCCATAAAAATATCTTAAACATGTGTTATTTTAATAAAAATCGTTAGGCATTTTTGAGAAACTAAAACTTTCGAAACATTTTCCATTTAAAGGGTAGTTTAGAGTGACGGAATTTTCCTGAAAATATAAATTTAAATACCAACTTTGGTTTTTAACCAACTTTTCGTTTTTGAGTTACGCTGTTCACAGAGACATGCGCGCGCGCGCGAGGACTGTGTTCTAAAACTGCTTTTTTGGATTCAGGGGCCTCAAAACATATATTTACGGTGAAATCTCTACATGGAAATTTTGAATCAAATACAATACTTCCTCTACTTACTATACGTAGTAGAGGAAATAAATTACTTTAGACCGACTTTCAATAAAATCTCGGAATCCTTCACTCTGCAAATGTTTGCAAAGCAGGCTGATGCTTGGAAGTCGTGTTTATCTGCGTTAACATGAACAGCTATGCGTATTTTATCTGAAAT
Organism: Tenodera sinensis; assembly: GCA_030765045.1. Classification (NCBI taxonomy): domain Eukaryota; kingdom Metazoa; phylum Arthropoda; class Insecta; order Mantodea; family Mantidae; genus Tenodera; species Tenodera sinensis. The sequence continues at coordinate 33,576,796 of CM060966.1, read as the reverse complement.
GTCTGAAGAGCTGCGATTGCGTATTCCTAAACGTACGAGCAAAAGAAAACCCGTAATCATCGTGTTCTTTTTTCCCTCCACGCTCTCTTCTGCAGTGAGAGGGTAAATACTTGGCACCATGGAGTCTGAGAAGGGGTGGTGATCTCTCTAGCCCTGAGTTATATACACCAAGAACCTCACCCTCTTGTGCTCCCGTATACACGACAAAACTCTTTTCGCCCCTGGGAATTCCAAGAAGCACAGAAAAGGGGAAAGACGGATCAGTGGCGGTTTGTGCATAACAAATTGCAGAGAGCGGTGTCACAAAAAAGCAATATATCCTTTATGGAGCTTAAACATTAGAAATTATTGCATGAAATATATAGTAAATATTTCTATTCAAGAAATATAAATGTGTGAACAATGCAATGTGACTCGTTTGGGTATGAATAAAATGAAAAGCTGGAAACATTTTACTATTGAGCTTCATATACTAACACTTGGTGTGTATAACATTGAAAGATGGAAGACTTCTCGAATACTACATGGCGCCCATTGCACACACGATCAATCCATGACTCAATGACAACTTGTGGAGGGGGACTTAGCACCTCGACCGAAAGGCGATCTTCTTTGTCTAATGCCCCTGCCGGAGCAACCCTCGGAAGGATGGATGAGGTGAATGGATCCTAACGACAGCCTCTGCCACGACAGCCTCTGCCACGACAGCCTCTGCCACGACAGAGCATGTGCTAGGGTCTTTACATTTTTCCAGTTAGAAGCATCCCGGCGGAAGCTGGCTTACCTCCCCTCCCTCTCTCGGACTTGTACCATCCCATGGGAGGCCATGGGAAATTTGCAGGCCAATAAGTTGGTCCAACATGACCACGCCACACACATTTAAAGCGGTATTTTGAAAATGATAAACCTCCAGATGCACCATCTCGTTAGAATACAATGTTCATGTTGTTGCCTTCCTTAAACTTTGTCCCCAATCCCAAGAAAAACAACTGAAACCATCCAAGTATTGCATTATCACTGTAGTGAAGCTGGTTGTCTACTGTAGGAATGGGGATTGGCGCGCGCCGCTCCCCTTGATGGACAATAGCGGAGCACCACAATGGTCATTGTGTGCCGGTAGTGCGATTTACGAGAGTTCCTTTGGTTAGAATCCAGAGGTTTTACTTTCGGACAAGTTCCACCGTAGATTGGGCACTATATAAGGGGATTCACTTGTGCCCAGAGGATAGTTAAGGGGTCAAATAGCTGAAGTGTACGAAGCGTTCAGTGAACAGCGATAGTGAACTGTCGATTGCAGTTTAGTATACCTATGTTGTGCTCCGTTAGTGACAGTTCAGTTATGATCCAATAGTTAAGTTGTGTTGCTCTGAGTTTGTGTGTTGCTCTGAATTTTTAAGCTCGTATGGCCTTGAAAGATTAAAAAACTGTGGGTCTTCCCTTGTCTAAATAAAGCAGTTTTGAGTGTTTACCTTTCCGTAAAAATCATCCGTTCAAGAAGCCGTTATCATTTTCAATTCATTGGCATATCAGGGGTGAAAATTTGAAACGCGCTTACATCCCGTACGGTTTATGGACGTTCAGTGATATGCGTACAGTTTCAGGTAGATACTTTCCAACAATATGCTTACAGAACTCATATCACACAGTCACCTCTGCTGCTAGTTATGTCTTCAGAGATAGCTGGTTTTCGTACAGGGTTTCGCTTGCTACCCCCCGCATTTTTTACGTATAAGCTGTTTCTATAAATGTCCTATACCACAGCATTATGTAACTGCTTTTAGATATATTAAACACATCATACTCACGTTCAAATAATAATAATAATAATAATAATAATAATAATAATAATAATAATAATAATAATAATAGTAATTAATGCATATGTTAATCATTACATACCCGCATTATTCAAATACAAGGAGAGTAAAAAACCTCTGAATGGGCCTCGCGGTGTTTTGCCTATCGGCATCCTCGGCCGTCTGCCGCTATCATAGAAAGGCGCGTGTGAAACCATACAACATTTTGAAAACTACTTTTAAAGGCTTTACTGGCCAACTTTATGAAAGAAGATGCTGAAACTGCTCATCCTCTTTCCATGCATACATTTTTGGCACCTCTTTAGGAAACTATCCATCACTTGCCGTAGTTCACGTTGAGAAATGCTCGCGAATATTGTTAATTCTTGCTGAATGTGAAACAGCTTGGCCCTGACTGTCCTTTGTTTTGGGCAGCCACCGGTGTCACAATATTACAGAAAATTTATAAATTGGAAAAGTAAGCATGAGTCTTATAAACACAAAAAGTCAAACTATGTATAATACTAATTATTAAACCCTAACATTATAAAATTTGACACTAAAGAAGGGTAACCAACAGCATATATTATAGTGTAAATATAGTAGTACTAACATAGGGTTTTTATTTTTGTTTATTTTAGTAAATTATTGAGCAAGATGCCTTCTCTAATTTGGGGGATATACGAAATTCTACAATACATATACAAGTCAGAATATAAAGTTAGTGAAACAGGGATCATCATCATCATCATCATTATTATTATTATTATTATTATTATTATTATTATTATTATTATTATTATTATTATTATTATTATTATTATTATTATTATTATTATCTGTGTAACAAATCTGATAAAAATTAGGAGATTCAAGTATAAATTCAGAAAGCATACATAATACATTCATATTATGTATAACAAATTTTAAAAAAGAAATCTAAGGTTGCGTGTAGATAGCAGATCTCCAGAAAGCTTTGAAAATATGGCCTTTTCAAGTCATTTAGCATACAGGAAAATAAATACAAGAAGAAATATAAAATACAGCGAATTAGAGTTATCTGTGTCCGCTCCATTGAGCATACATACCGTTTAAAATGTCATAAGCCGCCACTGAATACCCGAGCGTGGAGAGAAGGTGGGGCGTTAGAGGTGTAGAGGTTATCTGAAAAGAACGAGCAACGAAATATGGAGGCATTAAAAGAAGGGGAGAAGAAGGAAGTGGGGAATGAATTTTCTTCATCACATCTTAATTACAAAGGCTTGCCAAGAACATAAAAGCTATGAGAAGAGTGCTCGTACTTGTATATACGGTCCTTGACTTGCAGACACATGTTCAGTACAACTGCCATCTGCATTAGAGCCTCACACACTTTGGCATCACGCCATGAGTCATGCTTGCTCTCACTACACTAGACTGACACTATTGTTGTAATAATATGGTTTACCTTAACTTTAACGATTTTATTTCTTTATCTACTACGTGTTTACAGTGAGTTAGGCAGTATTGTAGGTATTCCATCCAAAAATTCGACCCCAAGATTTCATGGAAATACATCCCTGAATTTGTGTGTGCTTTTTTTTATCAATTTATTTACGTGTCCCATTACATTAATGTAATAGTACATGCTGCAATTAGAATATATTACAATTTTATGTAACAGTTTGACACTAGTTCTTATAATAATGATTTTAAGACTACCTAATTTATTATCCTAATCAATTTTAATTTAATTTATAGTTTACATGTTTTTAAGAGCAATATTTACAATATGTTAAGGGATTTGTACACCAACTGAGTGAATAAATTTACTGAAACATTTCAAATATCTGCTTATCAGCTAATTATTTGTAGTTGGCCATGTGATCTTTGTGTACGGAGATTTCGGTATTCGTAGATCAGGATTTTTGCTCCATGTTGCAGGTATATGTAGCATCAAGAATAATGTGAAATCTGTAATTAGTGCTTTGTTACCATGCCTGTTACCATGGCTGTAAATTCTGGTGTTGTGGACAGTTTTATTTTGAACCTGTCTTTGACTTGCGGGAAGAAAGTTTCTGTTATTATTCCTTTCGTTGTGCTCTGCCATTCATGAAAACCGAGTTCCTTTATATCGGCCATAACTTTTGACTTTGGAACATTACTGTATATTGAATTTTGTTCGATTTTTGCTGCATCTTATACTAATTTAATAGCCATCTCGTTACCGGAGATTCCGGTAACATTTTACTCAACAAAACTTTCTCTCCCATTTGTCCAATTCTAGATTGTTTATTGTTTTTAAGATGTTCTCTATTGTGTAGTAATGCGAGTTCTTATGCAGCTCAAATAGAGATATTTTTCTGATATTTTTCTGCGATGTGTCTATGCTCAGGTGGGATATATCCTATATTGTTTGTAAATGTTGTACGGCTTTTAGTATGGCTATTGCTTCTGCCTGATGTTAGAGCAATGTCCATCCAGTCTGTATTGGTAACTTCTGTATGAGGTTTCCTTCATCGTATGTCGCTGCGGCAGCTGCCACTTCGTCGACTGTTTTGCTGTCTCAATGTAAATTTTTAAGGTTAGTTCTATACCAGCATCAGCTTCCTTAATCTGAACTCTTTCTGCTGTGTGAATGGGTGTGTGTGGTATCTGTCTGTCTGTCTGTCTGTCTGTGAAAAGTCCTTTTAATACAAAACATAGTATTTAAGTTCAATATCTTCCAATGATGTGACACGAAGCTTTTAAACAAACCCTCATCCCAAACTACCTTTTACATGCAAACATGTTCAAATAATTTGATTTTCTCAAAAACGGCTGTGATGATTTTAGTTATAGCACCATCATATTTTTAAGATATATTTCTGTCTCTACTATATATAGTAAGTAGGAAACAAATTCTATTCGACCCAAAAATTCGATGTCAAGATTCTACCGGAATGTTTTGAGGCCTCCTGGGAAAAAAACAAAAAAAAAAAAAAAACAACTCATTTTTAGAAGTGTGTGTGTGTCTGTGTGTGTGCGTGTGTGTGTGTGTGTGTGTAGCTGTCTATCTGTCTGTCTGCTTGTCTGTCTGTCTGTGACACATAACTCAAAAACGAAAAGTCAGTTAAAACAAAGTTGGTATTTCAGTTTAATATATTTCAAGGATGCGACACTTATATTTTGAAGAAAATTCCTCCACCGGACTAATAATTAAAAATATAGTGAATAAAACAAATATTAATACCAAAAAAATAAATCGATTTAATGTTACATCCCCAAACTACCCCTTACGTGGAAACTTTTTTCCGAAATTTTGACTCTCGATATGACAATAACGATTTTGAGCAAAACATCTCATATCATTAAATACCATTAAGATATTTTATGGCAAATGAAATGTATATTTTGAATTTTCTGACTATAGCCCATGTAGTCCTGTTCACTCTTGATGACTTTTGTATAACTGACATACCGTAAGAGATAGACGAAATCTTACTACACAAAAAATGTAGATTTCGTTAAAACACCCAAATGTATGTTGAATGATATTTTTTGTGAAGTGAACCATTTCGAAGTTATTTGTAAGAATTTTAGAGTTCTTATAGAACGTTCTCAAAGGGAGGTCGTTAATTATTTTTATATCTTGGACATGCAAAGAGAATGGAATTTAAGTCATCATATAGCGATCACTCTTAAAACACTTCACCACCGCCTAAAATCTACTGTATTCCCCTTGCATCTACAAGAAAATAAGCAATAAGATAATTGTTCCAAGTTTATCTGGATTAACATAATAAGAGTAAGAACTGTTTGTGCAAGAGTAGGGAAAGTCACGTGAGTGCAACTCATCGGATTTTTATTACAAATGAAATCATTAGCTTGAATTGACGTTTTCATAAATGGTAAACTGTAAGAGATAGACAAAAAATTCGTTCTTGTTACAAATTTTGTTCAATAAATGTTTTGTTCAGTTAACCATTTCTACGATATTCCTTGTTATTGGTTTCAACTTTCAAATACTTTTTCTAAAATAGAAGTAGTTTTTTTTTTTTTTTTTTTTTTTGTTCTTTTTATGTCTCTTGGCTATAGAAAGAGAACGACACTTCAAAGCTTTCACATAATGACCAGCTCTTAAAAGATTTGACTATTGCTTAAGCCTGCTTTATATCTTCATTCCCATCGTACTTAAAAGGACATAGAAGAAAATTTCTTGCAATGTTTTTTCTCGATTATCATGAACTAGATAAATATGTGTATATTTCTAAGAACAATATGTGCTATAAGAATGAATAGAGAAACTCGTGTGAGTGCGACACATCAGTATTTTTGGCTGTTATTAATCTTTATTGCTCAGATTTCCTTTTTATTACTTTGAATATTTTAAAATAAATTAAAAATAATAGTGGTTTGCGATAACCATAGCTTTATACGATGTAAATAATGTGTTCATACACGGTTCATTTCTTTTCCTTGGGAACCGTCAGCCGAAAGCAACTGCTTCTGAATTACGATGCTCAACCGTATTAGGATCAGCTTAGTTAAATGTTTTACAGTATTGAATTCCGGAAACTTCAACTGAAACCTCTGACTATATCGAATACCGTAAGGATTAACTTATCAGGAAGCATCACATTTTCCATCAATTTGCCCCTATTGCAAATGTGCCGGAAATCATATGGAGCCGGATATTAATCCTCGCTTTGTTTTTGACATCTTCAGAAAGTTTGGTCCTAATATCACTGAACGTTACCCAATCTGAAAATCGCTTCCAAGGTTCCTACTTTTATCTTTATGTTCATAGACGAGACTGAAAAGTGTTTAATACTAAACCGAAAATTTTATTTCTACAACATTTAAACTTACAATAATAAGTGAGGTGAAAGTGGTGAAGGAAGGCATATAAAATACATTGCGCTGTTTTATGACATCCATTAATGTGGACTCTCAATATTCTTACTAGGTCCATGTAAATTGTAAAATAATAAATTGCCGATGATCCATTCATAAGTTAATCTCTTCTCCAAGGTTATGTTTTCCATATCCGTACTATACGACCATAAAAGGAGAATAATAATTTTAATAGGTGACGATGATGACGAAGCTCAAAAATAAAAACTGGGATAAATACCAAATTTAATGCCTGAGCTAGACATTGTTTAAACATTCCAGGTGAAAATTTCCAAGACAGTTCTCCCAACCCAATTTTGTAATTTACACGGAGAGAATATTTTTATTTTTTATTTTCTCAAAAAAGGCTTTTGATTATTAAGGCATTCATGTCTCCAGTTAAATGTATGCTTAACTTGAATTTTCATAGGCTAGCCTTTATAGCCCTCTTCATACTAACTGAATTTTGTACAGATACACACATCTATCCGAGGAAAAATGTGGAGCTCATGGAAACGTGCAATCATCTGTCACTTAGATTTGCAATAGCCTTAGCTGTTTTCGAAATATTCCATGTTGAATGCTTTCACTTTTCATACGTCTTCTGAGAGAGATCATGGTAAATGAGGACTAGCCATGCAACTTTAACGTTTGCAATTCTTCTATTTTGTTTTCAAGAGCTCGTTATCACAGCCAAACATTTGTGTGCTGTTTCCGAATGTTTTATGTAACTAAGTACTTATTGCTTAATTTGGAATCATTTCTGTGCGCAGTGTAAAACGGAACGCGGAAAAAAAGACAAACTAGTGCAGAAACTTGTAGTATAGGAATTTAATCAGAATATAACATTTGAAAACTTAAAGTGAAACAAATTACACACATCTCACCCAACCAAATTGCCCATATACTACAATACAGCCATTTGTATAATGTATTGAGAGGTAAATCTATTATGTGCTATTACTCCAACAATGGAGTATGCAGTTGTAAATAAATAAACATACATCAAACATGTTGCACTCACTTGACTTTCTCTACTCTTGCATAAACTATTCTTACAAACACTTATTCCTATATCTACTTCATGTTAATCCAGATAAACATTTGTAGAAACTATCTTATTGCTAATTTTATTGTAGGTGCAAGAGGAGTACAATAGGGTTTAAGCGATCGTCAAATGTTTTAAGAGTGGTCGCTATGTCCTAACTTTGAAATTCTGTTCTCTTTGTATGACAAAGATATAAGTAATGAATAGCGAGTCCCATTTGAGAATTTCTATAAGTATTGCAAAATTCTAACAAATAAAAAGGAATATCTCCGAAATGGTTCACTTCACAAAAAATATCATGTGACATACATTTGGGTGTTTTAACGAGATCTACATTTTTTGTATAGTAAGATTTGGTCTATCTCTTTCGGTTTACCAGTTATGCAAAAGTCATAAAGAGTAAACAAAACTAGATAAACTATAGGCAGAAAATTCAAAATATGCATTTCATTTGCCATAAAAACACCTTAAACAATGGCATTTTAAGCAAAATTGTTAGAGCCATTTTTGAGAATATCAGAGTACTTGTACATTTTTTAATGTAAATGGTAGTTTAGGATAGAGGAATTTTCTTCAAAATCTTCGTGTTCTATCCTTGAAGGATACTAAACTTAAATACCAACTTTGGTTTGTAACCGACTTTTCGTTTTTGAGCTATGCTGTTCATAGACACACACAGGCACGCATAAACGGACCTTTTTCTAAAACTGATTTTTTCTTTGGATTCAGGGGGCCTCAAAACACATATTTCGGGTGAAATCTGGACATCAAACTTTTGGGTCATATACAGTACTTCTACTTACTATACGTGTAGAGAAAGTAAAATTGCATCGTGAAAAACGGAATGTGATGTCAGAGTCATTTTTATTGGACTAATACATGTCGATTCTGAATTAGTCATGGATGGAAGTATTCGCCTTTGTATTCAAATCAGACTGTTCTCAGATGTAGTTATTGCACAATTAGAACCCTTTTTTTGCTCCAATTATACATATATCACCTTTAACATCTAAGATCATAAGGTTTTTTCTTTGGAACAATTGCTCATCGGCAATGATGTTCACTCGTTTCCTATTTGCCTAACTTTGAGTTTGTTTACGCTGGGATTTCTTTATAAACACTAATTTCACATAACACACACACACACACACACACATACACACACACACCCACACACACACACACACACACACACACACACACACACACACACACACACAAAGATTTATACTCTCGCGCATATTTCCAGACTCTAGGAAGGATGAAGAATAATTCTGGCTAATGAAAAATTTCTATGCTCCTACTGGGAATTGAACCCGGAATCTGTAGATTTGGAAACTAGCATGGTAATCAATAGACCACAGAGGCAGTCTCATTAGAAATTGTTGTTCTTACTGTCGACTTTATACAGTACTAGCTGAAATCCTGGCGTTGCCCGTGGTTTGACGATTTTAACCCTACAACTTTAAGACTTACATTGGATACTATAAAGTATCCCAAATAAACAAACTAAATAAGAACATTGACAAAACACTATGCAAAAACACTGTTGAACAACCTGAAATACTACAAGAAGAAAAGCAAGCAGAGAGGGCTGTATGAATGTAAGACGTTGCATTTATGTCTATCATATAGAAAATTGTGTGAATTCTTTGTAGAAGAAGGATTAGAGAAATAATTACGATTGTGTTTAGTAAAAGAAATGTGGGTAAAGATAACCGTGTGAATACAATGTGTTGCATTTCAAACATGTGGAAAATTGATTGTATGTTGAAGGCGGATAGAGAAAGAAATGTGATCATGTTTGATAAATGAAAAGTGAGTAGGGAAACCGTGTGAGCGTAATATGTAGTATTTATATTTCAGTCATAGAAAATTGTATGAAAAGCGAATAGAGAAAACCTTCAAAATGTTACGTTGTATAGTAAAACGAATAGCATACAAACCTTCTCCAGGAAAATACACACACACACACAAACGCACACTCTCACACACACACACACACACACACACACACACACACACACACACACACACACACGGTTGAATTCGATTTCACGGATTTATTATCTCCAGTGAGTCGACATAACCGTGCGGCCAAAGCACACGTTTTAGAGCTACTCTGTGTTCCTTTAGCCGTTCGCCACAATCTGTTATCCATTGCAGTGGCGTGCAGCCGCATATTAAGTCCACAATTTTAAGCGCTTTTGGAAACGCTACAGTTTAGAAATGCTTCTTCAGAGAGACAAAATACAGGCGTTACTAAGTGCCCAATAAGCACAATTTCGTTTCCAATGACTACTATTTACATATTTCTTTCTGGTTATGACTTATTGATCACAATCTCTAAATGCTTTGAATACATATAACTTGGTAAGTTGGCAACGTAGACCACAGGTTTCCTATCAAATTGACTATGGACCATCTATTACCAGTAAAATTCGCGCGGCGTTATTCATTTACATCCTGCATATAAACGCAAATGTCAAATTTTACTTGCATACAATGAAGTGCGCATTGTCTTTTTCAGTTAAAATGTCATTATGTTATTATAGAAAAATTCAAGTAATATTTAAAACCAGGCTTAAGGTTGTATGTTTTGTCCGTGTAGGTTTAAAGAATTACGGCCATCAACCCTTAGTGCCCTTTACTGGTTTGGTCATAACGAGCATGCCGGTCAGACTTGGCTGAACGAACACTGCATTGAACCACTGACGTCACTAAACGTGTGGAATCCGCAGAGGCGTGGATCGCATTATAATAAACTTCCTGTATAATGTTACCTCGTCGGAAGTTGCTTAGCAAGAATATTAAATATACCAACTCTAGAAGATAAGCTTTATGCATGTATTACCATTAGGGACAGGCAAATTAAAACCCCATTCTGGTATCTTTTATTCCTAAAGTCCTTGGAGAAGATGAAAAAGCTAAGTGTCGTAAAATGGTGATTATATCCTTACCTGTATTATTCCTATTTTAGTAGCATTTGCCTACATTTCTTGTCAAAATGTATAATACGCAATATTAAAATACACATGTTTAATTACATTTCCCTCAGTCCTTTGTTTTCTCAGATCAATTCCAGAACGACTTTAATTCTAGAACAAGTATTTTGGCCTATAACTTGAAATATACCTTTTCTTATCTATTTAGTCGGTCTGGCTGGCTCAGTTGGTTAGACGCTGGCCTACTGATCCCAAGGTCGTGGGTTCAAACCCGGCCCAGGTCGATGGTTTTTAAGTGTGCTTAAAAACGGCAGCTCCATGTAAGTAGATTTACTGACATGTAAAAGAACTCCTGCGGGACGAAATTCCGGCACACCGACGACGCTGATGTGATCCTGGCAATTGACAGCGTCGTTAAACAAGAAAATAATTAATAATTCTTATCTATTTATCCATAGATTTCCTGCTTATGATATGTGATATTTTTAAATTTTGCTCAGTAATACAAAGTTGATGCATAGGATAAAGGTAATTGTATAATTTTGATATCCAAATAATATCATTGGTTTTCCTTGCAAACGCTCAACTTCATGGTTTAACAGAGTTGATGTAGTTCACTCACATAGTCTTGCCTAAAGATTCTTCTCGATTCGCCATTTTTAAAAGCCCAGCGATACGTCTAAGTCACCCGCCTGCTACCTTTTAACCACACTTTCTCTCTCTCTCTCTCTCTCTCTCTCTCTCTCTCTCTCTTTCTCTCTCTCTCTCTCTCTCTCCGTGTGTGTGTTTCCCTACAGTTTTGCATGTTTGGGTATGTAATGTGTTCTTTAAATTTCAGTTTTCCTCTTATTTTTGTGTAAATTTGCACGCATAATCTGAAACATTCTATCTAAAGATTCAAATATGCATTTTGTGGTTACTTTACTCATTGGCTCACAAAAAAGAAACAAAGAATTTTCGCTAGTTTAAATATTTAATAGTATTATCTGAGAAACTATTTAAGTTAAAGCTTTAAATTTTTGCAGTGTAATTTCTTTATTTACTCATGCGTACCAATTTTCAAGTAGGCGTGTCACAAAGAAACGTAAGGCAGAGTGGACGGAACAAATGCTGTAACGCAGTAACGAAAGGTTTCTGCAAGGCCAATGACCTCAAATTATCTAGGGCAGTGGGTTGCGCATTGAGGTGTGAAGTAAAGTGATTAATCTATCTCACAACTGTTGTTCATTTCGCAGCGTAATTACGACCATGCAAAAAACATCAGGTAGTTAACAATGTGACTGGTTTATAGGAAAACTGTTAGACGAAGATAAAAAGCAACACTCCGAAGTGGATAGATATTAAGGTACCACTTATCAAAATATTTACACTTATACTCTTAATACCCTGCCTATCCCCTATTATTCCTATACACGTGTATTCTTCTTTATACGTTATTTACACCAAAATTTTCCAAAGCAATTGTTTCTTAAGTGTTTAATTACAACATACAAACAGCATAGAAAGTGTAGTAACAAGAAGTTTTATAGAAGCAAAGAAGAAAAAGAATTGGAAGCTTCAATAATGGTGTCAATAACGCACTTACGATTTACGACTTTACGACTTACTTAAATATGTGATATGAAACATTCAAAAAGCGTTTGATACTAAGAAAAAATGTATTTGGTACAAATTGTCTGCTTTACATTTTTGTGCCCTAATAATTGTCTGTCAAATTTCTCAGTTACATAAAATTATACAAAATTCTATCAGTATGAAGGACTTAATAAGTATTCACAGAAAATGTTTATTTTGCCTCCTTAATAGTAACTCAAGTGTTACATTTTCATCAAACTCCATATAATTTCTTTGAGGAAACAAATTAAATAAATGGTCCATGTAAATGGTTGTTTTATTTGTGTATTTATCCAACTCTTCGTTTTGGAGTTGTTATTCACAAACAGGATCTCTCTCTCACACCCTCTCACACCCTCTCACACACATAACATGGGCCGTTTTCTAAAACTGCTGGTTTTCAATTCAGTGGATTAAAGGAGTTTTGTACTTCTATTTCAATCTGAATATTGAATTAGATGGTTACAATATTTCCTGCGTCTATTGTAGTTATGTGACAGAGAAATAATAAATTAACATATTATCAATCGATTTAAATATATGCTTTTATCCTTAACTTCAACAATAGTTTGTCATTTAAGGTTAACTACTCGTACATTGCCTGTTTGCAACTGGAGTTTTCATGATTCTTAGGCTTTTCCCTGTTGATTCGTTACATAATTTCACAATAAAATGTTTGTTTTCTTGTATAAAGAACTCAGTCATAGATGCCTTTATTCATATAATCATAACATTTTACACACACACACACACATACACTATATATATTATGTGTAAGTAAAAAATGTGTCGTATCGGACTAAGAATGAAATTGGTGAAATGATACTCAATTGAGCTCGAGGTCAATAGAGCTTAAAGTGACCCGACATTCTTGTCAAGAAAAGGGAAAATCTCGGAAAAAGACATTTAGATAACTCACCCTAACCGAGATTTGAACTCGAGACCTCTTAAATTTGAGGCAGACACGCTACCAACATATCACAGAGGTGGGCAATCTAACAGTACTTGAATAGGAACAATGTATGTACAGCCATGGAAGAAATGATTCAGCGCATTAGGAGAGCAGAATATTTGCGGGTACGTTTACAAACGTGATTCAAAACACAGCCTATTTGTGTGTCCAACAGACGCAGCATATGGAAACAGAGACTATTCATAAACTCATCTGCATGCTGGAAACATCGACTAGTGTAAACCGCGCTACAACACGACGGAGCACTCTCCTAATTCGCTCAGTCATTTTCCCATGGCTGTACCTAACCCAGGGCGTGGTGTTAAGGACTAGTCTCCACGTGTTTACCCTGAAAGAAGTTAAAATATATAATCACAACCCCTTCTTATAATTCTCAGGTTTCAGTAAACAGTTCTGTAGCGGAAGATTTTGTACCCTTCTAACAGAAGTATGTCGTTCTAAAGAAATGAGCTATAAAGACGTTCTTTACATTTAAATTATTGTAAAAGGGAGATACTCAGAATACCAGGCTGCACAATCTCCTCGCGGAGAAAACCAAGGTTTGCTTTTCATAACATTCAAATATATTTTTATGCACTGCATTTCATTTATGTTTCCAGGTTATTCATGCAAAGCAAGATACGGATAAACTTCAGAAAAATGAAAAGAGTTTGCATCTTTGAATCTGACAGCTGCTCGCTGAAGATGTTACTTTGTTTATTCCCCAAAGGAATGTCGTCGCAATAAAATCAGATGTAGTACTCATGAGCTAATCCTTGGGGATAGAAGACCTGAAGAAAATACACAGAAAAGATTTTGTGAAAAGCTTAAGGGTGGAAAGGATTGCCAAACTTTAGAATCGGGTCTGCTCAAAGCTTATTGCGATGCCTCAGGTATCTTGTGGCATCTTCTTGTGACCAAGAATTAGGAAAGCTGTTCCAATTCAGCCCAATTTTACCAAATTAAATTATTTTCTCCAGTTACTTGTCATTAAAGCAAAATACATGTATTCTCTGTTGGGAGCTGAGAAACATTGCAGTTAAAACGCGTCCGTAAATAAAAATTCAATTTTTGTAATGTCACACCCTCCTGTGATATATTACCTGTGATAATTTCATTCTTGTTTGAAAAAAGCTAGGTTATTCACGGTTACGAGCTCTTAGGGTCAATAATTTAATTAAAAAATGTTTATTTGGGCATGCTTACAGCATACCCGGGCGGTTTAGGGAAACCCCTCTTCAGCCTAGTGTGGTATTTGTTTCGTTTACGTGTTGGGATTTCCCTCGGCTTAGGTGCGTATTTGTGTTATTTGTGTTTTTGTTGACATTGTGTTGCGATTTGTGTATCTGTGTGTCAGTTCCCGTGTTCCACATCCATGGCTCCATTCATGTGCTTCTGCCCAAAGAAGATCTTAGGTTTTGTTGCTCGTTTTTTGTTTTTATTTTAATGTTGCTGCTTGGCTCATTGATATTTTTTTGTATGTTTAGTGTGTTTTTGTATGTTAGGGGTTTTAGTGTGTGTTTGTGTCTATTGTGTGTGTAAATGTTTTGAAAGTGTTGTAGATGCTCTCGTATTTTCTGTTCTTCTCGTTCTTGATATTTATCGTATACATGTATGAGTGTGATAAGGGGAGGGTTTTTGTCTGTTGGTGTTTCTTGTATAGTCTGCATCTTTTGTGCCGTGTTTATGAGTGTTCTTCTGTAGTTTCTTGTCTGTGCGTTGTGTATGTATTTTATGAATGGTTTTGCTCTGTGTGTGCCAATGGGTATTGTGTTTGTGTATTGATGTACAGTGTTGGATTTGAATGATGGTGAGAGTTGTGAGCAGTCCGTAGGCACTTCCTTTCGTATGCTTTTATTTTGTTCATCATAGTTGTTATTAGGGGCATTGTGGCTACGGCTGCGTATGTGAGTTGTGGCCCACATGCAGTGTAAGCATTAACTTAACTACGATAAATGGAAGTACAGACAGGAGCCAATCGCAAGAGAGTCCGAAACAGCTCAGCAACTACCGACAGAACAGACAACAAAAGAGGTTAACGTATGTTAAGGATCTTAAGGTCGCCAAAAAGCACAATTTATTTGTTGCTGAGATATTTATAGATCTTGCACAGAGAGGCAATTATCTAGATAAAACATGGTGACGGAAAATCTCATGCAGGGTGGCAGAATAATCACGTGATGAGATGTGCTATTTGCGTATGTTTGGCGTACATATATGTAAGCTTGAAAGAATGGACCTAGCATGCGTTTA
Organism: Tenodera sinensis; assembly: GCA_030765045.1. Lineage (NCBI taxonomy): Eukaryota > Metazoa > Arthropoda > Insecta > Mantodea > Mantidae > Tenodera > Tenodera sinensis. Next base: position 33,561,334 of record CM060966.1, on the reverse strand, counting down.
AATTTACCTTATTTATTGTGCAGTTTCCATTTGGCTAAATCTAGTAGATTTTAAGTTAAGTTATGTTTATGTGCAATTTTCATTGTGCATGGGACCTTACAGGTCAAATTGTTACCGTGTGTTGTATATATGAAGCGTATTTCTAAAGTAGTGACCATCATGTTGAGACGGTTGTCCTTAGTAAAACCTCGTAAGAAAATGTAAAATATAGAGACTTTGGGGAGACGATAGTCTTGTGTTGCGGAAATAATAACATCGCTTCGAAAAAGTGCGAAAAGAATATAAAAGAAATCTGTATGATAAAACTAAATTGCAATTTATCCGATGCATCTGTATTTCAAGAGCACTATAAATCATTACAAATCGGAATAGAGACAATAAAAAAGGTCAATGGTGTATAAAGATTGTCTTGTCATTGTATATAAGATATAAATAGCAGCTTTTCCGTCGTCGACGCCTGCAGACAAGAGTTTTCTTGCAAATTTCGAGTGAGTTAGAACCGGGAACAGCAAGTAGCAAAGTTAAGGAACTGAGATCCAACAAAGAGAAGCATCTTACCACATAAAAACATACTAAATTATTACGCCACAAAAGAACATACAACGAACTTACAAAAGAAACTAAAGAGCCATACATAGGGCAATGAAAAATAAGATTGTTTATTGACCGAACATAGAATCACTGTGAAAGCATGCTGCATAAAGTTCTATAACTGTTGCACATCAGAGCAGTTGCTCATAAAAATATGTTCCCCCACTAACTCGTTCGCCACTTACGAGGCCTAATTTAATTGATTTTATAAACTTTATCCTGTCGACCATCATCTGTACAAAGCATGTTCTATATGAAAGATTTGCTTGCAATGGAGGAATGATGGATTGGTGATAGACTGGGGGTGGGGGAACCTTCTGTCTTGTCCGAAAGCTAAACCTTCAATGCTATTAGTGTTGGCACTTAGCAGGCTTCTTGCAGCTTTAGTGTCAGCATAACAGCCTTCTGTTGCTTTTGTATCACTTCTACAAGCCCGATATCCTTCTATCATGCAACGTAATATCCCTCCCGTGGCCTGCAAGAAAGGGAAAGTTTCTGAAAACCTTAAAGAGACCCTTCCTTACGAGGCATCATATGTAGGGAACTTCATTCCTATCTTAACAACTAGGGATGCCAGGGAAAGGTTTGAACAGTATAACATCGATAAGTTTATATTTATTTATGTTTGCAGAATTCAGTTACCACAATATTGCAGTAGAAAATACATTGTACAGAAAAAATAATTGAACAACAAAGACTATTGCTAGTATATATAGAATATTACATAGGTAATCACCAATAGCATGACAAATCATTAAGAAATATAAGGTAAAGTGTTACAATTTGAATGCATTTATGTTTTATTGTTCATTTAAGTGTTATAGTACCTGGGCGACCGAGCTTCGCTCGTATTTTCTTTTCTTTCCTTTTTTTTAATTGTGTCTTTTTAAGAGAAGATACTTATTTAGACAAACTTGAAAAGCAAAATGTTAACTAAATATAAATTTTCATCCTAATTGTTGGAGCCGTTTCCGTGACGAGACCTTTAATATCCTGGCTTGTTTGTTGAAATTGGCCCATTAACAGAGAAGTTATGGCCAAAATAAGGTTTAGACTAATTGTGACTGTTACGCGTTGACTAATATAGTCAACTTTCTTTAGGTTTGCTGAAAGCTCTTAGAGTAATTGTGACTGTTACGCGTAAAATTGCGTTTTTTTTTTTTTTGTTTTTTTTGTTTTTTTTTTTCCTTTCAGGAATGACACCTATATAGATAAACTTAATAAGCAAAACTCTGTCTGAATGCAAAATTTGATCGAAATTGTTAGAGCCGTTTCCAAGTTAAGCGGAATGTATATATATATATACGAATTGCTCGTTTAAGTTAAGTGTTATATAACTAACTAAACCCGGCGCAACAGCCCATGAAGAGCCAAGGCCTACCGCCAAGCCCCTACATCCCCCACCTCTGCCCACTACAGGCGTCATTGGTGGGGTGCAGTACTGGAGAGCGGAACGTGGTCAGCACCCCGGTCCTCCCGGCCAGTTATACGGTCTTCACGACCTGGGGCCGCTACTTCTCCACCAAGAAGCTCCTCAATTGTGCCACCGGGACGTAACGAGGCTGAGTGCACCCCGTGCCAGACCTCCCAGAGGGGGAAAATCTCCATGCCGGGTCCTCTGCGCCAGAGACAAGCGCCCTACCAACTGCGCTTCGGAGGCGGTCAAGTATGAATATTTAAGTTGTTCAATTGTTTCATCAGCACTTATAACTCAAATATCTATGTAAACCAGGTAATACGAAAAGCGATATTGATCGGATTGCAATGAAAACATAAATAAGAATCCAAATGTTGTGTACTCCTAAGTCTCTTATGTTTGTTTTTATTGCCACCCCAGAAGAAAACAGGCTTATTAGCGGATTTACAAACATCACATGACATATACGTTACACAGGGAGAGGAGAGAAAGATGGAGAGAAGGTATACGGGGAGAAAGTGCAAAGGAGAGAAACGAAATGGAGGGAAAGTGAGAAAGGAAGAGAGACAAAAGAATATCCACATTTAATACAATAACGCGAGCAAACCTATCACAGTCCTGCGTTCAAATAATTGAATAATATCTCCTATTCCGTCTTTCATTCTGCCTTTAGCTGTAGTGTGTTCATTCCCAGAAAGATGAGTTTGGGCTCCCAGCTTCTAATATTTTCACTTCTTTTGTTTCCTGTTCTCTTCACGGTGTTGTAGAAGGTTTCAAAGGGCAAATGCAGCTTGAATTTATTTATTTCCGGTATGATTCAGTTCCTTTAGGTAAACGTAAATATTGTCTGAACTAGAGCTTTAGGATTGGTCAGACAGATCCAGCCACTAGAGCTCAGCACAGCACGTAGTTGGGTCCTTTGTGACTTAATATGTGACCACTGGCAGGACGGGATGAGTAAGAGATCCGAAGGGCAACTAGATCCTGAAAGGCTAGAAGTGATGTTAGACGTGCCTTAAAAGATAACTCCTTTACCCTCATAACAAAGTAAGCTCTTTTAATCGATTATTAACATATGAAGACCACATAAAAAGAACATTCTAAGGCATATTTTTCAAAGAAAAGATATTCCTGCCATCTAGCGGTATTGCAGCTGAGCTTCATTTTTAGTGAATAAAATACAGAGAAGGACCACATTAAATCACGTTGGGAATATTTACTATGCAGTTTTACACAAAAAAACATTTCAGCTTCAGTTGAACGGCTTAAAAACATTCTACGAGTATGTTGTTACAGATGGCGTTGCTTATGAAGCAAGAATATGACTTTAGAATGTTTATATTGGATATAAACAAAGGCTCACTTTGAAGCCAGACCTATTAAGAAATTGAAGTAGTTCACTTCTCATACGTTCCAGTATCGATAACACTGTAATGTGGACGTAAGATTACTTCAGAAGAGTTTTCATTCATCACTTTTAACAGTAACTGCTGCCAACTATGAAGATTTGCAGGTTCTCAAGTGATTTTGTGCATCTGAAGCTCAAAGCTTCTTTTAAAACCTTCCCCACATGTAACAAAAACTATAAAGTGGATTATCTCATTTTGGAAATAAAAATAATTTTTTTTAACGACGCTGTCAATTTCCGGGATTATATCAACGTCGCCGGTGTGCCGGTCTCATTTTGGTCTTAGTATAATACTTGAAGTACAAAAAAATGTATAAGAAGAAGAATAAAATGCATGCATTGATATAGTACAATAATATTTTGTTTTCATGCATATTTCCGTTTGAAACTCATACTTTAAGCTTTGGTTCTAAGTCTATAGATATTGCATTCAATATGTGAAATGTAATTTTCTTATAAACTTTGAAAGGCTAATATCTCAGAAGTAACTTTTTGTGGTCTTCATATGCAGGGGAATTAAATCTTCCAGATATACATATCAACGGATAGCTAACCCGTGTGGAAATTAGGGGAACACCGAAGTGATACTTTAGCCTATTTGGCCAAAAGTCTATTTTTTTATTTTTATTGCAAAAAATGGACCATACCTTAAAAACATACTTGCAAGGTTTTAATCCCATAGGGAGGGAGGAATATATTTTGCATGCCATTTTTAAAGTCGTGCGCCTCTGCCTCTGCGTTTTAAATGGCCATGGCCACATCTTCCATTTCAACTTCAAACTCATTTTTCTCGGAAATGATTTTTGTTGCTTTCTCATATTCAAAATCTGCCTCCTCCCACAAAAATCTAGCTAGAGATCTAAATTATTTTTACAATATAGTTTAGAATATGGGTAATAAAATATCTGTTTGGAATTTTGATATTGCTTATCACTTTTTAAAAAACAAATAATTAATATGACAATGCCCTCTTTTACGACATTTTTAAACTTTGCGGTATTAAACAATGTTTAAAGAAAATTCCTTCCTTTAATTTGTTACAAAGGTAATAAAAAATGTAGTTTTAAAAAATCTACTCTGACGTTCAACCTCTATTGGAGAGATAGATTTTGATTACATCCAATAAAATTGATATAAATTAATTAATATATCAGGAATGCGATTAAGCGCTGCAGCGAAATTTGGTACACACATTTCTTTAGTTGCTAGTAATACCTGTACAAAAAATTAAACCTCTAACTGCAATACTTTAGAAAAGTACATTTTTCACTTCGGTGTAACCTTAACCCGAGGTCTCAGTACGAGAGGGAAACATACGACTCTCATACAATCGAATTTAATACACATTTTCCTGAGGCTTAACCTTCCGGAACTGCCCTTGATTTCGAAGTTGTCGGCTTGGAGCCAGAAGGTTACATCCAAACTCCAAAAAAGAACCCTCCGCCAAGTTAAAAACTTCACCTGAACTGTTTCCAATGATGTAAAAGGAAAACGCATGCTCTTGAGTAAGAGGGAAACACAGTCCTGCGGGACTTCTAAATTGAGAAAATGTGTCTGCGTTCCCAGAAAATGCGTCACTTCCCCCAAATGTGTGACCTCGGGGATAATTTTCTGTGTATACATCAGCCTGCCGTTTTTTTTTATTCCCTCCAGCTGTGTTCGTCGTCCCCTTGGACTTCAAATTATGGGGAATGAGAGGATAAAGTTTTTACTACAAAAAGCGTAAAACTACTAGAAAAGAATTTGCTCAGAGTTATAAATGTTCTTTTTCCTTCGCCTATAGGTATATATTCTGTTTTAAAGAAAACCGTATTCTTTTTACTATCAGACAAGTCGTTCAGCGAAAACGCTGTGCATACATATGAGAACATATACACAGACGAATATAGTACAAGCAAAATCACTTAAGCAACTCTGCGGCTGAAAAATGACTGAAAAATTATAAGATATATATTGACACAATGTAATATATAATATATATTTGAACATAATGTGGGCCAAGAAGGACTCAAAAACAACCAAATTCAGCGGAAAGGAGTGGTAATCTATGAATCTGAGGAGAGAGAGTATTAGATGAAAGAAAATTAATTATTTTAATTATTTTGTTGTTTAACGACGCTGTCAATTGCTAGAATCACATCAGCGTCGCCTGTGTGCCGGTATTTTGTCCCGCAGGAGTTCTTTTACATGCCAGTAAATCTACTGACGTGGAGCTGTCGTTTTAAGCACATTTAAAAACCATCGGTCTGGGCCGAACTTGAACCCGCGACCTTATCAGTAGAGTAGATGAAAGAGGGAATGTGTGACAAACAGGTGATCTGCTGCATGTGTGTAGAAAAACTGTTTTTCTCGACTTTACATTTTTTAGTAGACTATCTGCTCCATGCGAATTATATTTTGTGCTATGCTTAGTATTTATCCAGTATGAGCTCCATTTATGACTTCAACTTCAGTATTTATTTTCAAAATCCGAAAATTTATTTGTCTTTAAAAAACTAAATGCACAAAAAGGAGTTAAAAATACGTTCAATAATCATCAAAGCAATGAAATGAATTACTGTAAAAGTAATTATTGTTTCTTCCTGTCAGAGATCGCTGGTATTTATTGGGCAATTAGAGTTTATTAATAAAACTGTTGTGATATTTTAGTTTTTGCTGCGCATGGAGTATTTTGAATGTTAAGGTGTTTTCGCATTGTGAATAAATGGAATAATTAATTCCCTAAAACTATACAACAGATTGTGCTGGTACTTTATGTGGTAGTTTATAACATTAACATCCTAAGGTGTGCAAAGTATTGATTTGATACACATAGAACTATAGAAATCGCAGTAACAAGAATGAACACAGCAGTTGAGGTCACCTTAGTGTGATCCCTCAGAAATACAACACACTATGAAGTTTAACCGTAATGCAAGAAATAGTGTGGTAGTATCAGAAGCAAGGATTTGCTTGTTGTTGTATATTTCTGTAATATCGAAATGGAAGACCAATTATTGTGAGAAATAGAAATTGTGCCCAATTTACGGATTAATAAGCAATTTTTCTGTTTTCTTTCTTCCTTCACTGAAAGGTGCCAAGAAGAAACGCTTACGCTGTGGACACGCTGCGTTAGGCAGTGATGCAGCCGGCTCCAAATGTTTTCCGATGGGCAAGAGATGCTGAAGGGAAACTGAAGGAGAATTTTCTTTTCGAATAGTTGAGCCTGTCCTGGGGTCGGGTTATCGCGCATATCCGCAGACATACGCATGCAGTCGTCTTAGGTGGGGCAGGTGGGGTAGTTTCTGTTGAGGAAACAAGAAACGAAATATTTTTTTCTATATTTAATTACTCTGTCCAAACAAAAGCAATCTGCGCATCCTTTCCCCAGGTGTTTAAACAAATTCATGTTGACATTTTGTGGTAGTACTGTAGTTTTAGAAACATTGTTATGAATGTTTTTTAAAAAAGATAAGGAATATAATAAATGTTTCGACGGCAACAACCACAACAACAATAATAATGATAATGATGATAATGATAGTAATAATAATAAAAAGTATAACTTTGGACTGTTTCACAGAAAATCGGATAGTAAAAGATGTTCATTTACTTTCGATATACAGTTTCTCCATTGACAAATTCTTCTTCTTCATCATCATCATCATCATTATCATTATTATTATATTACTATTATGATTTTCATTATCATCATAAACATGTGATATTAGGAAACGCCCAGAAGCTTGGTCACGAGAGAGGTAAACAACTTGAGACGGCTCTGGTCTGAACTGACTACTCGATAACCTTTACCCCTTCCGTCTTCACGGCCAGTCCCGCGTGCATCAGAAAACATTTGGAAGCGGCTGTACTACACTAATGAACGAAGATGCTACCTAGCTATCGGGCTTCTATGCATTAAAATATTATTTGGATTGTCATATCGAAGCCTAAGTGTATGTTCCACCAACTCATCGTGCATGAACTCTGGCCTATTAAAAATGTCCAGAACTTTCATTGGATCCTGAAAATATAAAAACAAATAAAGCAAAATAATTAAGGAAAACCCTTACACCCCTTCAGCTTGAATTCTTCGGGTGGTTAGCTGGGTTTTAATCAAGTTTCTTACCCCATCCTCATCTTTGGCTTCCGAATAGTTCCATTAGTCAATCAGCTTCTGATTCCGCGAATGCAGCGCCCAATCAACTCTTTGCTCCTTCCTTCACGTCCATAATACGTTTACGATATCCCTTTGTTCTATCCTTTATGCGCCTTACCCTTTGTCCCACGTGACGAAAGGAAAGAAAGCAAAAACGAAGGACAATTACAGCGTAATTAGACCAATGAAGAAATCAAACGCAGTTTGTTGGCAAAACGTCGCTTTGGGTTTAACAACAGTCAAAATGGCGTGGTGTTTAATCGATATACCAATGCGAATTTTGTTACTTACACGCTTCCTCCTCAAATAACTTAGCAAGGCATGCTTCTAACATGAAGTCACAATAACGGTAACGGTGTGTGTTGCACTCACATGACTTTCTCTACTCATGTACTAACCATTCTTACACTCTCTTATCCATATATCTTCTTCGTGTTAGTTGAAATAAATATTTGTAGAAATTATCTTATTATTTCCTTGTAGGTGAAATGCTAATATGGGAATACAGTAGGCTTTGAGCGATAGTAAAACTTTTTAAAGCTTTCAAATTCCTTTCTCTTTGCACGGTGAACATAAAAAATGAACAACGATATTAAATTTGACAAAAGTTTGTTCGCCGAAACTGACACAAATAACAAGGAATATCTGCTTCAATCTACAGAAACATGTATTTGGACATAAACTGTGTGTTTTAGATCTACATTTTTGTATACTAAGCTTTAGTCTATCTTTTACGGTTTACCAGTTATGCAAAAGTCATCCAGAGTAAATAGGACTTCGTGGCTATAACCCGAAAATTCAAGATATACATTTCATTTGTCATAAAAATTTCTCAAACATATGGCATTTTAATCAAAATTGTTAGTCATTTTCAAGAAATTGAAAATTTTCGAAAAATTTTCCATGAAAACGGTAGTTTAGGCTGGAGAAAATTTCTTCAAAATATTTGTGTCGCGCGCGCGCACACACACACACACACAGTTTGGCTATTTTAGCGACTTCTTTGCTTTAATCTAGCGTGAATACACGTTCTAAGGTTGGCACTACTATCGTAAGCGTTACCAGAAGCCCGAGTCCAGCTTCAAATATCGCTGTGTACCTGGAACTGTTTACTGACGTGCTGACTCGCTGCAAAACCGATCCCGTCAAAGATTGCTCACCCGATGCTATCGATGCATTTAGATAAATGAAATTGCAACAGCATCATTTTATATGTTAACAAACTACTATGCACTATTGCAATAATTATTAGCACTTACTAACGGTCATGTGCAAAAGTGGTACTGTTGAGTTAGTGACAGTATTCCCCCCTCTGGTGGATAAAATGGACTTAAAGATGGCCATACGAAGCATTTAGTTGAATCCCTTGTGACCTATGATTGGTCCCCGCTACTGCAGACAACGAGAGACGCCATGGGGTGAGGTTGCTATCTCTAAGAGATTTTCGTGCTTGGTCAGCGTCGTTACTGATAACAGTGTTCAGGAGAAAATTGGAGTGGCCTCCTCCCACTTGAGCTATCTTATCTCAGGCACGGGTCCCACTTTATTGCTCCGTTCCACCCTGCCGCTTGTTCCCTCTCTTATAGCGCCTGCGTCTACAATAAACTGCACGTAAAAACGTGATTTCCGTCCTTGCAGTGCGTAAATAAAATGCCTAACTAGGTTTTACTGTAACGTACAGCATATGCTAGGCATGTTCAGCTTCATAGAGCTTATGGTCTATTTCCTTTTCTCGAACCTCCCATGATCTTCCTTCTGCTGTACCTCCCCATCGTAATTCTTAAGGCAACTTGGAATCTCGCATCTCCTCAATGTTAAATTATATGTTTAAAATGTTATCTTTCTCTGAAACTAGTGAAGCTACATAGTAAATTTTAAAGTGTAACCATACAAACATTTCGATCATGCTAAACAATTTCATTAAAGTTGTTAGCTACCAAGAATTAAATGTTTTTTTCTTTAGAATTGTATAATGCTTTGTTACTTATAATTAAGGCTATGGAGTTGAGGAGTCCTTTTATTTAATTAGTGTCTGAAGACGAGGGTGGAAGGGAAGATATTACATTCCTTTTAAAAAAGTCTAATGGCATTTTATTCTTTGATCAGCCGATTTCGAAAAAGTAATTTATCAACATTGGATGCGTAATTCCACAAGAATGTGCGAATATAACAATGTGTTATTTGTGAGATGCTTAGAGTAACTTATTTCTGACATAGCTTCGGTAGTAATTATGGGACATCGTACAGGGTTACGAAATAATTAATCACTTAAAAGACTGAAGGAATACTCGGAGCAGCTCTTTCAGACGTGAAGTCTGCCGACAACGTTGCGTTGATGTTGGTGAGGGAATTGACCTAGTTTGTGGATGTAAACAAGTCGGGTGCTTTCGCTTTCGTATAAGTTTTGGGAGCTAACGCTTGTAATTGGCCTACACTCGCACAGTAAATACGGAAGCACAAGGCAGGGTATGAACTTGTTCTCAAGACGCACCGTTACGGTGTTTGTTTATGTACTGAGCTAGGAAAATGACCACCCTCACAATCTGCAGTGTTGCCAGTTTGTTTTCACAAAACTAAAATATCTCCGTAGGAAATGGCCAGAGACAAAAATGTAAGATACAAAATGTGTTCCAAATACCGAGATCTACCGCCGGTTTAAACTAATGTAAGTTCCCTTCCACCCGTATATATCCATTGCGGATCATTACAGACCATAAAATTGTAGATATTTGTCCTTTTCTGGCTTTCTGGCACTTTTTGTTTAAATGTCCTTTTCGGCCTTTTTGTTTCATTTATCAGCTTTTTTTTGCTCCAACTTTACCTCCTTTTGGCTATCTTTTTCCTGTCCAACTGAGTATAATCTCAACTTCAATTTCCTTTAATTAAGTTGCACTGTTAAGAATGGCTGCAACAGGTATTTGAGAGGATCCTTTCTATTGTATCTATGCCATAAACACAGGGAATATATACGTTCTACGAGAAACTACTGAACCCTCCCTAAATATTCTATTATTTTTTACCAGTATCATGACCATGACCTTTACCAGAAGGTAGGGGCATATAGGTTGTATGTGCGTTATGTATGACGGCAATTTGAGAGTTTTCTGAAGAAATTTTGACCATAAACATGCCTAAATCTAAGCCTAGTAAAACTTTTTTGTGACAACTTGTATCTGAATTTGGAGCGGAGATATTTTCTGCGGATGCAAATATTTTTTCTGCCAATACTATGAGATGAAAGCTTTTACACAAAAGCAATTCCATGTCCAGCAGCATATTGGACATCAGAAACCCCAGAAAACACAGAAGAACAAATTATTAAGCAATTTGGATCACTCCTTTGTCCTTTATTCAGCTTAGGCCATTTTTAGATATTTTAGGTATTTTGAAGGTCCTTTTGGGTAATTTGTGGGTCTTCAACTCCGAGCCCATTTATAATCTTCCAAAACCTGATTACAATCATATTGTTTCAATATTTTTTCAAGTGATTTCAAGTTAGGATCTATAATCCTATATATAATGGAGACTTTGAAACAAATAGTAGAAACAGTGATTGACAACAACTATTAATTGGATGCCTTTAATCAAAAAATTAAAAGACAGAATTTAGTCTTGCCATCAAAGTAAAAATTAGCCATGGTTAAAAAAAAATTTACAGTCATGTATTATACACCATTTAAAAGAACGAATTTTCAACGAAAATCTATTACAAATTGGCTTAAGTTATAAACAAACAAAATTTTAAAAAATAAACACGCACTCAAGTACACCATCATTTAAAACAATCATTTGTAGCTTTACATCATAACCTGAAAACTTTACAGTAAAATCAACTTTCTAGGCTACGCATTTCTATTTCGTTCATTAGTGTGACGTATCGGATTTTATGTCAATCAGCGGCTGTCACTTTTCACAGAATGCTGATGGTAACATTTTTAGATGCGAAACTGCAGCCTAAGGCACACTTGCAATGTCAAAATATAAGAGTATTATTTCAAATTACAAAATGTTTGTTTCAGCATTAACTTCCAAATAAAGCTCAATGTACAATGTTTCATATTTATATCTCATTTTCAGAAAACAAATTGCTCCCTGAATAACTATATCCATATTAGCAGTTGCGGTTGCATCAATTACATTGTAGGTTAATATGAGGTATTGTATTAGTATTGAAATTGTGCCTCTGGCAACAACCATCACAAAACAGTTGCACACGAACATTAATAGTCAATGTAGTCTATGCAATCCAATGAGTTTGGAACGATATGACAATGAAAATTGATACCCTCGATTTCTACTTCCTCTGCTACCTACCTATAGGTAACATTAACGTTAACATTAAATTGTGGTTAAATTCATTCGGATTAAGGTAGAAATGCATTACAGCATTGTTCACACAATGTTTGCGAGACAGTGAAATAAAATTCAAAAGGATTATCCGGGCTTGTGGGCCGTGGTCTAGTGGAAAATCTCCTTCCAGACGTTTTGTTTGAAGCTTCATCAGTTATCGCCGAGACTAGCAGAATACTACGGTCACACCACTGAAGATGTTCGACGCAGCTTAGAACGAAACGTCTGGAAGGAGATTTTCCACTAGACTACGATCCACAAGCCTGGATAATCATTTTGTATTTTATGATACCGGCTGTGAAAGCATACGTAATTTGATCAGTTAGTGAAATAATGAACCAAGAAGCTAGATGGCTCCAAATATTTGACACAAATTATTTTTTCCGGCGAAATGCTTGTTTATTGACAATAATTGTATTAGAAATATTTGATACACTCAACATGTAGAATCCCTGGTTAATGTACAGCCGAAGAGTAGCTTCCAAACTGTACACTACTTCCACAGAATCGATTGCCAGACATGGTGTTCAATATCTGCTAATAATTGGTGGCTGATGCAAATCAAATTAGAAATTACAACATAAAAGTTGACACAAACCAATTTTCTTCTGCACTGACACCTTGTTTCAATCAGTGAAGTTAAAAAGCAGGTTGTAATGTCAGAATCAGGATTTATCAGTCTCCATTAAGTTTAAAGGCACCTGTTTCCAATTAACAACATGTGCACTTTTGTGAGTGTCTCGCAAATGATGTGGAATCTGTCAAGTGCCCGTTCATGAACACGAGGAGATCCAATGTGTTCGATCGTTTGATTCACTGCATTGACATATTTTTTGCTCGCCTCTTTAGCGAGTCAATGGTTGTGAAATACGTTGCTGACGTAGATCACTCGTGTTTCAACTCCAAAGCCATTTTACACGGTCCTTAATTATTAGGGAGCCTTTATCTCCAAATGCATTTAGAAGTGGTATGATGCGCTCAACTGACGACGGTGATTTATGTGATTAAAAATCTGATTTGTTGCATTCGCATGTCTTCCTCTACTCACAGTTCGACAACATATTGTTGCGAAAGTTATTTGGGCAAACCTTGACGTCATCTCTCATACATCGCTGAATTACACTACAGTAAATCAATAGAATCATTAAAACCAAGTTACACTCAAATTAGCGTAATAATATAAAAACAACCATAAACAGCAACAATTAAAATCAAAAACATCAATGGAAGATCAATGAGCATTATAATATAAGAATTGTATTATTACACCTTTTTAATATTGTAGCAAAGTGGCACTGTAACAGATCCCACTCCTGACACCATTGTGGCAAACCACAATTCCAGTTATTTTTTATGTCGCTTTAGTTTCTCTTCTGAAAGTGAAACACAAAACACAGTTCTCTTTTATCGTCGTTAAAATACTCTATAGCTACTCATGAGTCACAGCTGTTCAATCCTCTCATTACCTTGACCCACACGTTCTATCTTTCAGTTATCTCTAACACCTAGCTTGGACTATCACACTCACTGAAGCTGCTTCACCCAACAAACAACTCCGACACCACAATTAAATGTTCCAAAACTGACTTTGACGACACGCACCTACATTTCTCTCAACAACGACCCCCCCCCCCCCACACACACACATTGCCAACAGCTGGCTCGTTCGACACTTACGACTCCATCACAAACGCTACTCGCTTCACTCGCCGTCGCATCCGCTTATATAGAACGGGAATGGCCTAGCACGGATCTTTCTAGAAATTCACCTTTTCTCGAACTTCTCATAAACAAGCCGTCAGTAGAAAGTTCACGAACGACATGGAAATCCTTTGTTCTGCCGCTCCATTTTCGTTATTTACTCGCCGCGAAATTAACAAAATATAAGTTGTGATGCAGGATTTTTAAAGAATCTTTGAATACTTCTTGTTAATATAGATAAAATGTGTTATACATTTACACATTCCGTTGTAGCTATCCGAAAGAATACAATAAGTAAAGCAATCGTTTCTTTTCTTTCTTTTTTTTTCTTTTTCTTTTTTTTTTTTTAAGCTTGAACTGCTTAAAAACTCCATGTAAATCATACACATAGAACTATTCAGAAAGAGAGTGAGATCAATAAATGAAAACAAAGTAATCCAACTGCTTCAGTAGTATGTTTAAAAGGTATGTATATTTGATAAATATTTTATAGGCTTTCTAAGAATGTATATAACGTTTTCATCCAAAGAATGGAACAAGGATCACTTATATGATGTTTGAAAAATTATAAAGACAGAATGCTGCATTATTGGCTACATTTTCTCATGGTAAGTTATGTTTCTAAGTATGTTAGCCCCTTCCTAGAGGAATCGTGCATCTGTCTCTGGGTCCAGTGGTCCTGAAACGTATATCATGAATTTCATGCATGCTGCAGCTTTATTGGAAAATACAACACACTTATCAAGATATATGGATCTATTAATCACAAATGTATCTCCATATCTTCGATCCTTCAGCATTTCTGGGGCGGGCAACAGATTTACAAGTTAAAGTATTAGCCCTTGCACTGAGCTGATGCAGAAAGCAGCAGTTCACTACTGCGCCACTAGGGAATATTGGTGCTGTGCACGCGAGGTCATCAAGTAACCGCATTCCTCATCAGTTTACTTGCTTAACAACCATTTCACTCTCGTCATCATTTATAGCACATCCTTAGTCTTTATAGCTACATTTTTACATTTAATTGGTGTAAATGTATGATAAACCACATTGAATATTGCGAGATAACTTACAACAGGTAGCTCATTGCAACCATGATTCTAACTCGGGCTATCCGAATTACTTTTAAACCGTAAAGATGGACAATCAGCAACATAAGCAAAGAATCAAAGGAAAACGGTACAAATTGTTTATTTACTTATTTTTTTATTTATTTATTTTAGCCTATGTCATTCCTTAAGGGCTAAGGCCTTCTACTTATTTGTAGGGTAGCGCAATAAAGTCTCATTAGGGGAGTTAATCCTAAGGAGCACATTCCAGTCCTATCCTTCTGTACATAAAGAATTTTACATTAACATTGTTTTTACAGTAACACTTTTTAAAGTTCTACTGCACTACTCTCTCTCTCTCTCTATGTATGTGTGTATATATTATTATTATTATTATTATTATTATTATTATTATTATTATTATTATTAATTATTATTATTATTATTATTATTATTATTATTATTATTATTATTATTATTATTATTATTATTATTATTATTATTATTATTATTATTTTACATTAACACTGTAGGAGTTCTTGTCACACTTCTATCTCTTACACGCCTTGACCATAAATATCCCTCTTTCTACTGAAAGAAGTCCGCCCATCATGCCCTCTGCCTGCCCGGGCATCTTCTTCCTATTCTGTGCTCCCACATGATTGTTCTATAGGTCCATCTGTTGTTACACCTCCTCGCAACGTGTCCTCCCCATTTCCATTTGAGACGCTCCGCCATGATAACTGCATCTCACATGCCCTTTCTCCTCCTGATCTCCTCGTTATGTCTTCTGTCCCTGAGTGTTATGTAAAGTAGTTTCCTTTCCATTTTTCGTAGACATACCTGGATCATTCTCTCCATTTTCTCTTTTAGCAACCATGTTTAGTTATACAGTAAAAATGGTAGTAGGTAAGTATCTCTCTAGTAATTCTGTCCTGAGGCAATAACTGAATGCACGGGGACACTCTGGACTTTCTTCCCTAATCAATCAATTTTAATGAATTGTGAAGCTAAATTCTACCTGCAACGATATATTGTTGGTATACGTTTAGTTGCTCTAGATTAAATAGTTTTGTGATTTAAAATTATTTATTATGTTTTTAGAAAGAATTGAACACTAATACCAGGTAAACTTTTTGCAGTTTGGAAGTAAAACAGAGTCCTGAAGTTTGATATGCTGCTTTTTCTATACCTTTGCAATAAACTTGTGCACGTATTTTCCAGCATATTAATATTTATTAGAAATATGAATTTTCTTCTATTTAGAACAGAGTAAAAAGAAATATTACTAATATGTTCAAAGAAAAAAAGAGCATATACTTGCGTGTATGAGTGCAGTCAACAAGCCAATGCACAGTTTTCTTCAACAAGTTGTATTCTACACATGCTGAAATTTTCAGCTTTATTCATCAATATTTGCTGCAGAAACTTTACCCCAAAGTACAAAAGTTGTTATATGGAGAGAAAGCTATTCAAAGTTTTGGAACACAGTTACTACAATCTTTAGAGTAAAATCATAGAACTCTCTCAAATTCACTGTAACACATTCTTCTTTACACACTACATAATTCTGTTGAAAACATGTTTTTCAAAACAGTTATGTCAACAAGAACTTCTGTATACAAGAGAGCACACGTAACACTTTCAGCTGTAGAGTTATTAGTATAAGATTCGTATGCTGTGGAATGTTTTCATCGTATTTGAGCTGAAAGTTTAGCTCTCTTTTTCTTATCTCTTTACTTTTCTCATTATATTTACTAAAAAGACACAAATGATACAACAAAGATCGACTACATATCAGGATGCTTTAGCTGTTTTGTAAGCAACGTAATTCATTTGTTATATTTTTATATTTTGTATAAAATGCAGTAAGAGCAGCCAACGTTGATATTTTAAAGGCAAAGCCTTAGCTACCAACTGAAATCTGACAGATTTTCCACATCCACTTTTCATTCCGAGGGTCTAAATAAATTTGAAATGCACCTATTTCTAGGTGGATTTGACACATATTTAACGGCCATATTCTGGACATGTTGAAGACAATATATCCTCAAAAATGTTTTCTGAAAAACATAGCAGTTTTGACCATTTTGGTACCAGTGTCCCCTTAAAGGGACTAGAATTGCTAGACAATAGAATTAGGAGGATATGGCAGTAACTGAAAGCAGACGAAAATGTAAAGAAGCAGACAAGAGAACAATAATAGCAAACGATAGCGAAACCAGCCAATTAAAACGAAAAAGTCAAATAAAAGAAAGAGAATGGATGATCCCAGTCCAAAGCATTCTCGACAAATGCAGTCAACAAGGGACCATAAAATATGTATATTTATTGTCCTTTTGGACTCTTTCCAGTTTTGTTCGAACAAATTTCGCCTCCATTTCTCTTGCTAATTCATGAGGTTTAACCCCGACCTCCAGCACACTTTGTTATTCGGATAAGAAGACTGGAGCGAATTGGTGACGATGGTACAAAGACGAATTCCCTCGGGAACTGGTCTGAGAAACGGCGCTCTAAATAGAACCTTAGTCTAGACGCCGCCGCCGTCACTCAAAGCCTTGGTCCTAAATAAAGGAATTCTCTGTTGAACATGCAACCCGCTTTCCATGGGTTTCACATGCTTATGTTAATGATTAATATGAATCTTTAGAAAATGAAATGAATAAGCTTAGGAGGAGGGTTTTCGCCTTTCAGACTTCTTACCGTTTTGTTCATTTAACTCACAGCAAAAATTTAAAAGGCTGCCGATAACTAAATGAGTTAATGCTAGTATTAATAGCCTACTTTTCGCACAACATTATTTTCGTTTTTCTACTGTTTACTGTTTACCTGCAGGTAAAACTACTCGTAGAAATGAATTTCACAGCAAGTACGCATTCCGTCTTAAAGAGAAAGGTATTGTTAGGAAAACTATCGTGATAGAGCGAAACTTGGATAATTCGCATGTTTATAATTCGAAGATTTCTTCTTGGTCCCTTGAATGCTGTATTAGAACAATGTAAACAAAACTCACATGTAATTCTAATTTTATTTTCCTTAATTCGAAGTTTTTGTTCAGAAATGTCTAATCTAAACGCGGAAATTTAATATAACTTAATCCTTGTGTTACTGAAAAAGAAGTCATTACTCTGGGGCGTTTGTTTTGTCGGAATGCGATTGGAATGCTGTTTGGGTGGTGGAATAGCTTTCCTAGCCGTCGGCCTTGAGCTGCTCCCACATCCTCTTGTTTAAAACACGTGCGCCTTTAGTTATCGCTTGAGCTTCCTACTGTTCAGCGTGTTGCAAATCAATGCCACTATGTCTCTTAGTAAACCGCGTGTGTTAACATTTGCTGAAGAAGTCGCCGTCATTCGAGAAGTTGATAAGGATTTAAAGGAAAAATCTGAAATCCCGAAAGAATACGTGAGAGTCGTAAAAGAATGAGACAACCGGGAAAATCTGATGGATGGATGGATGGATGGATGGATGGATGGATGGATGGATGGATGGACGGACGGACGGACGGACGGACGGACGGACGGACGGAGGGACCGACGGATGGATGGACCTGTATTGCTAAAATCTCAATTTTAGATGTAACTATTGTAATTCGAATTTTGGATAATTCTAATTTTTTTCTTGTCCCTTCAGCTTCGAGCTAACCAAGGTCCACTACATAAATGATATTGATATTTATTTCCAGGGCATAAAATGCACAGCAATGTCAATACATAAAACACACTATGATTTAAAATCTTCTATTATAAACCTATACATACTGTTGAGGATATTAGGTGCTGATATTTTGTTAATTTTATTGGTACCTTAAAATGTATTCACTTCTGTGTTAGTTGTGTTTTGTCTTCGTGTACGAGTTTTCTCACAAACCAGTCATATAGTGTATTACCTATAATTTTTACATGGTCGTAACTGCGCTGTGAAATGAACAATGCCTGTCATATAAACTATGTGTTTTGCTTCACACTTAATGCGTGACCTACTGGTCTACGTTTTGTGAGGTAATTGGCCTTGCAGAAAGCATTCTAAGTCGGTTCCGGTGTAACATTCGTTATCGTCAGACCGGCCCACTCTGTCCCTGCTTATAAAGAGGTAGTAACTAACCTGAAAACACTATTCTTAACATGTAAAATTATAATTCCGCAAATGAAGCAAACATGTTCATTACACCGTTCTCAATTACCAATAAACGTATTTGCACCTATGTCCCTAAAGCCCTATACATTGTTAACGCTATTGATTGCTAGGATTATATCTGTGCCGCCATAGTGCCAGAATTTCATCCTGTTGGAGTTTTGTTACACGCCAGTAAATCTACTGACGTGGGTCTCTCGCTTTTAAGAACCATCGGTCTGGACTAGATGAGAACCCGTGACCTCAGCGCCTCACCCAGCCACCAGACCGACGTACATTTGAAGTGATACAATCTCAAATCCCTTTAGAGCAGGGCTGACGAACCTTACTCACCAGGTGTGAACTTTGTAACCGTGAAAGCGAAAACCGATTCTAGTTAAAGCGTGCTACTGTAGTTTGGAGGTGGATGGACTGCTCTCTTGACACTTGCGGAGTAACGTTCGTCGGCCCTGCTTTAGACTCTTGGAACATCTACATGTACGTATATAACTACTTGTTATCATACGTGAGGACTAACTTACGAGTCACATGACGCATATTTGCTCATATTCTATATAAAAATATGATATATTATACCCACATGACTTTTTCTGCTCACTCTGGCACAACTATTCTTAGAAAAGCGTGTTTTAATTGAGATAAACATTTGCAGAAATTGTCTTATTGCAAATTTCTTTGTAAACACAGTAGGAATAAGGAATACAATAGCCTTAAGGATACTCAAACTTTGTTAGAGTTGGTCACTATGTGATGGTTTTGAAATTATCCGTCTTTTGCATTACCGGGAGAAAAACGAAAACAAACAAAAAGAATAGGCGTACGCCTTGCGTATGTGTGTCCGTGTGTATTTGTCTGCTAGAGGCACAGCTCAGAATTGAAAAGTCGATTAAATACTTAACTTGGATTTAAGTTCGGCATCTTCAAGAATGCAATCGGAAGATTTTCGAACCCAAATTACACTTTAAATGGAAACATTTTGGAGAATTTTTTTTTAAATCCAAAAAAGTTTTGATTAAAATGGCATACCTATGTTTAATGTTTTCATGATAAATTAAACATATATCTTGAATTTTCTGGTAATAGCCACTGAATTTAAAGAAAAAGAGTGAAGTTCGGTATTTTCAAGGACGCGACACAAACATTTTCCAATCCCTCCCCCCAAACTATCTTTTAAATGGAGAAAGTTTCGAAAAATTTTATTTTATTAAAAACTGTTCTAGCGATTTTGATTAAAATGACATAGGTATTTAACACATTTTCATGAGAAATTAAATGTATATCTTGAATTTTCTGGGAACAGCCACTTAAGTCCCGTTCATTCTGAATAGCTTTTGCACAACTTATAAACTTTATTTTTTTTTGAGATCACTATTTCCGAGATATTTCCTTTTTGTGAGTTTGAACGTTCAAATATGTATGCTTTTCTCAAATAGAATGTGCTTTTACTTCGTTTTTGTATAGGTATTGATATTAACGGTTCTAGAAGCCTTTTGTACTTCCAGAAACATGCGAGACTTTGTATTAGTCGATTACAGCCTCCGAGTTTGTCATCTATCACAAACGATATTTCTCTCGGAGTGATCGTTAGCAGTTTCCTGGAAGCAATTTTCCAACAGCTGTAGGTCAAAGTTCACCAGCGATGGGATACGCCAACTTCTATAATATCCGTTTCCTCTCGCTTGTTTCTTGCTGTGGTTTGTAGAGAGCAAGATGGAAGTGTGCCGGAAGTGACGTTTGGTGCAAATGATAGGAAGGGAATGACATCGGAGAAGAGATACTTTGGAAGTGCACATCTGGAACCATCTCAAACTAAAAATGACTGGTCATCCGATAGTTTAATTTTGAGTAACCTAGAGTTAATCTGTATGAAGGGCAAGAGAAATACTATTATCTATTAAGGCATTCTTGTATTTTTGTGTGTAAAATTATTAAATGTTTCAGCTTTCCAAAACTGCTTTCTTTCTGCCCTACGACCGTTTAAAGGGCTTTAAATAACCGTTTAAATGTCTAACTGTGCCTGCTGCAAGTGGGCATAAACCCTTCTGATGCTGCGCTCTGAAAAGTTAACTTTTCAGAAACTTTTGAACATATCAGTTGAAATTTCCTATGGATCTTCTGAAACATAATGTGGGTGTTAAACCTGCTTCCCGAAGAGGCTATTTCTACATTGTCAACTTCCTATTTCCCGCTTTTGTTGTTACACAAAGTACTAGTTTTGAAAAGCTTGTATTTTGTGTTTGGTATTTAGAGTTTTCAGTCCTACACTGTGCATTGTAGGAACGTTGCATAGAATTTAGAAGAATTAAGGTGTTCCAGAGCTATTCTTTTCGTTTTAAATAATCGAATACATGATAATTATATCTTATTACTTAGATTAGTCCACTGGTGCAACTGTATTATTTTTTACAAAACTGAAAAGTGTATTTACGAACATTTGTTATATAACATACTCATCAGAGCAGTTCTGGTAAAACTAATATTATATCCATGGTGACTTCTAATGTCTTTTTTCTCAATAATGTGCTTTTTAGTGCTTTACTAAAAAAGTTTATTCTGGCCAAAATAGTCCTTCAAATGACTAGAAAGTTTAGACACACATACAGGAAAGCGCATGTATTAAACTAACATATGCTTTTTTCAGTATAATTTATTATTTTTATGCAATCACCAGTCCGAAAACGTCCAAAAACGCTTAAAGTACTATGAATCAAAATGTAAAACATTTTCTCCCAGATATATAGATATAACTTAAATGCATATGTGACTTTTGTGCTTATCTTAAGGAACACGCTAGCATTTTTGCTTTTCAGATACCTGCACATTTTCTTTTCAGAATAAGAATTATTGAAGTCCTTTATAATAACAACGTTTTAACAAGTTGTGATATAGTGGTATATTTACTTGTAATGTGCCGATAAAGGTGTAAAAACTTTAAAACTATATTAAAAACTGTATGGACACTACTAAAATTCCCTCGCCCTAATCTGGGCGAAAGTACGAAAATTTTCGCATACACAGGAAATATAGGGCATATCTGTGAATCCCTATTTATTCATTGATTTTTTCTCCTATTGAAAGATCTTCGACACTTGTTGACCGATATAGCTTCGCCGTAATATGTGAGACTCGCACTGGGAGGTTCTGGGATCGATTCCCGCTTATTTTCTTTATAGGGAAAAATACCAAGATAGCCAATGCTGCGCGGCATTTTCCTTTTCGCGTTATTGGCGCTCACTGCCGATGTCGCAGAAGCAACCTGCAAGGTACTTTTAAAGATTTGGTTATCAATCTGATGTTATCTAATGTTTCTTTGGTATGAACCCGAACTTATCTTTCAGGTTTCTTAGACCGAACACTTCCTGAGACTTCAACTATGTGGTTGTTGTAGGCCTGGAACATTTACAACCGTAAATGTTTCTGCAAATGGTATTGTAACAAAACGGCAATTCGACGGATCCCACTTCTGACACCATTGTAGCCAAACGGAAATATAAAAAATCCAGGTAACTTTTCTATCACTTTATTGTTCTCCAAATTTTAAATTTTACGACAAATGCACAGATCTTTCTCGTCGTTGAAACGGGTCATAGTTCTTTCTGCTATGATTATTGTTTTTCCGATAACCTTTCTCAGTCTTTCAATGTCTTTCTCCAGCTTCTCTGTCCCGACTTACACAACTAAACAGTAAAGCAACTCAAACTGACTCAAAACTAAACTAAAAACTACGTCTGGCTAACTGCTCATGCTCTCTATGGTCACGATGTCACGTGACCTTTCGAGATATTTTCTTGCGCTCATACACAATGACTCAGCGAGAATCAACGACAAGCTTCTCGGCCCCTTTTGTTGTTATCGCGCCGCCACGGCCACGAACACACAACCACTCCAGGCCACTCCCTCTCATCCGTATGTTGTTGTACAACCAATGTTACAGTATTTACACGAGAAGACTGAATTAAGACATACGAATCATAAATAAATACACGCTGTGGAATAGAAAACATACAAAACTACAAAAACCCAAACCCCACCGCAACGTAAGGCCTACGTCCGGCCGTTGCATCCCTCTCTCTGCCCACTACAAGTGTCATGAGTGGGGTGCAGAACTGGAGGGTAAGACATGGTCAGCACTCCGGGCTCTCCCGGCCGGTTATGCGGTCTTCGCAACCTGGGGCCACTACTTTTCAATCACTAGGTCCCCAATTAGCCCCACAGGGACCTAGCACCACGGACCAAGTCTTCCAGTGAGAGAAAATCCCCACACCGGTATTGGGAATTGAACCCGGATCTCCAACTTGGTAAGTAGTGATGCTACCACCGCGCTGAGGAGACGACCAGAAAATGTATGCTGACCTATAATATATGTTGTGGCTAAGCACAGGACAAAATAATAAAAGGTTCGTAATAACTGAACTGCACTATATCATTGTCAAGTGAGTATTGCACAACATAGAGTATAGGAAATCCGCGTCAGTAGCGTGACATCATTTGAAGCAGCGAAGAATCTGTGTCCATACGCCCAGTGAAAAAACACCGCGCAGCCGGTTCTTACTTCATTTGCTCATTGTGTAATACATTTATTCTGAATACATTCAAATGTTTTCAACAGATAACATAAAATTAACATTTCTTTCGCCTTAAAGTCAAACTGTCACTGAAGAGGAATGTTCCATCTTTCTACTTGCTTTAAATCACCGTTTTAACCGCCTATCTTCCCTTTACACACCACTCTTACAATCAATCATTGTGAAAACTACCTCATTTTAAACAAAAAGCTTCATCCACTCCGTTTTCTATCTGTAAAATACACTCAGGATGAATTCTTCTGGTACAATTCCACAAGAAGCGCAGGAATAACTTCTTTAAATAAAAAAACCACCATTTTGAATATTACTACACTAAATATGTCAAGAATGGCAATCGAATGTGCTTTCTTCTCCTCGGCTCTGGTCCTGCGGGAACAGTCTGGGTCGTGCTGCAGGTGCAGACCGGGAAATTGATTTTCCTCGCTCTTGTCCTCTCCCGAAAACTACTGCGCTTCTCTTGAAATATTCTGGCTTCACCTGGCGTCTTACAGACCAAGACAATGAGAGCCCCGCATTGGGGATTAAGGAAGCATACATCTCCCTAAGTTAGTACCAAGCTCTATCCCTCGAGGCTCTTTTCACCCCCACGCTTATATCACACCAACCTTTTCTTCCGGCGACACTTTGCATAAAGTGTTCCTAGAACATCCCAAAGTGGCATTTCAAGGGAGTGTGAGCAGGAGCACATAATCGTTCTTGTGTTGTTTAAAACCCAGCTTCATTAAAACAGATGAACTATACTACACTCATATGCAAAGGCATTGTACAGGGCAGCCCATATAAAGTGTTACTGGTGAATAAATATATATATATGTGTGTGTGTGTGTGTGTGTGTGTGTGTGTGTGTGTGTGTGTGTGTGTGTGTGTGTGTATATATGTATGTATATCCCTTAAACAAACGCAAAAAACTAAATACCAAGAATTCCAAATCTTATAGGAGTTACCGGCCTTCCAAACTGTAACATGGAAAGTATTTCATGGTACCCCTTATGGAGCCCACGGGGCCCAACTTCAGAATCTTAAATGAAACCATGGTAATGTGTATATTCTGGTTCTGTATTCATGTATGTACTATGTACGTATGTGTGTGTCACAATGGCCTTCTAAAATTTCAAATGGCAAAAGATTAATGTTTCTGAAGAGCTTTTTAATTTACTGAAGTCAGATAGGTTGAACATTTGCTAAGTTATAACAACTTTGTTCTTTATTATTTGCTCAGAACAATCTATTAGGCTAAATTAGATCCAATTGCCTTCCAAGGATAAGGAAGACAAAAGTTTACCCTTATCTTCAGAAGACGAATTTCAGATCACTTTTAACTAGTGCATGGTGTTGCCATTTGGCAACAAGGATGTTTAGTCACAGTTTTAGAATATTTCAACAGTGCTTCTTGTTCTGTTCATATTATATTGGCATTTAACAACAAAATAAAGGTATTGGTAGCTGTTTATTTTATAACTGCATCTATTTATTTTAGTATTATTGTAGTTTCTTTTTCTTCTTATTCAAAAATCAGAATCCATACAAAAGCAATCTAATGTAACCAGGCGCACCATGTCACTAGTAATTTTACGTGGGCCCTCCCCATCCTTTACTATAGTCACATTTTATTGCAGTAGCTGGGACTAAGCCCACGCTGTACGGCTTTGAATGGATGGACGACTACTCCATTTCGTCTGGTCGTTAACAGTCATGCCTATTCGAATTACTTTCTTTTAAGCTGCCTGTGACAAATACTTAAACCTATTCAGGAATCAGAAGAGGAACGGCATATGAAGCAATAGAGGGTTAAGTTCTTTATACCCCAGGACCCTTTGAGTCTATTCATTCACCACCCGAGAATATCCGGCCGGTTAAAGAAGTTAGATTAAAAATAGTAGGTAATGATAAAAAAGCGTAAGTAACACGGTTCTAATAACGTATTATAATCATTCGCAAAGTGTGTGGGTGTGTAGGCAATTGAAAACTACAGCTGTTAATTCAAATTCCAAGACATACCTTGATATTAAAAAACCAGCTGTTGCGGTTTCGATTTGTGAAGTTATTTTGCTCTTTGTTCTTCCACTACCACCTATATACAACTTTTCGCATAACTTTCTTCCCCGTTATTTAGATGTAAATTCCTTCACTCCTCCGTTGTGTTATATATAGTCGTATTTTTTCGCTTCCAACTACACATTTCAAATATTCAAATTAATACTTGTGTTGCAGTGGCACGCCTCAAACATGCGCAGAAGAATTCAGTTTCCTCATCTGGACTGATGTGGGTGTCGAGGAGTAAGAGAATAGAACATAATTATGCGCCAATTAGTACCATACTCGGTATCGTGTGGCAGCACTGTATAAAACAATACGTTTACACAAAACTAGTTCATTCATTGATATTTTACATATCAAAATAGGAGCTTAACATCAGCTTAAGCAATATCAAAATAACTTGGTTAATTACTCAATAGACACAGAACTACTAAGAAAACAAAGCCAAAACAAAAGAAAGGCCAAATTTACTGTGTTGTTATTCCATGATCGATGTGAGAGATGTTGTTGTAGTGTTTAACGCCCGCTTTTACTACTACGGCACCGCAGGCGGTGACACTGATGATACATGAAGATGGAGCACCGGTGGAATGAAATGGCGGGGGAAACCGGAGTACCCGGAGAAAACCCGCCCTGACGCCGCTTCGTCCACCACGAATACCACATGCGGGTCCCTGGGATCGAACCCGGGCCGCCTAGGTGGTAGGCGAGCGCGCTAACCGCTCGGCCACGGCGCCGCCACGATGTGAGAGAGGAGACCAACGGATATTATATGAACTTCCTGTTTGTTATTTTCCGAAGCCGTATTATTTTGTTGGCAACATTCGAGCTATTTGCGATTATCATTGGCAAAGATACCAATGGTCTTCCGAGCTTTTGTAGATATTACGATATTACATAAAATTAAATAATCATCTGAAATGAAGTGAAATTTCGAATTCTACGCTAGATAGTAACTTCTGCCTTGTAACACACACACACACACGCACGCACACGCACGCACACACACACACACAAAACACACAGACCGCTTTTATATACAGGGTAGAAGGGAAGTCATTACATTCCTTCTAATATGTCCTTCATAGAAGCATTACAAACAGAAGTCTGATGGCATTTTGTTTTTCGATCAGCCGATTTCGAAAAAATAAATGGTTTTTGATCCAACTTGAATGCGTGATTCCACAGGAGTGTACGAAGATAACTGTTTGTTACTTGTAAGATGCGTAGAGTAACTTATTTCTGACGTAGCTTCGGTAGTAATTGTGTGACACCACACAGGGTTTCGAAATAATAAATCACTTAAAAACGCGATGGAATACTCCAAGCAGCTCTTTCACACGTGCAGAAAGTCGACAACGTTGCGTTGAGGTTGGTCAGGCAATTGACCTGGTTTGTGAATGTAAACAGGTCTGGCACTTCCCCTTCCATTTAATGTTTTGGGAGCTAACGCTTGTGATTGGCTTACACTCGCGCACTAAACACAGAAGGACAAGACAGGGTATTTGTTTGTGTTCTCATGAAGCACCGTTACTGTGTTTATGTACTGAGCTAGGGAAAGTGACACCCACATAATCTGCAGTGTTGCCAGCTTGTTTTCGGGAAAACTAAAACATCTAATGGTCACAGACAAAAACGTAAGATACAAAATGTGCTCCAAATATTGAGATCTATCACTGGTTTAAATTAATGTAATGACCTTTCTTTCGTCCGGTATAATATATACAGGGTGATTATATATATTAATTCAAATTTCAAGACAAAACTATTTCCTTGAGAACATATTCCCAGTACGTACCCATGAAGTATGTTTTTGTACATCTAAAGCTGTATTCATTACTTCCCTAACCAGTTCTTTCCTTTTTCCTCTCTAATGAAGGACGCACTAACGGTGTTTGTGATGGCGCCCACGCCTTTTAGGCATGAGTTAAATATACCCGAGCACTTAAGAAAGTTGGAGAGCACTGTATTAAGTAAACCTAAAGAAATTTAACTAAGAAATTGACAAAAACGTATAAATCAATAGATTCAGATATCTTTAAAACTTACAATTTATGTCAAATGACTTTATTTGTGTCATCAATCACTTCCGAGATACTTCATAATTATTGGGATGAATTTTTCAATACAGCTAAAGGTATAATTAAACAATTTTTTCAAACGTTTGTCTCGTATAACGTGAAGTACTAAGATTTGATAAGCCTTGATTGTGCAATGAGACTACAACACGTCCGATTTTTATACTAATGGATACTAAAAATGCAATATAGCTTTGAGAACTGTTGTGTTACCGATATGCTCGTGTTTATCGACTGATATAAAAGACATTGATCCAGTTGTTACCTGATTATGTGCAAGGGCTATGTACAATCTTCTCAATGTCCGCAATTTCAATTAGTGTGCGAGCTAATACATTCGCCTACGAGAACCAACACTCCTACAAATGTATGTGTGGTGCATTTAAGTTGCTTGAAACACGCCAAACTTCATTTCCTGTGAACACGCGAGTTAAAGTGTTGAATATGTACACTGCCCAGCGTTATGACAGCGCCGCACTTGATGCTGACGTCACTACCAACATCCCCTACACTTCTCACTGTGACAGTTCTGTCGTTGGTTTTCTGCCGAATAGAGTGCGAAATCGTGTCTCATGCAAAATAAATTGTATACTCGAACCTGTTTTCGTCTGTGGATCAATCTGACCTATTGCACAAAGCGAATGAGAACGCTGAACGCATGAATGGAGTGACAGTTAGGACGGCTGTTTTCCAGCTCGGATTACCCTATTGGAGAAGTAAACAAATTAGGTTGAAAGGTCATAAACTCCATAGATAGATCAATAACATACATTTCAGGTGCTCATAAATTCCATTCCGCAAATGCAGATGGTACAGTGCGACATAAAGTGATAAAATTCACAGTAACAATTCATTTCTTGGTATGAAATCGATATAACCCATAAATATTTAGACATTTCGCACTCGAAATAAAGATGGTGCGATATTATGATCGTTTTATTAAAGCATGTGTCATTATGTGAGGGCTTTGAAATGCTATTCTCTTCGAACGACTACACAAAAACGAATATTTACCTACCACTAGCAAAAAGTATGTTTGAAAATACAAAGTAATAACGATCATGTTGGGAATGTTTACGTCACAAAAGCTTTTTTTTTTTAATACACAAACTGGTACTTTAACGACATTTACATTTTTCCTTTCTCTACCAAGTATAAGTATGGGAAGTATTGCATTCTCCAAAAATTCGATGTCAAGATTTCAAGATTTCAAAAAACAGCATTTTTAGAAAAAGATTCGCGCGCGCGCGTGTGTGTTTATGTATGTCTTGTATGTGTCTGTGAACAGCATAACTCAAAACCGAAAAGTTTAATATCTTTCAAGAATGTGACACCAAAATTTTGAAGAAAATTCCTCCATGCTAAACTATCCTTTACATGAGAAATACGTCGAAAATGTTTATTTTCTCAAAAATTGCGATTTTCATTAAAATGCCACATGTTTAACATGCTCGTATGGCACATGAAATGTATATTTTGAATTTTCTGTCTATACCCCATGTAGTCCTGATTACTGTTGAGGGCTTTTGTAATCGGTAAACCGTAAGAAATAGACCAAATCTTAGCACACAAAAAATGTAGATATCGTTAAAACACGCAATTTGTGTTAAATGATCTTTTTTTGTAAAATGAGCCATTTCGGAGGTATTCCTTGTTATTTGTCAGGAGTTTGCAATTGTTATACACGTTCTCAAATAGGAGGCCGTTATTCATTTGTATCTCTTTGTCATGCAAAGAGAACGAAATTTCGAATTCAGCATATAGCGACCACTCTTAAAACATGTGACTATCGCTTAAAGCCTTCTGTATTTCCCTTGCACCTACAAGAAAATTAGCAATAAGATAACTTCTATAAATGTTTATTTCGATTAACATGAAGTAGGAGAAGAATAAGGGTTTGTAAGAATAGTTAGTGAAAGAGTAGAGAAAGCCATTTTAGTGCAACACATCAGACTCTTGTCTATTTCTTACGCTTTAGAGTCATTCAAAGGTCATTCAAAATGAAGATGACTTCACAGCCTATACCCAGAAAATTCAAGATATATATTTTAACATGCAAATGTCTTAAACATGTTGTATTTTAATCTAAATGGGTCGACTCATTTTTGACAAACTCAAAATTTACGAAAAATATTTAATGTAATTTGCAGGTTTGGTTAGCGGAGATCTGCGTGCCGTGTCCTTGCAAGAAGTTCAACTTGTGTATCAAGTTTGCTATCTGGCTATCCGTTTTTGAGTTATCCTGTTCATACACAAACACATGCGTACACACACATTCATACATCTGTTTCGGTATATTGTGACAAATGACAAATCCAGTTATTTTTTCTGTTACTTTATTTTCTCTTCTAAAATTGAATTACAAAAACACAGTCCTCTTATATCGTCCTTAACACAGTCTACAACTCAACGCGTCCTCGCAACTCACAGCTTTCTGTCCGTTTGTAACCTTTACACACTCTTAACTGTCTCTCTTTACTCTCACTGTCTCACAAACAGCTGGCTTTGACGATACATTCGCTCAACACTCACTAAAACTGCTTCACCTCAAGACTAACTCTCGATCACTACTCTCGCTTTTATAGTTCCCGCGAAATGCCAGCGAATTCTCTCAAAAAATACTCCTTTCCTCGAACTTCCCGTAACAAGCCGGCAGTCAATAGTTTTCTCTAACGTACTGAAAAAATTGGTATTTGTTCCGGCCCCTCTATTGTTAGCTTGTTTACTCGCTGCGTAGTGGTGTGAGGTAGTCGACCTCAGCTCTCTTTGAGGTGCGGCAGCGGCAGTCGTCATCCTGGATTTTTTTTCTTTTTTTTGGGGGGGGGGGGGGGTTGGAGATTCAGGGATTCTCTAAACATGTATTTCCGGTGAAGTGTCGCTATCGAAATTGTGTACGGAATTCAATAAGCACGTCATCTACTTATATATATAATATAAGGCCTCCCTGCAGTCTAACATTCAAATATACTCTCATTTCCTTGCAGCAAGTACTTTAACAGATATCCCATAACAATTAGAAAATGTTTTGCAATAGGAGACAGAGTAACTGGTTATTTCCTTTGAGAATCAAACCAATAAAACCAATGTGCATTAGAGGTCATTAATGATTCCCAAAAAGCATTCCATCATTGGCAAACAGACACAGCTGCTGTCTGAGTTTATCGGGTCATTTCCATATTGTGGTATGAGAAATGCACGTTGTTTACACAAAAGGCGCTGATATCAATTGCACGCTAATAAGGTCCAACCTTCTACCAACAGTTTGCATGCAAACATGTGCAGCTGTGTAAACTTAGCTACAAAGCGAAGCAGCAAATAATGTTCATTCTTAGCTCACATGGTAAGTCTCGTGTAATGAACATGAAATATTTACTATTAAATCACAACCGCGTTCTAACATGCTTCGAAAATATTTCTGAAATAAACTAATTGTTTTCACGGTCGTATGCTTTTATGTCGTTCAAAGTATGGAAGTACAGAAGGATGATTATGCAAATTTTATACAAAAGCAAGGATTGCAAACTATAGGTATTGCGACAATATGACAATTTCAGTTACTTTTTCTTGTCACTTTATTCCTCTTCTAAGACTGAAGAACAAAACACAGTTCTCTTTTGTCGTCATAAGCACAATTTACAGTTCTTTGGAACCTTACAACTCACAGCTTTGCTATCCAATCCTAAAACTGCTTCACACATTTCGGACAAAGTGATTAAATTTCTCAAACCTGTCTCCGTCTGTCTGTCTCTTTGTCTGTCTGCCTGCCTATCACGGTGGGGATGCCGGCACGTCAACCAATGGCTTATTGTGCGTCAGACCCCGGAAGGAAGGGTGAGACAGTACCTACAGGCGGCCAGAAAGCATTACAGGCGAAATTACAACTACAGTGGGTCCCTAACAAGTTGTTCAGCCTGACGGAGTTCTAGATCGAGACAGCTCGCCACCACCCACCTAATGAATAGTCTTCCTGAAAGGACGGCCGGCCGGTCACAGTGCCTCCCCTCAGCTGAGCAGCGTATTTCCAAGGTGACCATGTGTCGGGGGATTCGTGAGTGCAATGCTGTAAAATATTAGCTGCAGTATATATTAAATATGTAATTATTGTTCAAATAAACTGAATGCATTTTGAAGAAAAATGCATAAACTTTGATTCGAACCAGCCTTAGAACTGGACTTCATATAAATAAAACATTTTGTAGCCCTCCACGTTAAACTCGTGTTCGTACTAGCTGTAAGGAACTAATAAGTAATGCCACGTAGATTAATGTCTCATGCTTTAATAATAATAATAATAATAATAATAATAATAATAATAATAATAATAATAATAATAATAATAATAATAATAATAATAATAATAATAAATAATTAGTAATTAATAATAATAATTAATAATTAGTAATTAATAATAATAAACCTAAATAAAAGCTAATGTAAATTAAATACAGATGATTAAAATAAAACTCACGTTAACTATAATTGTATCAATATTGGGAAGAAACAAAATCTGGATCCGTACCACAGGTAACCTTTCGGTTAATAATTATATTCTCTTTATTTCTATTCAGATACTCAATTTACAGCAATAATTTATGAAAGGTGGATAGCTTAAAAGAAGACAACGGATGGCTTTTTGTGTTGGTAGTTCGTTGTTAAAGAAAAACTCGTACTTCCTTACGAATAGCTTATTTGGTAAAGTTAACTTTTTCTGTTCCTGGATTACGTCTGTTTCTTTTCTCTCGTTGTGTTTGCAGTGCTTCTGCCTTTTGTAGTTCCAAGCGACGTTCCGCTCGAAACAGCGGTATAATCTGCAGTTAGTTTGGCAGTGTTATTCACAGTTGGATTCTCTTGCATCAGTTTGTTAAAAACATTGAAGAGAATTCACTTGTCACTGCATCCTCCACTATTCCTGCTTTATTGTCACTCAGCAAGCTACAGCACTTCTAGAAGCAGCCATGTGTATCGCCTGCTCATCACAGAAGAGGGTGAACGACACCAAACAGAATTGGCAATACACTTCTGAAATTGCGCGAAAATCTTGAAAAATAGAAAATAAAAATTGCATGTGCTTTTTATTCCATTTACGCTGCATACTTATTAGGCTTCTTTATTCAGTGATATCAGCAATATTTAATGTTTTGTGTACTCTTTAAATATTCCTGTATCTAGCACTTCCATTTTAAAAGCTTTTCTAAAAACCTTCTGAGCATTTTTCATTATTTAAAATGCTCCACGTGTCAATACTTTTCACTCATTAACTTCTAATTTCCAGTAAAACTTTTTTAAATTATTATTTTAGAGTATTACATGCAATTTTGAAATGTTATAAGTACGCTGTTTTTATTAATATTTTAGTACCTTGTAATTAAAACAGTTAAATTAATTAAATTCAGAAAAAAAACACTAATATCTCTGAAAAAAATAAATATCCTATTGAAAATTTAATTGTGGCTCATATGTCCATATTGTGATGATTTCTGTTCACTCTGAAAATATGAGAATTGTATATTTTTGCCTTCTTTAGTTTTCCCGTGCATATTATTTACTATTCCATATTTATCAAAAATTCGAACTATGCGTGATTAATATACCTCTTGAACATCCATAGATAATCGCGCAATTTAAGTTAGTGTGTGTTATGGTGCACTTTATCCCTGAATGGCTAACAAGAAAGACAGGTTACGCCGCGAATCGGAGTTACATAGTAATGATACTCAGCTAACATTATATACCATCATGATAAAACTACGTCTTTTAAATAAATTCAACGAGCAATTTTTGGTTGTTTAGAATATGCGCCGTACCCTGTCTATCTTGTTAGCCATGATCGCGGGCTAGTGACGTCATATGTTTACATCAAGTTGGATTCTAAGAGTAAAGTCATTATGTAATGCATGCTGTATAATCTAAATCAAGGGAAAATTTTCTTATAAATACATAATGAAAGTGACAGATCACCATGAAAAATGGCATATCTAAGTGTTTTGTCGTGGAGATTTGTATGCAATTCATTTTATTATGAAACATATTACATTCATAATTTCTCTACTCGCTTCTCTTTTACTTAACTCATTCACATGTCCTCTATTCACCCTTTAACATAAAATTTATAAAAAAATTTTGACGTATCACGTCAACACGGTTTTCACTACTCACTTTTCGTTTATCTTACACAATCATACTTTTTCTCTTCTCCCTCTTCTACAAAGAATTCATACAACCTTCTATATGATTGAAATAGAAATGCAACCTCTTACATTCACACAGCTTTCTGTACTTGTTTTTCTTCCTGTAGTATTTGGGGTTGTTCAACAGTGTTTTTGCATACGTTTTCTGGTGGTTTTTATTTATTTCGTGTTCTTTATAGTATCCAACCTAAGTCTAAAAGTGGTGGGGATAAAATCTTTAAATGGCTTGCAAGGTGTTTTAATGATACATTACTAACAACCTTAGCTGTAAATTGCTGCTTTGGAAACGCAGTGTTGCATAATACCTATACTCTTGTTCTCGAAGAGGTATATCGTGATCTGTGTCGATATTTCTTGTTTTAATCATTGTAACACTGGAAACACCATTCCATTCACCATATGAAAGGGTTTGGAATACAGGGCCATCTATCTTCTATTTATATGACAATTTTTTCTCAGCGTACAGCGGGATCGGGTTTACTGCCGATCGTAAAACTGGAATGATAAATGCACCTGCGGTTCAGTATAATATAACTACTCAGCTCTTGATGTATTGCTGAGTTTATTCATCGCGTATATCCAGAAATTTGTGGCAGCCATTAACATCAATCTCTAATCTCCTCCAAACCTCATCTTCAATTTTTTATATATAGCAAAACTTCACAAAAGAAATCACTTTTGCTTGGAATGCCTTATTCTCAGCAATAAAACACGAGAAATATAGAAGAAAATATGATCAGTAGAAACAGGAACCTGTGCGTTTGTCATAGAGAACTTCCTAATTCTACTACACTCCACTTATTCACTCAAAAACAAATAGAAGTGTGCTATGCAGAAATAAACCAAGCAACTTTGTTATTATACCAGTAACAATCACCAGTTAATGGTACAAATGAATGTTTCTTTATCCCACTTGGGTTCTCATACCATTCCTCTGATTGCCATGAAACTTTGAGAAGTAGTGCACATTCCTGTAAAGGTTTCTGAGTTGGTCAAACAATTTCACAATCAACACAAACGCAAGTAGTATCAACAAATTAGTGTATATATCTTTTATATATGAAAATGGATGTTGGTATTTTATATGAAAGTAATATACTACATAACCTGTTGACCGACACAATTAAAATTGGCACTTCTAAGTGTTTTTTCATGGAGAAGGTTTTTATGCTATCCGTAACCTATGCAGGTGTGCAACGTATTACATTCACATAAATTTCTCTACTAGTTTTTCACTTGCAGTTAACTATGATTGAAATAGAAAGGCGAGGTATTACATTTACGCTCAATTTTCTTTTACGACACATAATCACATGTCATTCTCGATTCCCTCTTCTGCATAAATCCATACAGTTTTATTGAAATATAAATGCAGCGTATGACGTTCACAGGGTTTTCTCTACTCGCTTTTCTTCCTGTGGTATTTGTTGTTCAACAGTGCTTTTGCATAGACTATTCCCGGTGTATTTATTTATGTTGGTTCTTTTTTTCTTTATGGTAGTCTAAGAAATTTAATTATCTCTTTGTTTAAGTTTATTAAGTAAAATGTTTAAGTGTCTCCATAGAAGTACAAGGCTATTGGGCAGCTGCACCTAAGCCTAAAAGTCGTAGGGGTAAATTGTAAAACCACGGTCAAGGCCCGGTCTTCCAGGTAGTAGAAATCTCCGCGGCCTCGGGCCAAACCCTCGGACCTAGGCCTAGCCCGGCCCGCGGTGCAGGTTCAGGCCTAATTTGAAAGATGTTCGTCCGGCTCGGGGTGGGCCGTGCCGAACCTAACAATGTTGGCCCGTGCAAACTTCTATCACTCAATACAACAGAATAAATCATAAGGTTAACTAGATTCATCCATAATAAACAACTAGAGCCATATTGGACAGCAGGATATAGCAGTAATTGCTTAACAAGTTTCTGTAAGGTATGAATGCGAATTTTAAAACTGTCTGTATTGGCCTGTGATACTATTCCAACTTCCTACGCTACTACAACGCTTGTCGCGTGGTTTCGCAGCTGTATAGGAATTGGTGCTATTTTCACCGACACTTTGTTGGACGGCAGAAAATGTAAGCTATTTTAAGGCATTCCATCAACAGTTCACCGTAAAACCACTGTCTTCATTTTTCCTAGTAGGGTAAAATCGTTCCAACCCTTACACAAGAGAAGACTTCTGTTTTCAGAGAGACGTACGTTTCAATAATCTGGACACGTACTACCTCCCCCCACCCTACCTCTTGCAGCGTAGTAAACGTGCACGAAATTCTGCTCAGTTTTTTACGCAAGCTTCCCAAACAGACGTGACGTTTTCTTGAAGAGAAACTCTCACAATTTACGTTCACCACACGGCGGTAATACATCACAGTAAACATGGCCATGTGCTAATATTGTTTTCTTTCCTTTTGAAAAGAATTTTGACCAGCTCACTTCAATGTAACCTGAACGCAAATGTTAACCCTAATGAACAATTTTCTCTGGAACTTTGAAGTTTTTCTTCCTTTTCCCACCTTTGTTAATTTCCATTTTTATCAGATTTTCCCCTTTTATTTCTCTCTCTCTGTCACACACACATACTTACATACACACACACACACACACACACACACAAACACACCACATATACTTTCTTCTCTCCGTTCATTTGCTGCGCATGTTAGTGCTATGTTTAGCTCAACATATAAGTGTGAGAAATTTTTTCTAAACTGAATATAGTAATAGATAAAAACTGAAGAGCTCTATTGTGCCCCCGTGCACAAAAAAAGTCATGTCTGGAACGCATAAACACATTAATATTAATATCATAACATTCTATTAATATCATAGTGTACTGCTACATTCAGTATAAGAATAACTATAGAAAAATACTGTAACAAGGAAAAATGCATTTACGGAGCATATTCACATAACATTTTCAACCGATACGCAAGAACAATATGCATGCACCAGAAAAATTACATTATTTTTGCACCTTTTGCAATCTTTTAGACTAATTAAGAAGTGTGGTAAAAAGTATTGAGTTAGAATATCCCGTATCAGGCAAATGAAGTTACACGTTATACATGAAAGATGTAATCCAATTTATAATCTATCGTGATTGTGAACAAAAGGTGTTTTTTTAAATCTAAAGCTGATTTCTTACAGTGTACAATAGACACGTCTGACTTTACCACTAATTAGACAATAACTATCATATTAATACAAATATAATATTTTGATTACTATTAAAGATGTGCTGAATGTTGAAAGTTTATATGTTAATAGTTATATTTATTGCAATATTGTAGGGCTTCACTTATCAACGTTTAGTAATCGTAATTATTTGCTTGTTACAGGTAAGCTGTTTAACAACTCAGAATATCACCACGCTGACAGAGGGCAGTCGCTTCAATGTAAGTAAACTTGTCTAAGCCTTGAGAAAATCACATAATTGTTATTTTTAAAACTATGTTTTAGGTGGACTTTCTTCAAAACATATCATATAAGATGTAAGCATGGGATTTTAGTTAACACCATATTATATGTATCAAGTTCAAAACAATGAAGGTGATTTCTAATTTAGAATAACTTCGGCGTGCAAATATAATACTCGCATACATATGCGTCCAACAATTTTAAACGTGCGAATGTTGATCCTTATTCATCAATCAGAATGGAACTTCAGCGGTATTTTTAAGGCATGGTGCTCAAAAGCTAATAATTTAATTGATAGCTTTTTCTCCTGTTCTTAAGTTTGTTATTCGAATATCCACTTCCATTCGACTAAGGTTCTAGGAAAGAAGCCCACATTCGTGCATTTTATAATAAAAATGAAGAGGTAATAACAACATTTCATAGTAAAATTATTTATTTTAACAAGAATCTCTGTGAGGAATAAAAACTAATAAAAACTGTATATTTTCAGAAGGATTGTACGGGTAAGCTATTTCACTGATTAACATAAATTGGTATAGTTCTCGAGTTGCATTATCTTAACGAATACCAACCCCTTTTATTTAAATTTTTTAGTTAACTTAATTGACCTCTCAAACTTATGTTTTTGTCACATAAGAGTAGTCCTTTAGTTCCGTTAAGTTCAATTAAATTACCGAAAAATCGTGGCATTGTTTTATTATATAACATAAACATCACATAAGAGAGGGAAAATGGAAGTGAGAGGAAGCCAATATAAAAACGTTTCATCTCCCTTGAAGTGCTGAAATAGTCAAATACGGATGGCCAGAAATAAGAACACAGATTAAAACGAATCCTTAACAATAAACCGCCTTCTCCAAGATATTAAACAAAGCTTCATTACTAGGGCCCAGATTTTCATCACCTTACCTTAACATTTTGACTCTATGGCTTTAAGATGTATTTAAAATTACCAAAAAAAAACACAGAATCACTCAAGAATTACCTTCATTTGTTGATCTCCTTGCAGATTTCGCTTATCCTTTATTACTGAATATTGAAATACAATAGGTTACAGACGCCTTTTGTGAGTTTTCAAATTTGAAGGACCGTGTATTGAACCAATCTGTAACCTATCAGATAAAAATGTCTAAAATTGCAGGGAAAAAAACCTCATATGATTTCCTCTACTCTTATACTAGGTGCAAAGGGAATATGGCAATACAGTAGGCTTTGAGCGATAGTCAAATCTGTCATAGCTGGTCGCTATATGAAGGCTTTGAAATTCCGTTCTCTTTGCACGGTCAAGAGATAAAACAGTCAATAACGGCCTTCCATTTGATAAAAGTATAAGTATTGCAAAACTCACACAAATAACAAGGAATATCTCCGAAATGGTTCACTCAAAAAAATGCATTTTTTTGTCTGTTTTAACGAGATCTATATTTTTGTATAGTAAGATTTGGTCTATCTCTTACGGTTTGCATGTTATACAAAAGTCATCAAGAGTAAACATGACTACATGGGTTATAGCCAGAAAATTCAAAACACACATTTCATTTGCCATAAAGATATCCTAAATATATGGCATTTTAATGAAAACCGTTAGAGCCATTTTTGAGAAAATCAAAATTTTTTAAACATGTTCCACATAAAGGGTGGTTTAGCGTGGAGAGCTCTTCTTCAAAATCTTCGTATTGCATCATTGACAGATATCAAACCTAAATACCAACTTTGGTTTTTAGCCGTCTTTTGGTTCTTGAGATATGGTATTCACAGACAGACAAACACACCCACGCACGCGGACCTTTTTCTAAATTTTTTTTCTCTCACTCTTTTTTATGGTGGCATTTCCGGTGAAAGCTCGACATCGAATGTTTGAGTGGAATACAATACTTTCCGTATTTATTATACGTAGAAGAGAAATTAAAAATGGCACTTAAAGGTTGTTTATTTTTACTCAAAATATTATAGACTACGTATATTTTCCACACAGCATGGCGCCAGCATCATCAGCAAAATTATGCAAAGTCATACAAACCCGGACTCTATTCATTACTAACAATTTCACCACATTGCAGCATTTAATTCCCTCTAAGTGCTCACTGGAATTGACCATAGAAAAGTTTATCTTCGGGACCTCTCACAAACCAGAGTGTTCTATATTTAGAGTTTCCCATTCTCGGAATTTAATTTCTGAATGGCTGTAAAAATCCCTGCGCTGCTGGAAGTTCGGGGCCATTTCATTCAATCACGCAGACCCACAGACTGCCCCCCCCTCTCTCTCTCTCTCTCTCTCTCTCTCTCTCTCTCTCTCTCTCTGGCACATACAATGCAATAGGTCAAGTGTCACACAAATGTT
This sequence comes from Tenodera sinensis, assembly GCA_030765045.1. Lineage (NCBI taxonomy): Eukaryota > Metazoa > Arthropoda > Insecta > Mantodea > Mantidae > Tenodera > Tenodera sinensis. The sequence continues at coordinate 33,521,917 of CM060966.1, read as the reverse complement.
TTGCTAGTTGTACGCTTCTCCGTTACGAGTTTCATTTAGGAAAAGAGTTTCCGATTTTTTCAAGCAACGGCGATATAGCCCATATTAACAGTCGTAATTTTAGAGCCTATAAAGTTATATACTTGGACAATTAATGTTATGACGAAATATGCAAGGTCGTGCTCGTTGAAATATTTGTGGATTTGTAAAACCACCGTAGGCTATGTAGACTTCATAAGTAAGTGTAGACTACGGCAGTTTTCCTAGTAAAGTTGGTCAGTTAAGAACTTACCTGTACATTAGTTGTGTTAACATACCTATCGGGCGTTATCTCATACAGTTTGTTCACCAGTTCATGGTCCCTGTCAGGAATGCAGCCACTCAGTACGTCAGTAAACAATTCCAGATAAACAGTGATATCTGAACCAGGAGTTGTGCTTCTTATCGCGCTTACGATAATAGTGCCAACCTTGCAATGCATATTCACGCTAGATTAAAGCAAAGAATTCGCTCAAAATAGCACAATTTAAATGTTATTTTCAGTTCATGGAGTATGTTTAGCTTATAAGGCCTAAATTATTTTTTCAACTACTCCATCTTTCTTCTATTGATCATTTTCTGTTTTTTCTATGTTTTTCAAAAACCTTGCCAACCGCTTTCGGTCTCCTCGAGCATTACTTCGTGCAAGTCCTATAAGAATAAGCCACATTTCTTTAATTATTCATTTTATCTCGGCCCAATGGGATTACAGTGTGGCCCAATAAACCAAAAATGTGTCCGGTTTAAGAACTTGTTTAGCTTTATTTGTTTCATCCTATAAAAATCTGTTTTGCACATAGAACTGTCACTCCTTTGTTCTGCAATACAATATCATAGCAGAATTCACGGCACTCCTAAGCAGAGGATTATATGTTTCTACATTACTTTTACCATTACTTCCGACATAAAACTAGTCACTCGTTCGATTTTACAACTGAAATTAAGAGAAATTAGTAGCGAATAAACATAGCGCGAATAACATTGGAGGTAAGTTGGCAACGTGACCAGCAGAACAACATTTGCACGGAAGTTTACAAAACTTGAAACGCTTTTCCTCTCCCCTTCAGACCATGAGCTGGTTAACAGATAGTATCGATCTTGTTGTTTACGTTATGTGATCATATTTTACTAGATACCTTAGAACAGCAATGTCCAACGTTTTCGAAAGAGGGGAGGTTGGACCTACCTCTTTCCACTTTATGCGCACTGTGCCACTCTTCTAACACTCAGTTTTGTTGCAGTGACGGTTTGGTTATATGTACGTTGCGTTTGATTTATAAAAGCACTTTCAAATACTATGCGATAAACGTCTTAGTGAATTGTTTGGTACTGCTTACGTTTAAGAAGTCTATTAATATTTAGCGACAAAGTCGAAGTGCATAGTCTTAGAAAATGCACCAAGTGATCGTCGTATAACATATTGCGATGCAGACTTTTAATATAGTTCAATGTGGAGAAACTCTGCTTGCAAATATATGTTGAGCTATACTCGTTCTTACACAATATTCTTGCAAATGCTTATTTGTCTACTTACTGGATTTTAATCGACATAAGCATTTTCAGAAATTACTTTATTGCTAATTTTCTTGTAGGTGCAATATGCGAATACAGTAGGCTTTAAATGATAGTGAAATGGTTTAAGGAATGGTTGCTATTCCATGCCTTTGAAATTCCGTTCTCTTTGTTAGGAATAGCATATTCATATTTGAGAAGGGGCTAGGTAGATTTTGACTGTAGCCTCATGTTAGCTAAGGCGAGCTCCATATCACAGGTTCGAGTTCGAACCCGAGTATGGGTGCCTTTTATAACTGTAAATACGTTGATGTGGACAACACAATAGCCACAACACTACAAATGCATAAATAAAAATAAGACACGACAACAAAAAAGAAGCGGCCATAAGGATCATGGAAGAAAACTGAACTCAGGTAGACTTGAAAAAAAAAACACGTTTATGCTATCCTAGTATTAAAAGGGCATAAATTTCTCGAAATTGCCATATTTCTGGCACCAGTGTCAGAAAATGAATGATGTAGTTAACATGGCAACAAGACAGCAATAACGCCATCACCGCCACAACATAATTTTCTCTGATGTGGCTGTAAGAAAACCTGCATAATTACGAGCTCTGAAAATTCTCCTGTAATATGGTTTTATTAGTCAATTGGTTTCTCCGCTCCATAAAGCGTTTCATATTATTTTTCGTGAACATGTTTGGATTTTTCTGGAATTAATAAGCTCTCAGCACTCTTGGGAACGTTCAAAACGTCAAGCGGAATACAGTCTATATTTTCAATATTTCCATTTTCCTCTGTAAGTGTTGAAAACAAATGAAATCAACTTCTTAGCCAGCATATTACGGCATACATCTACGATCTATGATTCATTATAATTTTTCATTTAGCACATTTATTAATTATTTTTACGCATTTTAAAGATAAAATTGCATAAAACGTCGTATGTATCACGCGTTTAATCTTCTTCTTTTTCTTTTTCTTCTTCTTCTTCTTCTTCTTCTTCTTCTTCTCCTTCTTCTTCTTCTTCTCAAGGCACCACGACTTCAAATTTGAATGTCTCGGGCTTCTTTACAATTCTCTTCAAGGAATTTCTGTTCTGTATAGTCACTGTCCAGTTTGATATTTTTAATTCTCTTAATATCAACTTCCCAACGGACTTTCGGCCTACCAGCTGCTCTAGTTCCCAAGGTTTTCCATTTATATATTCCTTTCACTAGCCTTTGATCTTCCATTCTCTTAGCATGTCCCAGCCCTAATAAAATTTACACTATTTTGATTATGTCTTGATTCATTTAATTATTTATTGGTTTTCATTCTCCAGTGGCCATCTCTATCTTTAGTGGATCCAAAGATTCGTCTTATGATTCTCCTTTCAAAGTTTTTGTTTCATTGATTCTTTCAGTATCCAAACTTCACAGCCGTAGGTGACAACTAGCCTCATTATGGGCCAATATAATTTTAATTTGTCGTATTTTGTTAGTAGTTTACTTTTAATAAAGCTTTGGTTGAATACACTAGTTACATAAATAACTATTTCCTTTAGCATCTCACGCCTTGTGAACTAGGCAGCATATGTGCATGTTATCTTCTGGAATAATCTCTCTTCAGCCATGGAATTGCCATGGTAAAACTGTTACATCTATTACCGGGAAATGATTTGATGCATTTAAATTACAATATTTGTTCCACGCTGTATGAAAATGCTCTTGTTTCCACACGTTAAAAGATAAGCTACAATGGATATACTACAAAGTACACGTTACATTGCGCTCAAAGTTAATCTAATATTGAAATACTTCAGAATATAGCAGAATTCACAATAATATTTTAAAAATCTATTGCTTTATATTCATATGACTTTCTCAAGCCACTATTATTGATTTATGATCGCCTTCTTAGTGCGGTGGTGGCACTGCTGGTTACCAAGCGGCAGACCGGGGTTCGGTTCTCGGTACCGCAGTAGGTATTTTGTCCTGTTAGTTCCGGGGTGCACGTAGCCTCGTTAGGTCCCTGAGGAGTCAATTGAGGACCTAGTTGATTGAGAAGTAGCGGCCCCTGGTTGCGGAGGGATCGGGACACTAACCACGTCCCACCTACGGTACTGCACTCCATTCATGACACCTGTGGTGGGCAGAGGTGAGGGACGCAGCAGCTGGGCGGTAAGCCTTGGCCCGGTAAGAGATGTTGCGCTGCGGGGTTAGTTTTAGTTTTATTAGTTATTTATATATCAATCAATCCACAAAATATTGCCATTTTAGTGTTACCAACTCCGATAGAGAACAGAAAAATACACGAGAATAAACCTCTTTCGTTTCTACATAGTTAAATCGAAGTAGAGATTGTACGAATACAGAAATGAATACAGGAGAGAAACTACCAGTTATTAATTTTAAACGCCATGCTTTAAAGCTATGGATGAAGTTCGATTCTGACTGGTGAATAAGGCATTTATGAGACCGCACATTGGTTGGAAGCCCCTCGCATTTACCTATATTATTGCAGTTATGTTTCCAATATTCCCTCACTGGTATTCGCCACGTTTGAGATCGAAACTTGTTATATTAGAGTTTGTTTAACAAAGGGAGTGTATACGATAGCTCTCACACATAAGCAAAGCACTCCTCAGTCAGCATAAGCCTTAGTACAGAATCTTGTGAAGTTTACTGAAGCATTATGTATCACGGTAGAGAATTTTCAAAACCCCTCCCTTTAACACAAGGGAGAAATGTTAGGTAAGACCGCTGTTCTCCAGAGTACAGCTCGCAGAATTGGCATCCAGAGTTTGTACAGTAGTTTCTTTCTTGTGTCTGTTCTCCTTCCCTTCATTCTTTTCCCAGTTGTGACAAATTCACTGGAGAGAGAAATAGGGAACGTTATGCAGACTCTTCTGCGAGAATGGATGGAAAGACTCCAGCATTATTATTCTTTTATTGGGATCTCTTCCTATCTGTCAACATCTCTCTTTCGTTTACTTTTTTTTTATCCTTCACAGTCGAAAGGGAACAACATGCTTGTAGCACAACATTTTAAAAGTAATATGTATGGAAAAATGCTTTCTTCGTTACTTTTTCTTGGTAGAGGATTTATTCTTTTTTGACTATACCCATTTATTCGCAGCAGAGAAGCGTCGAGAAACGTGAACTAGATGTAACGATAAAAATGTGATATTCGCACATGCATGAAATTGTGCTTCAGGAAATCTGAGCGTGTATACGAGTGGGTAAGGATCTTACGTTATTCCAAAAATTGGCAACAGACTTTCTCCTAAGACAACGCTAAGCTCTGTGAGTTAAAGAGCAGCATAACGCGACAAGATTCATTTTCAAATTTATTATCGAGAATGTGTAGTCTATCCTAGAATTAGAACATCCACTTAAGGCGTTACAAACGATACGCAACTGGTTTAGGAGGGATATTATCGGACTGAGTACGCTTCACGTGGATCATAAACTATACTACCTCTGATTGGCTACAGTCAGACATTCGTTGCTTATTACTGGATATAACAGTGACAGGTCCTCCGCTTTGGCGAATCAAGACTGTGTAACAGGGGCGGTGACACTAGCGATATGTTCAAGCATGTCCAAGCAGGCAGTTTTGTTAGCATTGTGTAACCCACGATGTCTTCTAAAATGTATATTATCAGGTATGGTTTTATTTGTTTACCTCATCACCTACATATATGTAGATAAATGTTTCAAAACCCACTATCATAAATAAGAAGAAATGTTACAAATGCAGAATATAGTAAATATGTTACAGGGCAAAATATTGCAGAAAAGTTGTTGGAATTTAATAATACACATGCAAAAATACCATCCGAGGTATCCTATTATGCATTTAGTTGATCCTTGCTTAGACATATTCACATGTTCTTTAAACCGTGGTGAAATAAAGACAGTAATGAGGAGAGAAAGAAAAATACGTGGAACAAAGTATGCATATGAAAAACGTATACCAAAGTGTTTTAATTTGTGTAACTGAACTGTAGTGAATTACCTTAAGTCATACGATAATTAGATGCCAAAATATAACATGATGCTTCTCCATGTGTTAACTGTTGATTGTTTTGTACTGATAAGTTATATTTTATTTGAAGCGAATCCTGCATATTTGTGTTCCTTTAATTGCATCAGCATGTAAGTACCAATTTGACAAAGCCAGCAAAATGCAGTATTTTTTACTCAAAACATAAATCAGCTCCTCTCTCTTACTCCGCCAAAGAGCGGCTAGACACCAAGTTGGACAGCCCTGCATAACAAAAGTAAACAGACGCGTGGTGGGTTCACCGATAGCCGCCTGACCCATTGCTGCTACCAACACACAGGTGTGGTGTCGCACTACACTTAAAGCAAGAGCTGTTCCTTTTGTGGCTGTTTGATTAAATGACTAGAATCTTAGTGTTATACAAAGAGTTGAACTTTTATCTCTTTGAAATGCTTAGGTAGTACTGAAGTACTAAGTTTAATTTTTATTTATTTCCTTATATTCTATTTTCTTTCTGTATACAAAATACCTTTTTATACCGCATAGGTCATACAACTAAACTGAAACTCCATGAAGTCTCTGAAGAGGACGCATTAAATTACTAATGCCCAAGAGCTCATGAAAATAGTCGAGTCTTGTATTCTACAGAGAGAAATACAGATGCAATGTTATGTCTCCACAACTAAGAGAAAAAGAACGAGAGATACAGAGAAACAAGCAATAATTAAAGAACTAAAGAGTGTGTATGTATAATGTTTGTGTAACGTCAGATGGAACACAAAGTCATTCTTCGTTGAAGCTAGTCGTAGTCGCGCGTTGTTCTTGATGAATCAAATGTTTAAATGACAGCTTAGATACATGTCACTTACCTGTACGGAATCAATGGCACATAGAAGCAGGAACGACAGTCAGATGGTGTGTACGTTACTCTCATGCTTCTGCGCTAAAATAGTAGAGTAACAAATAAACAAATAATCCATGACGTCAGCAACATGCATTACAGTATCAACCTTTGACTACGTAGAACTCTTCCTTTTAATTTTTACATTATAAAACACATTGTCACGTTAGTATCTAAGTGGTTCTCGTTAAAACACTGGCAGTGGCATATACCCTTACCGCAGAAAACTTTGCAGTTAACTGTGCTCTGTGTACCCTCGAAACAAAACTAATGGAAGCAGAGTTATTTGTTATCGTAACACGTGCTACCAGCTGACTTGTTTATTAAGGGTGGGCTAGTTCACTAAGGACATTCATCAAGAACCAATGAGCGACCTGTAATCCCAGATAGAGTGGATGTCAAATTTGAACTGTAAAGGGGACTCCATACCGACATAAAGGATTTCCTGCTAAATGAAACACCAATGCTTGTAAACAAACATTAACTACGACTGGTCCCATAGTTTAGTCGATAGAGCACCTGTCTGCTGTGTGAGGGTTCGGAATTGGATTTGCGGCTGCACGCCAGAAAGTTTTCATGAATCAAGAACATTTCATGGTATGCCCATGATCTGTTTGAATGTGACTGTGTGTATGTTTTATTGTAAATTTAACAACCAATCTTCCCATAAAGAAGTAGTCAGGATATTCGGTAAACAAAAAGCTGAAACACGATTTAAGCTAGATAATCTGCAATCTCTGCAACTACATGGTATCAGTTGGCGCTCTAAGGTTAAAAAGATTAAATAAAAAGCTGTTTATCTTCCTTTAAAACAAGTTGAAATTAAATTATATTCAATTAGTGTATCATTCATAATAAACATGTTTAAATACATATTCGCATTTGGGGTACATTTAACATAAACGCCTCTTGGTATCTGCAAAGCTTGGAAGAATACTCTGGAATTGAAGTTAACACTATAATTTGTTCTATCCACTAACAAGTGAGATCAATGTTTGCCAAAGGCTTCAAACTCTAAGATTTGTGAGGAAATCCATGGTGTTACTGAGAACGAATAACATACATAAAAGAGTCGATTTTATAGCCATTCAACCTGGCTCATGTATAGGAACTATCATAGACCTTAACATCAAGTGTAAAACAAAGATTAACAGGCTGATGTTCACGCCCGCGCGGACCTTTTTCTAAAAATGCTTTTTGGGGGTTCAGGGGGCCTCAAAACATATTTCCTCTGAAATCCTGACATCGAATTTTTGGGTGGAATACAATACTTCCTCTACTTTACTAAACATAGTGGAGAAAGTAATAAAGCGGGGAAGGAAAGTAAAAAGAAAAAAGAAAAACGGAAAAAAAATATGTTGCATCGCCTGACATTTTATCAAATTTAACTTTCACCAAATTTCTTGTAGGCGCAAAGAGAATATTGCAAAACAGTCGGTGGAATGCAGTACTTCCCCTACTAAGCATACGTAGCGGAGAAATAAAAATTCGCTTACTAATTAGCCAGGAGTACTAATACAGGCTGTTTTTTATCATTTTGCAGAAATTATAAACTAAACAACCCATTTATTAAATCTCTGGTTTTTGTATTAATAAAAGGGTCACTAGTTATATTGAAAACTGTGTTGTGTGATATATAAGTGATTTCCTCATATGCACAAATTTGTATGCTCTAAATGAGGGACATTTTCGTGCACTCGTATATTTGCAGATTATAGATATTTTCATGTAGTATTTTGTATGGTTGCAACCTTTAACATTTATTTATACTGTTATTTATACTGTTTACAATTTCATTGATGTATCTATATACTTTTGTTGGCTGGTACGACAGCCTCCAATAGAGGGGAGCTGAATTTGTTAACATACTGCACATAGAAAGATAGATGATAACGGACACGGATAATTGCTTCAGCGAAAAACAGAACGCCGACATTCGATTGGATGACCTAAAGCCAGATAGTTTGTTGCAACAGGTCCTTGCTTTTGTATCGCAACAGGTTTTAAAGCCTTTACAGATGCGCTATAAAATCAGTAGTGAGTGTGTTAGTGTGTGTTAGTGAGTGAGTGGGTGAGTGTGTGAGTGAGTGAGTGGGTGAGCGAGTGAGTGGGTGGGTGTGTTAGTGAGTGGGTGGGTGTATGAGTGTGTGGGTGAGCTAGTGAGTGTTAGTGAGTGGGTGGGTGAGTGTGTAAGTGAGTGAGGGGGTGGGTGAGTGGGTGTATGAGTGTGGGTGAGCTAGTGAGTGTTAGTGAGTAGGTGGGTGAGTGTGTAAGTGGGTAAGTGAGTGTGTGGGTGAGCTAGTGAGTGTGTTAGTGAGTGGGTGGGTGAGTGTGTAAGTGAGTGAGGGGGTGGGTGAGTGGGTGTATGAGTGTGTGGGTGAGCTAGTGAGTGGGTGGGTGAGTGTGTAAGTGAGTGAGTGGGTGAGTGAGTGGGTAAGTGAGTGGATGGGTGAGCTAGTGAGTGTGTTAGTGTGTGTTAGTGAGTGGGTGAGTGAGTGAGTGGGTGAGTGAGTGGGTGAGTGAGTGAGTGAGTGAGTGGGTGAGCGAGTGAGTGGTTTAGTGAGTGGGTAGGTGGGTGAGCTAGTGAGTGGGTGAGCGAGTGAGTGGGTGAGTGAGTGGGTAAGCGAGTGAGTGGGTGAGCGAGTGAGTGGGTGAGTGAATGGGTAAGCGAGTGAGTGGGTTAGTGGGTGGGTGTGTGAGTGAGTGGGTGAGTGAGTGTGTGAGTGAGTGGGTGAGCGAGTGAGTGTGTGAGTGAGTGGGTGAGCGAGTGAGTGGTGGGTGAGTGAGTGAGTGGGTGAGCGAGTAAGTGGGTGGGTGTGTGAGTGAGTGGTGAGTGAGTGTGTGAGTGTGTGAGTGAGTTGGTGAGTGAGTGTGTGAGTGAATGGGTTGGTGAGTGGGTGAGTGAATGGGTGGCTGACTGGGTGGGTGAGTGAAATTCAAGGGCCGGTCGACGAGATAACTTGAATCGAGCACTTTAGCAATTAGGCCGTTCAATATTAAGCATATCAGCATGAACTGTGAGCTACCTAATATACGGTATCTTTGCAAGCAGTTTCTAGCGTAATGGGTCCGCAATTGTTACAAATACAGAAAGCCTACTGAACCTTTCTTCGGGTTCGCGCCGAGACTTTAATTGTATGAACTAATGACTACTGAAGAGAGTAATCGTGTTCCTTAGTCATACAATTGAATTGCTTGCTCGATTTCTCTTCTCTCCACTGAAAATGCCACTTCCTTTGCCTGATTCCCGGTTGTACTGAAAGCCCAGGAAATACAGGGTGTTCGAATATATAATTGGAAATAATGGCAATTAAAGTCCTCGAAGAATAGTACTGAAAAGTATCCATGTGTAATGTTCTGTGTCTTTAAGCATATAAGCATTTAACCAATCTATACCAGCAGTTGTCTGAAATTCATGTTTTCCGAATCAATACTACCTAACACACTAATGGCTCAGAGGGCAAAGAATCCATGTTTGGTACATGTTTGAATACACTCCTCATATGGGCATAAGTTCTAATTTCGGTCCTCGAACTGTTTTTAAAAGATAAATTGTCTCGCTATTATTCAGTCCTGCTAATAAATAACAGACATTTTATTTATATATTTATTTACCTACTTCATAATTGTTACGCATAATTGTACTAGTATTCTACGCAGAACTTCATAGGTATCTGAAATTAAACTGCATTAATAACTGAATATTGAGGTTATAATAAAATACGAGTAGGATTAAATAAACATAGATACTAGAAATAAATAAGCATTTAAAGCATGAAACAAAAAATTATATAGAATCGATAAAGATGAAAAACAACAAACAGATCACTCAAAATAATGGCGGATCAAAGAAAATGTGTATTAAGATTTCAATCAGTTTAGAGCATAGCAATTGCTCCGGCAAATACTGATGGAGGTAAAACAAAAGATTAGGTTAAATTAGATTGTGTTCAGCGAGTTTACAATTAGCCATAAATGCTTTTAAACAATGAACATGTTAATGGAAATGTACAGTATAGCATAAAACATATACATATGAGAAAACAAAAAACTAAAGCAGGGATAATTCAGGAACAAAATCGCATCTTCCCTGTAGTTATAAGACTAACATAAATTGCATTTACAAATACAAATTTAACTTTGTTTGGAAATTTCACTAGGCTTTATTTTGTTAGCAATGTATAGCACCTACTGTCTTTTGTTCAATACACATAAATTTAAGTAGCTCTCGAGCAGGCATTGAAAAGAACGATATCAAATATAGCAGGATTATTTTAGTTATACATTATGCAATACACATTGACCTAATATAAATCACTTAGTACTGCAGAAACGTGGAATTGAACATGACAGAACAACCAAAATAGTCTTGAAATACAAACGGAAGGGAAAACGAAATATTGGGAGACCAAGAATCCGATGGTAACCGGTAACATCTTTTCTCGCTCCGTAACCGAATGAGCTATATTTTATGGGAGAAAAACAAATGAATGTAGGGAAAAAAATTTACTTTTAGCGCTTAAGCAGGTTGCTGTTGGTTATACGTAGTGCTATCAGTGATTTTCAAAGTATGGGTAAATCTGGAGTTACGAAGTCTATTTGCTATGATTATTTTAATAATAAATTGATGTCATAAGGGCCGTAAAGTGTATTAATAGTCGTACTTCTATTATGAAAGCTAACTATAAGCGATAAATTAACCTTAAAACTGTCACTATCTTTACTATAATCTTCATCTTTACCCTCCTCATGTTAACCGCCTAATATGTTAGAGTATTTGTGATCTGCTGTGATGTGTTGCTTTTCCAGCTGATAACCGTTTATTTATTTCCTTGTTCATGCCTTGGTCAAATCCTTCAGATACTAGTTTGTAGTTTTAATTTAGCACTTGTTTTCACTGCACAGAATTTCGTTATAATAGAAACGCAACATAAAACAATTTATCAGCAATTACAGAGCGTTGTACCCAATCATTGTCGATGAAGAGTCACGACTGTGTGACATCTGAAATTTTCTAGTATAAGATTTATGCATATGACTCACATTTGAATGGAGCAGTCATTATAATTCGGATATCATTGATAAGTCGAGTAGACGTAACGCAACGAAAGCTTGTCAACGAAATCTCTGCGAAATGTTGGTACTACTTGGATTAAAGTCGGGTTACCAGCTCGATTGAAGGCCACATGACACTTCCTCTCCCCACACTTACCTACCGATCCCACTGTCTATTCCTCTCTACTTATATACGAATAGTTATGTATATATAATATATAATATAATATATATGAATATATATTATACACACAACTTGTGACATTCTTGGATACTGGAGGCTATAGTGAGGTACTGTCGCCCTGCTACAGGTATAATGGTACATTTTACGAAAACAATCTTCTGCGCATCCTGCAGATTGGCAAGCTTTTGTTGTGCCAACTCTAACAATGAGCTCGTTGACTGACCGAGAGGTTCTTAAATGGAAATATCATAAAGTAAACCCGAAACTACAAGATGAATCAGCTGACACTATTTGTCGTATTCATGCAACCCGCAGATTATAGTCTGACCTGAGAACATTGTTCCATTGGTCAAGCCAGAGTTTGTTTTGTAGCTGTATTGTTAAATATAATTAATCGCTCTTGGACGTATTCAGACTAGAAGTTCCATGAACACAAATAAGCTACCAAGATCTAAAACTTTAACCCTTTACTATAGATTCGAACACATGCCCTCAGAACATGGCTGCGGTCAAAACGTAATAATTTCGCTCGACCATCACAGCCCTGTAAGGATTAGCCTTTCAAACTTCAATGTTAGCTGAGGTATGTGGGAACTATCCATCGCTTCGTAACTATGATACTGTGTTACGACCCATTTGCGAAAATTTAAGATTCTATTGGTGTTTATCTTCATAAATAAGTATGGCTTAACTGTTACGCTTGCTATATAAACTAGTAAGTGCTGTGATTTATGCCAACGTTGAATTATTAAACTATTTAATATTTGTTGATGTGACTGTTCAACTCCATTATGAATGTAGGTGTGTCTTCAATTGGTCATGACCTATTACTATCCCTTGGCACAGATCCGCCATTTTGATTTAACTCATTTTGAAAGTGAATCTAATTGTGATAGGTTCTCGTTCATCAGGATAGACTCAAGGCGCACCTATTTCTTAGTGAGTTGCATAAATTGGATAAAAATAATAGTGGCAGGTGATTCAGGTGGTGTAAACCAATGACAATGTTAGTCAACTTTGCTTCCATAGATATATTGTAATTAGTGAATTTACAGCTTTGATGGAACGAGGTATGTTTGTGAAACTTGACTATGTTGCATTTTGTAGTGCATTCAGACAACAATCACATACTCATCATCTACTCCACTAGGAGGCTAATATCCCAGTTCCGCAAGCTATAGGTAGGTACAGTATTGTGTTACTGAGTGGATGTTCACAAAATGCTGGTATAGCTTTGCTATAGAACTGCAACGTTCGGAACAGTTTCGCTGGAATTTCACTACAAAATGTCATTATGAACTGCTGAGTTAAAACGTAGCTGTAAACGATCATTATCAGTGTCGTAGGGTCAAGCAATTTGTACTTATTCTGGTGTACCTGTTTTACTTTCTCTACTACGTTTAGTAAAGTATAAGTATTGTATTCCACCCGAAAATTTGATGTCGAGATTTCACCGTAAATATGTTCATCATCCTTGATTCACTGAATCAAAACGAAAGGATTTTTAGAAAAGGGTCCGTGTGTGTGTCTGTGTGTCTATCAATCTGTGGACAGCATAACTCAAAAACGAAAAGTTGGTTAAAAACCAAAGTTGCTATTTAAGTTTAATGCCTTTCAAGGATGCGATAAGAAGATTTTGAAGAAAATATCTCGACTCTAAACTACCCTTTACATGGAAAATTTTTCGAAAATTTTGATTTTCTTGAAAATGACTCAAAGGATTTTGAATACAATGTCATACGTTTAAGATATTATTATGACAAATGAAATTTATATCTTGAATTTTCCGGCTATAGCCCTTGAAGCCCTATTTACTCTCGATGACTTTTGCATAACTGGTAAACCGTAAGAGATAGACCAAATCTTACTGTACAAAAAATGTAGATCTTGCTAAAACACACAATTAATGTCTGAATAAATGTTGTTGTAGAGTAGGGTTTAGGTTGACCAATAGGGGAGAAGAATAAATCATTAGATGAGGTGTTAGGTTAGGTTAGACGAGTACAAGTATGGGGCTTAGATTAGGTTAGGTTAGGCTAGTGAGGCAATGTGGGGTGAGGTGTCATGTTGGGGTAATATATTCAATCAAGTTAGAAAGCTCTTGCGTTAGGTGGTACACATCGACATACTCAACTGCCATGAACGCTCATAAACACACATACACTGCTATAGACCTTAAGTTATCCCTACAGATTGCTTCAAACACCTACAACGTCAAGCTTCCCCTACCACCTTACCTAGTAATCCCTAGATCACGCATGGCGGCCATCTTGCCCATAAAAAACTGTGCCAGCTTCCCCTCAAATACCCTACTAACATTCAATCTAAAACACTCGTCTGCGTTAATAATCGCTTTGTAGAATACATTAATCGACATTTGGTATCGGATAATAATTGACACTTCTCTCAATAAGAAATGGCATGACAGATTGCGATTACGTGAATCATTGTAGTGCTTCATTAAAGCCTATAGAGCTGCAGTTATGCAGTTGCTTGTAGCTCGTTGTATTATTGTGCTACTCTAATGGTATACCTTTGATCACCAGAAGCCTCTCAGGTAACACACACCGCATATACTGTTTATTCTAGGAAGTCGCTGATGGTTCACACGCTTCACAGTTTTAAGATAATTTGCTGATGAAAATTAGGTACGCTTGAGCCGAAGTTACTGTTCCTATGCATTTTTGCAACAATCTCTAACCTTGTCATTTCCAGTGCAGTGAAACAGGTAAGAAAGGACGGAGCAGAAAGAAGTAACACTTTAAGCCGCTGACCCCGTAGCTCAGCCGGTAGAGCAGCTGCTTGCTGTGCAAGGTGTCCCGGGTTCGTTTCCCAGCTGGAGGGTGGGAAGTTTTCTTTAACTAGGATTATTCTCCATCCTCTATAGAGTCTGGAAATGTGAATGTGTGTGAATCTAATGTAATAAGCTAATCAAAAGTAATAGAAACTCAAATATCAAAATCACTGCTAAGCGAGTGAACACCACTAATGTTGAGCAATATTGTTAAAAAATGTTAAAAGCCACCGATATGATCTTCGATGTTAAAGACAACATATAAATGGAACACACAAAAATAACACTTATGTTTACTTCGCTGTTTGTGACGGAATTGGTAAAACAGGTTGGAAGGGCAAAGGGAAAATATAAAGACACACAATTGGCTTGTTCAAGGTAATCAATAGGAGTTGCTGTTTCTGCTTATACGGTAATAGATCAAAACGCTGGTGGTTTCGTCTATCCGTCCTTTTTTATTTGTTTCTGTGTATCCTGTTGCTTGGAAACTGCCAACCTAATTTCCATAAATGCCCACCTCCACACGTTCAAGAGGATAACATTATTTCCCCGGTATTTTCCCCTAACCTCAAAAGTCAATAATCCCTGGGCACATTTGAGCATCATCAGTTATTTCATTCACCCTGCGTTCAATATTACATCCAAAGGATGTTAAATCCAACAAAGTTGACCTCTAAGTATAAAAGAGGTAACTCTTCACAAAAAGATGTATACTTTCTAGAACAATTCCGATGTGTTGCATTTACACGACATTCTCTACTCTTGAACATATTATTCTTACAAATTCTTATCCCTCTTGTAGAACGTATTGCTAATTTTCTTGTAGGTACAAGTGGAATATGGCTTTAAGCAACAGCCAAATATTTTAATACTGGTAACTATATGATAGCTTTGAAATACCGTTCTTCATGCATGGCCAAGAGATAAAATGAATACAAATTAAACTTAAAATGAAACAGTCTTAAGTATTTGGTTGAATGAAAATCCTTCGAAATTCAATGCGGTGATGCAGAGTTCCCAAAGCATATCTTTGATTACCTTACTACACATTTTAACATTCATAATTGAATGTAACCAAAAATTGCATAGCTCTATCTTGCGAAAACCACAGTCACGTGTTTTCATCGTGGTAACAAGTGCTTGCAATGAAAACAACGAAAGAAGAATAACGATTCCTTTTTTAAAAAGAGTAAAAGAGCTTGAAAGTAATAAACAATATCTCGGAAATGGTAAACTCCACAAAGAAAATTAATATGAAATAAATTATGTTCTTTAACGAGGTTTACATTTTTGTATAGTAAGACTTTGTCTATCTCTTACGATTTACTGGTAATGCGAAAATCATTAAGAGTAAACAAGGATTACTTGGACTATAGACAGCAAATTCAAAATATACATTTCCTGTGCCATAAAACATCTTAAACGCATGGCATTTTAATCAAAATCCCTTTCCATTTAAGGGTAGTTTAGGGCGGAGAAAGTTTCTTCAAAATCTTCGTGCCGCATCCTTGAAAGACACTAAACTTAAATACCAACTTTGGATTTTAAACGACACACACACACACACACACACACACACACACACACACACACACACACACACACACACACACACACCACACCACACCACACCACACCACACCACACCACACCACACCACACACACACCACACCACACCACATCACACCACACCACACCACACCACACCACACCACACCACACCACACCACACCACACCACACCACACCACACACACACCACACCACACCACACCACACCACACCACACACACACCACACACACACCACACCACACCACACCACACCACACCACACCACACCACACCACACCACACCACACCACACCACACCACACCACACCACACCACACCACACCACACCACACCACACCACACCACACCACACCACACCACACCACACCACACCACACCACACCACACCACACCACACCACACCACACCACACCACACCACACCACACCACACCACACCACACCACACCACACCACACCACACCACACCACACCACACCACACCACACCACACCACACCACACCACACCACACCACACCACACCACACCACACCACACCACACCACACCACACCACACCACACCACACCACACCACACCACACCACACCACACCACACCACACCACACCACACCACACCACACCACACCACACCACACCACACCACACCACACCACACCACACCACACCACACCACACCACACCACACCACACCACACCACACCACACCACACCACACCACACCACACCACACCACACCACACCACACCACACCACACCACACCACACCACACCACACCACACCACACCACACCACACCACACCACACCACACCACACCACACCACACCACACCACACCACACCACACCACACCACACCACACCACACCACACCACACCACACCACACCACACCACACCACACCACACCACACCACACCACACCACACCACACCACACCACACCACACCACACCACACCACACCACACCACACCACACCACACCACACCACACCACACCACACCACACCACACCACACCACACCACACCACACCGCACCGCACCGCACCGCACCGCACCGCACCGCACCGCACCGCACCGCACCGCACCGCACCGCACCGCACCGCACCGCACCGCACCGCACCGCACCGCACCGCACCGCACCGCACCGCACCGCACCGCACCGCACCGCACCGCACCGCACCGCACCGCACCGCACCGCACCGCACCGCACCGCACCGCACCGCACCGCACCGCACCGCACCGCACCGCACCGCACCGCACCGCACCGCACCGCACCGCACCGCACCGCACCGCACCGCACCGCACCGCACCGCACCGCACCGCACCGCACCGCACCGCACCGCACCGCACCGCACCGCACCGCACCGCACCGCACCGCACCGCACCGCACCGCACCGCACCGCACCGCACCGCACCGCACCGCACCGCACCGCACCGCACCGCACCGCACCGCACCGCACCGCACCGCACCGCACCGCACCGCACCGCACCGCACCGCACCGCACCGCACCACACCACACCACACCACACCACACCACACCACACCACACCACACCACACCACACCACACCACACCACACCACACCACACCACACCACACCACACCACACCACACCACACCACACCACACCACACCACACCACACCACACCACACCACACCACACCACACCACACCACACCACACCACACCACACCACACCACACCACACCACACCACACCACACCACACCACACCACACCACACCACACCACACCACACCACACCACACCACACCACACCACACCACACCACACCACACCACACCACACCACACCACACCACACCACACCACACCACACCACACCACACCACACCACACCACACCACACCACACCACACCACACCACACCACACCACACCACACCACACCACACCACACCACACCACACCACACCACACCACACCACACCACACCACACCACACCACACCACACCACACCACACCACACCACACCACACCACACCACACCACACCACACCACACCACACCACACCACACCACACCACACCACACCACACCACACCACACCACACCACACCACACCACACCACACCACACCACACCACACCACACCACACCACACCACACCACACCACACCACACCACACCACACCACACCACACCACACCACACCACACCACACCACACCACACCACACCACACCACACCACACCACACCACACCACACCACACCACACCACACCACACCACACCACACCACACCACACCACACCACACCACACCACACCACACCACACCACACACACACAAACAAACACACACGGACCTTTTCTAAAAATGCTCTCTTTTTTTTTTCTTTGGATTCAGGGGTCTTAAAACATGCACTTCCGGTGAAATCTCGGTATGAAATTTTTGGGTCGAACACTCGTATAATACTTCCCCTACCTACAATATGTAGTAGAGAAAGTAAAAATGCAAGAAGTTAAATAAACATATGCAAAACACACAAGTTATAGTAAAATTTCTTTGCATGAAATGTTGTCTTTAAAACTAATTTTTCAGATTGTCATAATACGAGTACACATTCGCATAAACTTCACAGTATTATTTATAATCTTTATGGGTTTGTCTTTTACCTTCATAGTGCGTAGCATTGTTAAATGACACCAAATCCCTGCAGTCGGTGACGAAACATTTGGGCATGGTCCAAATGCAGTAAAAATGGGGCAATGCGGTAGTTAAATCTCGAGCGGCGAACACTGCCTTGCACAACAAAATCATTAAATGGGCGTTCCCAGGTCAGTTTTAAGAAACGGCCTTGCCATTCGCCATAATGACGCTTTTATTTCTGTAATGATTTATGAGACATGTGCTTTTGATTGCTATTTTTCCACCGTGCCGAAAACTTAATGCAGTAGACATTCACTCCTTATGTCGAGGAGCAATGTATTTCGTTTACCCCACATTCTGAAGTCACTATTGTTTGTTCTATATCTTCTACGAGTTGTTCTTGTAAATGCTGACTTTTTGCACGTGTGTTAATTACAATAAACGTTTGCAGATGTGGTTATACATTTCGTTGTAGGTGTAACGGGCATGAGACAGAGACATGAGACAGAAATGCTAATTATATCTTCATATGCTTACGTAGAAATTCGATACTCTAAACGACGTCACAGAAACAACTGAATGGCGAGCACTTCAAACATTGAAAAATTCAAATTACTAACAATGAATATATCAGAAATTTCCGATGCGATAAAAATATTAAAATATAATGTGTACTTTAAAGGGATCTGCGTTATACATGCGTGCGTGTGCGAACTTTCTTTTAAAATCCTTTTTTGGGTCATTTTGGCCTTAAAACATACATTTCTGGTGAAATCTCGGCATCGTATTTTGGACAATAAAATGCTTTACTTACTATATGTAGTAGGGAAAGTAAAAAGGAAATATCGGTATTCTGTTATAAATAAACAAAATAATAATAATAATAATAATAATAATAATAATAATAATAATAATAATAATAATATACAGCATTTTTGCTTTCTCATTGTATAACTACCATTATTTAAACCAGATGATGGAGTTTGCATAAGAGGAGGGAATTTCTGCAGAAAGTAGGATGTTACTTCTTTCTTTAGCAGAACACACTATCAGTAACTTCACATAGAGTGTGTCTTAGAATGTTGTTTACAATAGAGTAGTTAAACTAGAAATAAGAAAGAAATGAAAATTAAACACGAATTATGTATAGTATATATTGAGCAGTAGGTTGTGTGGCCTACTTGTGCAGAGGCTTTATGCCCTCGGGTGCGAGTATTACTGCGCAGTTGATGCACGCAGCGTCCTGGCGGATACATGCTAAACCTTGATATGTGATTCGTGCCCCGTTAGTTCTTCACTCGACGAACAAAATAGTTGTTGGTGTTCGGGGGGTTTGGCGGACAAGCATTCTATAGCCAAAGATTTCCAGTTAAACGACAGGCTTGTTTTCCCTCGTCCCCGCAGCCCGCCCATCTATGGAAACGCCTGTTGAGTCATAATTGGCTGTGTGCTTTAAATCGGCCACTACAGATAGGCTCTGTGGTTGTGATTTCGGTAAGAAAAGTTGTTTTCGCAAGGTCTCATATCAACTGCTGTTGTTGCGCATGAGCAGGATGGATATTATTTTAGTTTAAACATCTTTGAGTATCCAGGACATTACAACTGCAACGACCGAGAATTGAGTCACCCACCTGCTCAGATTTCTATCTAAGCCACCCAGTATATAATCTCTGAAGCAAACACAATTCTGAAAGTATGATTAATTCAATGAGTTTGTGCTGTAAGTGTTGTTTGGCGTACGACAATTAAGCGGCTAAGGGTGCGTTAAGGGACCTTGGGACTGAAATTTGAATTTTCTATATTTTGTAGGCATGAAATCAATACTTTGCACACTTAAGGGACTTATAAATAACCACACAAAGTTTCATTACAATCTGTTTTATAGTTTTAAAGGAAGTAATTATTCAGTTTATTCACAGTGCGAAAATACTTTAGTGTTCAAAATATTCTAAGCGCATTAAAAACTAAAATATTACAACATTGTTGTTATTGTTTTATAAGCCCTTAACTTTCCAGTAAACTCCATCACTCTCTGGCAGGAAGAAAAAGTAATTACTTTTAAATTAATTAATTTCTTTGCTTTGATGGACATTGAAAGTAGTTTTTAAAATTCTTGTGTAGATATTTAATTTTTTAAAGCTAAACAACTTTTCAGATTTTGAAACCAAAGACTGAAGTTGGAGTCACATAAATGGAGCACATGTTTGAAAAATCCTAGCAGCATAGCACGAAATGTAATGCACGTGGAGCAGACAGTGTATTAAAAAGTGTAAAGTCGAGAAAAATCAATTTTCTAAACACATGGATCATGAGTCTCATTACCTGTCATATCTTTCCTTTTTTGTGTAATAGTCTCTCTCCTCAAATTCGTAGCTTTTCCCTTGCGGCGAGATGTCCTTCAACCACTTTTTTCGCTGAATTTATTTTTTAGCACTTTTTGCTCCATATTTTGTTCAAATACTGCCAAAAATTTAAGCACAAAAGAGGCGCTTAGATGTAGCTCACATGGTATTTAAAGCCTGCGCTAAACTTTTAAAAAGGACGGAATCTAAAAAATGCCACTACCAAACGATGACTGAAAGTTTGAGTAACATTTATATGTATAAACCTAAAAATCGTCAGTTTGATAATTTTTCGATCATTTATAATTAATGGCTCATTAACTCAGATATTTAACCCATCAGACTGAAATCTATACAGAATGTATGAGTATCCGTTTAGTTTCACAGATGTACATTTACATAATAATATGATTTAGACCATTTTTCTAATTGCACATGTTTTATTAAATCTATTAAAAATTTCTTTTTAAAATATACCTAGCCAACTTATTATTGGTCTATTATAGAAAGTAACAAAATTGAAGTATCTTCTCATAGCAAAATGGCATTAAGCTGTCTTCAAATACTTCCTGGCAAAATAGATCATTTATCTAAAAGTGTCGCTGAGAATAAAGTGATGTTCAAAGTAAAAATTGAGAAAAACACTCACACAGATATGGATGCTTCTATACTTAGAAGTGATACAAATTTGAGAACAAATGTTTCCCTAAAAGACAAAATCTACCTCTCTACTCCAAGGGATATAGGAGTTAAATTTTTTTCTGAAAAGTGATGTGGAATTCAGAGCACAAATGCAGCGAATTTTATATCAAATTCCTGGGGAAATTAATTTATAAGCATACACAAAAGCTAAAAATGTCATGCTCTGGCAATATTTGATATTTAATTACTCCTAATTTCTACAGAGTTTCTGAATATATTTCAAGTAATAGATAGGCGCAATTATTTGGTTGGAAAAGTACTAAAAGTACGAAGCTTAAATGAAATAGTACGCTTTTATCTCCGCCTAACCTAAGTAAAACCCAATGGAGATTGGATTTCCACTTTCGAAAATATTTGCATTTTCTCTTACAATGATAGTAACATTGTTTAGAATGTTCTTTTAAATTAATATATTTGCGGATATTTATTATACAAGTGGCACACAGTCATCCGCAAAGTAAACACATCGCGCGTCTATCTGTGGGAGCCCAAACATCTATCATGCGCCAACAGGTTGGAATAAACAAAAGCATGCAGCCCCTGGTAACGCCGTGCTCTGTATGCAGTACGCTGAACTCATGCGTCATGCAGGCAACAAACTTTAAAAGGATTCCTACAGTTGTTAGAACCGGAAGCAAGTATCAAGAACAAAAGAATGACGATTCTCTCGCAATAAAAAGGAGTAGAAAGAATTCTATTTGTATTAAACATACTTGCTGAGAATGCTAAATATCCTTGCGCTTCGAGTGAACATAGTTTTAGTAAATTTAGAGGAGATAAACTAAATTCAGAGCGGAAAAAAGTGGTTGCGTTTTTAACAAACACGTTCTGCCTGTTTTGAACGAAAAAACTATCTTAGGAACTACATATAATAGTTATTTATGTAACTAGTGTATAATCTAACCGATTGTGACACGAATGTATGTTTAGCACTTGAACGAAAACGAACGTGGTAATTTTTATAAGTGTAGCACTTAAAAGATTATACACGTGTTACATACGTTTTATGCAATTTTGGCATTAAAATACATAAAAATAATTGATAAATTTGCTAACTGAAAAGATAATATATCAGAGGTCACAGTCGTATGATGCAATGTGGTTGCTAAGCAGATGTTATTTCATTTGTTTCAACATTTACAACGGAAAGTGGAAGATAATTATAAAAGTATGGATTACATTCTGCCAAGAGTGCTGAGGGTTTATTAATTCCAGAAAAATCAAACGATGTTTACGAAAAGGACTATGAACCGTTTTGTGCATGGAGAAACGAAAAATGAGTTGGTCTAATGAAACCGCATTTAATAAGGTGATTCTTCTGTTTGAAAGTTGCTGCACTTCCGAGAGTGACGGTTTCAGGTTTTCTTAGGGGTACATTGGAGAAAATTATGCTGTGGCGATGATGACGTCATTGCTGTCTTGTTGCGATGGTAATTACGTCATTCATTTTGTCATTTGTGCCAGAAATAAGGTAATTTCGCTCGATTTATACCATCATTTTAAGCCGTTTTGATGCTAAGATTGAATAAAATATAATTTATCCCTAAGAAACCTGATTTCAAAAATTGGAGTAATTGCAAGTTGACTATCATAAAATTTACACCAAAAAATTCCAATAGCAGAAATTTCTGTAACAGACTGATTTTGGTGCTTTAAATAATTTCATTAGAACATGTCTATGTTTTAAAAATACCAAATATTATATTACTATATCAGTGACCAGTAAGTCAATATAAAAACCTATTTTGAAATGTCTTTATATGGATACATTCTGTAAAAGGATGTGCAAGAAAATACAGCTCCTAAACAGACTGGAGGATAGAGAGAGATTAAACCGTTGGATCATATATAAGGAATATCGGAAGAAAGAATGCCCAGAAAGGCACAAAAGTAAGAAAGAGATAGACTGATGTGAAGACAAGTCCTCACCGTAAAGGGAGAAAAAGAAGATTGGTTTCCTTTGAAGAAGAAAGAATAATAGCATCAGTTGTTTTCATCATACTTTGATTTTATGTGCAACAAAGACAAATTTGATCGAAAGTCTTTAAAATCAAACTGATAATGATTAACAGAATTGGGGGAAAAAAAGAAGTGGTTTTTGGCGATACCTTGATAACTAAATGTTTAATGTTATGTGTGCTTAATGTTATTGTCAATTTTGTATGCTTACATTTATACAAAATCTGTAGTACATTTGATCACTTAAGCAGCTATTCTTAGATTAATACATTGGTGTTAGTCTAACACATTCATTTCCGCAGGTACCCTTTAGCACCGAAAACCGAGCAAGATGGCTCCGGGGTAACCTGTGAGGCTCGCATTCGGGAAGTCGTGGGTTCGATCCCCCTGGCCGAGCTGCCTGATCCATGGGTTTTTTGGGGATTTCCTCGCATTGCTAGGCGAATGCTGGGAAGGATAATTACATCCTCGAATTTCCTGTCCCTCTATTTCATCTCAGCTTCTCATTTCATTTCAGCTTTCATCTTGTTGGTTGTTTTAGCGTGCTATATGTCAGCGATGGCAGGTCCTTGGTCTCTGTAAATCCTCATCCACCGGATTGTGGGACGTCTCCGAGTCTTGGGCCGCTCAGGGGACCTACAGCCCGCAGGGGGCATAGGTATTTGAGAGTATTTGAAAATACCAGTTATCCAGAATGACGGGGACTTCAAAGTCTATTCGCATAACATTTCGCATATACGTTTCGTTTGTCATGAACATATAGTATTTTAATCAGAAGCATTAGAGGTGTTAGAAACATTTGAAAATATTTCCATATAAAGAGCAGTTTGAGGTTGGGGTAGTTTCTAGAAAATCTTCATGTCGCGTCAACCAAGTTAAGTTATCGTTTTTGAGTAATGCTATTTACAGACGCGCGCGCGCACACACACACACACACACACACACACACACACACACACACACACACACACACACACGGACCTTTAGATACTTTTCTTTTACTCAGAGGACCTCAAAGCAGGTATTTTAGGTAAATTCTTAATGTCCAATTTTTCGGTTAAATGCAATGTCCTCTACTTACACTATTTTTCAAAGTACGATGGCCTCCAAAGAAGACGGCTCTCTCTTTCACTTAGTAAAAACCATTAGAAAACAAAAGTCAACCTCATAAATAGGGAAAAAGGCATTGCAGCCAGGCTTCTCTTTCCCTTGTAATTTTAAACTGAACCGTTTTAAGCCAAATTTCAAAGTAACGCGGTCTTTGGCATGTTCATGTTTTGAAAAATATAATAATACTAGCTGAAATACACGATGTTGCCCTTTGATTAACCCACTAACCCTATAACTTGTAGAATTATGTTGCACTTGCCTTTTGTTTCTTTGGAGACATTTAAAAATATTATTGAATACACATAAAGAAGTAAACTCTTAGGATACTACAAAAACAAAAAATAAGCAAAATAAATAAATAAAAACACAGGAGAGCACTGTGCAAACGCACAGTTAAACAATCGCAAATACTAAGTAACAAAAGCGAGTAGAGAAAGCCGTGTAATACGTTGCATTTCTATTCAACGATATAGTGAATTGCATAACTTGTTTGTAGAAGAGGGAGTAGATTAGGAAGGTGATTGTGTTTCATAAAAGAAAAGTGAGCAGAGGAAAGAGTGTGTATGTAATACGGTGCATTTCTATTTCAAACATATAACAAATTGTAGGAATTATTTGTAGAAGAGTGATTGAGTGGTGGTGTTTAAGGGCCCGACGTTTGTAGAAGGAGTAGACAAGGCATATGAATGTGTTATGTAGAAGATAAGCGGATAGAGAATGTACTGTGTTGCATAATAAAATGGGTAGCATAAAACCATAAAAATACATTTCGATGCCCCAACTTTCATGCTGACCGATCAACCGGTATTGGTGTTTATCTATTCCATACGTAACAACGTTCATTTTTTTCCTGTGTTCAAAATAACTGTTAATAATTGTTCTATGCCTATAACCTTCGTGCAAATGCCATCATTAAAGTGACATGGTTTTCTCGCAATCGGATGAACGTACGGCAGCACATAAAGATAGTACAGAACGGTAGTGCCTCACATCGTCAGGAATCGAGGGAATTGGAAATAAGCATAAATTGAAAATAAGCACTTCCCAGCTGCTCTATTCACTGGCTGTGCGTTCATTAGAATTCCTCTGCAACCAGACCACTAACGAAACCAAGGGAGATAGTGCGAACATAATCATAGAATGAGTAATGTGTGCGAATTATCAGGCTTGTGAAGTCACTTTCACAGGTGCAGGTAAATCCCATAAATGGACGGTGAAACGTGTTAGTGGACTATAACATTTGGAATATCGTGTCTGTCCTGCACAATTAGGGCACGGCACTTTATAACAAGTGTGTCTCTGGGTCACGTAGCCGCATAACCTCTGCAGCATTAGCGTCACTTGTGAGAGTGCGATTATACATACAGACTTCTGTTTGGGAAGTAGCGTGACTCAGTATCATTACTTAAAAATATGGCGATCGACCAGCGGTCAATGTTAATGCAGTGGCTAAAATGCTACCGAAAATTGTTCTTTTTGGTTTGGTTCACAAGCTCCCATTTCAAAGCTTCAATGCGCTAATTTGCCTTGCATGTAAATGTTCAGCTGCAAAGTGAAGCAATATTCAGACACACGTTGAAAAGACCATTTGAAGCAACATTCGCCAGTCTCGATGCAACAACTTTGAAGCGAATTAGCCCTTTGTAGATTGATAAGACAGTTCGAAGCAACAAAACCTCACCCCGCCTAATGTCTCAAAGTCCTTTGATTCAGTCCATTGCTGCCGATAGAGCAGTCAGATCTCTCTCCCTGGGTATGCGTGTGTTTTGTTTAGAAAGATTGACACTAGTTATGGTGGCAATGTCTTTTAATAAATGTTTCCAATATTTTCACTACTTGCACTGAGACGTTGCCGACCAATGTAGATTATAAAACAGTCAAATAAAACTGTGCCCAGATTTAAAAACCTCAAAATATGCTTCACTGTAACATAAACAAGGCTTTAAATGTATCCCACGCCAAAGAATTGCGATGCTTCACTTCGACTGACCAGTCAAAAGTGTCCGCTTCGTATGAACTGAAGTGATATTACCAAAAAACGTTGCACTCTAGACACTTAGATGTATACACTAACATAAAACTACTGTATGTTTCCAAAATTTAATTTAATTTTCGGGGTCGGTTTTGGAAAAATGTTTCCCCTAGGGAACTTTATTTTTATTTCAACAGCAGAGTGTTCGATACTACAGAATAATCAGGAAATTTGTGTTACGTATGTATATTTTGGTGGTCTGCTTAGCGCGGTGATAGCGCTGCTGCTTACCAAGCGTCCGAGTTCGATTCCCAGTACCGGCGTGGGGATTTTCTCCCGCTGGGAGACCCTGTCCCGGATGAACTCGGTCTCCTTAGGTCCCTGAGGGGCCAATTGAGGAGCTACTTGATTGAGAAATTGCGGCCCCTAGTTGCGTAGACCGCATAACCGGCCGGGAGGGACCAGGGCACTGGCCATGTCCCACCTGCAGTACTCCACACCACATTCTACATTTATACATTTTTCATATTTTACATAACATTTGTATATTTTATGTTGTTAAAAACTTAACATAAAACGAGAATCGCCTATTATAACCCTGGAACAATTTGTTTATAAGTATCAAGGGATTTTACGTGTCATAAACTCATTACAGAAAACAATTTATGAAGTAATATAATTGTTAGTCATGAGCTCAAGAGAATCATAGAACCGCGTAACCTTTCAGAGTGCACTGTTCAAATAAGGAAATGTAAGCAAAAATGGCAAATTATTTGGAAAGAGTTAATGCTAAATATTATTGAGAGAGAAAATCCAGTAGCTGAATAGCTACTGTCATAAAAACACAGCCTGCTAATAAATCTATAGAAAAAGATAATTTAAGCATAAATAAGAAACGTTAAAAATGTATAATGTAAGGACATTTTACCAATAAAATGTAGTGTAACAATTTGTAAATAGCCACACTGACCATTTTAGAATTCATTTATTCACTCATTTAAGTTAGTGAAGTATACAAATGATTGTGAAGAATGTACTCATTTGTATAACAATGTCTTCTAAAACATATTTAGTTGTGATTCAAAGCATCAGAGCAGATCAACAGTAAACCTTTCCTTTATCTCTTGCTGTTTCCATTCACGTGAGTTTTAATAACAGTGAAAAAAGTTGCACAGAGGATTGAAATTGATAAATATGAAAAATTATTGTTACTATGATGTTTGTAAATATATTTTATTGTCCCTTTGTCTGGATAGGCTCAAGGCAGTTCATCCAACACTTTCACTTCATGATAAGCCAGTTATTAGCTGCGCAAATAACCGAAGATTTATTTGCAGAGCCATCCATTTTTAATGTTAAGTACGCGCCTAATTTTCTCTGGGATTTAAACTGGAAAGGTTAAGGAGAGATGAATGCGCTCATTGCATTGCAGAGGGGAGCACCCCCAGAGACAACAGAAGGCTAAGTGCCGGTGGGTGTTCCAGAGAAAAGGAACTCATCAGGCGTGTTTGAGAGACATGAAATATTCATGGTGCGACTGATTGTTCAGAGCGACAAGGATACACTTCATCTATGTTGACCTCGTTGCTGCTTAAAGCAGAAAGAGTGAGTGTCTGTGACAGCAAACTGGCATGTTTCACTTCTTCATTTGGTAAACAGTATCCATTGCACTGGTTCTATGACGATGACGGGGTAGATATCGTAGCATCCCGGAACTGTGAACGAACCCCTGGCATTGGGAAAGTGTTGAAACTAGGGGTAAGTGGTGAATCTAGATAAACAGAACACTATCTCCTCACAGGACGTTTAAGCGGATCAAATTGAAGTCACAAGGTAGACCTCGTCCAAACCCAATACGCAATGTCTGCGCTGTTCGTGTTCACAAAGAGGCTTTTTATAAAGTATGAACAACAAGCAACTTCTCCATCAGCCAGCTACACTATCTGATCAAAAATGTCGGGACACCTATCTGAAGTTGCACTTAATATTTACTTGTATCACGTTTCCTATTACTGGACATTAATATGGGGTGGGTCCACCCTTTTACTTCATGGCAGCTTTAATTCTGCTGGGCTGGTACTTCCAATTAGATGCATGTGGAGGAATGGCAGGCCAGAGAAGTGAGTGATGGACGTTGGAGTCCTGAGCGAAGTTGGTTTTCTAACTTATCCTAATGGCACTCAATGGGGTTCAGGTTGGGACTACAGGCAGGCCAGTCGTTTCAGGAATATTAATGTCCACAAACAACTACCTCACAGATGCAGCTTTATCATAAGATGCATTGCCGTACTGATACAATCATCTGCGAACTAGTTCTCTCCTCTGTACTTCACTGTTGGCACTAAATATGATGGTAAATTTCGTTCTCCAGGCATTGCTGAGTGGAAAGTATATCTCGGAGCCTTGATGCTTGGAACGGAGGCCCTTGTCTTAGCAGTGTGACCGTGGGCCGGAGTTGGTGGGCGCACGGTGTGGTGAGTGGCGTTTGTGTTTACGATGTTTGTTTCGCCGCTGCTGATGTTGGCGATGAGATTCCATGTCGTTACAATGTGGATGTTTATATCCTAAGCTGAGAGGCTGATTGTCACATTCCTTTTATACACAAAATGTTTGGATTGCTCAGGAAGTAGAGTATCAATGTGGAAAGTAAAAAATCTATGGTTAGATTCCCGAACGTAGCAATGAATTTAAATTTTAATATTTTACATACACCAGGGTGTAGGCACTGCTGTATTCTGCGAGACAACTGTTCAAAGAACAAGAAACTTCTTTCTTAAAGCCCCACCTATCTAAGTTAAAACAAGCCATCCTAAACAAGCTACCTATAAATTTCCATATCTGCGGTTAAACCCTGTGGAGGGTGGGTACGCAGCAAAAAGGTTCAGGCTGAACCTCAACCTGCCAGCAGCATCATGATCACGAGATTGTTTCGAATACAAATCTATATTATCCTAGACACAGCTGATATGAAAAAAAAAATTATCGAATAAACGAACTCTAATAAATTCGTTTAGTAAAAGCCCAAATGAAAAAGAGCACTTGCGGCAATATAAGTCGCCTTTAATTTAATTTTTTGGTATTCTTCTTTTTAAGGCTTAGTCTTTCTTTGACAGCTCAATTACATCAAATAGACAATGATTTCCTATGAACTCAGAACTACACGATCTTCGCTTTAAGAGAATAAGACAAATTCTCAGAAAAAAATCTATCGGAATAACACATTTCAACCAATGTTGGAACTAGTTTAGAGGGTAGAATTGTTACTTCCATGTCAGGAGAGTGGACAAGGTCGCTTTTAAGTTACAATATTTGCCAGTAATTGAAATAAATTTGAAGGCGACTATTTAGATCAGAATTATGAATTTAATAAGCTTTTCGGGTCTTATAGCGGTAGTGTTGGTAAGGAAAGCTGAGAATTCCAGGTTCAATCTCCAAGTTAATCCTGGAAACGTTTAGCGTTTAATATACCTTTAATTACAGGAAAAGAGTGAAGGAGTTAAAAATGCTAAGTGATATTTTCATAAGTACAATTTACTTGACATGTGTTATGAAAATGAGTGAGTGAGCGAGTGACTGGGTGAGGAATGAGTGAGTGAGTGAAGGAGTGAGTGAGTGAGAATTAAGGACCCGTCGATTATAAAAATTAAGAGAACTTCACGTATATGGACAACCTACTAAAATGCCATTTTGAGGTGTACGTTTTAAAAGTTTAAAAATGCCGAATGGAAGACACAGGTTGTTGCGGACGCACCTAAAATATAACTTTATGTGTACACTTACGATCTTGTTATTATAGTAGTGCACATATAGGTTACTGACCTGTATTAATATGTTAAGAAAGTGCCGACAACCTTTATAAAGTCTCTAGTATCTTACTTCTTATTTTACTTCTTACCTTCTTCTGGCCTGGAACTAATAAAGTTGAAGAAAAGGATTATTCCGCCCTAAAGAGCAGAGTAATAATATCG
Source organism: Tenodera sinensis (assembly GCA_030765045.1). NCBI lineage: Eukaryota > Metazoa > Arthropoda > Insecta > Mantodea > Mantidae > Tenodera > Tenodera sinensis. The sequence continues at coordinate 33,491,219 of CM060966.1, read as the reverse complement.
AGGTGCACCTTAGAATACCCATTTAGATTCCCTTTGTGAGTGCCTACCTTGACATTTTCTCGAAACTTAATAACGCTGCTACCAAAGGTTATATCTACCGTTGGGAGATTCTTGAGAACAACGGATACATTGTAGAAAGTAGAAAGGGATAAGTCAATTGCGCATTGTGATCTACGATCGATAAATACAAGCTTTTGAACGCTCTATCAACTTCAAAAAGTGTAATGGGAAGACAGGTTCTATAAAAGTAGAGAAAATTTGCGCGTTGAACACGTCAGATTTTGTTATCTATCCATTAATATGCCGCCTTTAATATCTAAGGTCATATCGGCTTTTCTCTAGAAACATTTGCTCATCGGCATACAGCAGTGATATCAAACAGTGCCCTAAAGCGCAAGCGCGCACTTCGTAGCTTAGCAGACCCGCCACAGCGAGTCAATACGTCAGTAAACAATTCCAGGTTCACAGCGATATCTGAATCTGCACCGTCTTCTGGTTGCTCATACGACAATAAGCCAACCTTGGTACGTATAGCCACGCTGCATTAAAGCAAAGAGGTCGCTCATAACAGCGAAACTGAAATGTTATTCAATTCATGCCGTACATTTACTTTATACTCGTAAAACATAAACGATGTTTTCAACTACTACGTCTTTCTCCACTATCATTTTCTACCCTTTCTATATTTTTCAAAAATACTGCCAGTCTATTTTGGTCACAAGTGATATACCCTCGAGCGTTATATCGCGCAATTCCTACAGGGATAAATCACCTGTTACATATCTTTAACGATTCATTTTATCTTGGCCCAAGCTAGTTCTTTGGGACTGACGTCACACATGTATGTAGGTAACCAAACGGCAGTGTGGCCCAAAGAAACCAAAAATGTGTCCGCTTTAAAAATCTCTGCAGGTTTGTTTCAATTATCCTACAAAGATCTGTTATATAAATACATAGAACTGTTATTCTGAACCCCTTTGTTCTGCAAGCACAATATCATAACAGATTTCACAGCACTCCAAGGTGGTGGTTTATCACTCCGACATAGCACTAGACACCCGCACGAACCTACATATGAAATTAACGAGTAAACATAGCGCAAATAATATTTGAAGTTGGCAACGTAACCAGCGGAACAACGTTTGCCAGGAAGTTTACAAAACTCGATTGCACTACGTGAAATGTCTTTCCTCTCCCATTCATTCCTCTAAGGCAATGAGGCGGTGGACAGACAATAGTTATCCACTCGTTCACTATTCCGTTAATCTTTGTGTTTATTTCCGCTGGGTTTTTCTTTGTCAATATTAAATGCATACAAACATTAACAGTCTCACTTACTTTCAGACTCTACGGAGGACAGGGAATAATCCTATCCTTCAGCCGGGAGTCGAACCCAGACCTCTGCATTTAGAAGCTGGTGTGCTAACCACCAATTCACAGAGTCAGTCATTGATGTTTTTGTTATATCAAAATTAATTACAATATGAGCTCTGAACTTAGAACAATAAACAGAGGTGTCAAACCAATGTCACCCACTTTATTCAATATCTTTATGAACGAAATGTAAAAGCTGCCAAGGAGCATTATATACGAATTTGTTGATTGATAAACGCGTTGATGTAGGCAGATGATCAGATTATATTAGCTAACTCAGAAGATAGGTTGCAAAGAGCAGTACATAAATTATCACCGATAGCAAAGGAATGCGACCTAAAAATTTCAATAAATAAAACCAAAACAATGTCTTGGATCTGAAATCTCCATCAACAATATTATTGAACAAGTCAATGCCTTTGGCTATCTGGGTTTCAGTTTCTCTTCCTTCAATCCGAAAGACACAGAGGTCAAACTAGCCAGACTCCAACAACTCCAACACACAATCAATAAAACACTAATCAACAAAGTCAGACCAGAGACTATTTTTAAATTCTTCAAAGTGATGGCAATCTTAACTTTACTTAAAAGCTCAGAAACGTGGGCTTTAACCACTAACCAAATAAGACGAAAGAAGCAGCTGAAATGAAATTATTAAGACCTTTAGCCGGTTATACTTTGTACGATCACAAAAGAAATGAAGAAATAAGAGAAGAACTGTATTTCACACCCGTAACAGAAACAGCTACAGCTACAGTAGTAACTGATATCAACATATATTGCGAATGCCGGAAGACAGGCTACTCCAAAGACTCTGCATTCAACTACAGACGAAGGGGCAAAAGAGATCTTGGACGACCAAAGAAACAGTGGAGAGACCAACTTCCAATCTAAAGCGCAACAGGTCAAAGGGCCTAATCCTCGAAAGTTATTGATGATGATTGTTATCCAACACTTTCTACAGAATCATTGCCGAGTCCTGGGCTGCCTTCATTCATACCGTTTCTCAGTTGCAATTGACAGGGAAAGGAGAATCTGTAAACAGGTAGGTACTTCCGTGAGTAACCTAGTTGTTGGCAGAGAGTCATTAAGATTTCATTCTTGAGTAGGCCGAGACTGTGTGGCGACCAGTCGGAAATGGCCCAGTGCCATCAACTGTTCCTGACCAGCCACAGGTGGATCAAGCAGCTATTTATATCGATCCTTGTCCTTCGTAATAATTCATGGAGTTATTAGTAAACTGGAACGCACCAGCCAGAAACAATTACGAAAATGGGAAAGAACACGCACTGCGGCCACGTTGCAGATTAAAACTGAAAGTTTAAAGCAAATTAAGGCAAAAGCAAAACGTTAACATTTTTAGTGCAAATGAGGCCAACTCTCAGGACGACATACGTCGTATTTCACATATGCAACTGTGTGCATGTTTAAACAGCTGGAGAAACAAAAGCAATCTAGTACATGTAATAAAACTATGGAGGAAATGTTTAGTAAGCATCGAAGCAAAATATTATTTTCAAATGTATGCGATACGTGATGTATTGTGACATTGACCAGTTTCTGCAACATATGCAACTCGCATTCGGGAGGTCGTGGTTTCGGTCCCCGCGCTCTCTGGCATGGACTTTTCGTGATTTCTCTTTGCTACTTAGGTGAATGCTGGAGTGCCTTCTCCCATACCACAATTTCCTCTACATCATTTATCTTCATTCCACTTTCTTCTCATGTTTAAGGTGTTCCTCCAGGTTCGTAGTGTATGGCAGTGCCGAACAGATGGCGTGGACGCATGCGCTCTGTAAATATTATTCTCGAGCTCGGGACGGCGTTGCGGTCACTATACTTTCGGAGGGGAACCTTACTGAGACCTGCGATTCGCAGTGTTAGCCACTGCGTGGCGTACCCTGCCGTGAGGATGAAGAACCTTCAGCAACCGTTAGGATTTCTGCGCGTCTCTGAGGCCTGTGGCCAGTGTTTCCCTCACTTCATCCCTACCTGCTGAGACGTGTTAGTCACAATAGGTCTGTATAGGTAGCAATGCGCCAGGTGTCCCCTTTTAAACTTTAAGTATCATTTCATCAAATTCCCACTTCACTAAGTTGTTCCTGTTGCTTCATTTAATTCCCATTGTTATTTCAGTAATTTCCTCAGTAACTTAACAAAGTTCTCCCTGTTACTTCATTAACCTTCAAGACGTAGTGATGTAATGAAATGTAAAGAACCTCTTCTTCCGGGCGCTTTACTCGCTGGAGTGTCGAACACAAGACTTGTCTAATTTCTCACTCCACAGTACTCTTTGTAGGCGGCAACTGAGGTCACAACCGCACTCGTAACCACACGCTTGATGTCAGAAGCGCACTCCACTAAATTTCTTTTTTACTTGCGATAGTGTTCACCTTTATAGCCTTCGGAAAGTTCCGCAGAACATTCCACGTTCTGGAGGCGGGAGAGCGGGAATTTCCAGCAGATTCTGATCAATCGTCGATATCCCCCCCCCCTTATACTTGGTGAGAGCGATACTGTGACTACTTATCTTTGTTTATATCTCCGATTGCACGTCATAGCCTCCCGATAAGCCTGTGCATTAGCCACCACCTCACGATATTTTACATTTTCACTCAATAATTGCTGTGCTAATTCGAAAGATTTAATAGTGCATCTTAGGAAACAGATTTACAAGGTGTTAGGATTATGAATGCACAGACTTTAACGCCACTTCTTGACGTCAAACTGAAACAAAAGATCCTCTGTTATTTTCTTCTATAGTAAATGGTCCCATAAATAAAAAATAAAATTGCCCATATCACCATTTCTTTATTGTTTACTTCTGTAATTAGTACAGAGATGTGCAGCTTCAAAAGATGAGCTTTTTGTGTACTTTCCATTTGTTACTAAAATTAGTCCTTTATCCACAAAATGATATTAAAATACTCGTAACTCGATTCCAGCGTGTCTCTTGGAATAAATTCGTGTACATAAGCTTGGCAATCACGCAACTTTGGCGTGAGTATAAAGCGGAAGATCAGGAATGTTGACAGTAAACACTACCTGCTCAGGACTCGTGATGACTACTCGGAAGGAATACAGCTCCCCTCGTTACTTGCAGTAGCTGCTAGCCTGCTAGCAAACCCACAGACACGTAGTGGAAGCAGTTTTCGTGCCCTGGTCTACTTTGGACGTCTACACACCTCGTAGGCTGTAGACGTAGCGGAAGCCGATTAATAAACAAAATATTCTCTCCTTTAGTCCTACTTTGATGCCAGACTATGCAGATAGTGTATTCAATAGCTTTTAGTTATTTCCTTTACCTTTCACGATAGTTTTACTTGTTATTGAAGGTTTTTATTAGTCGTATTTTAATCTACCATGCCGCGAAATCTACGCATTCATACACCTAACACTGTGTGTGCTTGTAGAAATTGCTTGAAAATAAAGGATAAATTCAATAGCTAAACGGAAGATTTGGTAAAAATAATCATAATTCTGAACATTAAATTAGGTTTTAATTGTACCCCATTAACCACTTAATATTCAGCAGTCCTAATGATTATTCTTGTATGAATTGGAGATTGATATCCACATCATTTAGCACTTTATTGAAAAGTAAACAGTTTGTTACAGCCCACTCAGGCATAATGTATGTTGTAACTCGTATACTTGTGTGTAGGTTGAAAAAGATTTAAGGGGTCAGCGAAGTAACAATCCTAAATGCCACATTCTTGTGTTTATTTCTCATCCTAATAGTAGTTTCTCCTCAGAATTTGAGGATTCTCCTCCAAGAAATTTCTACTTAAGTAATTTTTAATTAATAAAATTATATTACGATATAAAATGCTTCTTGCGGAACAGTTTTCATCTTTCGGGTATAATATTTGGTAAGGATGTTCTTAATATATGTGCAAATAAAGTTTGGTCAGAATTTTGCTGTGTAATGAAAGCAAGTGTATTTGTAACATTTTTTCTAAAAAAAATAATGTACTTTTACTAATTACTAACACTAGGATGTTCAAAAACTCCCAGATAAAATTATAAAACAGAGGTACTAAGTAGCTTATACTCCAAATTTCATAATCTGACCAAACATGCATCACAAAGTACTTTTTATGCAAAGAAAACTACACTTTTGAGCAGGGAAGAATGTAACATTTACTTTGTATTAAATGGCTGTGCATTCATGTTTAAATGGTCTCTGGAACACTTAAAAATGGTGCAGAGTACAAAAATTATACCGTTTTTAATTAAAGAAAGAAGCAAAGAATGTTTTACTAATGAAAACAAAATCACGTATTTCGTACAAAACTTCGGATTTTCAGTTGATTGTCCCGTTCAGTACTTTAAAATCATCTGTAAACAATACTCATTCAAAGTATTTAATTCTTCCTAATGTCTAATAAATTACAAAAACAATAACGGTCCCAGGAAGGAGCCTAGAGGCAGGCCTGACAGTACTTAAACACAGTAGTAAAGCATTGATCATAAACAAGACACTGCTTCGTTTTCATTAAGTTGGAGGAAATTAGTCCTAACACTGCAGGTGAAAAACCAAAACTAGCTAATTTAGATAACAAGATATCATGATCAACGCTATCAAACCCCTTAGAAAAGTCGATGTGAATTATATCAATTCACATTGTGCTTGGGTCGGACAATAGCTTACATAACAATTTCAATAATGGCAATCACCTAAAGCTATTTTATTTAAAATCGTTCCATTATCATATTTGGTAATCACTGCAGTGGTTTACGATGCTTAACGTATTTTGTGCTCTCTAAACCTTTTTGTTTTTGCGTTTAAACTCGATTCCACAGACTCTGCTAAGAAACGTGCTTCCCAGGCAGTCGATATCTCTCACTTCAAAAGAAAATGTCTCTTTATATCAATAGTGTCAACACCATACTATCAAATTTTCCCCTGTCTCTCACAAATAACGCATCGACACAAGGGATTTGTGGGAAAGGCGTAAACTGTAGACGACTGGAAACAAAAGCCTGTTCCATTTATCTGGTGCTGCGCTTTGAGGGATTCGCTTCTTTATTGACCCGTTCTGCGAATTCATTTCTTGCTTGACTGCTACTGAAAGCCTACTCTGTGATAAGAGAAAAACTTGCTAGCGGAGGGAAGAAGATGAAAGGCGTCTGTTTTTACGCCAACCAGATAGAGACTTCCGGACTCTTGCAAAGGGATTCGCTGTTTTACAGTGGCTTCTCTGTACAATCTTTATTTGCTCTCGTAAATACAGTATTCACTCAAATCGTTACAATTTACAGAATATTACAGCTCCTACAATGAGTTCCCTTCGAAACATTACGTTACACACAATTTATTCCAAATGTACGAGCTTTACAATGTGCGGTTTAACATATCTTGTCGCGTTTCTCTATGTATAATTAAAACTACTTTGGTTATTTGTATTGAAATGAAATTATGACATTAGGCAGAAAAACTCAATTATTTTTTAATATTTTATTTAGTTTTTATTATTTAATATTTTCACTATAGCTCAGAGTGATGCTGCATACATCAAGGCCATATTCCCATTCACGCCACATCGCTCCAACAAATCAGATGAAATGGATTGCATGGCAGCAGTGTTACGAAGTTGCAGTTTTTGCAGGTTTTTAAGGATATAGACACAATACTTTCTGTAAACCCCATAAAAAGAAGTTAGGCAACCATGACTGCCACTTGTAGAAGATAACATTTTCGGCACGTCCAGTCCACCTGATATGATATTCCAAAACACATCAACTTGTTCTTGTGGGTTTACCATAACGCCTTAAAACTGCTTTAATAACAACATAAGCTAAAAAGCAGACATTCACATGTAACCTGTCTGCTAAATATCCAACAATCAACCCAAATCAACAATCACAAACCTGAATACATTTAGTTTAGTTTCTATGTTTGATACCCACGATAACTGTGATCTCATACATTGTTGTCCAATGTTAACATGCACAAAAATATAAAGTATTTGAGTTTTTCTTTCGAATGTTACCAATTTCATTTAAATACAATTATCCAAAGCGACATAATACCAGTTTAAAGTACGACAGTATTTTTATGGGCACACTGTATGTCATTCGATACAGAATATGCTTATTGGAATTTCAACAAAACCTTTTCCAGTTCAAAATTAGTTCATCTACGAGCAGACTATATTCCGTATAGGCATATTATGGCCAGACTATATTCTGTATAGACATTATGGTCAGACTATGTTCTCTGTAGGTATATAATGTCCAGACTATACTCTCTGTAGGCATATTATAGCCTTTATTATGCTGCGCGGAAAGACGAAACTCAACTATTCATAGAATTACAAGTGTCATCAAAGTTCTAAGGCTTTCACGGCCGGTGTCAATACTAGATGCAATATTAACCGGGCTTGTGGGCCGTGGTCTATTGGGTTCCTTCTTCCCAAACGTTTCGTCTGCGACTACGGCAGACATCTTCAGTGGCGGCGAGGTCGAAGTTTCCTTGTGGAGATCTCAGTCTCAGTCGGTGCTGAGATCTCCACTAGGAAACTTCGACCTCGCCGCCACTGAAGATGTCTGCCGTAGTCGCAGACGAAACGTTTGGGAAGAAGAAGGAACCCAATAGACCACGGCCCACAAGCCCGGTTAATATTGCATCTAGTAGAATTACAAGTGATTAGTAAAACTGTCATGCTCAGATGGCATACCGAGATAAATTTGATTCTAGGTAAACTAAAGTTTCTCTCAGAAATAGTTTACAAAGATTAATACTACTATAAACGTTTGCAAAAATTATATGTGGTATTAAGTTCTAAATACACATTGTTTATATTTTATTGTGCTCCGGTTCTAAACAATTTAATGATATCTTTTTTACATCTTACTCGTAATTTAATCTCTTATAGATGTTATCTTAAGAAAATGTATGTCATATATTAAAAAATAACAGACAACCAAAGAGCCTTTATGCCGAACGCTGTTTGGGATGTGGGGAAATCCATGATAATCATCTCCTTGCATAATTTAAATATTGCCTATTGAAGCACCACTACTGTTTTTCTCAACTTTATTTTTTTATTTTAATTCTTAGAGTGAAGAAGGCGATGTAATGAAATGAAGGCGAAAGGGATGAGAAGAAAGGTGATAACGGAGCAGTTGTGGGAGCAACCGGAGAAAATCTATCCAGACGCCACTTTGTCCACAAATCCTGCATTTGATCCTCTGGAATCAAAGCCGAGTCGCTTAAATGCGAGGCGAACGGTCTAACCACTCACCCACGCGCCACCTAATAGCCGAACACGCGGCTATATTATTTTCTTACTTATCCTACCGTACTCCACCTTACCCTTTAAGTAACTATGATACAAGGTGTAGATACATAATGCATTAAAGGGCGACAAATTTAGCACTGACAGCCGGTTCAGCCCCTGGAAGCAAAAAAGCGAACATTATCTAGTTAAACCTATTCATTTGTTATAATTAGAGCGCGAAACCGCGTGTGGTCACGTGTTACGGTTAGTTGGACACGGAGTTGAATGACGTAACCGGTACCGCACAGCAGTAGTCAATACATGCACATCAGCAGAAGCCTGCAGCTGTGTGCCTATGAAGGAGTAACACTAGAATATGTGTCCACTAAACTTGTGGCATATCGCACATTTTCCGTCTTCTAGTTATAAGTACAAAGTAGACAAAACCAACCCTCGGTCAGCAAGTCATTGGAATCATATAAAACAGTAGAATGGAGTTTTCCGTTATTTGTTTGTGGATATTCTGAGTATTACTAGTTTCAAAATAAGGTAGAAGAAATGTCATCTCACTAATTCCTCAATACAATGGAATGAGCAGTAACATTTTAGAAGTCTAGTGTAAATTCATGGAAGACCCTGATCAATTCACTTCCATTTCTATGTGTTCATGTTATCGTTTTCACGTGTTCACTTGTGACATTTTTAAAATCATAAACAAACTGTGTTTCAGTCTTAGGCCACACAGATCTCATACCCTACGCCTATAAATTTTTTTTTTTTTTTGTATAAATGAAACGTACCTGACCTAAATCCAAATGTCAGCATCATCTCGTCTTTATGTATGCATGTCTATTTATTCAGTGCAAACGGATATTACCTGGTGGCAGAGTTAAATTAAGATAACAAAGAAATAGACAAAACTAAAGCTGTGAACCATAAAAAACTATATGAATAAATCAGTTGAATTATTAAATCTAGTACCAGTTTATAGTTTTGTAATATGACAGAAAGATTTTGAAATGAATTATTTCATAGGGCGCCGATGATAAGGTAGTAAATAAGTTTAGATCGTTTCGTTTGTTTCAAATAAATTAAAAGAAAGATGAAATGCTGTACTTCCGTAGTAATTTCAATACATTCTTAAAGCTTCTACACTGGTAAAAGATATACCGAAGATTGAGAGAGTAAAAATAGCACAGTTGATGTCTTTGTAGACCTCAAAAGTAATAATTAAATGGACAGGAAAAGTGATGGAAAAGGAGAAAGGATTGCTTCTCTTTGTATTACTTTTCTTCTAGACAGTTCATCATCATCATCATCATCATTAGAAGCAGCATCGTCATTATTACTAATGTTTTATTATTATTATTATTATTATTATTATTATTATTATTATTATTATTATTATTATTATTATTATTATTATTATTATTATTATTATTATTATTATTATTATTACTATTACTATTATTATTATTATTATTATTATTATTATTATTATTATTATTATTATTATTATTATTATTATTATTATTATTATTATTATTATCATTATTATCATTATTATCATTATTATTATCATTATCATTATCATTATCATTATCATTATCATCATCATCATCATCATCATCATTCAAAACAACATTAAAAATGCAGATGTTAGGGCTATAAGTGCAGATACTTTTACAAGTAACTGAGGACAATGTAATGAACAATATTGTTTCATTTGCGAACTTGTTTCAGATTCGTTAGTACCTACGTTGTATCGGAACCGACGTCCAATTCTGTCCGAAAGGCTATTGACCTCCCGCTACCTAGTCACGTGGTGAGGTGTAAACTAAAACGAATAGTATATAGGGCAGGTGTTGTTCATTTCGCGGCGCTGTTACGACCATACAAAAAGATCAGGCGGTAAACTTTGTGACAGGTTTGTGGGAAAACTGTTAGACAAAGAGCAAAAGCAGCTAACACACCGAAGTGGATACATATTAAGATACAAGCTATCAAAATATATGCAGTTGCACCCTAACATTCTTTATATTCCACTCTCTTATCTATTGCTAATATCTGGAGAACGAAATGGCCATAACAGACTTCTTATGCTTGACAGTCGCATTACTTTCTCTACTCACAATTTATACTTACATCTTGTACCTGTTTTTAAGGTTATTATTGTATCCACTTTACGAGTTATCTGCTTAGTATTAACTTCATAGCTTCAGTGCAGTTAATACAAAGCTATGTGGGCTGCTTATTTGTCATTAACTCATGTAAAAGATAAAGACTCGATCATGTTTAAATATTACATAGATGGTGCACCAAAGTAAATTCCAATCAGAATAAAATTGAAATAGTGAGTATTACAGAAACGGCCAATTCTAATGTGTATATTTAACAATATCTGTGTTTTACAGATTCCCAGTATAAAAGCCATTGATAATATAGAGTACACAGCATCAGTAGTTGAACGCCGCAGTTTATGAACCTAGCTAATGGAATACGATCCCATTTGTGGTATTCCCAGTTTGAATAGTTCTTAATGGTAACCATTGTATGCCTTTATACCGCGTGCTGCAAAACAATAATGGGTTTCAATGTGGACCAATTTGTTTATATTCCATGTGCTGTCAGTACTACTCTTTTACAATCCATATAAATCAAATCTGAAACTAACCAATGTAAAAGCACTAATGTATTTCAATGTCTTTTTAGGGATAAATAACTAACCCTGCAGCGCAATAGCCATTTGGGGCCAAGGCCTACCGTCCGGCCGCTGCATGCCCCACCTCTGTCCACCACAGGCTTCATGAGTTGAGCGCAGTTCTGGAGCGTTTGACGTGGTTAGCGCCCCGCCGCCCCCCCCCCCCCCTCCTGGCCAGTATATGCGGGTCTTTGCAGCCAGACCCTCAGACCTAACGAAGCTGAGTGCAATCCCCACGCCCGTAGCCAGAATCGAACTCGGATCTCCCGCTTGGTAACTAGCAGCGCTTTCACCGCGACTACACCAAAATAATTTATTACACTCAATTAATGCACATGTCCATACCCTCGCTGATCTTTAAATTCAGTACAAAAAGTTCACATTTTCCTGTCCATAAAAATTAGTAGCTTATTCGCACATTTTTTTATCACGAGCAACATTAATTTGTTGCTTTTTTAAAGTATAAAAGATATAATTCACGAACAAACGACAGCAAATGAGAAAATATTGGTCAGGTAGGCCAGAGTTAAATTTGTCCCATTCCAAACGCTTCTATGCAACATTGTTTTGCTTTTCATCCCAGAGTGCTCAATTCTCATTCTAAAGAAAATTATGGAATTCGAATTTTCATGAAAATGAACAGATAGCTTGCCAATGTCCCTCAATAACTCCTAATAATTTATGTTGCGTTGAAAGGCTTTCCCCGTGAAAACTGTAATAAGGAAATTTATTTTATACACATACGTATAACACCTAGCTGGAAAAAGCTGCATATAAAATAAATTCATCTGTGTGAATAAGACATATAGTTCAACAGTTAATAATAGACATAGGAATAATTTTCAAGCATTTCAGCAGGAATGAAAGGAATGAAGTTGAACTGTTATTAATGGACTTTGCGCAGTGACGTCGCAGGTAACCAACCCTATCATCCCTCACACAGCTTTCTGGCATTTGCACAAAGTATACCGTGTTTATATTCCTGTGAGTGACCGCTAGCTGTTAAAATTTAAATTGATTTTTCGTTTATGGAGGTTCTTTAACTGTTGTGGTTCCTAAGCGCCCAACTATAGTGGGTCGGGTGTGAAGGTCCGCTTAATTTTGCTTGGAAGTCTCTTCATCAGGCTTAAAGTTCTTTTAAGGTGCCGTAACTTCCGAATTATTATGTCTAAAAAAATACATCTATCCCCGGGCTTACATCCGTGACCTGGGGAACCGAATGATAGCACATTACCCATAGACCACCAGGGCGAGCCCTGGACCTCTGTTATTTACATACTTTGCATTGATATAATGGTTTGTGTGTGAATAACGTGAGGCCCATTGTTTAAGAATTCCTAGGACTGTTTATTAATAATACTATCAATAATAGCAATGATAATAGTAGTAATAGTAATAATAATAGTAATAATAATAGTAATAATAATAATAATAATAATAATAAGAAGAAGAAGAAGAAGAAGAAGAAGAAGAAGAAGAAGAAGAAGAAGAAGAAGAAGAAGAAAATGAAGTAGAAGTAACAGAAGAAGTTCAATAACCCACAATTTTCACTGGAACCTCTCTCATAAAATGTATTTTTATTTTCTCTACTAAAATGTACGATCTTTATACAAGTCAAATTAATGCCCTAAGAGATAGGACTCAAAACGCAAAAAGAAAAAACAAAAAAGATTTTAAAAAACTAGATCTCGTTAAAACACACAATTTATGTTCCGAACCGGTTCCGAAATATATTATTTGTTAAATATTTATTATTTCTTTGAATTTTTAAATATTTACACATTTCTCAAATGCTTATACGCATTTTTGTGGCCATGCAGAGTGAAATTTTAATATCATTACTCAGCGATCCAGTCTTAAAAGATTTTAGTACCCTTTAAACGTTCTGTACCTCTTGTACCTATAACATGTGTAATACAAGAATTTCTGTCAACATTTCTGGGATTAAAAAGAAGTAGATGGAAGAATAATGTTTTATAAGAATTGTAGATGAGTGAAGAGAATGTCATGCGAGCATAACAGATTGTTTCCCTAAGTCTGTGGAAGCTGCACTTCTTCGGCTAACCTAACTCTCTACCATTGCTCTCTACCCAGAAGTATATTCTCGCTTTCCAGAAGTATATTCTCCACTTTATAAATCCGTTTTCTTCCTCTTGAAAGATGTGCCTCCTGCATTGTCTGGGTAATATCGATACTGATCGGTTCGTTACATTATATCAACTTGAAGCTTGCCTCTATGCTGTTAATTGGCTGTCTGTTTGCCTACCCCATGAAATTCTGAGATCCCGTTTACGTCAGCCGCCACTTCCTGCAGTGCTGCTGACGTCAGATAGCGCTAGGGTACCAATTGGAATATATATGCCCCAAGAATAATAACTGAAACGGCTCTGTTTTGCTACATACCAGATGAATCATCTGATCCTTTGTTAACTTTCTCTACAATAGTAAGCAGGAAAGTATTGTAGTACACCCAAAAATTCTATGGAGATATTTCACTGGAAATGTGTGTTTTGAGGCTCCCTGAATTTAAAAAAAATAAATAAAAAATACTTTTTCTTTCCCTACAACGTTGTGTAATTGTGATATTGGTGGATTATACTCGTATTCCTTCACTGTTAATAGCTTCAGGTGTATATAATAACTTATTATTCCTACTTCATGAGCTAACTTTTCACTCCCGTATACATTATTCAAGGTAATTCATGAAATATACGTTAGCGAGTACAGGGTAGCTGTATAATAATATGGGGTAATTAAGGAGTGGTTTAAATAAAAGATGTTCCCACGACGAAGAGTAACTTAAGTTAAAAGAAAAAAAACTCTAATCAAACCTCCCGTTAATCAAAAACCTAAACCTATATAAACACTCATTCTTAAGGGTCGCTTTGGCGTAACCACTAGTTGCTAATTAACCTAAGCTTATACAAAAAAAAAGTTTAACCTAACGTAGAACCTAAGATTGTATATACTACGTTTCCATGGCGAATTCAGTGCGTATTAAGTTCTTTTTCCTGAATGAATACCGCATGGAAACACGGATTCAAATGAAGCTCAACCCTGGATCCGATCCACTTATTTTGTATGATCGGATCCAAATTATGTTGTATGGGAACAGCTATCGATTTGAATCCACCAAAAATACGAACTTTTACTGCACACGTTGCACACTCGTTTTGTTTTCTTGGTGAAAGTGGTGTAATAAAAGAAAACAACAAAGACACTTTTATTGTTTCTATATTCCCAAAATATATTCTTCTCGAAAACATTAACTAACTTTAAAACTTTGTTAAAATACACAGAACACCAAAATAAACTAAGTGGCCAAATAAAAGCTTTAATTATTTCTGTTTGGGCCTTGCATAGCCAAAGCGATCTCATTTCCGGATTGAGTTCAACAAGGAAACGCGGAACTCAAATCGAGTTCAATTCCGCATGGAAACGTAGTAATAAATAAACATACCATTGTTAAGGAACGCACACGAGCGTAGCGATGTACTAATTTCAAATGTTGGCCACACTCCCAGGTGTTGGTAGCACTGCAGAACGATGTATATACCTAAGTATTGCGAGTGAGCGAAAAATACGGGAGAATATCCTTAATTAATTTTAAAAGCAGATTTGGTTGGTATGAAAGTGAAGCTGGCGCATTGCTAGACAAACAGATACAGTATTTTCACATAGCGGTATGGTTAGAGGTTAAAACAACATCGAAGTTGTACACCAAGAATCCATTTGCAGGAACATATTTATGCTCGTTTATTTATTTTCCTCATAATCACTTTAAAACTTTGATACCAGCCTTCAAACAAAAACAACAGTATTTGTGTCTTTGTTAATCAGTTTCTTTTGTTTGTCGCTTATCTAAGATATTATAGTCAGTATAGCCGTATATTAACGATCAATGATTACTTACTAACATGCATAATCATTATATAATCCTATTATATAAAAAATGTAGATATCATTAAAGCACACATATGTCAACTAATCTTTTATAGAGTTAACCATTTCCAGAATATTCCTTTTATAGAAAATGCAAGATAAAAATGTAATTACTCATAAAAATGTCTTAAAAATATAGTATTTTACATATCGCGAGATTCGAACTCGCGAGCCATTTTCAAGAAAATCAAAATTTTCCCTATACAGGGTAGATTAGGGTGGAGCAGTTTTCTTCAAAATCTTCGTGTCGCATGCATGAAAGACTTAAATACTAACCTTTGCTTTTAACCGACTTTTCGTTTTTCAGTTATGCTTTCCACAGACTCTCAGACACACACACACACACACACACACACACACACACACACACATCTACCGGCGGGTAGATCTTTTTCTAAAAATGTTTTTTTTTTTTTTTTTTTGTTTTTGTTTTTTTGTTCTTTTTTTTTTTTTTTAAATTCAGGGGGCTCAAAACATATATTTCCGGTGATATTTCGACATCGAATTTTTGGGTGGAATACCTACAATACTTCCTCTAATTATACGTAGTAGAGAAAGTAAAGATGAGATGGAAGTATCGCTTTAGCGTATTGTATCCCTCTTACACCTGCAACGAATGTGTAAATTCATTATAAAAATTTGATCTTAATTAACAAGGAAAAGGTAGAAGGATAAGCTTTTGTAGGAATAGATTTTAGAAGATCGAGTTGAGAAATTCGTATGAATACAAAACATTTTGGGTGTTTCTTTTTGCGCACAATACGGCATTTATTAATTGCCTTTGTTATTAGTTTTACTTTGTTATTTACATCCTAAAATCTCTACAGCGCATCTAAGGCCCAATAGGGATTCTTTAATATATATGAGCACTGCTGGAGTCTATAGAGAGGTTCTTAAGAATGCTGCACTTGGGATTATTAGATCGTCCCAAGCTTGCCATCCTATTATTTCGGCTACTTCAGGTTCCTTCCAAGAACAAAAAAGAAAGAAAAAAGCAATATGCTGTGCTCAGCATGTCCTAGTAGGGACTTGAGAACAGTAAGAAAGAAGGCGAGAGGCCGAACCTAGAAGGAAAAACCTCCGGATGTAAAAAAAAGAAAATTGCAGCAGCCCCTTCGTTTCATTTTCCATTTCCTGTGGTAAATATGAATGTATAATAAGGTTGACAGAAAACGCTTAACTCGACAAAAGATACGCAAGGAAAGAGAAACTTCTTTAATTTAACTTAAATATAACTGAATAGCATTTCGCATATATTTCCTTCGTATTAAAAAGAATTTATTGCCTTCTTTAGCGCTTAGATATGGTAAGTAGACAAAGTATAAAATTTCAATCCTGAAGATGGATGTTTTGAAGTGTGTGTGTGTGTGTGTGTGTGTGTGTGTGTGTGAGAGAGAGAGAGAGAGAGAGAGAGAGAGGAGGGGGAGGGGAGTTGTAGATTAAAGGGCGTTCAACTATGTGGTCATCAGCGCCCTTAAAAACAATTCATTGCAAGAGCCAGATATAAGCATTAATATAAAATAAAATTACTAGTAAAAGGGAAAATAAATATACAAAGCAGACAGACAAAAACCAAAACTAAAACAAAGTGACAAATATGTCAAAAGAGTTTAAAAATGAGATATCTAACGTTTCAGATTCTCAAACTCACGTTAATCTCCGCTAAAAACTTAAAAACCCTTTCGACCGCGTACTTATCGTCCGCCAGGACCTGTGCTAATCGGCAGGTAGCTGCAGAGATTCTCGAAGGTGCGCTAGAGAAAAGCACTAGCAGCACGTGACGGACTGACATAAGGTTGTCGCACAGCGGATAAAGAGGAGCAACGTCTCGTTTAAATTAGTAACTTTGCGAAAAATTGACAAGAATCTTTACTGACCATTAGATTTCCTATTTATTTTACCTAATGCAATCTGTCTGTACTTCCACCTTAATTAATCCAAACAACTGTCTTTTGCCCCCTACGTTTCCTTTCACACGCACGGTGGCACTATAATAAGATTTTGGCACCCTACGAATTTTATTAGGCGACAAATCTCCGCGATAATCTCCGCTGGCCAGGTTCAAACCACTCCCCTTCTTAGATAAACTGTCTAACTTTATAGTTCCGCACTTTTTATCTACAATATTCCGATTAGTTCTTACTTTCGAGGCTCCAAAAACGTTTATACCCAATCTCTTATGCTGTTGCTTGAAATTTGCCCATATTATGAGAATTCCAAAATGGAGACGATTTTTTCCCTTTCTATCGCGCCTCCTCCTCGTGGTCAATTTAATTACAAAAATATATAGTTTTCACCCTTGGCTATAATACAAAGGAATTACAAAGACACCTGTTGTAGAAACTCAGTTTTAAGTCTGGGACATCAAATTTTAGCTTCTCGGATTCTGGTGTAGACAGCTCTTTTTATATGTAGTTAGAAAACCTATAATTAAAATATTCTTTTATTCAGCTATTTAAGTGCGCTTAATTGTTGTTTGCCTACAGTATTCGCTAATTGACATTACTAATGGTTATCTATTTGTTTACCGTTTATTTTGACATAATGGTCTATAGCTTCGGTCTCAAAATGTCAGATTATATTGACGAATCCGCTTAAAATAAAGCACTAAAACAAAGAATTGCAAAATATTCAGTTAACTCACGTCAAAATTCTTCCAAATGTCCGAGTATTGCAAGTAACCTATTTGCTTTATTGATATTTGTTTCATATTACTATTAGAATGTGTCATTTTGGATATATTTATGTATTATAGTACATGAAAGATAATGCATTATTTTGTCTTAATCAAATTACATATTAGCACCAATTCGTCTAAGGAAATATGCTGTAAAATGTATCCTCTCTTCTGTATTAATTACTCAGGGGTCTGTGGTTACAGAAATTATTGTATTTTACCATGAAAAATACCTATGCATAAATGACATATACCATATTTGCTCGAAAATAAAACCCTCTAAATTTTAGCCGAAAAATTGGGAGCGTCTTACAAACGGGTATTTCGGAAAATAAAAACAAGAAATGTATTACCCAACTATGAATTTAATGCTTATGTTTCATTAAACGCTATTGTTTTACTCGCATGCTGTTTTACTACTTCGCGCCCTTTTATTTGCATCATTTCACAGGTCACTACACAGCACTCTCTTCTTTTCCACCCGCATCATGGCGTCCTTTGTTAGGACCAAGAAAACATCGAGTTTCTTTTTTCGCGATTTTAAGTTTCTGATTTCTCCAGTAACGAATCATATTTGGTTGTGCCAAATGTTCTCGACCCGCTGCTCGTTTACTATTTGATTCAGTGAATTCTAAAACATCTAGGTTAAAACTTATAGTGAAGCTTTTCTGTGAACTCATGTTAGCGCAACACAGAAAGGTACAAGAGAAATGCACTCTCTATGAAATTGCTGCTGTTTTAACCACTGATCTTGTTTAACTAGCAAGAAGAAGGAACTAGAAGAGTTTTGTAGTGTTTAACGCCCGCTTTTATACTACGGCACCGCAGGCGGTGACACTGATGATACATGGAAGATGGAGCACTGGTGGAATGAGATGGAGGAAACCGGAAAACCCGGAGGAAACCCGCGGTTGCCTGGGATCGAACCCGGGCCGCTTTGGTGAGAAGCGAATGGTCTAGCCACTCGGCTATGGTGCGGCCGCAAGTAGAATGGTTGAAGCTACTGGTGAGTAGCTCCTTTCTTTGCAAACAAGTGGAAGGTAAAAGTTCTTCTTGGCCAACCATCAGTCTGTAAAGCAAAAACCAAATTCTGAAGGACTGTTTTTCAAGGAATTAATGTGTCTAACATTTGCATACGTGCATATTGTTTTCTAAAATTCGTCTGCAAAACTTGGCAGGTCTTGCAATCGAGGGGGTTTTATTTTCGGGTACACCTATTTATTTAATTACACGAGCATATTCATGCATTTTTTACTATATCTTTGTGTTATAATTAACCTTTATTTAGGAAAGATACGATACGTATGACCAATTATTTAAAATAGCTTAGCTTACCCCATATTATTTAAGAATGAAGCTATTTAGGTTGATAATGGACTTGATTTGATGAAATTATTTAAAATTGGGTTAAATATCACAATCATATTACAGATGAACCTCTATATTTTCGTTTAACGATGGATATCACATGTACATATGCTCCATATTTCTATTTATTCATTACCGAATTAATTATGGACTATTTGCATAAATGCTTTCCAGCACAATAGTACATATATTAACATTTATATTATTATCAGTTTGTCTCTATTTACTACCGAGTTTAAAACATACATCACATTCCAAGCAATGATGTTTGGAAACAAATAATGTATATTAACAGGAAAGTTACGTCACTATTTGCACCAGAACTCAACTATAACGATGCATCATCGATCCCCGCTTAATTAAATAACTACTAGTATTTGCGCAAGTTTCCTGGGCTCCAGTATTTTTTGGCATTTTGGTTTTCTCCTTAAGCAAAGTAAAGCAAACATAACGCGCACTTAGAATGAAAGAAAAACTATTTGAGGAAATATAGTAAATGTAATGTGCATCAACCCCATATAATCCGCAAATTGCACGTCCCAACTAAAATCATTCCCCATAGTATTGCATCGGAAACGTAAATGTGTAAATGTATACCTTAGTGTGATATATAGTTTAATATGCAACCACAGTTTATATCATTAAGCACTTTTCGTGATGAAGCACAGCTCGCAGTGATAAATTGCTTGCGCCCTACATTGGGAGACAAATTTTAATGAGCTTCGAGCACATAAATCCGGATGTACACGCCTTGGTGTAATTTAGCTCCAAAATTCTAACTTAATGATAACAAATATTGGAAAAAGCTTCTACAGCTATTTTAATTAATAAGAGAAAGTCTGCTTAATTAAAAAGTGATCTAATAAATATGTTTCTAATATAAATTAAACATACATATGCGTGGCAGCTACAATGATTTGTGACTTGAAAGGCGGAAATAGGAAACACGACGATAATGTGTTGTGTTCTCTTCTATGTTTCTTTCTCTACCACGTTTGCTAAAAATTTGATGTCGATATTTCACCGGAAATATATGTTTTGAGGCCCCCTGAATACAAAAAAAGCATTTTTAGAAAAAGGTCCGTGTGTGTGTCTGTCAGTCTCTAGACAGCATAACTCGAAAACGAAAATTCAGTTAAAAACCAAAGTTGATATTTAAGTTTAATGTCTTTCAAGGATGCAACACGAAGATTTTGAAGAAAATAGCCCCACCCTAAACTATTCTTTATATGGAAAATTTTTCGAAAATTTTGATTATCTTGAAAATGGCTCTAACGATTTTGATTACAATGTCATATGTTTGAGATATTTTTCTGGCAAATGAAATGTATATCTTGAATTTTCTGGCTATAGTCCATGAAGTCCTATTTACTCTGGATGAATTTTGCATAACTGGTAAACCGTAAGAGAGAACAAAAATTGTAGAACTTGCTAAGACACACAATTTATGCCTAAATGAATTTTTATAGAGTTAACCTTTTCGGAGATATTCCTCGTTATTTGTGCAAGTTTTAGAGAATTTATACTTCTATCAAGTGGAACATCGCTATTCATTTTTATATGTTAACCGTGCAAAGAGAATGGAATTTGAAAGTTTTAAAACATTTGACTATCGCTCAAAGACTGCTATATTACCATATTTCCGTTGCACGTGCAAGAAAACGAGCAATAAGATAATTTCTGCAAATGTTTATGTCAGCTAACACGAAGAAGATAAAAGAATGAGAGTTTGTAAGAATGGTTAGTACAAGAGTAGAGAAAGTCGTGTGAGTACAACACATCAGATTTTTAGCTTTATAAAAGTGGATTTACCGATACTTCATTGCAAAGTGTCATGAACGTCGTTGCTGCCAGCCAATTTTTTGAAGCGAGAGTCAACTCTAAGAGAAGGACTTAAACGCACATAGTACACGCATGGCGGAGAAGTTGCCTATAAAGCACGGTGATATGTCCGAGAGAGAAAATCCAGCTGTTAGGGTAGCTGCGCTATTTTTGGGTTGTCATAAAGACACAGTCTGTTAATTAATCTGTAGAAAAACATAATTTCAAACACAAATAAGAAAGATTTAATTTAATGCAATATTCAAATGGTTGTGTATAATGTACAAAGATTCACAGATAATTTGTAAACCAATGGCTTCTAAAACATTTAATTTTAACTCAAAGTTTCGTATCTGATCAACAGTAACCACTCTACTAGTACCAAAATGTAGAGCAATCACCTCTGAATTTATATTTCGTATTTGTCTCTTAAATAAGAAATTAAAGACTTATACTGTAGTTTTTCCCCCTTATCCTCTTCAATTTGGTTTAATTTTTTTCTAACCGGATTGTAGGGCCAAGAATTAATTCATCTTGTTGTTTGTCATTGAAAATTATTTCTCCTCTTTTGACGGAGCTGAAGATAGAGGTACAAACCACTTCTTCACAGACCTTAAATTTCTTTTTAGCTCTGAATGCCGTCCGGAGTGTGAGGTATCTGTTCCACATGATATCGTGTGTTGGACACAGCCTATTTATGTGTTCGACAGTGGATAGCATATGAAATAGAGACTATAAATGAACTCAGAAATATCAACTTTTGTAAACCGCACTGCAACACGACGTGGGACTTAATAATATTCAATCATTTCTTCCATGGCTCTACAAACATTGCCATTTACGTGAAGATGAAGCCTCCATAGTTCACCTTGACTGATTAATCTGTTAACTCAAACCCACCACACCAGGCAAAGGACAAATAATGTCACAACAGGCCACTTGTTGCCATTGTTATCACAGCCGAACTGCGACGGTGATGACCTGCGAGAGAGGGGTTGAAGTGTTGCAATCTGATGCCCAGGACTGTGTGGTGTATAAATCACACAAAAGTGATATGTGCTGCATACTGCATTTGAATTTATTTATGTAATGTCACATGCGTGGGTTCCTGCTCCTCTGGGTTCCCCAAGAGAGTTAAGATGAGTAGCAACCAATTGATTCCTTATTGATTTATGACTTCAGTTGTGCTTTATGTACACAAAATACATATTATGTTCTTCATCCCTTTCCCCTTATTAGGTAGTGGTTCACCTGTTGAAGATGAATCCGTGCTTCAGGGTGATTTAAATTAAATAGTTGGATTGCTACAAATAAACTGACAATGCTAAGAAAAGTAAGTTCATTGCATTTAGCAGATCTAAGAAGGAAATTCTCCATAACTATCACATGGATGGAGAACAAATTCTGCAGGTGGACAGCTGCAAATATTTGGGAGTGTACTTGGCAAGTGATGGTGGATCGGATGATCAGGTGAATTCTGCATCTAGGAAAGCGTAGAATACATTACATTTCATGATGAGGATGCTGAAAGGGGGGAGCACCAGGTCCAGGGAAATTGCCTTAAAATCTTTAGTGCGGCCGATTATGGAATTTGGAGCAGCATGTTAGGACCCATGCAGAGTTAGTCAAATTGATTCGTTGGAAAAATGCAAAGAAGGATTAAAAATTAATTAAAAATGATGAATTTCTTGGGCTGCAAAAGGTTAAGAGACTAAATGGGAGCTTCTAAAAGTTCGACGCAAAAGGCATAGGTTATGCGTATTATTTAAAGCTTATGGTGGTTCAAATGTATGGATGGGCGCTAGTGCAAGATTGGAGACTCCAACTATTATAGAAGAAAGGATCATTTATTTAAAATGAAGGTTAGAAGGCACAAAACCGACGTAGGAAAATTCTCCTTTGTTAACAGAACCATTGAGCAATGGAATGAGCCTTTCAATATAGTGCTCTGTCCAAGGAGAAATTTAGGAAAAATTTAAATACAGTAAGTGTTGAATATTACAAGGTTACCTGGGATTATGTTTGACATTTTATAAACAATTGTGAATTCTAGAATATTGGTTACACTGAGAGGATAGTTAATTAATGAATGTAAATTAGTAAGGTAATTAATGATTTAAAAAACTATTTGTTATATTGCAAAACCATAAGCTTGCTAGCTATAATGATTCGATTCGTAGATGGAACTGTTTTATTCATGACAACGCTTGCCTACCCACCAGTAGTTGTGCCATGGTCTTCAAACTTAAGTGTTGTGAACTGGTTATTTTATTGTTCATTGTATTACTATTGTTTATTCAATTATCTTACTACATTTAATTCTGCCACCGGGTAGTACCCATTTAGATTGAATAAATACATACACAGTAAACATAAAAGATAGACCAAATCACTTGCCTCGGAATGTCGCACCTAAAAGTGTAAAATGAAATAAAATAAAAATCAGAAGTGTTAACCTTTTTTGCATAATACATTCATTCCACACAGATGCTGTACTTATTTACATTTGCAGAAGGGAACCATAACACGAAGTGCTGACAAATCCATGTCGCCTCACACCAAGTACAACTTTCAGGGACCTTCGATATCGATCAAACAAAACACCGTGGTTTTGGTAGGACACAAACCGCCATGTGTTGCTATGACGTGGAAGTTTCTCAAGTTTCGACTGAACGCCTTGTTTGCAACTTCTCCGACACATAAGTCCGGAAGTACTAGCCGGATGGATCTCTAGGCTCACCGGCTAGACAAGTGGTGTCATGGCACTTGGAAATAAACATCTAGTTTTTCTCATTCCGTCTGGTCTCAGACAAGAATAAATTCTTTAAAGGAAAATTACTGATCACGGACCTTCTGTGAGACAACTTCTGATTAATTTTATTTTAATGCAATGCGAATAAGGTTCCACCTATGGTAGTACAGGATAGCATCCACCCCCAATAAAGATCGAAATTAAAACTTTTAGACCTGCTATTATAAACGTCGTTTTATCGAACGATTGCTAAACCAAACCAAACCAAAAGTTTAATTGCAGGCGCCGTTTTATAACGTCTGAGTAGTTAAACGCAAAGAACATATAATGCGGTGATGGTATGCCGAAATATCGAGAAAAGAAGACGATCGCCCGTCTTCTTATACCACAACTAAATACTCTTGGTAACTCTCCTAGCTTAGACAAAAATTTAAATATTCTAGAATTATGGCCATTCACGATTAAATTCAAGTGCAACATTACATCGCCAATCTTACACAACTAAATGCAGTTAGTAACTAAAATATTATGTTGGTAAAACTGTTACTGTAACCAAATGTTTTTGGTAGCTTATAAACAGGTTAATGTTCTGAAATAATGGCATAGTGGATGGAAAATAAGCCTAACTGTTTGGATTATTAATTGGGTTTATCTCTTTCGGGCTTGTAGGCCGTGGTCTAGAAGGTATTAAATATACCGACGTTTCGCCAAGTACTGCGCTTGGCATCTTCAGGGTAAGATGGTCTGTTGTGTGCGCTGGTCAGAGTTTGAATGAGGAAGCATGGCGTAGTGAGGGTGGGCGGGGCATTGTTGCGCTGGCTAAGGTGGTGATTGATTCTCATCGGTTGGTGGGTCAGGTGTAGGCGGGGTTTTATTACCGGTGTTGTGTGTGTCTGAAAGTTTATCTAAGACGGATATCTCTGCTTTCTGTACACAGAGCGCTTCTTCCTTCCGGTTGAAGTTGTCTCTGTGTTTGTAGATTTCTATGGCTTCCCTTTGTAGTCGGGCATAGTAGTTAACTGCAGAGGACAGGACTCAGATTTCTTTAAAGTTGACATCATGGCCGAATAATAAGGCATGCTCTGCTGCAGACGATTTTTCTGTTTGCCCCAATCACACACACACACACACACACACACACACACACACACACACACACACACACACACACACACACACACACACACACACACACACACACACACACACACACACACGCGCGCGAGGACCTTTTTCTAAAAAGAATGCTTTTTTATTCAGGTGGCCTCAAAACATATATTTCGGTGAAATTTCGTCATCGAAGTTTTGGGTGGAATCAGGGCTGCCAACTCGTTCGATAATTATGGGGGCATACTATAATTTTAATGTTTGTACGATGGCTGTCAACCCGTACGATAATTATGGGGGTGTACGATAATTTGAATGTATGACAGTTCGATATCAGCAAAATATCATTTTCACTGGTTTGTCACTCCAGCGAAGTGAAACTAATTACAAATAACACCACTTTTGTCCTCATTGTCTGTCTCCACCCCATAGCTACTAAGCCTGCTACCCTTTATCCTCTTATTGCAAGTGTGCCCAGGTCTGATAAGTTCAATGAAGAAGGCACTGTTCAGAAAATTGACGATCAATGTAGAAAACTCGGAATACGTGCTATTCCGTGTGAAATAAAGAACATGCCTGAACCTGACAGTTTCTGGAGTGCTGTTAAACATATGTCACCTTGGTGGAAATACTGATTTCAAAGAACTAGCGGCCTTCGCATTATCAGTGGTTTTCTTGCCCTACAGAAGCACTCCTTGTGAAAGAGTTTTGTTTTCTAACCTGGGTTTAATAAAAACCAAAGTTAGAAACAGATTGGCACTAGATACGGTAAATGAACTCATTTTGTCGTCTCAGCTTATGAAAGAACGTGGTAGATCTTAAAATCTGCAAGTCAACGAGAAGATGTTAAGGTTTATCACAACAACAAATTTGTGCAATGCTGCAACGGTTGAGGAAGCTGAACTTTCAGATGAATAGTGCGAGAAACATAAGTGCTAAAGTTGTAATATTTGCTGAGGTCATCAATCTTGTAAGTGCATATAATAAACATCATGGCTCTTATATTTTCATAAGTATTATACTGATATTTTTATTGTTGTAGCATTTGCTTTATGATGTACGATAATTTTGAATCCAAATCTATAATTTTGAGTGGCTGGTACGATAATTTTACTTTTAAATGTTGGCAACCCTGGGTGAAATACAATACCTAGAGAAAGTAATATATTGTGGTTTTACGGTGTGTACCTTCTCGAGATTTTTGCATTGGTTTCAATGTGACGTAATGAGGTTGGGACTGAATCTGTTTAAAAAGTCATGGTTATTCTATATCTGAAAGTGATAGATCTATTCAAGAAAGTGTTGGGTCCCTGAGGTGTTTCAAGTTCATCATAATAGTAATTCCTTAGATATCTCCCCGGTATCCGCATGCACAGTTGGGGCCGCCATATTGCACATAGCGTTAAACTGCTGTTAAACGGTAGATCAGTTCCAGTAAAGTTAAACTGAAGATTAGCATTTATAAAACGAAAGAAAACCTTACTCTACAGTTTAAACCTTCTTTATAATACCTCACCTAATTACAGCTTTATTAGTGAGTTTAATAGCGTCTAGTAAAGTCACTTTTCTCAACTGTTCTTCCCTGTAATTTCATAATTGCCTCTACATAGGCCAAATAACAGTGAGTTATTTTTTTCTCGATAGTTAATAATGCAACAGCTGACAGTTGCAATACGGAGTTAGACTCCTAGCGTTATAATGAGAACAAGGAAAGGTGGGAGGGTAGATACACCTGACCTCGTAGAAAAGCAACGTTTTTTTTTTTTTTATTTATTTTTTTTTTATTTTATTTTCTTTGAATTTATCTCCAAATTCGTAATGTCTATTATGGAAAAGGTTGCAAATTTTGCTTGAAATAAGTAGCATTTATTGGGTTAAATGATTCTGTGTTATGACAGCTTTAACTTTATCCTTAGAATCAAAAACGTGTAAAGCTTTTTAGTAAACTAATGCAATATTATTCTGCTTGGAATAAAAGGTCCTCTTCTAATACCTATGCAATAAACAGCCTTTCTTGGGTGGTATTAAAATGTAATTGCATTTCTGTGAATTTGTACAGTTTTTTAAATTTGTCTAACTGTATTACCAGCTTCCATAGACCAATAATCTGGCCACGTGTAGTTTCTGATTATACAGCATGCTGTGAATCATTGGTTATAACTATGTCCAGTCAGTAGCATGAATACCACTGTCATTGGAGAGAGGGAAAGAAGAAGCTATATAGGCCTCGTTAAATAATCATCCTATCCTTGCATTTTACTAAATTCGCTTTCTGTACATAAGTTCGCCAAATTTTATATGGGTAATATGGGGGCCACAAATCCCCTTTAAATGTGAATACAAACAGGCAAATACTGCTTACCCATAATCAATCCTTTTTCATATATTTTCTTACTGTTGGCATTCACATGTCCTAAACTAAGCTAAGTACGGGTTCTGAAGCATATTCCCAATGGGTACTCAGTGCTCCAGGACTAGAAAAACGCTTCAACTCAGATTTGGCGCTCCATTATCGCTTCCCTCTAAAGGGCGCAATCGATATACTGTCCGGCTAACGACGTGCACCCAAGTGTCTGGGTGACTTGTTATCAACGTGGCAACCCCATTGCCCGAGAGAAGAAAGAACGAAAGATCTGCAAGAATACAAATCATGCAGTTGCTCTTTCTTGCCCTCTTCCTTTTCTCTACTCGGCGCCTCGGAGCTGTCGAATTTCCTCTCTCTTCTTCGCTCTAGAGCCCTTATGGCCTTACTTTCTATGACTACCACTCTTGAGAAAGCGCTAGTCTCGGAAGGATTCGCTGAACAAGAGGTAATTGAATACGGTCTGATGTATAGTGGGCGATATTATCGGGGGATGATAGGACTTTGCGTGACTTGGAAAAAAGAAGGTGGTCTCTCCACGATTTCTTAAATCATAAAGTCGGCCCTGGATCCTCTTCTTCCACTATCATGGTCTTCTCATAATTGTGGTGTCGTATGTCATCCATAAAATGATCTTATAACCAGTTCTTCTTTTACCCAGGGTTGCCAACATTTAAAAGTAAAATTATCGTACCAGCCGCTGAAAATTATAGATTTGGATTCAAAATTATCGTACATCATAAAGCAAACGCTACAACAATAAAAATATCAGTATAATACTTATGAAAATATAAGAGTAATGATGTTTATTATATCCACTTACAAGATTGATGACCTCAACAAATATTACAACTTTAGCACTTATGTTTCTAGCACTATTCATCTGAAAGTTCACTTCCTCAATCGTTGCAGCATTGCACAAATTTGTTGTTGAGATAAACCTTGGTCTCTCGGTGACTTGCAGATTTTAAGATCTACCACGTTCTTTCGTAAGTTGAGACGACAAAATTAGTTCATTTACCGTATCTAGTGCCAATCTGTTTCTAACTTTGGTTTTTATTAAACCCAGGTTAGAAAAAAAACTCTTTCACAAGAAGTGTTTCTATAGGGCAAAGAAACCACTGATAATGCAAAGGCCGCCAGTTCTTTGAAATCAGTGTTTCCACCAAGGTTCAAGCATGTTCTTTATTTCACACGGAATTTCATGTATTCCGAGTTTTCTAAATTGATCGTCAATTTTCTGAACAGTGCCTTCTTCATTGAGATTACTGGATCTGGGTACACTGGCAATAAGAGGATAAAGAGTAGCAGGTTTAGTAGCTATGGGGTGGAGACAGACAATGAGGACAAAAGTGGTGTCATTTGTAATTAGTTTCACTTCGCTGGAGTGACAAACCAGTGAAAATGATATTTCGCCGGTATCGAACTATCATACATTCAAATTATCGTACGGGTTGACAATCATCGTACAAACATTAAAATTATCGTATGCCCCCATGATTATCGTACGAGTTGGCAACCCTGCTTTTACCCTTTGTCTGATGAGATAGGGAAAGCATAGGCCTCTTGTGTAAACCAACTTAATAGTGTAGCGAGCACTGAGGATTCGAACCACAATTGAACATTTGCGACATTCGGATAGAGAATTGAATCCAATTCGGGTAGAAGTCTGAGAGCAGTATAATACTTGATTTTCAAACAGAAAGTATACACTCTTGCGCAAGGCACTCTTAAGATGTCGACTTATAATCGACTTGGCCCCTGCCAGACGGCCCTAACCAGTAATCTAATTAATTGCTTCTCCACAATCTCCGGATAAGTTTATTTACATCCCCTTTAGAATTTTCCTTTTGTTTAAGATGAGTGCCCCTGAAATCTGAGTGTAACACTCCCTAATTACAACGCATAATTATAAATTGAACATGGTCCTGCTCTGACATTATAGAGGCAATTGACACGATTATCTTACTTTCATAATACTACTGTATCAGCCGTATTAGAATGTTTTGTAATAGAGCCATTGCTTGCAAGTTACAAATCCGTAATATATTTTACTTTCTCTACCACGTATAGTAAGTAGAGGAAGTATTGTATTCCACCCAAAAATTCGATGTGAAGATTTCACCGGAAAATGTTTTGAAGCACCTGAATAAAAAAAGCGTTTTCAGAAAAAGGTCCGTGTGTCTGTCAGTCTGTGGGCAGCTCCACCTTAAACTACCCTTTACATGGGCAATTTTTCGAAATTTTTTATTTTCTCGAAAATGGCTCTAACGATTTTGATTAAAATGCCTTATGTTTAAGAGGTCTTTATGACAAATGAAATGTATATTTTGAATTTTCTGGCTATAGCCTAGTAGTTCTGTTTACTCTGGATGACTTGAATAACTCGTAAATCGAAAGATTTGGTCAATCTTACTATACAACAACGTCGATCTTGTAAAAGCACACAATTTATGTCCAAATAATTTTTTTCAGAGTGAACCATTTGGGAGACATTCCTTGTTATTTGTGTGAGTTGTGGAAAACTAACTTTCGTCAAATGGAAGATCGTTATTCATATTTTTATATCTTAATCGTGCAAAGAGAATGGAATCTCAAAGCTTTAAAAGATTTGATTATCGCTCAAAGCCTTCTGTATTCCCACATTCCCCTTATAGAGGGGACAATAAACAATAAGATAATTTTTGAAAATCTT
Source organism: Tenodera sinensis (assembly GCA_030765045.1). Classification (NCBI taxonomy): domain Eukaryota; kingdom Metazoa; phylum Arthropoda; class Insecta; order Mantodea; family Mantidae; genus Tenodera; species Tenodera sinensis. The sequence continues at coordinate 33,461,194 of CM060966.1, read as the reverse complement.
TTTGTTAACTAACACGAAGAAGATAAAGGAATAGGAGCATGTAAGAGTGGTTAGTACAAGAGTAGAGAAAGTCCTGTGAGCGCAGCACATCAGATTTTTTTAACAAATTTGTAGCTATATTATATTTTAGTAAAGAATGGAAATGAACGCCTCCGTAGCGCGCTTGCCTCTGGCGCGGAGGACCCGGGTTCGATCCCCGGTACCAGCATGGGGATTTTATCCCCTCTGGGAGGTCTGACACCGGGTGCACTCAGCCTCTTTAGGTCCCGGAGGGACCAATTGAGGAGCTACTTGATGGAGAAGTAGCGGCCCCAGGTCGAGAAGTCCGCATAACTGGCCGGGAGGGCTCGGGGCGCTGACCACGTCCCACCCTCCAGTACTGCACCTCACCAATGACGCCTGTAGTGGGCAGAGGTGGGGGACGCAGCGGCTGGGCGGTAGGCCCAGCCCTTCATGGGCTGTTGCGCCGGGGTAAAGAATGGAAATACCAGCAATGATAAGCCTTAATGCAAACTATATAATCAGGTTATTTACTACCTGAGCCACATTAAATTCGCTTATTCATTGGCATTCATCTGAGATGAGGACAGTGGCATATTTTACAGAATAATGTGCTTGTAGGTGCGTTAGCAGATGACCTAAACTGCAAGTTTATTACTGAGGTGCGACTAAATGCAACGATTTGCATACAAGTATGTATATGTTGGAACTCCTAGCAAAGGTGTGCATCCTAATTTTGTGTCTATTAAAATCTCTTGCGACAGGATTAATCGCTGAAATTGGGAGGTGTCCGGCAACTGAAGGCCCAAATGGCCTTGTTGTCGGCGGGCCCTTAAATCTCCCTCACTCACTCACTCACTCACTCACTCACTCACTCACACCAGAAACTGAAATAAATGTAAGCCACAGATGGAAGTGCATGCATGTACAAAACATTTTGGGCACTAACATTCTCTGAAGGGCTTTTAGATGTACAAATATATCGTTTCAATGATACTATAGTCTTGTCTAACACTTTCATCAACATCATAATTATGAATATAGCTTTGGGCCACTGATGCGTTGTTCCTCCTGCTTTTAAAGTAGTGAAGTCTTCCAAGATGCCTATAACCTTATAGCCTACACAGCCCGTCAAATAAAATATAGGTAGGTCCACTTTAAAGAATGCAAATTCTGCATTGTGTGTTGGTATTGAACTTCATTATCAGGACTCGGATTTTTATGACACATATTTTAATCTTGGCTTATTTGTCTAAGTACGTTTCCAACACTTATGAACACAGTTAACCAGCTTTTATTGGTCATATAAATGCACATTTGACCATTTTAGTGTTAGCTCATATTTTGGCCAAATATGCGAAGAACAGCATACGTTTAGTCATGTTCATGCAGTATTTAACGCTTCAGGTTTCCTTGTAAGCATAATTTCACGTTTTCCCTTTCCTTCTCAGCCCATTGCAACATGTTTGGGAACTTGGCTCGATGCTACAAACTACTATTGCATAAACTACAGTCTTCAATCAAAAATGGACAGCAATAAAATTGTTTTCATTCGCCCTATCAAGAAACTAGCTACATAAAACCATGTGATGCATTGAGCATTGTGAAGAAAACTAAAAGTGAGTTATTGAGTGCACAGGATGAAGTATCTGACAAGGTTGGGGAAAAATTAGGTTGTGTGCTTGAAATATACCCTATATACAACATTGTATAAAATTGGTGACATTCTTTAGCAGAAGTCGATGAAAATGAACCAGAACTCTCCACTAGTGGTTTGCCGCCATTACACCATGTGATATAGCAGGACGTTTCTCCAAGAAGTTCTCCAAGCTCTACTTGCTGACAACTGAAGTTCCAAGTTTGACCATTGAAAATGCATGTGGTTACCCAATTCAATTCCGCTCAAAGTGAAGGCTAAGAGCGGTATAAATTATTTCATCTGTAACTATTAAAAGTAAATATATTTTTCTTTTTTTCTTTCTTTTTTTTTCCCCCCGTTTTACATCGTATTTTAGGTCATATTTTGGTAATTTTACAGCATAAATGCCTGCGTCTTTCAAGAGTTTTTAGGTCATAAAAATCCGAGCCGTATCCATTATACATCACAGATTTAATACAAGTTTCCCTTCACCTTTCCAGTTACTTTTGGTTCTCAAAATGGTTGCCTATAGCGGTCAAACACGCGAATGGTTGCTTGAACAACCTTGTCTCCAAGGGAACTGCTGCATATGCAGTAATTTTTAGACGAAGTGCGTCCAGCGTGGGTGGTTCTCTATGATAAACTGTATCCTTCTACCCAGTGGCCCTGCAGATTCTCATCCAGGAAAGACGCATGCTTTGATGGTGTTGGTAGAATATCTCATTGTTTCCATAAGGTGCAGGTATACTGGCAAAGTTGATGTGCTTTGCATTTTCAGTTCCCTAGTAACTGTACTTCAAAAGAAGAACAAAGACAGCTATGGACGTGGCAGAACAAAACGATTCCAGACTGTTCTAGAAGCTGTTCACATGCCCGGCTTGTTTACTAGAGAAGATATATTTTCCAGAAAATTCACCGGTAGAGAATTCTATTTGAGCGAGCCAGAGTTGGAGCACTTTTCAGAGTTGAGTACTGAGGTAGCAGTTAGTCTTTAAGTGTGTGTTGTATACAATAAGTTTTGAGAGATTTTGAGTGCGTGTATCACCAAAGACAGTTTTAGACATTTAATCATCGCGTCGGAGTAGTATGTGTGTGAAGCAGTTTTAGTGAGAGTATCGTCGGAAAAGCTATTTGTTAGACAGAGTAGTAGAACTGTGAGCAGTTTCTGTGTCAAGGTTACGATAGAACAAAACAGCTCTGAGTTGCAAACTCAGGACGAACTGTACATTCTCTTAACAATTATAAGATAGCTGTATTTTTTGTAAATAATTTTAGAAGGGAAATAAAGTGGCTTTAAAGTACCTAGAATTGCCATTTTTCATAATATAATATAATTCGAACATACTGAAATTACATTGAAGAACATACATATGTACTTACGAAGACGGCTTTGATTTGTTGTTGAGATTGCCGGGAGTATAAGGAAGTTGTTACTCCATAGAAAATAGATTCGTGAGAAATAAAACAAATCCCGCGGATATCTTATTTCAAACATTATGGATCGTCACCTGTTAGCAACTAAGAAAACAGGAGGCGCAACATAACAGAAGGGAATCGAATCTGCTTACAACGCTACAATGCGCATGGGATACCAATGCCAAAATGATGTAATAATCCTCACGTAAGAAAATTTTGCTTTCTTTCCTTTTACAGTATAATCAAACTCGTTAGCAGGGCATGCTAAGTAATTATACAAACTGAGAAAACTGCTCATTATAAATCAGTGAACCAATGTTTTATAATTAACAAGCGAAAAGATTAACTGTTTTTATGATTGAGGACTGTGTATATTTTCCAAAGACGTTCATTTTTTGGCCTGAGAGTGCAGCATCTTCATATTCACCAAGCCTCACCTTTATTTCGTTATAACATTTTCTACATTATGTACAAACTATTTAGCTTTTATACTGTTACAGGACCTAAGAAAATATACAGGGGTTTAAAATGTCACCTACTACTATTATCCAAAAGTTACTTGTCCATTCCGGTAGACAATTCTTGCTCCGGCAAAGGAAAGTGGGCATTCTCAGTGCCCACCTCTATGGTGTGAGGGTGGCATATCTGCCTCACAACTAGAGGTCCCAAGTTCCAATCTCGGTTAGGGTGAGTTACCTGGATGTGATTTTTTCCTTTTCCCGAGGTATTCCCTTATCCTGGAAGATGAATGTCGGGTAACTCTAAGCTCTAAGGGCACCGAGCGGGATGGCTCAGGTGGTAATGTCTGTGGCCCTCATTCGGTAGGTCGCAGGTTTGATTCTCGCAGCCGACCTTCCCGACCTTGGGTTTTTCTCGTGGGGTTTTCCCGGTTCACTCAGGGGAATCTAGGAAGAATATTTATTTTGTATCCCCCGAATCACTCCCTTTCATTCCATTAATTTCATTCTCTCTTACTCTCTCTCTCTCTGTCTGTCTGTCTCTCTCTCTCCAGTCTTTCAACATTGTCAGAATCAGGGGATCACCGGTAGGATGCGCTGTGGTAGAGCTTGCGCTCTGGAAATACGGTGTTCGGTTGAAGAAGGCACAGTGGTCGGCTGGCCGCTAGGGTGACAGATTCATCAGCCGGACCTGGCAGGTGGCATCCTCTCTGTGGCGACCTGGAACTTCCTCAGACTGAGACTGTGATGCCTTCTAGGTGCCTGTAGGGTACTTTCATTTCATCCTTCCTCCTGGGGTCTGACGCACAAGAAACCATCGGCTGACGTGCCGGAATCCCCACCGTGGCAGACGAGAAGATAAACCACACATTATGGATAAACAAAAATACATTTGCAGAACTTGTAAGATGAAGGAACATAGACGCTACCCCGATGTTGTTTCACATCTGCTGGTGTGAATACATTGATGTACATTCGAAATCTATCCAAGTTAAATCTTATTGATATGAAATGTAGAAACATGTATTATGTTTGAAACTTAAAACTTACTTAGCTCTCATAGTCTTGGAAAACATGCGCTAATTTTATAATAAAGGGAAATTTTGTAATGTAGATTTCACCAAGTAAACTATACTTTGTTTCTAGAGAAACAATTATGTTTACATAAATGTCCTTTGCTGTGCTTTTCTTTCACAGCGAGTTCTGTATTTATAGTTAAATTTTCAAAGAAAAATATGAAATTAGGTAACAAGCACAGTCCTTTAACTTTATGGGTGAAATATGAATATCCAGTACACCCCCGTTCCCCTGAGAAAATTGTATTGCCACCTTTAGACATAAAAGCTAGAACCTATAGAAATTAGTGAAGACGAGGAATGAAGGAGAAGTTCTCAAGAATTTTAATTTAATATTTCAAATAGATTCCTCGAAAATTCGAGTTCAATGATGAAACCTTTTATAAGTAGGGTTATTAAAAGAAAAAGCAACTTGGGAAGGTTCAAACTATTGTTCACAATTTCCTGGGAAATCGAAGAACCCTTTTGATCTTACATCTCAACCTTATTTCTAAGAAATTGTGCCTCTTTGTGTGACAAACATGGAAAGCGCTTCCATCAAAACATTTTAACAACAGAGAGAAGGTATCAGGCCTATGCTTGCAAACTGTTGTTGGAATGTCATGAGAAATTCCTCACAAGTAGACCACAAACGAAAACCACAAAACAAACTCTCTAGTGAATAGGTAAAAGGTAAAAGCCTAAATGGGAGCGTTCCATATACATACAGGCTACACAAATACTTTATAATTTGGTACATCAACACACTTCGGTGTGTTAGTTGTTTCTTTCTCTTCATCTAACAGTTTTCCCACAAACTAAACGCATAGTTTATTACCCGATGTTTTTTGCATGGTCGTAACTGCCCGCCTGGGATAAATACTATCTGTTTTGCTTCACACCTCGTGGCGTGACGTACTGGAATAGGTAACGTGAGGTCATTGGCCTTACAGAAAGCGTTAGAACTCGGTTTCGGTACACCACGAGAACTTCATGCCTTCTCTGTTACCCTACTTAGAAGTACTAACCAACCTGAAATCATGCTGCTCTTAATAATTAAAATTGTAAGGCTGCAAATTAAGTAAATATTGATGTAATATTGTTCGTTACACTCTCTTCTAAGGCTTCAATTTGATTAGAATTGACTACTTTTGTAACTTTTTCATCCTTTCTTACTTTATTGAGACCGGCGATATGACGGAATTTTTCTTTCATCCGTTGTTATGAATAGCCAGGGCTGTAGTAAAGTACAAATGCAATGGTCAAGGGGGGAAATCTCCATAGCTCAATGACTTTGACAACTTGCGGAGGAGGACTTAGCACCTCGAAGACGACCTTTTGTGCCTATGCCCCTGATGAGGCATCGCCCCCCAGGAGGATGAATGGGGCGAATGGACCTGAAGGACGGCCGGAACGTTACCACGACAGAGCAGAGGGTAGGGTCCATACATTTTCCCAATTAGAAGTACCCTGGCAGAGGATGGCTCAGCCTGGCTCCTCTTCCACCCCTTACGGTTCGTATTCGCAACGAGTACGAACGCGGTACTCGGAAACGGCTCCCCTCCTCTCCCCGGGCTTGTACCATCCAATGGAGGGCCTGGAAACCAGTAGGCTTGCCTTCCATACCTGGGGATGAGATTTCGAGAGCGAATTCGCTCGCCGACGCTTCCAACCCTAAAAGAAACCTAACGGGACGAAGGATGAAATTAAGTGATTAATGTAACGAAATGGAGAGACAAGGAATTCGGAGGATATGGAAATCCTTCTCAGCATTCGCCTGGCGACCCGGGGAAATGTCCGAAAAAAAACCCATGAGCCAGGAAGGTCGGTCACGGGGATCGAACCCGCGACCTTTTTAGATGTTATACATACTTTCCAAAAGAATGTTACACAAAATTTCTTCATTTGTTTAATATTTTCATGATGGGAGCCACTTAAAAATCCGAGTATTTCGTTCGAATTAACTTAATAAGAATGAAAGTGGAATGCTACGAGTATTATGATACGTTCTTTACATTGTAATGAAAGTAATTTGAAAGCATTACGATAGCGATTTATTTGGACATCTAGCGCAACTCCAGGATATTCCGTCCTTCCGCCTATACGTTGTTTCAGGGACAGCACCTTGGTTGTGGGTTGATGGCCCCTGATCTACCCGATCACTCAAGCGGTTGCACCGTAAATAGTAATCGATCAGTAGGCAGTAGGCAATGCTTTGGGCTGCAGACCGATACCGTTTGTGCAAAAATGTAGCCGTTGTTGAATTGGAGGTGGGTCGAGCCAATTTCCTGACGTCGGGAAACAAGACTTGTGCAGGGGGTAAGCTTGCCTTCCAGTCTGCTCTGCTGGAATAAATCGATACTTCAGTTGTGGACGTCCAGTTCGTGGCAGGGGGTAAAAGAAAGAGAAGGAAAGCTGCCTCGCCGGGACAATAATTAAATTCGTGGAGACTGCAGTTCCCTTATACATGTACAGCGTACCCCGTTCGCTGCCACAATTTTCTAATTGGCTACGTCCAATTACCTTCATTCTCTCTGCGTTCCAAAGGAAGGAAATTACTCTTAGCTGCACATTGGAAATCGAATAAGATTAGTTGTTTTCGTGCCGCACTACAGAGAAATTAACAGAATCAGACCACAAAGCACAATCCTTGAAAACGCAAATTATGTTACATTTCGATCATGCTGCTGAAAATAAAACTACAGATGTGTGGGAGGCTAATCCTATTTTGTTTTCTGCACACTTTCAACTTCAACAGCGTTAGAGAATTGTCGCCGAGTGTATTCTGAAACTGCTAGAACATATGCTTTCTGTGGTTCTCTGTGGATTGAGCATTGAAATAAGCCACCATTTGAATGATTTTTGACCAATACACATGATTATACATCAGAAAATCCTCACTCCAATCCCACTGGAAAGTTTCCGGTTAATGCTCTTGATTCTTAATATTAGCGTGCAAACTTTGCTAGAAATCTATGTACAAAAAATCTGATGTGTTGCACTCACATGACTTTCTCTACTCTTGTACTAACCATTCTAACAAACTCTTATTCGTATATCTCCATGTTAGTTAAGATAAACATTCGTACAAATTATCTTACTGCTTATGTCCTTGTAGGTGCAAGGGGAATATTAGAATACAGAAGGCTTTGTGCGACAGTCAAATCTTTTTGACCTTTGAGATTCCGTTCTCTTTGCACGATTAACATATAAAAAAATGAACAACGTTGTTGCATTTCGCTAAAGTTCTAAGTTTTCCAAAACTCACACACATAACAAGGAATATCTCCGAAATGGTTCACCCTACAAGAAAATTTATTGAGACATAACTTGTGTATTCTAGCAAGATCTACATTTTTTGTATAGTATAATTTGGTCTATCTCTAACGGTTTACCAGTTATGCAAAAGTCGTTCAAAGTAAATACGACTACAGGGGCTATAGCCAGAAAATTCAAGATATACATTTCATTTTTCATCAAAATATCTGAAACATATGACATTTTAATCAAAATCGCTAGAGTCATTTTCAAGAAAATCACATTTTTTCAAAAATCTTGCATGTAAAGGGTAGTGTAGGGTGGGCCTATTTTCTTCAAAATATTCGTGTCGCATCCTTGAAAGACATTAAGCTTAAATACCAACTTTGGTTTTTAACCGACTTTTCGTTTTTGAGTTATGCTGTCCACAGACTGACACACAGACACACACACGGACCTTTTTCTAAAAATGCTTTTTTTGGATTCAGGGGGCCTCAAAACATGTATTTCCGGTGAAATCTCCACGTCGAATTTTTGGGTGGAATACAATACTTCCCCTACTTACCAGTAGAGAAAGTAAAAAACAACAAAAAACAAGAGCAATGATACAAGGTAGGAAAGGAAATAATTTCTTTTTTATTTGAGTTTGTCCCATACAACTTACTAAGCGTTGAGGGTGTCTTTGAAGCATTACCCGCGTGGCTGCCATGCGTTCCTGAATATATTTTGTTTAGCAAAACATCAGTGCCATATATTTATTGAAATCTGAATTACAAATTAATTTGCCATGAAGGTGAAAGACTGAAAAGATCAACTGTCAATGTCTACACACGCGCCAAACTTCCGCGATTGCCACGCACATGTTCCACGAATTTATTCCTGGAGTACAGCTATTTAATATCACTTCATGGCTAAACGAATAGCCACAAGTAACAAATGAAAGATACATAAATAACTCATGTACCTCTCTATGCAGAAGTAAACGATGAAGGAAAGGTGACATGTGGGCAATAAAAGGTTCGACCAATTTTGTTTTCTATTTATGGAACCATAAACTATAGAGGAATTTATTTTTCACCTTAATATCTAGCTATGTGTGTTTGTGTGCGCAAAATTGTGTGCCTAAATTGCTTCTGTGAGTAATTATTTTTCTTCGTGATAAAAAGCAAAAATTTGTGTTTTTAAATTTGATCATGAGTGTTTAAAACAACTGTGGGAAATACCTATATTGGTAGCAACAGCCGTGTCGCTCATCTGTTCGAGTAACTTGCCTGCATTGATAAGCTAACTTTCTGAAGTTATGTTTTAAAATAGTAACGCATGTAAAAACTACACTTTCACGTTTTTGTCGTTATCATTAGATGCTTAATTTTTCCTATATAGTCGCCAATATGTGCTGTTGTAAGAAATTATCAGTGCCGTAGATACTTATTCTACTTTTAAGGGCATTTTACGTGGTACGGTATTTCTAACTCGCTAATTGAGCTGTAATCTCTTCTTAGCGTCTTCTTCTTTCAAGTATGATCTCTCCATCTTCTCAAGGGATGTTTGTTTCCTGCGTCTAGCAACAGAAGTGCATTGTCCTTCAACTGTTTTGTGGTAATATACTTCTTTCAGCCTATATTTTTGAGCAGCTACGCCAAACATGTGTTTCCATTGATTAGTGAGGAGGTTAATTTGGCTCGATTAAGAATAGGGCACTGCAATTTTTCGCATAGTTACCTATTTAAAAGGGACCCTGCTCCTATATGTCCTCTGTGTAGCAACCCTTTGTCGGTTCGCCACGTGCTGCTGGAGTGTTGCTCTCTAGCGCACCTTCGAGATTCTCTGCAGCTGCCTGCCAGACTTGCAGAGGTCCTAGCGGACGACAAAACAGCGGTTGATAGAGTTTTTAAGTTTTTGGTGGGTTGTAATATCAATTTGAGGATTTAAAATTTTAGATATTTGTTTATGCCTTTGACCTATTTATTACATTGTTTTATATCCGGCTATTGCCGCTGTTTTTACGTTTATGTGTATTTTTTCTTTGATACTAGTATTTTATTTTTGATTCAAGTTTATATCTGGCTATTGCTATGAATTTTAGAAGGGCGCTAATGACCCAGAAGTTGAACGCCCTTAAACCCACAAATCAATCAATCAATCCATTGATTAGCGTTTGTTTAATTACGTATTACGTGTTTTTCACTGTACCGTAAGCCATGTATGCCACTTTAAATAATTTACATTATAATGTTTACAAAATCAATGAAAGTATAAATAATATTAATCTTTCTCTTGAAATAAGTATAATATAAATATTGATAATTAAGCTGTTTTACCGCTGTTGTTTGTGTTTATGGAGCTAAATTTTCTAGGAGATACTAAATAAGAATAATATTGAATTTAATTATTCCTCTCTTCAACATTTTGGCATTGTTCTGGCATTCTTGATTGACCTAACAGTGGTTAACTACGAAACTTGGACTTAGTGCTTCAAAGTTTGTAAATATCATTGGGATATGTCACCATAGTAGCTCATTTGGTTAGAGCGCAGAAGGCGCGCAGAAAGGGCAAAAGTGAGGTAGGGGAAGTGGTGTTGCCAACGTATGAAAAGCAGGCACTATGTCAGCAATACTTGCAGGAAATGGCACAAACGGGGAACTCGCAACATCACGTGCTTATATTTCGAGTACCGATGTTGCCAACAGCTCCAGGAGAGAGGAAAGGGATAAGCAGGAGAAAAACGTTCCCATGATGTCTTGGGTGAAGCGCGTGGCAATAATTTTGTTCCATTACGCAAATTTGTACACCTTGCCTCAATTAAGTGCAGTTTACAGACAGTTACACAAATAAATAACATTATGTGTGTCAATTATTGTTTCTAAAGGTGTATTCTTAATACTTGTGCAATAAAAGAGTGAAGTATAGTGTCAGAAGTGCTCGTAAATTCATTTCAGGTGTTTTGGTAAATACAAAACATTATCCCAAGAGATAGCTGAACAATTTATGCACAACTTACCTGTGATGCCCTGATAGCTCCCATATATCATAGCCTCCTCTCTCATCTGATCCTCGAGACCTATAAATTACAAGCCACACAAAAGCGTCGCACTCTTCACGCGAGGAAAACCACAAGAAAATGCTGTGAGGTTACTTCACTCACGTATTTTGAAACTGTCAGTAAGATGCATGACTTCAAGAATATAAAGAAAGAGAAAATCTAACTAAGGCTTGACTGCAAAAACCAACATAATCCCTACACCAGACGCAGTGACAGCGTATGATGGATGGAAAGACGAACATGAAACTAAAACCTTGTACATTTTTTCTTTCGTGCTCTTCCTACTATCGAACTTTTCAAGATTTTGACATTGCCACCCACAACTCCTCCATCTATGTCACTCTTAGGTAAGGTGCTCTGTTTTATACTTTCTCTGCCGCTTTCCTAACGAGTATCTTGAACTGCAGAGTAACTAGAATAAGTTGTTTTCATAAATGATCTGCAAGTCAGTTAACGAAATGAATGCGTGGATGCAAAAACGGGCTAACCATCTCTTTTTAAAACAAGTTGCATGCCCTCTATGCCTTTATGTCCTGGCTATGTAAAAATAACAGAATTTCAACGTCATCTCATAGCTACTACCTTTTAAAAGAGTTCACCTCTGTATTCTCCTCTTACCATTGCACCTTTAAAGAAATATGTAATAAAACAATTTATACAAACGTTTATCTTGATTAACGTGAAGCAGATAGAAGAATAGGTAAACGCATTTAAGAATAGTTTCTACAAAAGCGAGTAGAGAATGTCATGTGAGCGCACACATCAGGCTTTTTCTACAAAGATTTCCAATTAGACAATCCAGAAATATGTATGTCGAATAACTTTCAACTTTCTAGTCGAAGAAATCGTAAAATTTCAAATAACATGTTACATAGGTGACGCACCGAAGAAGAATTTGACCTGAGAAAACTTAAAAATGCTATAATGAATATTATAGTAATGTTTAATTCTAGGAAAAGGTTATTTGCTATGATTTGTGCATTTTGATGAGCTTTGCATTTTCCAATTGCCAAGATGTTTGCCCTTGTTTATATGTTCCAGTTATAAAAACTTCAGAAAAAAGGTGAAGTTTTTACAAGTTCTGTACAGAAAATGTAAGGTACATTGCCTTACTTCTCATACCAGTATATCAAAAATATATTTTATGCTCGACCATACCATAAGGGAGCGCTTATAGGTTACTGTAATGGATCTTATTGTATCCACCTCTTCATTATGAGACTTGTGCACCAATCAATAGTGCACCAGTTCATAAAGACGTTGCTAATCCACCAATTAAAGGCACACCAGTCCATAATGACACTGCTAGTCCACCAATCAAAGGTGCACAGTATATCACGACATTATTAATCACCAATCAAAATATTCACATGTAGCAATCATTACTTCACCGTCTGCGCACATTTTCAGGCAGCTGAAAGCGATCGATTCCCGTATATGAAATAAAGCTATTTTGTTTATTTAATAACTACTGTTAATATTGCAAATAACATTCTAATAAATTCAATTTGTCCTCTCGTTTTTGAGAGACTGTTTTTTTAAAGGTTACAGCAATATACTCTGTGTATCATTGTGTCAAGGTCAACATAACAATAAAAGTTGAAAGCGTAACTACCGATTCTCGTATGCACAATCGAATAACAAATACATGATTAAAATGTGAGACACCAGTGACAATAACATGCTGCGTAGAATATTAAAAATACTATACAACTGTTTTAAACTTAGACACATGGTCGAGCATAAATTGTATGAAGCAGGAGTGTAATGGCAATTATGCTCTCGTTGCATAAGTACTATTAATAAAAATCGTTTGAGCCAGCTTTCTAAACTAAAAAAGAATGAAATAGTTGCTATGTAAACGTGGTTTGGAGTGGATGAAATTACTAGTCTTTCAAAAAGATATATGCATTACATAAGGAGTTTAGTGTAAAGCATATTTCCGATGAAATTTCGATAGCAATGTTTGCCTTAATGCAATGTTTTCCCTAACACAGCACTACGGAATATAAAATACGATTTTCATCTGGTTTTGTTGCAATTTCTTTATTGGCGAAAGAACATAAGCTATGGCAAGTGTTTATATTGTTTTGTAAATCTTTAATTTAATGGTCTCCTATTTTTTGTTTCCAAAATAGGCATCGTTCCCCCAAAACGCGTTGACCAATATAAAAAGTATGGAAGGATACTTGTTATCCTAAATATATTCCTCATGTACGCGACATTAACTTGCTTTGCTGCCACTTATTTGTATACAAATTTCTTTTTAAAAGCCCTTAGTCTTAGATATCCTTTTTCTCTGTCTTCCTGCTGACTTCAAAGCAATTTGTTGCGGGCTTGTTAACCCGACACTAACTTCGTTAGCGTTAAGGTAAAATCTGTTTCTCCATTCTTTCCCGTTTACAACTAAAGTCTTTCACAATGAGAGAAAACTTTTCGATATCTGTAAAATGATCTCAAAGCTAATAAAGTAGAAACGTTTATGTAACTTTTGTTTTGTGAAGCTAGTCGTTACATAAGTTCATTATATTCCTTTGTTCTTCAGAACGAAAGTTTTCCATTCTTTTTCTATCTTTTGTTTCATACCCGCTTCAGGTTGTACAAAGTACAGAATGAAAATTGTCTGTTGGACAAGGTGTTTCATATGTACACTGTGCAATAGGTTAGGTTATCGCACCTGACAATATGGGAAGAAAAACCATAATATTGTGACAAAATGGCACAATACTTCTTCTGTTACTTTGTTTTTCTTCCAAAATTTTATTACAAAAACATAGTTCTCTTCTACTGACGTTAATACAGTCTATAACCTTCCGTGATATTACAACTCACAACTGTTTAATTTCTCGCAACGTTGTCTCAGACCTTTCACTGTCTTTCTTCACTTTCTCGCTTTTAAACACTAATTCTGATGATGTAATCACTCAACACTCATTAAAACTTCTTTACTTCGACGTATCTTTCACGACAACAGTACCACACACACAGCTGTGTCGCACTCATTGACGCACTGACCGACTCAAAACTGTATCCGTAACTCCTCTTACTCATCGGCTGGTCTCCTTATATAGCAAGGATGACGTAACACATACCTTTCTCGAATTTGCATAAATACGCTGGTCGCCAGATGCCTCTCGAAACTTCCAGTGATCCTTTGGTAAGTGCCGCGCTCATTGTTACGTATGCACAAACAGTAGCGTGAGGTAATCTGACCTTGAGCGCTTTTATTTGCTCGCCAACCTGGTATGTGATGTGAAGTAGCTTAGCCTTATCGTCCTTTGTTGAGCACTGCGCCCGGCGTCACACTTTGTATAAATTATGTTGCACGTTTTATTACAACAAATATTTAAATTTGCGTCCTCCCTTTTCCATAGACTCATTATGCACTCACTCACTCTCTCACTTAATATTGCCAATGTGGTAGTTGTTGCTGCACAAGGTTTATGCAAACTGTCAGTCATGTGTACAGGCAACGTTACACACATCTGTTCGCACAAACAGATGGGGTAAATCGCGTTATATTGGAGATGACCTGTGCAGAACGTGCTATACAGATCAGTTATTTTCCCTTATATTTTCTGTTTAAAGCTCGACGAGCGATTAAAAACTGTGCACTGGATGATCATTCTGTTGTATGGTCATTAGCCTGACGCGTAGCCAATGGCACATCATTTGGCAGATACTCCAAATGGAAGTCCTAAATACTCTGAATAGTGTTGGGCATTCAGATTCCCTTTGATAACAACGAGCCCAACGATATAGTTGGTTAAAATGCCCATCCAAGCATTAATGATGAAACAACCTTCTCTACAACAGGAAAGATTTCCTCAGCATAATGGTACCTGTTGCAACGATTAAACCACCAGAGCAACGTCTTAAAATGGCATCCTTAGCCACGTTGTAAACCAAAACAAATGCGATAGTGCATACGTAAATTTACGACATTCAAATGACAATGTGTGCTACTCAACCGTTCAGAGAAAGCCTCGCGACAGATATGGCCATCTGAGCGGATGTCGATACCAATTATACAGTGTCTCACACTTTGAAACGTTATTTCTCAACAACGAAATGAGACAGAAATACATTTCTTGTTGTGTATCAATCAGAAAGTACTGGAAAAACAAAGCAAAACGTTCACCGTTCTGCACGTGTTTATAAAGAAATATAGCGGTGAGTTTATCATTCGATGAACATGAGTAGTACCGAAGTTTTATTGGCGAGAGGAGACTTAATTGTATAATTGTGTGTACAGAGCTAAGGAACATCCACACGTCTTTGAGGAAAATGCCATAAATCTTCCAGGAGTAACGGTGCGATGTAATCTGTCTTCCAAAGGAGCAATTGGGCCCTCCTTCTTCGAAGAAACTGTCACGGGTCAGACTTACCTGCAAATGTTGGAAATTATGATTCCACGTCTTAATGATATCTTTGAGAATCAAAATGAAATTTACTTCCAACAAGACGTACCTCCACCTCACTCCCATGTCGTGAGAATTTTCCTCGATCGCATATTCATCAGAGATGAATAGGACGAAGAGGAATTACAACGGAGTTCTCGTCTCGATCTCCCGATTTAACCCCTCTGACTTCTACATTTTAGGGAACTTCAAAGAACACTGTGTACGCCACAAAACCACAGACACTGGAGCAAAAGAGAAATCAAAATGAACATGTCATCAATGATATTCTATTAGCAACAATCCAGACTGTATGCCGTTCTGTTCGACGTCGTTGTTGAGAGTGTATTGTGGCATTAGGTGGACATTCTGAACATGTACAGGCTTAAGGAAGTTCAAGGAATAGAGCACAACAAAATTGTATTTCTGTCTCATGTTGCTGAAAAATACGTTTTCACATGGCGTATGCCTCAATTTGGGACACTAAAAAAAAAAAGCTAAACCCCTAGCGCAGCAGCCCAGGAAAGGCCAAGCCTTGTCGCTCAGCCGCTGCGTCCCCACCTCTGCCCACTACGGGCGTCATTGGTGGGGTGCAATACTGGAGGGTGGAACGTGGTCAGTGCTCCGAGCCCTTCCGACAAATTATGCTGCCCTCGTGACCTGGGGCCGCTATCTCTCCATCAAGTAACTCCTCAATTAGTCCCCCTGGGACTTACGCGACTGAGTGCACCCCGTGCCAGACCTCCCAGCGGGGAAAAATCCCCATGCTGGTACCGGGGATTGAACCCGAGTCTTCCGTGCCAGAGGCAAGCGCGCTACCAACTGTGCTACGGAGGGGGTCCAATTTGGGTCACTGTATTTGATAATTCTTTGCAATTTTAACATGCTCTTGTCGCAATGTGTGTCCCGCTTTAGTGTTTGTGCGAGTGCTGTCGGGAACAGCTCACATCGTATTCAGTTCTTCCGGACACTTTTGCCGCTTCTCAGAAAAACTACCTGATATCTCTGTCTACGTTCCCGAACATACTGCGTTTATCCTGGATGCTGACCTGTATCACGTAGAAGTACTTTTCGGCCATTGTGATGGCACTCTCCAAATATAAGCAGCACGTTCAAAATGTTCTCGTTCGTGTTAGGTAGCTGTAGCATTGATGTGCATTTACAGAATGAGTGATCACGTGGTTTAATAGTTTGTACTCTGCCCAATTCACAGACATGCTCACTCGGTGTTCCAGCAATATTGAGATTCCAGACAGTCAACTTCTCTTCAATGTTTAGCAATTCCTCCGACTTTACATTGTTGTGTGTAGCCTTCTGATATATCGAAATGAAAGCCTCAGTAGCAAACCAGATTAGAACATTTATGCTGTGGAGTATGTATCGGAAACACGTTGCAGCTGTATGTACCAGGAGCGTTCAAAAAGTTTTGCAAGTGCCGCTATTGATAGAATTTTAAAACATATCCTCACAAACCTTCAAAGTGCTTCACACACACACACACACACACACACACACACACACACACACACACACACACACACACACAACACACATGTGCAGAGTTGAAAACGTTGCAACCACATATCAAAGGCACTGTACTCTGGTAGAGAGTCTGGGGTGTAGATAACACTTGCATTTATACCTGAGCAAGTTCCAGTGCTGGTTTAAAAGGCTTTCCAGCAATACAGGATTTCACTTGAGGAAACAACCAGAAGTCGTACGGAGCAAGGTCAGGACTGTAAAGTGAATGGTCAAACAATTGGACTTGCGCGACTTCCAGTTTCCTCACATTTACAGTTGTTCTATGAAGATACGCATTGTAGTGCAAAAGCAAAAGCACTGAAGTTCATGTCTTAGGAATACGAAATCTAGTTTGCACAGATTTTTCGCGGCTTTAAATGTTCATGGAGTATAGAGTCAATGTCGAATTTCTTGCACCAAGTTGCTCACTCTTTGAATTGTTCTCTCGTTCATAACTTCCTGAGTTCGGCCAGGACCCTAATGACCTAGTTGTTGACGGGTCCTTAAGCCATATATATATATATATATATATATATATATATATATATATATATATTTACTCACCCCCCTCTCAACCCCTCCCGAGGCCCGTCAGGGGTTTGTCTTTCAGTCCCTGGTCCTTCAAATGATCGAATCCGTATTGCTATGGTATCATATAAACACACTTGATTACTATGAACGGCTAACGAGTTCTCATGGATTTGGTTTCGCTCATTCACCTAGTTTACATCGTGTAAATGGATAGAAACTAATGTTTCTTTTTTTTCGAAATATGCATCTTTTTACCAGCTTTGATAAGGTTCTAACTAAACAGACTGTTCGACTATGACTATACAAGTTTAAACCTGCACTTAATATTTTGATAGGAAGGTCCATTGTTGCCAACTGTGTTAGTTACATTTTTTACTCATTATTGTCCAGTAATGCAGTTACAAAACGTTTTGAATGCCCTCGTACATAGCTCACTTTGTTATTTCTATTCGCGCCAACTTCTCTTGCCCTATTTCCCATTCGCTGTCCAGGGAGACACTGCGGGCTGTGATTTCCGGTCGAAGTTCCCTGACGCCGGTTGCTAACTGGGATAGAGGTCCCGCATGTCAAGTATATTTGTCACTCAAGCTATGTTACAGCTGTGTCTATACACCAGCCGGAATTTATTTGTACATTTTATTTTGTACAAAAATCCGTTCTTTCTGTATGTGGGGAGAATAGACAGCTGTTTAAGGGACACAAGCTGACCTGGTGTTATATCCATCTACTATACATAAATCACATATAAACGTTTATTAAACATATCCTGTAATTTGTTATCCACCTCCCAAACCTGGATTTCTGCACACTGGTGCTTTTTTTTGGAATGAAATGGCTGATATTTTAGCAAAGAAAGTATCTAAAATCAATTAGTAACAAAATAATATTTATGCTATGGATCAATTAAAAGAATTGTCAAAAGGAAAATAACTTATAATCAATAGATAACACTTCGAATTGAACAGTCAAAATGGAAGAAAGTTTTTGATGATCCATCAATAGTTCCTGATTTACCAAGAAAATCCGCTGTTGTTGCATTTCGACTGATCATAGGACATGATTGCTTGAATAAACATCCCTTCAGAATTGCAATAGTGGCATCTCCAAATTGTTTATTGTGCCCCAAAGAAGAAGTAGAAATGGACATGAAACATTTAAAAAATTGTGAATTCATTGTGGCTTTTGAAACTCTAACGTCAAAATATTGGGAAGCAAGGTGAATGATTTCATTAACTCCTGAGCATTACACACACACGCACGCACGCACACACACACACACACACACACACACACACACACACACACAAACACACACGCACACACACACACGCACACATTCAAGATACGGATTGAATTTGCCTTGTAGATATCTTCAGCGTTTGTTATGTTAATCGCAATCATTAAAGTCAGTTTTTGGATTCCACATAAAAAACAGTTAAGGATGGAGTGAATTTTGTTGAAAACGTTGCAATCGATGATCTGAAAATTGCCACTGAAGTTCATTATTTTAAATTCGTTGTGGCGAAATCCTTTCTGAATGCCCGAGCGCTATCGTTAACACTTTAGGGACTTATCACAAGTAATATCATGATCTAACCGTTAAATTCTCAAGCGCAGCGAGAGATGCATCAATTATTATTAATAGAATAAAGCACAGTTACCATTTTGATGGTTAACCGATTATAACTGCAACAAATTGTTTTTCAACGATTAATGGGATGCAGTTGGTGACTCTGACTAAACAAAAGAATCACCTAGTGATAATATATGCGAAATAAAAGAACAACCAGGTGATGCGTAATTCTCGTGATAATTTAACCCCTCTAAGTATGAAATAGTCGCATGCAATACTCTGTTGTCGTACGTCCATATTTGTGCTTTGTATAACAACGTAACATCTCTTCTGTGCTGGGATTCACGATTCACATTTTCTATTTGAACAAAATGTTACTACTACTATTATGATTATTACTGTGACGCCGGACGCGACGCACAACAAAGGACCGTTGGGGCTTAGCTACTTCACACCACATACTAGGCCGGCGAGCAAAGGTACTCAAGGTTAGGCTGCCTCGCACGACTGTTTGTGTATACGTGACTAACAACAATGAGCGCGCGCTTAACAAAGGATTGTTGGAACTTTCGAGAGGCAACCGGCGGTCGGCATGTTTGTATAAGATCGAGAAATGTCCATTTACGTCATCCTCACTATATAAGGAGGCGAGGCATCAGCAGAGGAGTAAGTTGTGGTTACAGACATGAGTCGGTCAGTTTGTCACTGACCGTGAGTGCGAGACACTGTGTGTGTGTGTGTGTGTGTGTGTGTGTGTGTGTGTGTGTGTGTGTGTGTGTGTGTGTGTGTGTGTGTGTGTGTGTGTGTGTGTGTGTGTGTGTGTGTGTGTGTGTGTGGAGAGCGGGGTAATATAAAAATACGTCACGTTGCAGTGAGAAGTTTTAATGAATGTTGAGTGATAGTATCGTCAGAGTTAGTGTATGAGAGACAGAGAAAATGAAGAAAGACAGCGAAAGAACTGAGTCATGGTTTGTGTATTTGTGCAAAGGTTTTGTAGGAAAATAAAGTGAATAAAAAGTAACTGGACTGGATTTTGTGGTTTTTTCACATTATTATTATTATTATTATTATTATTATTATTATTATTATTATTATTATTATTATTATTATTATTATTATTATTATTATTATTATCATTATCATTATTATCATTATTATTATTATTATTATTATTATTATTATTATTATTATTATTATTATTATTATTATTATTATTATTATTATTATTATTATTATTGTTGTTGTTTATGTTAATATCTAAAGATGTTTTGTGTACGGGAAGCGTTCCTGTTTAGGACGTATTTTAACTGTTTACTAAGAGCATTTCATCGTTGAGTTCGGATATGATACATCCCACTTCTAGTCTCACAATTGGAATTATGAAAAAGAAGGGCAGAACAATCCATAAGTCAATGTATGACTAGGAACTGTTGTTTGTCTCCCCCTGGATCCATCCACAGACATCTCAACATTCAGCAGCGCTAACAAGTTGTTTGACAACTGGAAACCAGAAAGGACCGAGATCACAGATCACTGAGGAAACAGGCTGCACAGACATGTCGCCACGAGGAGAAAAACCAAACCAAACCAAACCGTTGATTACAGACACAAAAGGGGACGGTGTATATTCTTTCCAGAGAACATCAACCTCAATGTAACAGCTGTGAAAGTCCTGTCTCTTTGTCCCAAATAATAACAGAGTGCCCACTTTATCAGACACACAGAGAGAAGTTCCATATCATCTGATCTCTTAGTTCTGCACAACTCTCGAATGCCCAAAATTGAGTCACGTTTTTTGAAAGCATGAAATTTTATAACGAAAGATAGTGAAAAGGTTTCCTTTTCTGTGTTTTCTACCCTTGTAATTTAGTTTTACTTCGGTGTGCATTTCTTTATTCTCTTCTTTATTCAACAGTAATTGTATTAAATTTTGTTTGTTGTCTGTTAGCTCAAGGTCTGCACTTCTTATCATGCATTGTTAACTGTATCAATTTTATTTATTTGTTTATTTTAGCCTAAGTCGTCCCTTAAGGGCTGAGGCCTCCTACATATTTGTAATCCTGAGGAGCACATTCTAATTCTGTCCTTGTACACATACAGAATTTTACGTTAACATTAACACTATTTTTACATTAACACTGTAGGAGTTCTTGCCATAGTTCTCTGTTTCCTGCACGCCTTGACCACAAATGTCCCACTTTCTGCTTAAAGAAGTCCGCCCACCTGGTCCTCTGCCTACCAACGTATCTTCTTCTTATTCTGAGGTCCCACATGGTTGTTCTGTTGTTACACATCCTCGCAACGTGACCTCCCCATTTCCATTTGAGACGCTCCGCCATGATAACTGCATCTCCCATGCCCTTTCTCCTCCTGATCTCGTTACGTATTCTGTCTCTCAGTGTTCCTTTCCATTTTTCGTTGACATACCTGGATCATTCTCTTATTTTCTCTTTTATCGACCATGTTTGTCTGCCATACAGTAGAACTGGTAGCACGCTTCTCCTGAGACTCAACTTCAGTGTGTCATTAATTAGGATATATTTCATGCTCCAAAATTTTCTCCAGGCCTGTTCAGTTCTTCTCTTAATTTCCATATTCATTTGAAACGATAAAATTTGGTCTAGGTAGACTAATTCCTGTACACATTCAATTTGTTCGCCATTTATGCAGACTAGTTCCTTTGTGGCGTAGGTCATTAACTTTGTCTTCCTGAGCTGTATCAACATTATTCTGTATCAATATTATACTGCATCAACAGTGGTTATAACAGAATAATACTGTATCAATATTATTATTGTATTGTAACCACTACTGATCAGTCACGATATGATCAAGGAGTCGAAATAACTCTAAATTAATAAGAAAAAGAAAGGGTGGAACACCTAGAAGAAGTAAAACTGGCGCACATGACAATTTGCCCGCGCGCGCAGAGACATGCAGTGACGGTTACACGGGCTGTGCAGCTGCTCGCCAAGTTTTGTACTAAACGTACTGCATTATTAAGCTCAACATTTACCAGACTGGTGCCTTAATAGAGATCTTTTTAGCACTGTTCACAGAAATGTTGAGGTCTCACTGAGCAAGCTCAGATCAACAGAGATCGGGTTTTTGACTCTTTCGTAGGGATCAAACCTGATGTGTTGAACTCACATGACTTTCTCTACTCTTGTACAAACTATTCTTATAAACTCTTATTCCTTTATCTTCTTAATGGAAGTCGAGATAAACATTTACAGAAATTATCTTACTGCTAATTTTCTTGTAGGTGCAAGGGAAATATACAGTAGACTTTGAAAGATAGTCAGATCTTTTAAAGCTGGTCGGGCTTCGAAATTCCATTCTCTTTGCACGCCCAGGACATAAAAGTGAATAACGACCTTCTATTTGAGAAAAGCATAAGTACTTCAAAACAACAAATAACAAGGAATATCTCCGAAATGGTTTACTCCAAAAAAAATTCATTTGGACATAAATTGTGTATTTTAAGAGATCTACATTTTTTGTATATAATAATCAGACCTGGTTTATCTCTTACGGTTTATCAGTTATAGAAAAGTCATCAAGAGCAAACAGGACTACATGGGCTATAGCCAGAAAATTCAAAATATACAGTTCATTTGCCATAAAAATACCTTAAACATATGGCATTTTAACCAGAATTGTTAGTCATTTTCAAGAAAATCAAAATTTTGGATAATTTTCCATGTAATGGTTAGTTCAGGGTGGAGAAATTTTCTTAATAATCGTGTCGCATCCTTAATATCAAATTTAAATACCAGCTTTGGATTTTAACCGACTTTTAGTTTTTGAGTTATGCTGTTTACACACACACACACACACACACACACACACACACAGAGAGAGAGAGAGAGAGAGAGAGAGAGAGAGACAGAGAGACCTTTTTCTAAAAGTGCTGTTTTTGTATTCAGGGGGCCTCAAAACATTTCAGATGTATTCTCGACATCGAATTGTTAGTGAAATACAATACTTCTACGTTGTAGAGAGAGTAAAAATAATGTACTCATAATAGGTATTGAAGGACATTCATTAACTGCAGAACTGCAAGCGAACGAATTAAGAATTCGGTGAAAGCCGACGCCATTAAGTCTTCGTTTTAGGTTCGTTGAACCTCCAGTAGGTGGAAAAAAGGATAAAGAGCATTAGTTTTCTCCCTTGAAATGGAGTGGGAACAGCGGAGCGAGGCGAAAATAAATGGCGTGCTTGTTACTCCACGGTTAGCTCGGTGATTTGTCATCTCGAAGGTTTAACCCGCAGGGAACCGTTTCAGTGTGTCCTGTCGTATTACATGGGGTTCTGGTGTGAGGTCCTCCCAGAGGAAGTTAGTGAGTGTGTGTCACACCTTGGTAATTATTGCTTCAACCGCTGTTGACAAACCCTTTTTTAACTTCTGGAGTATTAAAAGCTGTTCAATCTAGGTGTGATAAATTTAACTTCAGTATCGGCCACAGAGAATATTTTTGAATAAGACTGACAACAGCTAAAACTCCTTCACAGTAACTTTATGAATTTTAGCTCTCGTCCTCCAAAACAATATTGTATAAATAACGTATTATCCGAGTAGGATAAAAGCATGTTATAAATGTTTTAAACTTAGACACATGATTGAGCATAAACAGTTGAATGAAATTTGGGTATAATGGAAATTATGCCCTCGTCGCATAATATACCATTACTATAAGTTATTTACTGAGAAAAATTACTATTAATAAAAAAAAAATTGTGTAACTATCGAAGTAAAACCAACAGAAAATTAGGCAAACGTTACCTATATGTCTTCAAAAAAACGTAACTACTACAAAAATTGTGTCTACATATCACCGCAAATACACGTTTTGAGGCCCTCTCAACCCTAACTGTGAATGTGTGTCTCAGTGTTTAGTATAATTATGTCTTGAACTGCATAATCCAAAAAGGATCCGATAAATGGTCAATGTGGTATTTAGGTACACCATCTTTAAAAATTGCAACAGAAAATTACCCATCCTCTATATTGAAGATTTTTCCGAAATTTTTTATTTTCTCAAAATGGTTTTCATCAAAATACCATGTGTTTAAGATACATGCCAAATTAAAATATATCATATATCTTGAATTTCCTAGGAAGAGCCTGTGAAATCCTCATTCGGAAGGAAGTTCATATAATTTTGATCACTGGTAAACTATAAGATATACACAAAAACGTACCACACAAAAATGTAGATATCTTCAAAACAAACTATTCCAAATAGTTTTTTTGTTGTTGGTTAGAGTTCTTCAATATTCTGTAATTTTTAAAAGCACTGTCGGTCATGGGCGTCGCGAAGGGGGGGCAAGGGAGGGCCGCGGCCCCCCCTTGGAAATTAATGAACTTAATGTGCTGACTATTAAACTATTATTTTAATTTTTATGTAAAGAACAATTTCTATATAGCGCAAATTTATACGGTTATCCGCAACAAATACTATAACTTTTGACAACAAAATAATGAATTAATATTATCTGATTGCAAAATTTTAACATTTGCCCCCCCCCCCCCCTGGAAAAATGTCTGCCGACGTTCATGCTGTGGGTATTCAGTTGTTACTCGCGATATCATGAAAATGATTTGCAATTTCTAGCCCATATACAGCAACTGCGTTTGGAGATCTGCTTCCTCAATACCCCTTTTATCCTCAACAAATGTATGATGAAAACATTTCTGGAAAGGTTTATCTACAGTCTGATTTTTAAAAGAAGATACATGACAGCCAAGGTTTTCCACGTGCAGAGCTGCAGTGTTGTCAGGAAGCAGATAGCAGGTTATCCATATCCCCCCCCCCCCTCTCTAATCCTCAGTACCCGGAACAGGCAAACAAGCGTTCGGATTTATCTCGAGCAGCGAAAACATGCAGATATATTAGCCTGCGAAAACAGTAATGTGTTTTGAATACGAATTCACTGTGTCTCTGCGTCTTCATAGTTGTGATTTTGAATACCTAATTTGCAGCCGAGTTTTGTAGTATTTCTCTTAAAAGCAAAAGTCCTTGGCGCTGTATCTTCTGATCTTTTAACTATCAGTTTTCTGTTATGTCCTTATTACTATTTATTATTATTATTATTATTATTATTATTATTATTATTATTATTATTATTATTATTATTATTATTATTATTATTATTATTATTATTATTATTATTATTATTATTATTATTATTATTATTATTATTATTATTATTATTATTATTATTATTATTAGTATTATTATTATTATTGAACTTAAGTACTCTGCTTCTTTCAGAGAAGAAAGGAACTTACATGTACGAAGTTTTTTCAGGTGTAAGTTATAGATGTGCCTTCTTATGGCATCTGACTGAAAACTATTCACTTGAGATTCTCGGAACAGTCACCTCACTTATTTTAAGAGCACGTGTAATTCTTTTCCTAGAAATAACAAATTCATTATGAAGGAACATATTCTTTTCCTGTTCAAAGAATTCTCTAAGACAGGGGTCGGCAAATCTGCACCGGCGTAATACCACAGTACCAAAGCAATGCTTCGCCGTGCTTCACCCTCCCTGCTTCAAACAACACGCGTTCTATGTAAACAGCATAGATACGACATAGCTGTTTGGAAACCACAAAAACGCAAAGGAACCTTTAAACATGTATGTAGGTATATTAGCAAAGTTAGAAAAAGAGTCCTAAAGCAATGAGCCATGATTTTCAGCTTTTTGAAAATCCTTTCACGGGGACTGTCATATGGGAAAACTATAATTACGAATTGAGGTTGTGAATTTACAGCTAAGTAAATTTTAAAATCGCAATTACAAAATAAAGCTGGTTTAGATATATTTAGATATGTATATTACAACATCCACATGCCCACTAATATGCTGGGCATATTAGTGCTATGTTTAGTCCAACGTGTGTGTGTGTGTGTGTGTGTGTGTGTGTGTGTGTGTGTGTGTGTGTGTGTGTGTGTGTGTGTGTGTGAGTGTGAGCGATTTCTTGTCTAAAATGAAGTTTATAAAATCTAAAAGCAGATTGCGATTGACAACTGAAACTCCACATGCTCTGTTAACGTCAGTATGTACTTGTGAATTAATGTTAAATAAATGGGAAACTGTGAAGCTCTAGATAAAGTGAAGAATAAGATGAACCATTAATGTTAAAGCCTTCTTAGTCTGTATGTATATGCACATATGTGCATAAAATCAAACGTGCGTTAGAGAAGTTCTTACTCGCCACTGAGGCTTCCGAAATCCTCTTCGAAACGTGCATTACATATGTGCATGCCGGGTTGCGTTCCGTGACGCCATCGTTCTTGCAATCGCGATGGCCAATTTGCCAACTCCTGCCTGCCCTAAGAGAACAGATAAATTCTCTAGCTTGGCTGTGCAGTCTAACACCCCGACCGGAAGTTAATCGTTCACTTGGACAATGAATCTTAGGTCTACAAGTATCCCCACCAACATTTGCTTCAATAACTGCCTTTTAATGAGTTTTAGCGCAGTGGGTAACAACATGTAATCAAGAACAAGAAAGGTCTGGCAAACAACTAGCGATAACTGACCTGAGGAGTACATGATTCATCAGTGTAACCAATGTGGTAACCTTTGTTTACGTCTCTGTAGCAACGGTCTTTCCCTGTTACCCTTTAGCCCCTTGCTTGACATCTGTCATATGTGTCATTTTAAAAATCAGACTGTAACAGCCACTTAGTCATTCTTGCAGCTAAAGAAATAAACAGAGAAGGTTGTCGCTCCAGCAAACAATCGAGAAAGATGGAACATTAAATGTCCTAGTCAGTCGATTGAATAGGTACTTTCGTTCGAAATCTAAAGCGTGTAAATAAGGGATCTCTCAGGCTCTTATCAACCAACGAAGGGTTAATTAACACAATTAAATGAATTAAATCCAGAACAAAAACCTTAATATACCTGAAATAAATTCAGATATGATTGAAATGTTGTATGCGATCTTTATATTATATTACTACAGTGTGATAAAATGTTTACATCGCTCAATTGGAAATATGGACTTTCAGATTTTTCACAGGTGTCTTTAAACAAAACAAAGTTACATAACAGTGTACATCTGTATAGTATACAGTACTTGTAGGTGCCCAGTTATTAGTAAAGTCACGCATGCAAATGACCTCCTCTCAAATTGCTAGGTTGCATATGGGCGTCTTTTGTGTCGCACACAATTGTTGCACTCACGTTTACATTCTCTTCGTTTGTTACAGGATTTCTGTCATGGGACTCGGAGACATCACACGTGGACCTAGAGAAAGAGCTGCAGGCCCTGACGAGCCAGGCTCCCGAGGGAGAAGAGGCACGCAACGGTAAGCATCCTATTAATTTATGTAGTGCATGTAGTACCAGGAGAGCAGAGCACAACAGGCTTTGCCTCAACTAGTGCTAGTAATTCTGCTCTACACTGACAACTGTGTAGAGAAGCCTCATCACCCAAAGTAGTGGTAGGAAGTTAAGGAAGTCTTTTCCCACTGAATGAGGATGAGACTCACCATAACATATATTCATTATGGATCATTACAGGCCAGAAACTGGTGGATTTGATTTGTCCTATTCTGCCTTTCCGGCATATTTTTGGTTAAATATCCTTTTTTAGCCTTTTTGTTTCATTTAACAACTTTTTTGCAACTTTGCCTTCCTTTGAACAACTTTTTCCTGTCCGACACAGTGTAATCTCAATTTCTTCTAGGTAATACACACAGCTAAGACTAGCTACAACAGGTAGTTGAGAGGACGCTTTCTATTTAACAAATACGGCAAGATGCGAAGTCTGTTTCTTTTCTAACACTTTATTTCCCTCTAAATCTTACTACAAATGCACAAAGTCCTCGTTACTAACATAGTGTATAGTCTTCTCTACTATTGTTCTTCCGATATAATCTTTCTGTCATTCAATATATTTCTCCAGTTTCACTGTCTCTTATATCTTTACTATTACGATATAATCACTCGACGATACATACATACTCACTGACGGGCTGGCCGATTCACTCTCGTAACTAAAACTATCTGTGCACGACGACTTGATCTACTCTGACACTCACTCAAACTCTGACACCAGAAACTAAACTCTTAACTGAACTGAACTGTTCACGGTCTGTCCTATTTATACTGTAGTCAGCGTGTCATAGCCTCTTTCGAGTGCATTCCATGCGCACGTGTACAATGACTCAGCAGGAAGCCAGAACCTTCTAAACACTACGATGTTATCGCACTGTTCGATGTCATATACAGTCAATAGTTCTTCTGTAGTCTCGAACCTGCCATTTTTACGGTCAGGCTCATACACAGCCGCTCGCCGTATCCAAGTACACCCGGCCTCCTCTTGTCCGTAAATTGTTGAACGATCCAAGGTCACACTATTGTATTCAGGCTATTAGCACCAGCAGAAATAATATACAGTACTTCCTGTGAGAAACTACTGAACCTTATCTAAGTATCTGTAATTTTTTTACCAGCATCATGGCAATGACCTTGAACAGAGAGTAAGAGTGCCTATGTTTTATTCACCGTATGTTTAGCTACAATTTTACAGTTTGTGAAAGAAATGCCGACCGTAAATATACTAAAACTAAGCCTAGTAAAACTTCTTTTTAGACTAGTACCTGAATTTGGAGCGGAGGAATTTTCTACAGATTTCTGAAAAAGTTGCGAAGTGAAAGTTAGTGCAGAAAAGTGGTTAATGTCAAGTAACATATTGAGCATGAGAAACACACGAGAGCAGCCTCCTGAGCTGTGGAGGAAGGAAAATCACAAAGTGCTATTAATGTTCTAGGTCGTCTCCATTTTACAAAGACCTTAGTGGCAATATTCCATTAGCAAAGATATACCTATTTCAATTTCTTTTTTCCAGAATATCCATGGTTGGTATCTGAATAATCATAAGAAGCATTTCTTTCGTGTAGTTTTTGTCACTCTGTGTGTTGCATACCATTAGAATGTTGCATTTTCAAACGTATGCATTAGGTATGTAACTGAAATTGAAACTATTAATCAATTTGGACCACCCTTTAGATCCCTTTTTCCAGCTTTTGGACCCTTTCTTTCGATATTTTTATATATTCTAAAGGTCTTTTAGTCAATGTATGGGTCTTTAAATTCCGAACCACAATGATAATAAATAAATGACAACTTGAAAGTCTTATTCATGACTATTTGTTTAGTTTCCCTTGTGGTCTTGCTTTTGTCCATAGTAAACCCGGAGCCCATTCATTGTTAGATTTGACTTACTTCAGAAAGCCTATGAAACTGGTACGTATATTATACATTTTGTGAGAATTAATTTGCAAAAGCGACTAAGGTCCGCGTAGTATGTTTTCAGGTTACTTTAAGGTCCTTTAACTAGGTGGGTCATATCGGACGATGAAACAGTGAGTTGGAGAAATTATCCACAAATGAGCCCGGGGTGCATGGAGCCCTTAAAATGGAAAGAGCATAAACAAGTACTGGGAACAGGCAAAAAAAAGTTCTTTTGCAAAATTCTACCCATATCCTACATCTTTTGGGAGATTTGTCTCTGGAAATGAGTGAAAACGAGTCCCCCCTTGTGTGTTTCGCATCTCACATTGCAGCCATATGGACAACATTGTGGCATTACAATATCGCGTTGTTTGTATAATACTAAACTGACTCAGGAACACCATCACCAAAACACCACCATAAGGTACACTACACTTTAGAAGAACAGTTTATGAAAACGTATTAAAGCACAATCAGCAGCAACCTACTTGTAAAATTCCACGTGCCTGCAGCGCGCGGATGGAGTTCATGACGTATGAGGTGTTTATTATTTCGCTTGCACAGCGATAACCGTATCGCGCAATAAAAAATACCAATTTTACCTCTGCATGTTAAAGGGCGCATCCTTCGTTTAGGAAGAAACATGCCTTTTGTGTTTCGCTCTCCTTTAAGTGTTTACGCGATGAAAAAGTATTCGTTGTTCAGTAATTGGTAATTTTCAACCTTCTTTCCCATGTCAAACTACACACTCAATAATTGACATTCATTTTTCAGGTATTGAGTCAGTTAAATAAAAACAAGTAAATTGTTTTACTTGCATTATTTTCAGTTAGCAAAGTTTTGATGCTGAACATAATATAGTATGGAGAAAGCGTTAGTTGTAGTTGTACTCATCTTGCAGTGTTCACTCTGTGCAATAGCATTGTAAGTTTCTTTCACTTCAGGATTTTCTGTTATTAAAATGCTGCAGCCCATGGGCGTCGCGAAACGGGGGCAAGGGGGGGGGCCGCGGCCCCCCCCCCTTGAAAGTTGGTGAGCTTAATATGCAGCCAGTTACTGACTATTAAAATATTATTTTAATTTTGATGTAAAGAACAATTTTTATTTAGCACAAATTAATACGGTTATCTGCAAAAAATATTGTAATTTTGACAATAAAATAATGATTTAATATTATATGATTGCAAATTTCGAACATGTGCCCCCCCCCCTGTAAAAAAAGTCTGCCGAGACTCATGCTGCAGCCTCTTTCACTCTTTGCACAATCTAGTAATTTTCTTTTCTGACTCCTTTGCCCAGGCTACAGAGTATTTCATTTGTTCTGGAAGTTCTGGATGTGAGTCGTTTAAAGGGAAGAAATATACAAATAATTCTGGTTATCTGCATTTTATGTGAGGTTCACTAGATACATATGTATTGTGACAGCAAAATATGAATAGTCACAAAAACGTTCTTGGTATCCCAGTTTCTCAAAGTATTCTCCCTGGTACTGTATACAGCGTTCCATCCTCCTGAACCACTTCTGGAAGCATCCATGGCACTCAGTTTCTGGCACTGTTGATAACTCCTCTTTGTATGGAGAAAACTGCTTCTTTACGACCAGAAATTCGGTGACATCGAAGTCGGTTCTTCACCATAGAGAACATGAAGAAATCAACATGGTGCCAGATCGCGACTATAGGTTGGATGAGTCAATAGTTTTGCCTCAGTTTCTTGCAGAAACTCCTTTGTTGCATTAGCGGTATGCGCTGATACATTGTCATGAAGCAACAATGTGCTCCTTACACGAAGCTGTTCATGAAGGATGGTTAAAATACTCGGCGAACTAATTCCCAATGCCGGCTCAATGTCCTTGTAGGTTAGTCTTGGATCTTCTCCAATCATTGTTTCCACGTGGTGATGCTTTGTTAGTCACTACGGTTGCTGGTTTGCCACTCTTCTCTTTATCTTTAGGAGGTTGCCGCCCCCTCTTAAATTCTGCAAACAAGCAGAAAACAGTGACATGAGACGCAAAATAATCTCCAAAAGCTCTCCTCAAACGCTCAAGTGACTGCGCTGCCAAATTTGATTTAATACAAAATCATTGCACGAAAATACTCTCTGTAAATTTCCACTGCACTTGAAGAAACGTTCACACTTTCCAGACTTCAAACATAAACTGAGCAAAAATGAATGGCACAACAATGGTCTGCCTGCTACCATCGCTTTACCAATAAGTCAACTATTTTGCCAAAGCAACAATGCTCTCCCCAGGAGTGGCCAATTTTGTGTGTCTCAATACATATCTAGTGACCCTCGTGTAAGTACACATAATGTAGTTACCAAGTAAAATATATTTTAGAGTAATTGCATCTTTGAAAATTGTAACATCAACAAAAAGGCGAAATGCACGTTGAATACAATAATGATACCTGAGAAATACAACTTTTATGTTGATTTCCAACCGAAATGAACCACAGACAATAAACTCTGCCTTCTTTTCTTCAGAAGGTATTCCTTATGCAACGCCGTTAAATAAGCATTTATATGTAACTAAGCCCGAAAATACTTTCTCAGCTGTCCAATTTAAACTTTGAGTGAAAACATTGACAATACACCATAACCTCACTCGTATCTGAGTCATCTGTCTACTAAATGCGCCAAATGTATTTGTGAATTTATAAATCAGACTCCTAGAGTTTAGAAAAATACACCTCAGGATAGTATACCTTAAAATATGTCATCAGTGAGACCTATGTGAACCTGGAAATGCAAAGACAATAACAAAAGAAGTGGCGAAACTTGGCTGGACTTTCCTCCCTTTCTTACTAAGAAAATGCAGGGACAATTACATCACCAAAACAAATGGCAAAACATGGTTGAACTTTCCTGCGTTTCCTACACAGGAAATACAGGGACAATTACGTCACCAAAACAAGTGGCAAAACATGGTTGAACTTTCCTCCCTTTCCTATACAGGAAATGAATGCACAATTACGTCACCAAAACAAATGGCAAAACATGGTTGAACTTTCCTCCCTTTCCTATACAGGAAATGCATGCACAATTACGTCACCAAAACAAATGGCAAAACATGGTTGAACTTCCCTTCGTTTGCTACCCAGGAAATGCAGGGGCAATTACATCACCAAAACAAGTGGCAAAACATGGTTGGGCTTTTCTCCCTTTGCTACCATGTATAAATCCATAGAATAGTAACAGCACCGTTAGTTTTACTCCATAGCTATCGTACCCGCTATCGTACATAATGGGTATGAGGTAAACAAAAACTGTTATTTGTATCTTTTTTATTTAACTGGTGCCACTCCAGGAAGGCGCTGCCCTTATAGCTTCCTCCCCAGCCTCTCCTGTTGGTGAAATATATCTTAATATGATTTTCTACTTTGATAGCGTGATTGTTAAATCCGCCAAAATGCTTGCTGGAGCATTGAAGGTGTAGAGTCATAGAATTGCGTTAGAGATTAGCTGTTAAATCCTATTATTGTCTGCAATAAGACATTTCTAAGAATTTTAAGTTATTCCACTCAATTATTTTTACCGTTAAATTTTAACACTAAACTTTAAGACATTTCGAAACGCTGATTTCATAAATGATGTTTACTTCTATGACGAGTTCAAAAAGAAGTTGTGAAAACGGAAAAAATATAAATAAAAAGGTGGATGTATTCAGTGATTTGAGAAACAAATTGAGGAAAGATTGATGGAATAGGTAGAGTAGGGTATAGGGAGCACATGCTTTCCCTCAGTCTGTGATTACTGCAGGAGAGATTGGCAACTTTCTGCTCAAATCTAAACACTTCTCTCAACTACAGATCGCCATACTTAGGATGCGATAATCCGTGACAATCAACCTAACTATAATTTTTGTGTTGTTCGTTCTTTCCCGCATTTCACAAAATAATATGTTGTTAAATTAAGTTAAGTCTGGAAGTTCTGGCTGTGTTATAGTTTACGGTTACACTGTAAAGGGTTGTAGTAATTAAGTTGGATGTGCTGGTTTTCGCTAATTGCGCAACGTTGTAATTGGCTACGTGTATACGCTTTTTTTAGCTTTTTTCCATGAGGTAATGCACAATAATTGTATAATTTAGTTAAATGGAGAGCTATGAGACGTCTAGTTTATAAGTTAAGGGTTTAAGGCAATCATTACAATCACACACAAATTATTTTGTCAATTTATTGCAAAATATCATAAGATGTTAAAATTGTAATAATTGATTCTTAGATCGTGTACATTTAAATGTTGTGGGTTCTTAAATTTGTCGGTCAAGTAATCTTCTGAATTATTTTAGTTATTCGTTTATCGTTTAATTATTTGATAGTTATAAAATATTATAACTCAATTATTAAATTCTTCCTGAACACAAACCTTTTCACTATCGTAAGCAATTGTCGATTCGTAATATTTTAATACATATTCGTCAGCACTGCAATTATACTTCCGATCGTTATAATTTCAACTTAAAAGGCGAAACTCAACGAAAATTATTAATGTTCTTTCACACTTCTAGTTTTTCCTTCTAGTCTGTATCCATAAACACTTACGTCCTTCATTGTCGACGCGAAAATTAAGTAAAATTTGAAATTCGTCGTATTTATGGGTCAATTTAGTGTTTATTATGTATTACTTATGTAGTTCCGTAAATATTTTGAGTTTCATAACTATAATTTATAGTTATTTAATATATTTATCGTTATTTAGCCTATTAAATACATGAAACTTAAGATTGTTTGTATTACCTATTATACATGCAGTTCACATAGTACAAGCAAAATAAAATCATTTAGCGAGAATAAAAATATTACATAAAATAAAACTTCTTTAATAACAAAAAAGACAATATGAATTTTCTACAGATTAACAATTTAATAACAAATCACACTTCCTTCTTTTCCTTTGGATTTAGTAATTTTAAAAACCGCCGCAACACTTAGCGAAAGGTGGAATTTGCGACTGACAAGTATATTGGAAAAAAAGTCTCAGGAAGTCAAGTTATACACATAAGATTAAATAATTTGGAATGAAAATATGCCAAAGAAACGTTCCAGGCCCAGATTTAGGTTAGCTATTAGGCATTTGCCAGTTATGAAGACTGGGTAAAGCCTGGAAAAGCCTCAGTTAAGGAGAACGGTCCTGGCGGGATTTGAAGCGCAAACCTCCACTTCACGAGTCCATGCCTTAACGACCTGGCTAATCGTGTTAGTGAAAAGGGAGCGTGCAAAGCAATATCCACAAGGACCAAAACATTCCAGTTCCAACGAACCAAATTAGGGGACTAAGTAAAATTTGTCAGATGGTACATTTTATGCTCAAAATACAGGAAAGAATCATAATATGTATCATATCTAACCAACAGGAGATACGATAAATGTTGTGGTTCATCAAGAGAAATAAGACATATTGCAGATGATGTATAAAATACGATGCGATCGGAGTTTGGGCTGACAAACAATTTCTCAAAACCCGTACAGCCTTAATGTATTCGCCGATATGAGTGTGTCACATTTCCTTCATTTGTCACATAAAACTGGTTGATCTATGGATTATCTCTTATCGTCCTCATCTTTCTCATTCTGCTCATCTCCTTCATCGTGTTTCATGCTGGGCAACTGAACATATATTGATAAATTCGCCAATAAAATAACTGACAAATCCTTTTCAACGTAAATCCACATTTGCAAAAACCAAGGAACACTATTTGGTTCCAAAACCTTTAAGTCAAGTATAGGCAACTAGAAAAGAAAGAGAATGCTTCAGAAATATAACATTCTTAATTAGGGATTGAATATAAAGTACTTATGTGTGTTTCTATGTTTAAGATCTCACTTTTATCACCATGACATCGCAGTTGATAACAGAATGGATGATTAATGGTGACAAAGATAACCCAAGCCTTTGGCACCTGAAAGGGTGTGCACCGTGTATGCCACAATTGGTTTTAATCCTCAAATGTTTGTGATAAACACCCCAACTGCATCACGTGACTAGAGCAATTTCCAGAGGTACGCCACGACACCTAAATTTCTTCTTCTTTTCCTGTTTACCCTCCCCTATGTAGGACTTACAAGCCAGTGTCTAGCGTCAGGCGCCTGTCGAGGAGTAGAGGAACCTCTGGACCGGACAGAGTGAAGACCTGGAAACGGGTGGCCAGCCAAGCACCAGATATGATAGTGAGGAAGAGTATGACATGAAATGCAGGCGAAATCGATGAATGGAAAGGTGATAATGGAGCAATTTGTGGAATGAGTGGCGGGGGAAACCGGAGCACCCGGAGAAAACCCGCCCTGACGCCGCTTTGTCCACCAGGAAGACCACATCCGGGTCCCTGGGATCGAACCCGGGCCGCCTAGGTTGTAGGCGAGCGCTGACACCTAAATTTAAATGGATAAATGAAATGTTCTGTGTTACATTCACATTATTTTCTCTGGCCACTATCGCTTATATTTACACCCATCTTCTACAACCTATTTCTACAAAAGCTTACTTTTTATATAAAGGTTCATTCAAAAATCAGTTCAAGCATTAAACGACTATAAATACATGTTATAATATTTGGGGGTAAAGTACGACCTCATAGTGTTTGGCAGACAATGGGGTTTACAAAAATTTGGGACGATGACCGCCGTTCTCTTGTTCAACGTATAACATTCTGTCTGCAACACCATGCACAGCTTTTTGCAGATGTTTTGAAATATTGGTAATTTCTTGCGAGATGGCATCTTTCAGTTGCAGTGAGGTTATTGGATGTATAAGGAAAACTCGTTCTTCAAGTTAACCTCACAACCAAACTTCGGCGTTTACTATAACTATCGTATCGCACTTCAAAAACACCTAGTCTTCCAATGGATACCAGCTCACTGTGGACTGAGTGGTAATAGAAAGCTGATTTTCTTGCTAAAAAGGGTACCGGCAATGTGGAGAAATTTATAGTTAATCTACAATTTTATGCAGCTAAAAGATTAGTCAACTCTGAATTCAAAAAGTTATTGCAAAATATTACTATGAAAAATCAAAAAATAAAAGATGGGAACTACCAAACATTCACACAGTAATTCCTGAGTATCCTCGAAAAACAGCAGTTGCAACCTTCAGGTTGATTACAGGACATGATTGTCTGGCAAAACATTTAAACAGAATTGGGATATATTCTTCACCACTCTGTCCTCTATGTGATCTGCAAGAGGAAATGGATCGAGACCACCTTCAAATATGCCCGGCCACTTCTAGCACCCTATCCATCAGTGAAAAATATTGGAGAGCAAGAGGATTAATGACTTCATTGTCAGAAATCCAGCATTAGCTAACAACATAACTATCGTATTCCATTATTGTCATCTTCGAAGAAAGATGGGCTAATGATGAATTGTGAAATGAAGTTCTGAAAGAATAAGGGCACTACTCCAAAAGGTTGTCAAGTTGACTGTGCTCAACCTATAGCATCCTTAACAGTTTTTTGGTTATTACTTTTTAAAGTTGTATAAAACATAAAAAACTAGAACTTTCAAAAGACGGAACTTAAAACTCATTTTCTTTTGAACTAAGCCAAGTACAAACAAAATTATATGACAGGTTTGGGCGTTATAATCAGATAAATGACAGAATTTTTAAAAAAAATTGGTTCTTTTTATAATTGCATTGTGACATAAAATCCATATTTAACATTAACTGGAAAACTAAAAGAGTTGCCATGATGTTGACATAAAACAACACAAAAAATAAGTTAATAGCTAAATTGGCTTTAAACTATAGAAAATCATATTTTCAGTTGTGCATTTCCTTAAGACAGTGGTCATTGAGGGGAAACTGGGTGGCTACTTTTTTCCTTCTTATAATTGCTCCACCCTTAAGTCCCAACTTGATACGCCTGAAACCAAAGCACACCACAATATATAGTACCTTAAACATTTGCGATTATCTGCGAGTTTTCAATATGTATGATAATCAAACACAGTTTGAAATATTTGTTTAATATAAAATAGTAAATAATATTAATAAGAATAGTGTCCAAGTGGCGTTTGTTTATTTGTGTTAGTCGCAGCTGATTAGAATAACAGGCTACCGCGGAAGGATACAAGGTCTAGATCTAAGGCTGGATGGAGTATAGTTAGCGTTCGCTGGTGACATAATAGATATAGGATAAGCAAGAATACTGAGAAGATTCTGATTGGAATTTGTAAAGGAACATGTTGACGCCCTATTTTGTGAACCTCAAAAGGGTGAAAAGGGTGCAGACGCATCGCAATAGACAATACCAGTCACCTTTACCGTGCACGGCCACGCCACTAAGTCTTTTCTTGCTTTAATTTTGTTAAGAATTGTTCTCATTGGCATTATCGAAGGTAAGAATAGTCAGATCATATTTTTATATCGAATAAGTCACACAAAATCATTAAGTGTCAATGTTGTTTGAGATACATGTTTGATCATTTGTTTACAAACAAATTGCGAGTCTAAGGAAAAGTTACATAGCTTATGAGACACACACTAGCTGAAGAGATTGAGAATTAATTTAATGCAAAAAAACCTGAGTTGATGCTTACACTGGGATAATAACCAAGTAAGCAACGCTTTCTGAGCATTGCGAGCAAGGAAACGTCTTTTTCATGCCCGTTATGTTGAGTACCAGAGTACCTTTTGTGTTGGGCATGAACAAGGGAATGAACCCCCGCCGCTCACACATACAGGAAGACATCAAGTGCTGATGCAGACGGTAGCAGATTGCTTTTTTTATAATACGTAACAACAACGACGAGCAATGACGTCAGAGGCGAGGTCGAGATAGGGTTCTGCAACGCTGCTGGATGTCGAAGTGGTGGTGTTTTGTGAGAGGACTGCCTTTCGTTTTCTTTAGTCAATGTACAGGCTGCACAATAATACAATTTCTGTAATATACAAAGTTTAGTTTTCAACATACATTTGGCTTAAAATAAGCTATTGGTTTATGAACGCCTAACCCAACTTCTGCTGAAGGAAGAATGAATATCGAACTGCCGCTACTGTCTACTTTTTACCTATATATTGCTTTCCACCAAAAAAAGAGACATCAAGATTTCATCGGAAATGCACGTTTTGAGACCCTCTTAATACCTGCCCCTTATCGTTTATTTTCATATGTACTTAGTATTCCAAAAAATATTCATACAAAACTTTGTTCTTCTATATGTAATTATTTCAATTTAATTCAGTTATGCTGCCAAAATTAGCCTGATTAATTTGGGATCTTTAAAGAACAAATGTTTCCACAATTAACAAGGATATAATATTAGGTTAAATTTAAAAGAGTTTATGCAAAAGTGGTGTAAGTATACCCAGGTTTCTTGATCAAAAAAATGCTGCCTCATACTTCTTGTGCAATTTTCTCCATAAGCTTTGGCTCTACAGCCATCTTATTTTTTCTTTTATAGTTAATGGATAATTTGATATGTGGATCTAACGAAATATACATACCATAAAAATGAGGAGGGAGGGGGGGAAATGTTGCATGTGCAACGACACAGTTTAGACCAAGACTTTGAGAAAAGTGCACAGGAAGTGTTAAAAATGAAGTTACGGGAAATTGAGGTTAATGTGTGGAAAATGGGGGCATGCTCATGCGTCGCCATATATAAATGACCAAATTAAAGGGCTTACTACCCTGTAACATACATATGTACGTTAATAAGTTTTATTTTTAATCATATTAAACTTAATATGTGTATCGGTAGTGAAAGTAGATAACCATACAGATACAGTAAAAATTTCAAGTCAATATTTTAATAGACTTTGAGAAAAGTGCACAGGAAGTGTTAAAAATGAAGTTACGGGAAATTGAGGTTAAAGTGTGGAAAATGGGGGCATGCTTATGCGTCGCCATATTATATAAATGACAAAATGAATGGGCTTACTACCCTGTAACATACCATGTTATAAATATTTTAAAGGTAAGGATTTGTACTGTTTTTAGAATACAAAAGAAAAAATCGATATTTTCACTGAAATTTACTACCCTGTGCCCTTAAGCATCCGCACCTCTTTCCGGAACTGCCATACACCGCAGAACTTGGAAGATATTGGAAACTGCACCAACTTCATGTACTTCATGTACTTTGTAGGCGTTCATTTTCGTTTTCAGCATTCTGCAAAACTTACTGGCAAATGGCAGACCGCACTAGTTTAATAATATTTTTAACTGAAACATTTCTTCCTGCACTCAACAATCGCCCTTCCTTAAACAATGGCTTCACATAACTGTGATGCATTGAGGTGTAAACTAACAACATTACACTGAAGTGTAATTGTTGTCGCAGGACTGATACCGGGCATCATTACCAACACTTGAAAGATAAAAATATATGATTTTGGGAATAAAATGCGCTATAGGAGACAAAAAATGTTTGGAAAAAGTGCAAAAAGGTGATGATATTAAGAAAAGGTGCAAAATGGTGCAGGGATTGGAAAAGGGTGCAAAAAAGTGCAACCAAAACTCATTTAACGTTTTTTTTTTTTTCAGCACACGCATATTTGGGTATTATAATAGAAAAAAAAAATAAGGTGCAGCACCTAAAATTCCTTGCATTAGTTATCACACACGAATTATCATGTCTTTCTTTTGTTTTGCACAAAGTATCACTAGATGATTCTTTGCTTTAGTCAGTCTCGCCAACTGTATCGCATAAATCGCTGGAAAACAATTTGTTGTACATTACAATCGATTAACAATCAAAATAGGTCTCCATATCAATTTGACAGCTGTGTTTTAACCATTTTATTTAAATAATCAGTGTATTGTTCCAGAAGAACAAGAATAATGTTAAAACTAAAGTAAGATTTATTTGAGATTATATACTGCTTTTTTGTTATAACAAGAGAAGATCAAAATACAAGTTGGGTTTTGTTATGCTCAGTTGGCAGTGTTGAGTAAGTTGAATTACACTAATCGAAATGAATATGGGGTTATATTTTATGAATGTAACTTTTTTGGTAAAATCTTCGCGAGATAGTATTTAAATTCATATTTTATTTATTAAATCGTCCAGATAATTATCGTTCAACAGTCTAACCTTCCCAGATAAATTATTATCAGTTAAGTCGGACATCTTATATTACTTGTGATAAATGATCAGTACTTTCAGTGCATATTATTCCCACACCAGACGTTAACATTGATGTTTCGGACGCTCCTATTTGCAGGCGAGCGTCTAATCCAGTATGCTACGGAGAACTTAGTGACGGAAGTGCTGATTCATCCCCAGGTGAACACCCTCTTGCAGTGCATCCGAAATCTCTTGTCGAGCTTCACCCGACATCGCCACCTCATCCACGCCGGCTACACCTTCGCTGGCAACGGTTCCTGGATATTACAGGTGTGTACAACTAACACAGTCACAGTTACTCCAGCTGCCACACTTGTTTTTACAAGTCATAATATCAGATAGGAATTTAGAAATAATATTACATTTCGTGTTAATTGTATGGTTTATTATTATTAGCTACTTATGGCTTTCTCAAATCACACATTTCATACTTCCAGACTCTAAGGAAGATAGCCAATAATCCTGAGTAAATTAAAAATTGAACCTGTGGCTGTGAATCTAAAGCAGAATCTCTTTATTTAAAGAATATAAGCCAGTCCGTTACAAATATCGTAATAGCTACGTGCGTGTGCGTGTGTGTGTGTGTGTGTGTGTGTGTGTGTGTGTGTGTGTGTGTGTGTGTGTGTGTGTGTCTGTGTGTGTGTTATAATTTATTATACAGACTGTTAAGAGTATAAGTGCAGTAATTTTAATAATCAGTACTTCAGTATGTATCCACTGAGGTGTGTTTGTCATTTTTACTTTCTCTACTATTTATAGTAAGTAGAGGAAAAAATTCGATGTCGAGATTTCAACAGAAATATATGTTTTGAGGCCCCCTGAATAAAAAAAAAACATTTTTAGAGAAAGGTCCGAGTGTGTCAGTGTGTGTGTCTGTGTGAACAACATAACTCAAAAATGAAAACTCGGTTAAAAACCAAAATTGGTATAACCAGGAATATTCCCTAAATGGTTCACTCTATAAAAAATGCATTTGGACATAAACTGTGTGTTTTAGCGAGATCTACATTTTTTGTAAAGTAAGATTTTGTCAATCTCTTACGGTTTACGAGTTATTCAAAAGCTATCCAAACAGGGCTACATTAGGCTATAGCCAGAAAATTCAAAATATACATTTCAGTTTTCATAAAAATATCTTGAACATGTCATTTTAATCAAAATCGTTAGAGCCATTTTCAAGAAAATCACAACTTTCAAAAAATTTTCCACGTAAAGGGTAGTTTAGGGTGGAGCAATTTTCTTCAAAATCTTTGTGTCGCATCCTTGAAAGACATTAAACTTAAATACCAATTTTGGTTTTTAACCGACTTTTCGTTTTTGAGTTATGCTGTCCACAGACTGACACACACAGGCACGCACGCACACACGCGCGCGCACACACACACACACACACACACACACACACACACACACACACACACACACACACACAAACGGATCTCTTTTTTGGATTTAGGATTCTCAAAACATGTATTTCCGGTGAAATCTTGACATTGAATTTTTGGGTAACACAAAACTTCCTCTACTTACTAGCAGAGAAAGTACAAAATGTAGACCAAATTTGGACTCGGGAGTTCACTAATTGGATCACCCTGAAGATGCTGGACGCAGTTTTCAGCGAAACGTCGGAGGAAGGCATCCAACTCGACCACGGCCCACAAGCCCGGAAAATCTACTTAACAAATTAAGGAGGTTGATAAGAGGGAAAAACTACATTCTGAGCCTTGCATTTCTTATTTAAGAGACAAGTACAAGATTTGAAACTGGGAAGTTGTTGGTCTAGCTTTTGGTGCTAGTGGAGTGATTACTACATATACTGTTAATTTGTTCCGACATTTTGAGTTGCAACTGTTTTAGAAGATTTTGTTTTACAATGTACATTTTACACAAACATCTGCATTCTACACTAAATTAAATAAATGATTCTAAAAAGGCAGCTGATCTGTTTCCAAGTTTTATAATAATTTAGTACATTATTACATTTTATCTATGAAATATTT
Organism: Tenodera sinensis; assembly: GCA_030765045.1. Taxonomy (NCBI): domain Eukaryota; kingdom Metazoa; phylum Arthropoda; class Insecta; order Mantodea; family Mantidae; genus Tenodera; species Tenodera sinensis. The sequence continues at coordinate 33,418,970 of CM060966.1, read as the reverse complement.
TTACATTATACGACTTTTTTATCCTTAATCATTTATATGTAATTTTTTTTAACATATCTATTAGCAGGCGTGCCTTCATGACAACCCTAAAATAGGGCAGCTATCCAACTACTGGACTTTCTTTCCCCTTGCACCTACAGGAGTACTAGCAATAGTATCTGCAAATATTTATCTCGACTGACATGAAGAACATACAGGAATAAGTGTTTGTAGGAATAGTTACTACAAGAGTAGATAAAGTTATGTGAGTGCAAAACATCAGACTTTTTCTCTTCGTCTAACAGTTTTCCCCACAAACCGACCACAAAGTGTGCAAATTATTGATTTCATGCCCATAAAACTATAGAAAATTCAAATTTAAGTCCCAGGATCCCTTAAGTAGCAGTGCATATGTTCTCTAAGGATACCGATCGAGATGACTCCGATATGACTCCCGGTAGGTCCCGGGTTCATTTCCGACCACGTATTTCCCTGAGTTGTGAATGTTGAACTGTTTATCATATTTTACTGTCCAGTTATTTCCTTTTATCTTTTTCACCTCTCTGTTTTAGTTGTAGGACCAAGGGACGGCGGTTGGTGCGTTGTAGTGGGACGGTGGAATAGAAGATTTCTCCCTGACGCTTAGTGAGACTTCTGGGGCTCTCTTCCTTGGGAGTTGTCTCGCCTATTACCGACACCCCCAAGTTGCCGGTAGCCAAAGTAGGGTTAGCCAGCGTCAGGATTGGTGCCATATTCGAGTCGTTAGGGACCCTGTTCATGCTAGTGCACATCGTCGTCCGGATCCGGTAGTTCTTTGGGTCTCCCCTTCAACCATTTCTCCCAGGGAAGCACGTTGGAAGCACAAAGGGCTTACTATGGCCTATGCGCGGTGCTGCATTCCAGTTACTGGAGATCCCCTCCATCTCAGTACTCCTAACAGAATGTAAAACCAGCATGTGTTGTTCTCACGAGAATGTGGCTTTAAGGAATGTGTTTCACATCAACTCCCTTGGCCTCTGTGGTCTATGGGTAACACGCTAACCTCTGGTTCACAAGGAATTCGATGGATTTTTTCGAGCGTAAAAATCCTTAGCCTGGCTTTCTTCGGAAGGTAAGCAAAGCCGGTGGTCCCGTGTCGTGGTTTTAAGCACGTTAAAGAACCTCAAGCTTGATAAAAAGGTATGTGAGCAAAACTAAGTGTTCTTTCACACACAATATAGAATGAGACGCTGAGAACTACAGAAGTTAAAGAGCGTCCATAAATAAAAACTCAATTATTTTTTATCAACAACTTCAGCGTTTTCTAAGAAAGATTACAGCAAGAGTTTCAATACATCAACAAGGTTAAGGCCTCTTAAAAACGTACTGAAACTCTGTGCCCCCAATGCTGGCATACAAACGCTGCGGGATTCGATACGCGTATGTTTTTAAGCCGCCTAAACCTTGTTGATATTGTGACGCCGGCCGCAGGTGAACGCTTCAAATACTCAAGGTCAAGCTACCTCACACCGCTCGCGGCGAGTAAACACCCAATAATGAGCGCGGCAGAACAAAGAGCTTCGAGGATGTTCCGGAAGGTTTCACTGTCGAGAACAAGGTGAATTTCCAGAAAAATCCATGCTACGTCATTCTCGCCTATAAAAGCTTGCGGGACGGCGAGAGAGTTTGTGAGATAAAAGGGAAGAGCAGTAGTTGTATGTGATGGAATCGTAAGTGTTGAACAAGGCAACGTTAGCTGTGCGTGTGCGTGTGTGTGTGCGTGTTCGGTCGTTGTCGTCGTCGTCGTGAGAGAACTGTATGTATCGACAAAGACATTTGGGAAATTTAACGTCACGTCGGAGTGGTTGTAGTGAGTAGCAGTTTAGTGAGTACTGAAAGACAGAAAAAAGAGAGGAGAGAGAGAGAGAGTGTGTGTGTGTGTGTGTGTGTGTGTGTGTGTGTGTGTGTGTGTGTGTGTGTGTGTGTGTGTCAAGGTTACGAGAGGACTGAACAACTGTTGGTTGCAAGGTCTCGAAGAACTGTAGACCGTGTTATCAAAAAAAGCAGAACTGTGTTTTTGTGCTTAAATTTTAGAAGAAAAATAATGTCAAAAAAGTAACTGGACTTTGTTATTTTTATCACAGTGGTGTCAGTAGTGGGGTTTGTCAAATTGTCATATTGTCACAATATGTTGAAATTCTAGCCGTAATCTTTCTTAGAAAACACTGATATTAGTGTCAAACGTGAGGGTCGCATTCGGTTGGATTCTCATGGCCGATCTTCCTGACCCGTGAGTATTTTCGGGGCTTTCGCGGGCCACCAGGTAAATGCTGGGAACGATAATTACTAAGGCCGGAGGCGTGTGCGTTTTTCCATACGCATACTGCACATGGACTTTAGTGTTATCGCTCGCACATGTAAACAACTGCAGGTAGGTGGAGCCCGGCCATGAAAATCGCCTCACTGCAGACAACCTACAAGCATCATAAGAACACTATTACTCCATGTCTGTGGCCCACTGCGGGAAGAAACAAAACAGTCGCGTTATACTACACCTTGACCTTGCGCTTGCATACAATGCTTTACTATTTGCAGAGTTCTACGTTACGTTGTTTTCGACTGTTGCTTCTAATGTCTTTTTTGCACATTTGATGGCCGCGCTGTACTTCTGACGTCATTCATACTCTGCGCCCAGCTAACCTGTATCGCATGCGAGCGCACATCCCTCCGGCCTTTAATAATTATTCCCCAAATTTCCCGTCCCTCCATTTCATTTATGATTTCAATCCGGTGTTTCAGGGTCAGCAGTGTTGGCGATGGGCGAGTTTGGAGCTACTGTGTGAGGACTTGGCGAATCAACTGCCGTTTCTCAGAGGACGGGTGGCGTTGTAGTCGCCTGACCTGTGGCTCCTTTGCGAACCCTGGTGTCGCGGCGAAGAACCTCCAAGCTAACGCAGGCTCACGTTACTCGCGCGGATTCCAACAAGCCCGTAGTGTTCTCACTTCATCCTATCCTCCCGAGGCCTGACATACAATAGCCTCAACAGTTGTCTCAGTGTGAAATCCCCTCCGTAACTCTACCTCTCTCTAAAGATATTGACTGCCACAAAAAATGTATAATTAGAGACACGTGAAGGAAGTATTACAGCTATTTCTTATCTGTTCAGGATGGAACGTTCTCACTGGCAGACCTGATCGACGCCTTCCTTGAGCCCGAAGTGCAAAGAGTCCTGAGAGCTTATGAGAACTGCGTCACAGTGGACATACACTGCTCGCCTGAGGGAGACTGGACCACCGAGCGTCTGGCCAAGGAGTCCTTCGCACGGTCCTGCAAAGTTCGCGTAAATCCCGATGATCGCTTAACGGCAGGAAGCACTCCTATCTGTAAGTAATAATTTGGTGGACAATCTCAAACATTTACCTAGTATGTAATTACAGGTAGGTGAGACGAAAATAGCCAGGTTTAAGCTCCATCTCTAATGCATGAAAGAGTGAAGGGGAAGTGCCTTGCACAGAAGGAGGTGCGATGAAGCGACAAGGCATGTGTGTGAGCTGATAAATCAAATCCAGCTTACTTTAGAATAGTATTTAAACATTTTGTAATTGGCATGTTCTCTATGAATGAGATTTCAAGGGAAGTAAAGCGAGCACAACGAAAGTTTGCCAAACTGCAGGATGCGCAGAAGACTATTTTCGTAAACGTATGTTATTCTACCGTTACACCTGTTGCAGGGCAATAGCATCCCTATTACAGGCTCTAGAAGATTTCGAGGTGTGAATGAGTTAAGGGAAGTAGACAGCGGGACTGGCTGATACAATGCAGGGAGTGGAAATGGTAGTGGCAATGGCCTTCAATCTAGCTAGATAAGCCGACTTTATCCGAGTAATACAGAAGTTTCGCGCAGCTATCATTGGCAAGCTTTCGTTGCTTTACATCTAACAGCCCGATTAAATTGATATTTTTCTTGAAAGTTACAAGTTAATATGTTATACTCCTTTAAGATGTTAAAAAGTATGACTGTTAGTGCATGAAGTAATAGTTACAATGTATCTCCTCAAATGTATTTAAAGTAAATATGATGTAGGTTTAAGACAATTTAACCATAAAAAAAATTTAAACTTTTCTTCTGATTGCTTTCACTTTTGCAATCAACTGGGAACATAAAAAATATAATGCATACGGAATGTCAACTATATAAATATTTTTAAAAAACAATCTAAGATTATTTTCTTTTGAAGTAAGGTTAGTAAAACAAAATGGTGTGACAGATTTGTGCGTTATGAATTTATGACATAGATATTTTTTTTAAAAAAAGGTTGGTTTTAAACTTATATGTAGAGCATTCCGCATAGCATAATGAAGTTCAGTTTAAAATTCAACAACTCTAAAACTAAAAAAATCTATCACTCTAAAGTCAAAATGCTAATGTTTATATAAAGCAACATCGAAAATAAATGTATACTTAAATTGGTTGAAAACTTTAGAAAATCACATTTTCAGTGTAACATCCCCTTAAGAGAAAAATAAATTGCATAGAGTGTATTAAATTTTTCACTTTTTCAATATGAGTTACGGAAAATAATTTTAACCGAATCATTTAAAAGTGTTAACTAGTTAACAATAATGTTTAATTTTCCATAATTCCTTAAACTCCCCTGAAGGTTTGAAGCTAATTTGTTGTAAAATGTAGTCCAAGGAGATTTTGAATTGTAAAAGATGCAGAAAAAAAGAGAATTGAGAAAAATCTAGTTTAAATTCAACTGCTGTTTTATCTAAATCGGAAGTCGGCAAATTGGTCATTCCGAATGCATGAATTGTGACGTCAGGGAATGCAACCCGACATACACGTGATGCACGGTTCGAAGGAGCAAGTTTGAAAGTCACAGTGGCAGTGTAAAGGAACTTTTCTAATACACGTTTAATTTTATACATGCTTAGTGCACACACACACACGCACACACACACACACACACACACACACACACACACACACACACACACACACACACACACACACACACACACACGCACACAGCGTTACGGGAGCGTTTCGCATATATCTAATGATAATTCATAAGTACTGACACACAACAGAGCACATAGGTTTTCATCTGTCAATTGCGATCTGCTTTTACGATCTTCAGTTAAGAACAAAATTGCTCACACATAGCACTAATATGCGCAGCAAATGAACGGAGAGGCGGAAATGTCCTATCAAGTTCTATGGATTAAAAACCAGCCTTGTTTTATAATTGTGACCTCAAATTTGTGCTTGTAAATCTGCAACCTCAATTTGTAACTGTGATTTTACACAATGACCTTTAAGGTTTTATGAAATTAATAAAATTAGTGCAGGTACGTTGTAATTCACTTCTTCACTAGGCTAAAGAGCTTGACTGAATATTTAAACTTTATTGTTACACTTACGGAGAAAGATTGGTTTTATTATATTATTTTAAAATACCTTAAGATTTCGTACTTGTGATTAGTTTGCAGTATTTGTGACATTTGTAATGTCGTTTAATGTTTGACTTGTGAACAAACCAATCAAAACTTTCAAACACAATAGACATTTCACATTTTCACCTACAGCGTAGCAAAAGTGTTCTTCTTCCCACTCCTTTTGGTATAGTAAGGTTACTTTGTGTTTTCGTAGTTTCGAAAGAGCCATGTGTATCGATGCGGTGTCCACCACTGCTTGTTTTGGTTTGAACGCCTGTTGAATGAAGGAGAGAGGGTTGAAACAGGGCATGGGCGTCGCGAAGCGGGGGCAAGGGGGGACCGCGGCCCCCCCCCCCCTTGGAAGTTGGTGGACTTAATGTGCAGCCAATTACTGACTATTAAACTATTATTTTAATTTTGATGTAAAAAAACAATTTTTATTTAGCACAAATTAATACGGTTATTTGCAACAAATATTATTAATTTTGACTATAAAATAATGATTTAATATTATCTGATTGCAAACTTCCAACATGTGCCCCCCCCCCCGGAAAAAAGTCTGCCGACACTCATGAAACAGGGTGACATATTGCTTGCCCCTGAAAGTGATATTACGTCATATTATCAGCCGGTACAGGTTTGCCGGCCCCTGATCTAAATAGTAATAACACCAATGAAATAGCCACTTGTTTCTTTAAAAGTGTTGATATTAAAAACCCAATTTTGCAGCATAAAAGAAATAAAAAAAAGAACAAAAATAGAAACTATTCATAGTTTTGATAATTTTACTGATACAGTGCCTAATACTTTGTTTAAAAGATGCTGAATACTAATTGTCGGAATACTTTGCAGGTAATTTCATCAACTATATCAATCCGTTCGTACGACCGGCGTCCCTGGAGCAACTTCTGGAGCCATCAGATGTAGTTGGTAACATCAGGTTTAGCCACCCTACACTGTACGTGTTCCCTGGAGGTCAGGGTGATGCTGCCCTTTTCGGCATCAATGGCTTCAACATGCTCGTGGATGGCGGTTTCGCGCGCAAGGCCTGCTTCTGGGACTTCGCGCGACACCTGGACCGGTTGGATGCCGTTCTTATGACACGACTCAACAATGGCACTGTCAATGGGTTGGCTGCCGTCCTCCGCCGCAAAAAACAAAGCCATGTATACCCTCAAATAGGACATTTCTTCTGTAATCTGCAGGTACAATTTTTGCTTGCCTTTACAATGAAGTATTATAGACACGCTATAGTTTAACACTCGGCAGATATTTAACCTTGACTGATTATATAACGTTAATAGTTTCCGAGGACATATTTTTTAATAAACAAATTTAACTCATAGTAAGCAATTCATTTAGTATTTTGTTACTAAAATATTTCGTGTTCTTAATTCCCTTTGCAACAGTGGTAAATCATAAAGGATTTTATTTTGCTGAGCAGCGTAATATTATTTTCTTGACCTGTCATGTTTAATAATTTCATGTCCACTGAAATATTATCAATTCCATAATCATTATTTTTATGCCAACAAACTTACTATTGGTGTTTTTAAACACACAAACCGTGTGTGGGCAATGTTTTAGAGGTAGAACTGGAACTTAAAAATTCAATGACACAGCTGGGATTTAAACTATAGACCCTCCGCTTACCAGGCAGGTGCTCTAACCATTAAGCTACTGTGACAACCTGCCAAAATGATATTGAACTCTCAAACCAGTTCCTATTTATCCCAGTAAACCTCAAAGGCAGTCTCACATCACCCCAATGGTGACTTACTAGTGCAAGTACTTTATGTCCAGGGATTAAATAACCCTCAGATGGTTTGAGAATTCAATGTCATTCTGGCAGGTTGTCACAGTGGCTTAATTGTTAGAGCACCCGCCTGGTAAGTGGAGAGTCTGTGATTCAAATCCCAGCTGTGGCACTGAATTTTTAAGTTCCAGTTTTACCTCCATAATCATGTTTGTATTGTATGAGGTGAAAGTCCAATTATTATTGCTGGTTGACAGGAGGTCAGTGCAACAGTGGTCTAACCCTCCCCAATGCACAATTTGCAATATTGAGGCCATCTGTTAGGTTTTCATGTGAACTATTTTCCCACTATAAGGTTTAGACCAAAACCCATTCCTTATTATTAAATTGAAGCTCCTAATATTTTCCCTCAGAGGAAAAAGATTAGCAGCACACCACAAAATCTGTTATGTATCAAAAATATTTTAGCATTGATCAGTGCATTGTGGTTTGATAAGTTGAAAAAGTCTCAGTGAACAATCAATATAACTCAAATAAGCTTTTCCTTATCCTAAAAAGAACCAGGTGTGTTTAACTTTAACTCAGTTTTTCTCCATGTTTAGAAAAGATGGGTTAGACCACTGTGGCACTGACCCCCTCTTGTTTGATCTGTCGAATATCAACCTTTTCAGCGCCACTTATATTTTGAAAATGTAATTTAATGTTTAGTTTGATAAGGCTTAAATGTATACCACTTATTTCATACATTTATTTATTTCTTTGTTTGTTTACTTATTTTTGTTTGTTTGTTATTTATTTCCATAATATTTCCCTTACTTGCCACTCTGCCCGTTCTACCTGCCTAATGGTTGCATTTGATAGCCAAAGCATTTCTGTACCAAACATCCTATGCACCTCATCAATAACTTCCCATCCTCCTATTACGAGGAGTTCCCAAACTTCTGTATCCTATAACATTTTTGCCTCAACCACTGTGTACCTTTTCTAATATTTTTATATTTCTTTTGGGTGTTTTCCATATTTGCAGCTTCTCATTGCTGCTTGTTTTACCGAACCAGAACTCTTGTTTAGGTACCAAAAGAAATATAAAGTTAGGAGCATATGCATCAATTTGTTCTGCTGCTGGTAACATAAGTAGAGTTGTAAAACTACCCTAGGCTACCATAGACCATTATAAGTAAGTGTAGAATACACAGTTTTCCTAGTGGAATTGATCAGTTAAGAACCTACCCATATTACCTACATTAGGTGTGTTGCATGCCTATCAGGCGTTACATTCTATCGATTTGTGTTGTTTACATTTTATCATGTTTTACTAGATTCCTCTGAAAACCGGAAGCATTGAACTTTGAACCTTCTTGAAACTGAGACAGGGTATATAAAGGGGTGCTTAACCTACAGAACATCAGTGTTTTCAAAAACATTTTGAAGCTCCTCTAAGTATATTACAGTTCAGATCAAAGACTCTGATAGTGATCATGAGTAATGTTGTTTTAAACCTAAAAGTACATTTTTACTTTCCCAACTGCCACGTATTACTAAGTAGAGGAAGTATGTATTCCACCCAAAAATTCGATATCGAGATTTCACCGGAAATATGTTTTGTGTCCCCCTGAATCCCCCCCCCCCAAAAAAAAAGAATTTTTAGAAAAAGGTCAGCGCGTGCACTCTTGTCAGTCTGTGGACAGCATAACTCAAAAACTAAAAGTCGGTTAAAAACCAACATCTTTAACATCTTTTAAGGATGCGATACAAAGATCTTGAAGAAAATTGCTCCATCCTTTACATGGAAAATTTTTCAAAAAGTTTGATTTTCTCGAAAATGGCTCTAACGATTTTGATTAAAATGCCATATGTTTAAAATATTTTTATGACAAATGAAATGTATATTTTGCATTTTCTGGCTATAGCCTATGTAGTCCTATTTACCCAGGCTGACTTTTGCATAATGTAAACCATAATAGACAGACGAAATCTTACTGTACAAAAAATGTAGATCTTGCTCAAACATAATTTATGTCCAAATAATTTTTTGTAGAGATTTTGGAGATATTCCTTGTTATTTGTGTGAGTTCTGGAAAACTTAAACTTTCATCAAATGGAAGATCGTTATTCATTTTTTATATATTAGCCATGCAAAGAGAACGGAAGTTGAAAGCTTCAAGAGATTTTACTATCGCCCAAAGCCTACTGTATTCCTATATTGCCCTTCTACCTACAAGGAAATAAGTAATAAGATAATTTCTGCAAATGTGTATCTCAACTAACACAAAGGAGATATAGGAATAAGAGTTTGTAAGAATGGTTAGTACAAGAGAAGAGTAAGTCATGTGAGTGCAACACATCAGATTTTTTTTTATTTTGAGTACATGATCAAAACTGTGATCACAGTTTTTGGTGATCATTATGTGTGAATTTCTCATTAAATTTCTTAATCAATTATATTTTGTATTATGTTTGTTTCCCTAGCAATGTTACCAATAATACCGGTAATCGTACCATATACTACGTCATTTATGTACTGCACCAAAACTACCTGAAAAACTCAATGCCATGATCTATGCTATCTCATAAATTGAGATCTCTCTGTGTCGTTTACTGGGGAAAATGCGACTAAGTTGAAGAATTTAGTGTCGTGTCAGCATGTTGGCCACGATAGCTTAGTGGTTAGAGCAGTTACATTGAGTTTTTTAGTCTCGCTCTACCCTTTCCATAGCTTAATGTTTTTCATTGTTTTAGATCACAGATGGGGAGAACCGACACATTGTGCCATTTCCCCTACATTGTAGTTTTAACCCGTCCACTCTCCTACACACAGTTAGCTACCAGCCCCTCCGCCCCCCAGCTGTTATCTATCTACCTTAGAGAACCGGCCAGTCCCTCAAATCGTGTCAGTGGTAGAGTCATTTGCATATCAAGTTAAAAAGACACCTCAAAGTCAAATGCGAAAATAAGTACTTTGTGTTTCTAGTAAAAACAAAACATTGTGTTTGCTACAATAAAAGAAAATCTATGTAACAATAACAAAACTAATACATCATGTTACTATTCGGTTTTGCTTTGAAACTTATGTACCTTATTATTTATTTATGCCAACAAACTTACTGTTGGTGTTTTTAAACACACAAGCCGTGTGTGGGCAATGTTTAAGAGGTAGAACTGGAACTTAAAAATTCAATGCCACAGCTGGGATTTGAACCACAGACCCTCCGCTTACTAGGCGGGTGCTCTAACCATTAAGCTACTGTGAAAACCTGCCAGAATGGCATTGAATTCTCAAACCAGTTCGTATTTCTCCCGGTATACCTCCTGGTATACCTGGTATAGGCAGTCTCAGTGAGGTGGCTTGCATTTTGTGATGGGGTATGTGAGGGGGGGTTGGGGTAATATTCGATTTCATTCCTGTCACCCCCCTCCCCCATGATTGTTTTAGATTGAAGTATATATACACCAGGTGAGTCAGCTGCTCCTTATTCTCGAGTTTTATGCAATCCGCATTTTATACTCCAACATGAAAACATCCACCCCATTACTAGGTTCTACCCGCGTATTTAACATGGATGTTTAACACTAGATGAAATTAGTGCTAATATAGATGTTATCACATCGGCTTTTAATATATTCGTAATTAGACAGCTGACGTTTGCGCTTCTGCAAATGTTCACTGGAACCAGCGAGTATTACATCTTAAACGGAATGTTTACCTCACACGTTACTAGGTAGCTCAGTTGGAACGAGCGCAAGACTCCCAAGTAATCTGTCTGCTGTGAAGGTGGTTCGAATCACCTGCATGTACTAATTTTTTTTTACCGTGCAATCCTCACAATTTACAAATTATTATTCTGAAAACGGTTATTATATTCATTTTATTGCTTTATTTATGTTTTATGGCATTGTTTGATGTTTCTTTATTGGTGAACTACAATTATACCGCTCGCAAAAGTTAAAGGCATGTGAACGCTGGCCAATGCTCAAGCAGAGCGCTGTTGCCAAGCGTAGTGCGTGTACCGGCAGACGGTCTGTACATAAGGTTGTGCGAGATGCATGCACCACATTCGGCAGCGCTGGTAGGAGGGGCAAGCGTAGGATTCGCTGGAGTCCGCAGTACGCCCCGCCTCCATATGCCTTTAAGTTTTGCGAAGATTATAGGTAGTTGTTTAAACATACCTATAGGTAGGTGCAATTGAAATAAGGATCACGTATACACAGGGTTGAACAGATCTACAAGATACTGTAATACGCTGAGGAAGGGTTTCTGGATTGTCCAGCTCCTCTGCATAAATGTGCTCTTTTAAATAACCCCAGAGAAAGAAGTCAAGGGGTGTCAGATCAGGTGATCTGGCAGGCCAGGGGACTGGTCCTTGTCTTCCTATCCAATGACCAGGATGTGCAGTATTCAAATGATTGCAGACGATCCTCGGCCGATATGGAGGAGCGCCATCGTGTTGAAACCACATCGTCATTAGCTCCTGCAGTGGCACATTCCCTAATAATAAGGGGTGAGCTACAGAGGAATCCCAGGTAGCGTGCTCCTGTTAGATTCCCCTCGAAGAATAATGGTTCTCCCAAGATTCCGCAACAGACATTTACACCCCACTGCTCTTAGAATGCTGCCTCCCTTACCCAATGAGGATTATCAACACTCCAATAGCGCATATTGTGACGATTTCCAGTTCCATTGTTGTGGAATCTTGATTCATCAGAAAACAATATCCTGGATGCAAATGCCACCTCACTTGCTACTCGCTCCAGCAACCATTCACAAAAGATCACTCGAGCTTCGAAATCTCTCCCGTGAAGTGCTTGGTGTAGGTGCAAACCATAAGAATGGAACTTACTAGTGTTCAATATTCGCACTACAGAAGACTCGCTGATGTTCACCTCCTGACCAGCTCCCCGTGTACTAGTATGCGGATTGTTCTGGGTGGCATTCAAAACTGCTTCTGCATTAACACCCGATGTTGCTGGCGCGTGTCTATGAGGAGGCATTCTTGCAAGTGATGCTGTTACACGCAGACGCCTACATTCCGGAAGCTGTTTGCTGTTGGTTGTCGTCTATTCGGATATCTCTCCCGAGATATTTTCTCCGGTGTATTTGTTCTTACTTCTCCGTAGATCAAAAGCATATCTACGTCTGTCGAATACATAATGAAAGACTGGCACAAAATACTGTGTGACAGCATACGTGTGGAGAACGCAGGGGTCGGCATTTGCAACACAATACATCATGCCAGTCCAATGGGCCAGAAGTCATTATAACTGGTCAATTACAAAATGCAGACAACCAAAAACGATTTAAATCATGCCCTAAACCGTCAGGGACTTTATAATTAGATTATTGTGAATTTGGTTTCCAAGTTTTGATGAACATAAAAAAAAAATATTTACACTACTGAGACTCGAACCTATGACATTGGGGCTTAGCGCAGACACAGAATAGACACACTCTATTCTGTGGCTCAGAGGACCCGTCACAATCCTATTCAGCTATTTCGAGACTTAACTGAAAGCGCGTACCGCGTTCAATAGTAGGACTTGCATGCCTGGCGCTAGGCTATTGCCACCTCGCAAGTTTGCGTGGTTGATTTAGCCTTTTAAGACAGTTTTAATCGTTTACTGGGCGTTTTAATATTATTACTTAAATGGCAAAAGTTGTTATGTATATTAATTGAGATGCACGAGGCGTAGTTCACGCAAAAATGTAAATAAACTGTTATTTAATATGTCCGTTTTGACTGTACGGGTCCATGATGGATGAGGCGTGTCTCTAAATTTTTCGTAACTTTTGGCAGCCAATCCCTGCTCTAAGTACAAGAATCCACCATTTTCTTTTTAGCTGACGTTGTTAGCGTACCCATATGATAGGTCCAATTTTTCCGAGGCGTTTACTGAATTACGTTGCTATGTATACTCCAATAAAAAGTTTGTAAAATCAGTCGGAAACCGGAATTCGCTCTCAGTACACGACTCGTATGTTTTTGAGGTGTACTTTAGCGAGGAGTACGTTCTGTCCCTTAAACCGCTGTTGCTCTCAATTTTGCGCATTTCTCTCTTTAAGAACATCAAGCAATACATTTTAGTAAGCGCAAAACTGGACTAAGGTGCACATGCCGTTAGATGGGTGACGTACCTTCCAAAAAAATAAAATATTATATATAATATAATATAAATAAGTTCCAATATAATGTTACCTATTTAACAAAATAAGCATAATAGCATACAATCATTTTGTACCAAATGTAAACGAGCTTGTGGATTGAGCGGTCTCTCTTGTATCACCCAGAGGAGGGTCGCTCCCCTATCAGGTTAAGTACTCAGAACATTTTAACCATGAGAGTATTATCATTATTTGGAGAAGGAGAAAAAGAGTAGTCTATCCTCTAAACAAAGTAAATGTCAAGTTAATAGTTATTTACTCAGAAATTTGAAACAAGCAGTAGGATGCTAATGAGCATATTAACTGACTTTTCCAAAAATCCAACCGAACTATCCTTAAGTTAGAAATATGTAAGCTCAATATATGTTATCACCTCTTTCGTCTCAGTTTGTACTTACACTGACAAATTCGCTCTAACACTTAGTATTAAAGAGCTTTTGATACAGATGTAATTAATCATTAGTGTTGAGCCAGAGAATTTTAAAACTGTGAAAAGGGAATAAATATGTGGGAATAACTGCAACAATTGTTTCCAGGAACGGCGACACGCAACTTCGCCGGATGGAGACAAAGATCGAGACGCACTGTTGGTGAACCTTCTGGACGAGGGTCAGGAGATTGTACTTAATCTGCGACACTTGCAGCTACGTCCGCATGCGTGTTATCGTGATGGTAATCATGTGGAGCCCATAAATCTCTACCACAAGGTCGGTCATGGCAAGTTGGACATGTATGTAATCAGCCCAGCCAAAGACAGCCGTGATGTCAAAGAGTTCCTCTCTAAGTGGAACGCCAATGACTCACGACTCTTTGCAAGTTCCTCCAGAGGCAGAGAGTTCCATTTTCCGTTACAAAATTTGGTGTCAATATGTGCCCTTCTTGTATGGCAACCTGCCAATCCCAACGACACAATCACGCGTATCCTCTTCCCGGGTTCTACACCTCAGCACAAAATCTTCGAAGGTGTGGACAAACTTCGAAATATCGAATTTCTTAAGCATCCTGTGTGCACGGCAAGAAGCATTTCGCCATCAGCTTCTACCGTGGGACTAACTGGTAGGGGGTCTGCGGGCGGCAAGCAACGTCAGGTCCCTACCGTCATCGACAAACTTCTGCCCGGCGAGGGCGTTAAAACGCCGTCCCATCCCGTAAGCAACAAGCAAGTCCCATCCGCAAAAACGACAGCGACCATTCCGGTAGCAGGTGGTGCACCAGAAAGCAAGCCTCAGGTGAAGCAGCAGCAGCAGCAACAGCCTCCCGCGACAACCACGACCGCGGCCGCCCCTACTTCCGCCCCCGTGTCAACGCCGCCCTCCAAGGCCGCCCTATCCCAGACCAAACAAAAGGTCGATAAACTGACTTCCAAAGCAGAACCACCGAAAATGAAGACTGAAACAAATAAAACTGTAGATGCAGAAAAACCCAGTGCCAAAACAGAAAAGGCGACTAAGACGATAGTTTCCGAAACTGTTAAGTCAAAAGTGGAACATAGATCAAAGATAGAATCTAGAACTTCGGTAATCAAATCGAGAACTGATTCAAAACCTCCAAGGTCCACAGAAAGAAGACAGAAGGCATCACCTTCAGCAACGGCTTCCGAGAAAAAGAGTGAGTCAGCAAAATCATCTCCTACAACGCCCAAAAAGTCCGTAGATTCGAAAATTAATGGTGTAATATCACGTACCGAAGCAGCAAAGGCAGCGGCGCCCAGGACATCTAGCAGGACACGGCCCTCACCAACAGCAACACCCGCTAAGAGCACCAAGGAGGCAAACAATCGAAAAGTTGTTGAGTCCAAATATCACTCGCGTGCTTCTTCGTCGTCTCGACAAGTCACTACCAGCAGACAAGAAACAACCGTGAGTAAAGTAGAGCGGAAACCCATAAGCAGGCGTCCTAAGCCGGCATCGCCAAGCAAAGCTGCGAGTGCAACAAAACCTCCCAGTTCTCCAGCCAAATCCTCTTCTGCGAAGAGTACGCCAACACCTTCGGTAAAATCAGAGAAAGACGGAGTTGTGCGTAAACATAAAGGCGAAGCAGAAAAAATAGCGACAGATTCCTCAGCAGTATCAACCCCGTCTACGGTAGAACCCGAAACTGCTCTAAAGGCTAAGACACAGATCGAAGAGGCTCCTCCGCCTGTAGAAGAAGTTAAAGACAAAGAAATCAAGGAAGAAGTCACACAAAAGGTAGAAGCAGTTTCCTTACAGAAAGAAATCGAAACAGAAATAGTACATGAGGAAGAAAAAGAAGTAACAACCAAAGAACTGAGGGAAGAAGTGCCTGAAAAAATTGATGTTGAATCGGTAAAAGAGGTACCTGAAGATACAAAACTTGAAAGAGAGAAAACAGAGAAAAAACCTGAGAAGGTCCCAGCTGCAGAGTTAACAAAAGATCAGGAAGAAGGAGAAGAGGAAGAGGAAATCACCGAAGATAAAGAATCCGAAATAGCCATTGAAGAGACACAAGAACTGCAACTTGCCACTGAAAGAGAAACAGAGGCAGAAGAGGTAGAGGATGAGGAAGAAGAAGGGGAAGTTGGCATAACTATTGGAGAAAAGAAAACTCTTGCAGAAGAACTTGAATTAGAAGCAGCTAAGGAAAGAGACAAAGTTAAAGCAGAAGATGAAGAGGAAGAGGAGGATGAGTATTTGATAATAGAAAAAGAAGAAGTGGAGCAATATATGGAAGATTCTCTACAAGAGCAAGAGAGTGCAGAATCGCATATACCAGATACTAAAGAAGAAGATGAGGAGCAAAAGCACCTGCGTGACGAAGTTGAATCTGAGAAAGAGAAAAAAGAAAAAGAAGACGAGGAAGTTAAGGTTAATGGTTACCATGAACCTGGTGAATTAGAAATCGAGGAAGAGGAGGAAGAAGAACACATACCTTCTGGGAAAATAGAACTAAAAGCAAAAGAACCAGCTGAAAGTGAGAAAGAAGCTATTGCAGTTGAAGAGAAAGAGGATGTTGTGGATGTAAAAGAAGAAAAAGAAGAAACAGTAAAGCAGGTTTCTGCAGAAGCTGTTGAAAAGGAAGAAATTATTCAAGCTGAAGAGACAAAACCAGAGCAAAAGCTAACGCCTGAAACCAAAGAACAAATACAAGAAGAAGTGCAAGAAATCATAACATCAGCTAAGGAGATTGTAACTAAAACAAAGAGGGAAAGTGAAACAAAATCAGAAGATGTAGATGAAGCAATACAGAAGATTAGTAAGGAAATAACAGAGAGTGAACAAAAAAAGGAGGCCGAGGAACAGGATGAAGGAAAAGAAGTATCTTCTATCAGTCCAGAAGAAAAGCTGGATATTTCTTCCGAGAAAATCAGAGAACCTACTGAAGAGCAGGAGAAGGCTGTTGATCAGCGATATCCAGCAGAGGAATCGCAGCCTGATGAACGCTTCTCCACTACAGTAGAGTCTGCTGCTACGACTGCACCTACCTTACCTGAAGATGAACGAATACCACTAGATGAAATAAAGGAGATAGTAGAAGAAAAGTATGTGAAGGAAGAGACTAAAGAAGAAAAGAGGCAGCCTCCTCATTCTGCGCCCGCCGCAGTTGCACCGTCCGTTGTTCCGCCCCAAGTCATTGTACCAGTTGTTGGTGGCCTCTTTGATCCACAAGCCATCGTACACCTTCAACGCGACATCGTCAAAACGCCAGATGAAGTCGCGGACTTGCCCGTCCATGAGGAGGTAGATCCGGGCACATATGAATCAGAAGATTTTGGAAAGCAACTTCAGTCTCCAGATATGGAAGTGAAAGATGCAGAAGAGCAGCACCTGGAAAAAGGTGAAGTGAAAGAGAAAGAGGAACTTTTAAAAGAGGGTGCAAAAGAAGAGAAAGATTTTGTTGCACCAAGCCATGAACCACAGAAAGATGAAATGGAAAAGGCAGAGACAGTGCAAGTAGAAATTAAGGAAATTCCTACTGACAAGATTTCAATTCAAGAAGCAGCTAAGACAGATGCTTTGCCCAAAAAGGAAGTCACTGAAGATTTGACAAAGGAAGAAATGCCTAGTGATGAGAGAGAACGCAAATCACCTGTACTAGAAGAAAAAATAATAAAACCATCAGATACTAAAGAGGAAATTGAGAAACCTGAAAAGGGTGTTAAAGACAGTCAAGAGCCCAAGGAATTCATTGATGAGCTTAAAATTAAAGAAGAGGATGCCTTTATACAGCAAGCTACTGTAAGTGCAACAGTTACAGAACCTACCAAAGAAAAAATTGTAAAAGAAGAAGAAATAAAGAAAATTACTGAACATTTTATTGAAAAGGAGAAAGTATTGACCTTAGAGGAAATACATGTAGATGATAAGAAAACTGTGATCAAACCTGAAATTACACAACATATTCAGGAAGAAATTCAAATTGAGAAGACTGAGGAGAGAATTGAAGAAGATAAACAAGGCAAAGCTAAATTTGAAGAAAAGAAGACTGATATTCAGATAGATAAACCTTATGAATCGGCAACAGTTAGCACTGAAAAGCAAAAGACTGAAATGGAAGTTGTTGAAAGAAAAGAATCAGATGAAAAAGAAGAACTTTATGTTCCTGAAGAATTACAGAAAGAAAAGACTGAATCAGAAAAGGCCTTTGCAGTAGCAGAAGAAGATAAAATGTTTAAAACAGACAAGCAGGAAGAAGAAATTGAAGAAAAAATGGACAAAGAGAAAAAAGAAACTGAGAAGGAAGTACTTACACAAATAGAAGCTGTTGAAACAGAAGTTGAAAAGATGGATAAAGAGAAACCTGTAAAGGAAGATATCAGTGATGAAGAAGAATCACATAAAGCATTTAAGGAATTTAAACCACAGCCACCAGTGGAAGACACCAAAGATGTTTCTGAGGAGCTGGAATGCTCTTTAGGTCACAGAAAAATAGAATTAAAAGCAGAATACCAAAAAGAGATTTCATTAAGCAAAGAAGGGAAAAAAGATGAGGATAAAGACATTGATGAGAAAGATAAACCTGGTGATGAGAAGGATGTCAAAGAGCTTGACATTCCTAAAACTGAAGAAAAATATGCAGTACCAAAAGATTTCAAAGAAGTTATTCCTGAGCAGCAAACAGAAAAAGTTCTTGGTGCTGAAGATACAGCTCCTCAACCAACACCAAGTCCACTTTCAGCGACATACTTAGAGATAATTGAAAAACTGCAGCAAGATTCAAAATTAACAGAACCCACTTCAGCTTTTGAAGAGGAAAAGGTTAAAGAGTTTACCAAAGAGGAAGTGCTGGAAAAAACTGAATTAAAAACCGAAATAATACATGAAACTGAACAAAAACCTGAAGAACCTATCTCAAAAAGTAAAATTCCTACTCATGGACTTAAAGACTCCACCCTAGTACCTACTACACAAATGGAACCAGATATTTCTAGTAAGCCATCAGATATAATTACAGAAGCAAAGAAGTCCTTGCTTCAAGAAAAACTTGATGTAGAAGATCAAGAAACAATTAAGACTGCAGAAAAGAAAGATTCTGAGAAATTACCAGATGTGAAACCATCAGGAGAAGAAAAGCAACCCTTGGATGATGCAAAAGATAGAGAAGATAGAGCTAAAACCAAAGATCTAACTTTACCTGAAGGTTTAAGATTTACTGGTGAAGAAAGAGAGGATAGTTATGGTGAAGGAAGTATATCTCCAGGTGAAGCATACATTGATTCTGGACTAGAAGAAGAACCAGTTTATGTGAAGATGGAAGCACCAGAATTACCAGAATATGTAACAGTCACTCCTGACTCAGCACCCCCTTCGCCTCAACTTCTACCTAAGGTTCAGAAAGCACAAGAAAAGGATGATAAAAAACTGGAAGGAACAGAAGTGACTCCTTCCGTATTAGAGCCAAAAGAAGCTCCTTATACTGAAATACTGAAAGGTGAAATACCAGTACCACCTCCACCAACACCAATGCAAAAGGAACCAGAGGATATTTCCACTAGTAAAATCACAAATCTGAATGAAGTAAAAGTATTAGAGGGTCTCATTTCAACTAGCAAGACTGCCATTGCTGAAACAGAGACAAAACTCTCTATGCAAGTGGAAGAAATATTAACCACTCCTCGGAAGGAAAAAGATGTATCAAAAGCAATGGAGGAAGTAACTACACAGCATATGGAACTGACAGAGCCAAAAGATGATATACCTGTGCCAATCTCAGAAGGTACAAAACAAATGGAAGTCTCTAAATTAACATCCTTAGAAACAGCCAAAGATGAAGCTGAGCTATCAAAAGTTGTTGGCACAGCCATTTCTGTGCAGGAAAAAGAGTTCATTCACCCTACTGCAATCACAACAGAAACTGAAAAACAATATAAACTAGAAAAGGATAAACTGGAACAAATGACTGTTTCTGAAGTGGAAACTAAAACAATTACATCCAAAGAAACGATAGCTGCAATAGAAGTTGCTACTGTTGATACTCTTAAAGCAAAATCTTCTATAGAAACATTAAGTACTGTAGAACATTCTACTACAAATGGCATATTGGATTATGAGGACGATGAGACACACGATGATGACAGAAAATTAATACAGGAAATTAAAACCACCACAAAATCAATCCTGGGTGATGTTGATGCAAAAGATAGTGATGAGCAAAAGCAGATAGACAAGTTTGCTCCTGGAGAAGCTGAGAAGGATGTTAAAACCATTAGCAGAGTCACAGAGCAAGAAGATCAAACAGATACTGAAGACAGAAAACTAATAGAAACTACAACCTCAATAATTACAAAGCAAATTGTAACTGGAGTTGATGAAAAAGAAATTGAGGAGGAACGCACTACTGAAAGAGTTGAGAAGGATGGTAAATTTCCTGCCCGAGTCATAGAACATGAAGATGATGAACCAGATTCTGAAGGTAGAAAAGCTATAAAAACATCTACAACAACAACAACTACTACTACTACTACCACTACTACAACAAAGATTGTGAGTGGGGTTGATGAAGAAATTGATTATCAAAAACCAGTAGAGGAACATGTTCCTGAAGAAGAAGTAGCAAAGGATGGTGAAGTCAGTACCACAATCACAACGCATGAAGATGATGGAACAGATGCTGAAGGCAGAAAACTAATAAGAACAACTACAACCACAACTACAAAGAGGATTGTGACTGGGGTTGATGGAGAGGAAGTTGATGACCATATACAAATTGAAGAACAGGTTCCTGAAGAAACTAAGAAAGATGACAAAGTCAGCACCACAGTCACGGAATATGAAGATGATGAAACAGATGCTGAAGGCAGAAAGCTGCTTAGAACTACAACCATGACAACTACTACAAAGAGAATTGTGACTGATGTTGATGGAGAAGGAATTGATCAAAAGCAGCTGGAAGAGCACATTGTTGAAGAAGCTGAGGATGGTAAAGTCAGCACCACAGTTACGGAGCATAAAGATGATGAAACAGATGCTGAAGGCAGAAAACTAATGAGAACAACAACTACTACTACTACTACTACAAAGCAAATCATGACTGGGGTTGATGAAGAAGTAATTGATGACCAAAAACAAGCGGAGGAACATGTTCATGAAGATGTTGAGAAGGATGGTACAGTTATTACCAGAGTCATGGAGCATGAAGATGATGAAACAGATGCTGAAGGTAGAAAACTATTGAGAACAACTACAACCACAACAACAACTACAAAGAGGACTGTGACTGGGGTTGATGGTGAAGAAACCGACGACCATATACAAATTGAAGAACATGTTGATCAAGAAGCTGAGAAAGATGGTAAAGTCAGTACTACAGTCACAGAGCATGAAGATGATGAAACAGATGCTGAAGGCAGAAAACTAATAAGAACAACTACAACCACAACAACTACAAAGAGGTTTGTTACTGGGGTTGATGGAGAAGAAACAGATGACCATAAAAAAGTAGAGGAACATGTTGATAAAGAAGTTGAGAAGGATGGTAAAGTCAGTACTACAGTCACAGAGCATGAAGATGCTGAAATAGATGCTGAAGGCAGAAAACTAATAAGAACAACTACAACCACAACAACTACACAGAGGGTTGTTACTGGAATTGATGGAGAAGAAACAGATGACCATAAACAAATTGAAGAACAGGTTGCTGAAGAAGTTGAGAAAGATGGTAAAGTCAGTACTACAGTCACAGAGCATGAAGATGATGAAACAGATGCTGAAGGCAGAAAACTAATAAGAACAACTACAACCACAACAACTACACAGAGGATTGTGACTGGGGTTGATGGAGAAGAAACAGATGACCATAAACAAGTAGAGGAACATGTTGATAAAGAAGTTGAGAAAGATGGTAAAGTCAGTACTGCAGTCACAGAGCATGAAGATGCTGAAACAGATGCTGAAGGCAGAAAACTAATAAGAACAACTACAACCACAACAACTACACAGAGGATTGTGACTGGGGTTGATGGAGAAGAAACAGATGACCATAAACAAGTAGAGGAACATGTTGATAAAGAAGTTGAGAAAGATGGTAAAGTCAGTACTGCAGTCACAGAGCATGAAGATGCTGAAATAGATGCTGAAGGCAGAAAACTAATAAGAACAACTACAACCACAACAACTACACAGAGGATTGTGACTGGGGTTGATGGAGAAGAAACAGATGACCATAAAAAAGTAGAGGAACATGTTGATAAAGAAGTTGAGAAGGATGGTAAAGTCAGTACTACAGTCACAGAGCATGAAGATGATGAAATAGATGCTGAAGGCAGAAAACTGATAAGAACAACTAGAACCACAACAACAACTACAAAGAGGACCGTGACTGGCGTTGATGGTGAAGAAACCGACGACCATATACAAATTGAAGAACATGTTGATCAAGAAGCTGAGAAAGATGGTAAAGTCAGTACTGCAGTCACAGAGCATGAAGATGCTGAAACAGATGCTGAAGGCAGAAAACTAATAAGAACAACTACAACCACAACAACTACACAGAGGATTGTGACTGGGGTTGATGGAGAAGAAACAGATGACCATAAACAAGTAGAGGAACATGTTGATAAAGAAGTTGAGAAGGATGGTAAAGTCAGTACTACAGTCACAGAGCATGAAGATGATGAAACAGATGCTGAAGGCAGAAAACTAATAAGAACAACTACAACCACAACAACTACACAGAGGATTGTGACTGGGGTTGATGGAGAAGAAACAGATGACCATAAAGAAGTAGAGGAACATGTTGATAAAGAAGTTGAGAAGGATGGTAAAGTCAGTACTACAGTCACAGAGCATGAAGATGCTGAAATAGATGCTGAAGGCAGAAAACTAATAAGAACAACTACAACCACAACAACTACACAGAGGATTGTGACTGGGGTTGATGGAGAAGAAACAGATGACCATAAAGAAGTAGAGGAACATGTTGATAAAGAAGTTGAGAAGGATAGTAAAGTCAGTACTACAGTCACAGATCATGAAGATGCTGAAACAGATGCTGAAGGCAGAAAACTAATAAGAACAACTACAACCACAACAACTACAAAGAGGGCTGTTACTGGGGTTGATGGAGAAGAAACAGATGACCATAAACAAGTGGAGGAACATGTTGATAAAGAAGTTGAGAAGGATGGTAAAGTCAGTACTACAGTCACAGAGCATGAAGATGCTGAAACAGATGCTGAAGGCAGAAAACTAATAAGAACAACTACAACCACAACAACTACAAAGAGGATTGTGACTGGGGTTGATGGAGAAGAAACAGATGACCATAAACAAGTAGAGGAACATGTTGATAAAGAAGTTGAGAAAGATGGTAAAGTCAGTACTGCAGTCACAGAGCATGAAGATGCTGAAATAGATGCTGAAGGCAGAAAACTAATAAGAACAACTACAACTACAACAACTACAAAGAGGATAGTGACTGGGGTTGATGGAGAAAAAACAGATGACCAAACACAGGTAGAAGAGCACGTTGCTGAAGGTGTTGAGAAAGATGGCAAAGTCAGTACCACAGTCACAGAACACGATGATGAAATAGATGCTGAAGGCCGAAAACTGATAAGAACAACTACAACTACAACAACTACAAAGAGGATAGTGACTGGGGTTGATGGAGAAGAAACAGATGACCAAGCACAGGTAGAAGAGCACGTTGCTGAAGGTGTTCAGAAAGATGGCAAAATCAGTACCACAGTCACAGAACA
The DNA here is from genome assembly GCA_030765045.1 of Tenodera sinensis. Taxonomy (NCBI): domain Eukaryota; kingdom Metazoa; phylum Arthropoda; class Insecta; order Mantodea; family Mantidae; genus Tenodera; species Tenodera sinensis. Next base: position 33,395,500 of record CM060966.1, on the reverse strand, counting down.
CGATGATGAAATAGATGCCGAAGGCCGAAAACTGATAAGAACAACTACAACTACAACAAAGAGGATTGTGACTGGGGTTGATGGAGAGGAAATTGATGACCATATACAAATTGAAGAACAGGTTCCTGAAGAAACTAAGAAAGATGACAAAGTCAGTACCACAGTTACAGAACACGATGATGAAATAGATGCTGAAGGCCGAAAACTGATAAGAACAACTACAACTACAACAACTACAAAGAGGATAGTGACTGGGGTTGATGGAGAAAAAACAGATGACCAAGCACAGGTAGAAGAGCACGTTGCTGAAGGTGTTCAGAAAGATGGCAAAATCAGTACCACAGTCACAGAACACGATGATGAAATAGATGCTGAAGGCCGAAAACTGATAAGAACTACAACTACAACAACTACAAAGAGGATAGTGACTGGGGTTGATGGAGAAAAAACAGATGACCAAGCACAAGTAGAAGAGCACATTGATGAAGGTGTTGAGAAAGATGGTAAAGTCAGTACCACAGTTACAGAGCATGAAGATGAAAAAGATGTCGAAGGCAAAAAACTGATCAGAACCACTACAACCACAACAACTACAAAGAGGATAGTGACTGGGGTTGATGAAGAAGAAACAGATGACCATACACAGGTAGAAGAACATGTTGCTGAAGAAGTTGAGAAAGACAGTAAAGTCAAAACCACAGTTACAGAGCATGAAGATGATGAAACAGATGCTGCAGGCAGAAAGGTAATAAGAACTACTACCACAACAACCACAAAGAGGATTGTAACTGGTATTGATGGAGAAGAAAGAGATGACCATAAACAAGTAGAGGAACATGCTGCTAAAGAAATTGATAAAGAAGGTAAAGTCAGTACCACAGTCACAGAGCATGAAGATGATGAAACAGATGTTGAAGGCAGAAAACGAATAAGAACAACTACAACCACAACAACAACCACAAAGAGGATTGTGACTGGCGTTGATGGAGAAGAAATTGATGACCATACACAAATTGAAGAACATGTTGCTGAGGAAGCTGAGAAAGATGAAAAAGTCAGTACCACAGTCACAGAACATGAAGATGGTATAACAGATGCTGAAGGCGGAAAACTAATAAGAACAACTACAACCATGACAACTACAAAGAGGATGGTGACTGGGGTTGATGGAGAGGAAATTGATGATCATAAACCAGTAGAAGAGCACACTGGTGAAGGAATTCAGGAGCATAGCAAACTCATTACCGGGGGCATAGATCATGAAGATGAGGAAATGGACTCTGAAGGCAGAAAAATAATAAAGACAGTTAAAACTACAACTACAAGAAGAATTGTGAGTGAAGCTGATGATTATGAAAAGATAGAGCGACATACAACTGAAGAATCTGAAGATGTTGGTAGCATAGAGGAAGACAAAGAGGTAAGAGAACTTGAGGGGATAAAAGTAACGAAGACTGTTGTTACTACTGTAGGTAGTTTGCCTGGCAGTGTTACAAAAAGTGATGAAAAAGTTCAGGTGAGAGCACCTACAACTCAGCAAGTTGAAGAAGGTGATAGCATGGATCATGAGGATGAGGAAGTAGATGCTGATGGGAGAAAAATAATAAAGACAACTAAAACCACAAGAACTACAACAAGAGTTTTGACTGAATTTGATGCAGATGATATAGATGATAGTGAGCAGATAGAAGAACACACTACTCAGGAGGTAGGAGAGGATGGTAGAATTATTACCAGAATCATAAAAACTAGGAAAATTGTTTCTGTTTCTCAAGAAGAAGAGGAATCAGAAGACTCTGATTTTGAGGAAGAAGAGTATGCTGAATCAGCTGTGGCTGAAGATGGCTCAGAATCAGATAAAATTAGTAAGGCAATGAGCTCTCATGGAACACCTATTAAGATCAAAGATGAAATTGCACAAAGAGATGGTACACCAGAAGATGCAGTAGCTAAATCAACTACCACTATTACAACTGTTTCTTCTGTGAAGGATGCAATGGGTGTGGAAACAGTGACCACAATTACTACCAAAGAAATGACGCTTGATGATGGCTCTATAGTGAAAACAACAACTCAGGATATCTCTTGTGGTAAGGATGAAGATCTAAGGCCTGATTCTGCTGGTAGTGGTAGGCCTCTGGATATACTAAGTCTGAAGTCTGAGGAATCTAGGCCAGGATCTGTAGATTTCAGTAAGCCTATTGAAATTATTAAAATGGAAGATTCACGTCCTGGATCTACAGATAGTAGTAAGCCTCTTGACACCTTAAGCTTAAAATTAGATGATTCTAGACCTGGATCTGCTGATATCATTAAACCTTTAGATGGATTAAAACTACAGGATTCAAGGCCTGCCTCAGCAGATTTTGGACAACCTCTTGATATTTTAAAACTGACAGACTCAAGGCCTGCTTCTGCTGACATAAGTAAACCAACAGATATTCTTAAACTGACAGATTCAAGACCTGCTTCAGCTGATATAGATAAGTCTATGACAGACCTTAAGTTAGATGACTCAAGATCAGGGTCAAGTGATAGTGGAAAGGCTACTGAAGCTGCCAGGGCTGAAATAACATCAATTAGCACTTTTGATCAAGTAGCTGAAAGAATAGATAGTGCTGCTAAGAAACCAGGGGATACCAGCTTACCCACAGAAGCACACGCAACTGCAGAAGAAAAATTACAAGCTTCTAGGCCAGGTTCCAGTGACAGTGGAAAACCCTCAGAAGTGCTGAGCAAGGAATCAGGAGATTCCAGACCTTGCTCTGTGGATAGTGGCAAGTCAATAGACATTATAAGAGTAAGGCACAGCAAGGACTTTGATGATGGAGAGCAAAGAATGTTGGAATCAAGGCCATGTTCAACTGAGAGTGCTAAGACTGATACACAAGAAAAGAAATCAGAACCAGATTCCTTTGAGTTTACCAAGGCTACAGGAACAGTTAAAGCTAAAGACTCAAGTTCTACAAGTACCATAAAACAGGAAGGCTCTAGACCCACTTCTGCTGATATCTCTAAAGGAATAGAAATAGCTGAAGACTTAACACAAAAGTTTGCTGAATCTACACCAACAAAACCATCAGATAAGCCATTAGAAGATGGAAAATTATACATCACAGCCACAGAGACAGAGAAAACTGAAAGATCAAGACCTGAGTCTGCTGGTAGTAATAAGTCAGTAGATGCTTTCAGTGTAAAATCAGAAGAATCCAGACCTGGTTCTGAAATGGGAACACACGATACAGAAATAATCAGAATGAAAGTTCGAGAGGAAGAAAAAATGAGTACAAAAGTTTCCAAGGCAAGTTCATATACTGTCACAAAGGCAACATCAAAATTGGAAGAATCAAGTGCATCGGATGATGAAAGTAGCAAACATACTAGCATTGTCACAACTCATGAATCTCACTACAGTTCAGCCACAGATGCTTCTCAAAAAGAAGATGCAAAAGTAGCTTCAGAGATTGATTCTGTAACAGCTGCATTAACCTCCTTTCAGAGTACTCAAGATCATCAAACAAAGCAGGAATCTGATTCAGGTTCTTCTCAAACATCATATTCTGTAACAACCACTGTAGTGACAACAGAACGAAAGGATGGTCATGACATTAAGACAACAACCACTACCACAACTGTCACCACAGAAGGTGATGATAAAACAGAAGATCAGATCCTCAGCATTAGCAAAGGATCTGAAGTACAAGAAGGATCTGCAATTCAGTTAAGGAGAGAGATTGCTGCTGTACCTGGAGAATGGGAAGATGGTACTCGTCGCCACCTGTACAGTGATGAAGAAGATGAAGAAGAACCAGGCTCACCACTCAGTGTTACATCACAAATGGCACATTCCCCACCTTCTGACTTTGATTTTGAACTGGGGTCTAAACATAAAGAAACACATATGCAGCATTTTTCCTCATCTTCAATGACAAGTTCATTTTATGGCACACTTCCACCAGAACCACTTTCCTCAACATCTGTAATGTCATCATCACTTGTTGCAGATCAAGAAAATCAGTTTGATTACAGACACAAACATTCTTCAAAAGATGTAATGACAAGTAGCTTCTACGGGTCTATTGAAGAAGACAAAACTAGAAAGGGAACTGAAGACACTGTGGATTTTGAAAGAGCAATGAGGGAGCACAGATCGGCTCGTGGTGAAGATCTCACTACTCCTCATCATTATGAATCATCATCAACATCAGGAATCAGCAAGTCAATCACAGCAGTCAATGGGCAGAAGGGTTTAAGTCATGACAGTTATTCAGATAGCAAAGGGAAAACTAGTGTTATTGAGAAGGAAACTATTTTTCATACTGTACATGATCAAGGCAGCCAAAAACTTCGTAATGGGCAGGCTGAAACCAGTGCCACAGCCCATACTATTATTTCATCTGTCACAGGCAGTAAAGGAGGGGTTACTACTCAGGTTGTGGCTCATCATTTATCAGAGGGGATGCCAGAACCTCCACATTCCTTTGCTGGGCCAGGTAAATCTCAGGAGAAAAAGCCCCATAAAGAAGATCCAATCAAGGACTGGGGAGAGCCACTTGGCCTTCCTGCACCTGCACCTCCACCTCCATCCACAAACAATACTACTATTGGAGAAGTAGTAGCACCTAAAAGTGGAGGTACCCCAAAGAAAGAGAAAAAATCAATGCAAATGAAAAAGACAATGATAATGAATGAAAATAACAAACAAAAGGATGGAAAATCCAAAAGACCAGAATCTCCTGTCAAACAACCAGGAGGTGGCAAAGGTGGTGGTTCCAACAAAGAAACAGCAAGAAAGTCATCTGGGAATCCCATATACATTGATCTTACATATGTACCACATCATGGCAATTCATACTACACTTCTCTTGAGTTCTTCAAGAAAGTACGAGCACGCTACTATGTTTTCAGTGGCACAGAACCAAGCCGGGAGGTATATAATGCCCTACTTGAAGCCAAGCAAACCTGGGAGGATAAAGACCTAGGTAAGAATATCTCATTTTCTTTTTATTTGTAATTCACCATTCTTTTTATATAATACGAGGGCTGATCAACAAAGACTGAGACTGATTTTTTTTCACAGATGTTTATTACTGCAATTCAATGTTTATATGATCTTTTTCAAAGTAGTCTCTTCCTACTTCAATGCACTTTTTACAGCGTCTCTGCCAGTCCTTGAACACATGTTGCAGACCATTCTGTCAGGTCCTTGAGAATCACCTCACTTTTCTTGAGCACTGTTTCAGAGTTCTCAAATCGAATACCCTAAAGCTTTGCCTTTAGTGATGGGAATAAAAAAAGTCACAGGATGCAAGATCGGGGCTATAAGATGGATGTGGTACACAGGTAATGTTGAATCGAGCCAGAAACTGCATGACTTGATTTGCGATGTGAGGCCATGCATTGTCATGATGAAGTCACCACCTAGTCCAAGAAAGCTCTGGTCGTTTCTTTGCAATGTGCTTCCTCAGTGTAGCCAATACTGACGTGTAGTATGCTGCTGTAACAGTAGTGTGAGGGGGAACTGCATGCTGGTAAATCATTCCATTACAGTCAAAAAATGTGATCATCACTTTCCCTGCAGATGGAACAACTTTTGCCTTTTTTGGTGTTGGAGAACCTGGCAATTTCCACACTGTGCTGGCTTGTTTTCCTTCAGGATCATAATGATGCAGCCATGACTCATCACCAGTGATAATCAATTTAAAAAATTCATCCCCTCCATCAGCAAAGAGATGCAGCACCTCATGGCTTGTCTCCATTCGCACAGCCTTTTGTTCGGGAGTCAACAGATGTGGTACCCAACGAGCAAAAACTCGGGTCATATGGAGATGGTCGTGCATAATTGTAAACACACTGCCATATGAAATTCTCAACACTTCACTGAGGTTACGTAATGTTATACGCCGATCCTCTTGAACAGTCACAGGAGCTGTGTTGATGTTGACCGCAGTCACAGCTGAAGCCGAAACACCAGGCCCACCTTGCTTAATACTGACATGTCAGCCTTCTTTGAAGTCCTTGAACCACCTAAACACTGTTGAACGAGGTAGTGCATCTTCATTGTATGTTTGCTTCAGCTTTTCACAAGTTTTGGTGACTGTATGGTTTAAACGAAAACAGAATTTGATTGCACTGTACTGCTCCTCTCACGTCACCTCCACTGTCTGGTATGCGAAATGCACGTAGGGTCTACAAAATAGAGCATTACTACCAACCTACCAATATGAGAGTGCTGCCGCCTACCGACATTATACATAAAAACCCGCTCTTTCAGATATTTATGTTACAGATACAAAACTATCACGGAAGCTACAGGAAAAAATCAGCCTCAGTCTTTGTTGATCAGCCCTCATTCAGTAAAGAATGAATTACTGTACTGCATAATGTTTTGCATCCAATTATGAATCTGTTCTATATCTCTGTCCTATTTGTCTCTTTCTCTTGAAACAGAATATTGTAAGACTCCAAAAGGAAATCATTTATGTAAATATTTATTGCAAATGTAATTTATTTTTGGTGTTGACACAAATTAGTTGAGTAACGAAAACGTGTTGCTGTTTTTCATTGTTAAGAAAAGTTGTTGTTGTTAGCTAATGCTGGATTTCTGACAATGAAGTCATTAATCCTCTTGCTCTCCAATATTTTTCACTGATGGATGGGGCATTAGAAGTGGCTGGGCATATTTGAAGGTGGTCTCGATCCATTTCCTCTTGCAGATCACATAGAGCACAGAGTGGTGAAGAATATATCCCAATTCTGTTTAAATGTTTTGCCAGACAATCATGTCCTGTAATCAACCTGAAGGTTGCAACTGCTGTTTTTCGAGGATACTCAGGAATTACTGTTTGAATGTTTGGTAGTTCCCATCTTTTATTTTTTGATTTTACAAAATGTATATTAAACCAAACCTCTTGTACTGTTCTGAAGCTTTAATAACAGCAGCAAATGCTAACATCAATAAACTTGAACAAATACAAAATCAGGCTCTTCGCCTAATCACTGGAGCAGTTAAATCCACACCTATTGATGCCATGCTTGCCTTAACACGGACCCCATCAATAACAACAAAAATAGAAGAACAAGCATTGCTCCAACACGAGAAAATGTTACGACTGCCAAACTCTAAATGGACAGAACAGAACCTCCCCCCTTCAATCCTTAAAACCCATAGTAGTTTCCTAGAAAAGGTAACACAGATTAAATCCAAATTGAACATTCCTAACACCAGAGAAAATCTACTTATTAGAGAAAATCCATTGGAATTATTGCAACCTACCTTCAATTTGGAATTAATAGAGGAAATAAGTAAATCAGACACACCAAAAGAAATACAAAAACTTCTAGCTCTGGAAACAATCAATACTAGGTATCCCACAGAAGAATGGCTGCACATATATACTGATGGATCCTCGAAGGAAAACCTTACTGGAGCTGGAGTTACATGTTCACATTTTTCCTTTTATCATTCTGTTGGCAGAGACACAACAAATTATGATGGAGAAATAGAGGCTATATACATTGCTCTCCGACAATTATTAAATCTTCCCTTAAATAAATTTAACAAGGCAGTAATTCTTTCAGATTCTAAAGCTGCAATTCAGGGAATATGTTCAAATACTACAAAGAAGTCAACAAAAATTAGAGAATGCTACAAAATGTTAACACAACTCCAAAAAGTTAATAAGACTGTTCATCTCCAATGGATTCCAGCACACTGTGGAGTCATGGGGAACGAAGCTGCAGACTCACTTGCAAAGAAAGCCACAACAATAACACAAAAGTCTAAATTCAATTTCTCATATTCCTCAATAAAACGCTTGATCATTAAAACTTTTTGTCATTCATACCTACAAGAAATAGAAACAAATGCCAAAGATAAAAAATGGATTACACTACTTTCCAATCCAGATATAATCCCCCAGAGACCAAGGAAAACAGCTGTTGCAGCCTTCCGACTATTGACAAATCATGACTGCTTGGCAAGTCATCTCTACAGAATAGGTATCTCAGCCTCACCGATATGTGTCCTGTGTAACGATCCAGCAGAAATGAATGAAGACCACTTGAAGACCTGTGAAGCATTAAGATCAGAAGAAACTACAGTTCAAAAGTATTGGAAAGCACGAATGCTAATGGCTTCATTGCCAGATGCAAGGCACTAGAAAACAACAACAACAACATTTTTTGATTTTTCATAGTAATATTTTTCAATAATTTTTTTGAATTCAGAGTTGACTAATCTTTTAGCTGCATAAAATGGTAGATTAACTATAGATTTCTGCACATTGCCGGTACCCTTTTTTGCAAGAAAATCAGCTTTCTCATTACCACTCAGTCCACAGTGAGCTGGTATCCATTGGAAGACTAGGTGTTTTTGAAGCGCTGTTAGATGGGTAAGGATTTTCCAACATTCTATAATTGTTTGGTTTTTTGGTGACAACTTGGAAGTAATTGCTATAATTGCTGCCCTGGAATCTGAGAGAATAACTGCTTGCTGAAAATGTGAAATTCTGTACAAAAGATTTTGTAGGGCCATTCGAATTGCTTCAATTTCTCCATCAAAGTTCGTAGTTCCATAACTTAAAGATTTGTAATAGGAAAAGAGGTGACATGTGACTCCAGCACCTGCTCCATCTTGGTTTGATATTAATGATCCATCAGTATAAATATGGAGCCATTCGTGTTCTGGAAAACTAGTATGGATTGTCTCTAATGCCAATAATTTTAGAACACTAGTTGGAGTATCACTTTTCTTAACTTCTTCTGTCAGGTGTAAATAATATGTGATGTCTAATGTTTGTGTCGGATTGACTTTAGATATGAAGTTTTCCTTTGAATTAGGAAGGTATACATTCTTCTTGATGTCTTGAATTTTGGAAAGAAAGCTCTCCTGAGTCTTTAGTGTATGTGTAAAATTTCTCTTGTGCCATGTATTGAATGGGAGTCTGATCAACTTTTCGTGTTGAATAAGAGCCGCTTTTTCTATTTCATATTCAATGGGGAATTGGTTGGTTAGTATTTCCATAGCTGCTATTGGTATGGTTTTGATAGCACCTGTAATTAATCTCAGACTTTGGTTTTGAAAGATTTAAATCTTTTTTGTGTTTGCTGTTACAAGAACTTTGCTGTAGTAAGTAAATAATGGCTTTATATATACATTGTATGTTGTTGTTAAGAAAAGTAAAGTTGTTTAAAAACATCATAAATGTTAAGTTTCACATTTAAATTTAATATGTATAAATAAAAGAATCATATATATTTAATATTAAAAGTGAAGGGAGAATAGCTAGAGATCACTTCCCTAACAATACAGGAACTATTTAATGCAGAAAAATATAAAATGAAGGCATACGCGGATGTATACAAAAAAAAGATAGTGTCATGTATACAAAGTAGTGCTAAAATTGTTAATGGCGTCAGTATGGTATAGATGTGTAGACGTATCTTTGCAACGCTAGTGAATACGGATCTAAAAAACTGTACAAGTGTAAAGACAATCAAAATAATACAAAAAGGTGTAACAAAACTTAATCAATTATAACAAGTGTAAAAAGAGACGAAAAAGGTGCTAATAAAGTGATATAAATAGTGAAGTTGCATCTCGTGTTTATTCATTCCACCTAGTTCCACGCCCAGAGAGAAATAATAGTCTCATTGCCCAACCCGAAGCCAAACTTCTTTATAAAAACAGCACCACTCTTCCATTTTTTTCTCTGCTTCCATTCAGCAGATTTTATGGATATCTACAGCAGAAAAATTGTTTTTCTGTTGTTGCCTTTATGCAGTATAGTTCTGCTGCTGTAACCATAATAAACAAACTGCATAAAGCAGTTCCGGTGCTAGAATAGTAATGTCAAGATCATAGGTAGGTTATACACTGCAGGTGCTCTTGTAGGAGAAAACTCTTCATTGTACACTTTACTCATCCTCAAGTGTACCTATTGTACATTTTACTTCTTTGCTCCTTCTGTTGATTTATGTGGCTGCAGCTACTGATTGGTGTTGTTCATGCTACTGTAATATCCCACTCACTACCAAAATTTGAATTTATTTTAATAAAGCCAATACTAATAAAGATATTGTAATGAAATTTGAAGGTGACTTACCTCATTTTATAAGAAACTAGCTGAAATACCTAGCATTGCCCTGGTTTGACAATTTTATTCCTATAGCATTTAGACTTAGGTAGGATTCTATAAAGAACCAAAAATAAGCAACATAAATAAAAACATCGGGAAAATACTACGTACAAGCACTGTTAAACAACCTCAAGTGCCACAGGAAGAGAAGCAGGTAGAGAAAGCTGTGTGAATGTAAGATGTATATTTATGTCAATCATAGAAAATCATATGAATTCTCAGTAGAAGAGGGAGTAGAGAAAGAAATGTAATAGTATTTCATAAAAGAAACATGAGTAAAGATAACCGTGTGAATGTAGTGAGTTGCATTTCAATTTCAAACATATGGAAAATTGCATGAATTGTTTGTAGAAGAGGGAGTAGAGAAAGGAGTGTGATTGTGTTTCATAAAAGGAAAGTGTGTAGAGAAAATAATTTAAATGTAATGTGTTGTATTTCTATTTCAATCATAGAAAATTATATGAACAGTATGTTGAAGAGGAATAGATAAAGAAATGAGATCATGTTTCATAAAAGAAAAGTGTGTAGAGAAAACCATGTGAATGTAATATGTCACATTTTATTTCAGTTATAGAAAATTGTATGAATTGTATGTTGAAAAGCGAGTAGGGAAGGATATGTAAATTTATTATGTAAAGGAAAAGTGAGTAGAGAAAACCATGTATATGTTGCATTGTATAGTAAAATGGCTGCCATACAAACCTTTTCCATGAAAAAATACATATATGTGCCAAATTTTGAGGTGATCAGTCAAGTGATTTAGGAGCACATAGAGGAAAAACTACAAAAATTCATTTTTATATATGAGTGTCAAAACTGGCCAAGTCACAAAATGTTCTTTTTCAGTATTCATTAAAAACTTTTGCAGACAAACCAATGAAAGTTAATAATATTTTTGTTTCACTTTTATCAGGCTCCATAATATGATGGATTCATGTTGAATTAATATGGAAATATATATTAATGATTTACTATATTTTTTCAAAATTTTAAGTTTCAACTTGGCTGGTTTTGTTGCAGACATTTTTTTAATTCTAAATCTTTCAAATAAGATAGACTATTTCAATTGGTACCCAACATCAATAAAAAACATAATTTATTCATTAATTATAAAAAATGTATAATACTGAAGTAGAACAAAAATTAGTAAGAACTTAAGAAAATTAAGAAAAAAACCACAGTATTTTCTTCCTTTCACTTTAAGCTTTAATACAGAGGAAATTTGACATGAAAATAATATGAATTCTCTATTAAAACAACAGCACTTTGATAGATATAATTTTACACACCTCAATCCTACTTTACATTAGATTACAATATCTGGCATACTCTTGATGTATGAATTACAGGGCATTAAGGAAAATGCTTTTGTGCCAATTAAAAAGGTCATTTGTACCAACATAACATCTGCAGCTAAAGTAATAAATTATTTTTAACTTCTGTGTGTCCATTTAGAGCTGATGGTTTGTTGAGCTGGCGATAATAGGGTTTCAAAGCGAAAACACCGAAGCAGGATGTTATTGTAACAACTTTCCTCATTGACTTGGCTGGTTTTGAATACACTTCCTGCATGTCTTGCCCAGATTTGATGCATATCAATTTATCAACAGAAAGAGTACTTGTTCTACTTTCAGTTTATAATAAAAACTCACTTTTCAAAATGTTGTGACTTGGCCAATTTTGATACTGGATGACTCATATATAGATGTTGTGACATCATACCAGATGCTGGAAGTAGCTGCCGTTTGCATCCAGGCAAGGTTGAATTTGCCAGACCTCTGCATTTATTGCTTGCATTTCTGTAATGTTTTCTTTCAAAGTGTCATTGGTTCATAATTTGCTCTTATGAACTTTCTCCTTCAGATGTGCCCACAAGAAAAAAAAAATCAGGTAATGTCAGGTTGGGTGACCAGAGCCCTTTTGAAATGATGTGATCGCCATGTTGGTAATTGACATGTGGCATGTTGCACACCACCTTATTTTAAATATCCTCTGTAGGGTTCCTGGCCATTCAGTTGATTATTTCAAGGCATTCATTTGTTGTAACAGTTGTATTGAAGAAGATGGGGTCATTTATTTGCTGCTGAGTTATTGTACACATTTTTTTTAAATGAAGGGCTCTTCATGTATTATAGGAGGGTTTTCATTTGGTCAAGTATGGAAATGTTGATAATTATTATTATGTACCAGTGGTTCTTTTTTTGTTGTTGTTTTTGTTTAATAATGCTGTCAATTGCTAGGATCACATCAGCGTCACCAGCATGCCAGAATTTTGTCCAACAGGAGTTCTTTTACATGCCAGTAAATCTACTGACATGGAGCTGTCGTTTTTAAGCACACTTAAAAACCATCGGTCTAGGCTGGGTTTGAACCCGCAACCTTAGGATCAGTAGGCCAGTGTCTATCCAACTGAGCCACCCAGACCAATCTCACCAGTGGTGTTGGATGTGCTTATGTTTATGGAACTGAACTACATATATTCGGTTTTCATATTAGCACTTCTATTTATACTGCAGAGGTGTATGCAATATACCAAGCCATTTTATATGCCATAAATTTGGTGACTGCCTGATTTTGAATGATTCTCTTAGTGCACTTGAGAGCCTTCGTAAGCTATACAATGACCATCCTATTGTACAGCATATCCAGGATACCCTCCATGTTTTACACGCTTCTGATGCTGACATGGTGTGTGCATGGATTCCTGGTAATGTAGGTTTGCTAGGGAATGAAGTGGCAGATTTGGCAGCAAAGGCAACAACCACAGAACCCAGTATTGCCATATCTTGTATTACTTTGGAAGACTTTAGGCTTGAAGTGTGGAGAGCAGTGCTGTCATGCTGGCACAATGATTGGTCAGCTCTCCATGGTAATAAGCTTAGAGAAGTAAAAGAACCTCTGATACACTGGGTAACCTCCTCTCACTTATGTCAATGTGAGGAGATGATCTTGGCTTGGTAAAGCATTGGCCACTGCAATTTTACGCATGGTTATCTTTTTAAACAGCACCCTGCTCCTCTTTGTCTGCTGCACGACAACCTTTTATCAGTCTGTCATGTGCTGTTAGAGTGTTTTCCTAGTGGACCTTTGAGACTCTCTGCAACTGTCTGTCAGACTTGCAGAGGTGTAGGAGACAGTAAACAAGCAACTGAAAGAGCTTTGAAGTTTTTAGCAAAGATAACCATGAACCTGAGGATTTAAAACTTTAGACATCAAAATTTCATACTTTTCCACCTTTTTATGGCCTTTTTATTCTGGTTTTTGCCTGTTTGCTTGGTATATTTATTTATGTTTGCCTTTTTATTAGTATTTTTATTTTACATTGAAATTTATCTCTGGCTTTTGCCATGATCCATTTTATAAGAGTGCTGATGACTTATTAGTTGAACACTCTTATTCCTACAACTAACTAATTAGGCAAAACCATGCCACATCTGTTAAGCAAGTTAAGCCCAGAATAGTCAGATTATTTTGAAGCAATGTTTGAAACATTTAACAGTTTCATTTCACTTTGTCAGTTTCTTTGAATTCGTGCACCATAGTGAGACAGTAAGCATGACTCTTCGCCTTTTTTGCAGCATGCTTACAAGTGCTTTCAGATATCCCTGTTTCTTGCAAAAGTAAGTGGAATGACTTAGGGGGAGATGCTAGTAGCCTATCCTTTACATTGTCAGTTTTAGTGGCTTACTGATCCCAAGGTCATAGGTTCAAATTTGGCCCAGACCAATGGTTTGCTTAAAAGTGATAGCCCCTTAGATTACAATAGATTACTGGCATGTAAAAGAACTCCTGTGGAACAAAATTGCAGCACACTGGCAGTGTTAGTATGGCTGTAGCAATTCGCATCATCATTAATAAACACAGTATGTATTGTATTTATCCTTCACATTTGTTTTCTTCGTTCTACAACTCTGTTCAGTAAAGTTCCATGTATTTTAAGTTTCTTTTATAAAGCTATATTCTGTGTGGAATAAGTTGGCAGCCAGCATCTAGAAAGAGAAAGCAGTACTTACCCTCTCACTCGCTTGCAGTGTTGTGACGATCCTCTCAAGGGGAAGGAGGAAGTGAGCTGACTCCTCTGCTATAACTAGGCAATACTGAGTGAGAGGTGTCACAGTGAAAGAGATTTGACAACAAGAACAATTTTGACTGGAAAAGCTATTCCCTTAATGAGGGTTCTTCATTGTACTCAAGGGAGTGGACTCAGGTCATTTCCAAGCAATATCGCTATCTCTTTCTGCCAACTTATTCCACACAGACTTTAAATGGTAGACCTACTTGGTGGACACCAGTTGCCTCCAAATCTCTCTATAAACTGCTCTTGACATGCCTCTACTGAACTCTGTCTTCCAACGCACTTGAATAATAAATAGACACAGTTCTACAGTATACCAATTCATTTTAACTATACTGCATTGGACTTACTTGTCTTTCTACAAACTGAACTGAATTGAGTAATTTTCAACACACTTGAATCATGAATAAACAGAATCAACAATCAATGATTACTCATGCAATGCAACAATCACAAATAAACCCGTGGAGAAGTGCATTGTTGGTACTCCAAGTTGCATCACAAGTGATAAATGTCCAAGTTCAGTAGCAAGTGAGATACAATGTATTACAGCCAACTGTTTGAAATAAAACAAACTTGCTGGTATGTATAATCAATGGGCAGTATTTCAAAATCCATAATATTATCTCAAATATTTACATGATCTACTAAACGTTTAAGAACACCCATTGATATTTTGAAATCTTCTCTTCCAAGAACACATAACATTTAATCCAAAAGGTGAGTCAATTAGTAACACTACACAACACTTACTTTAGAATTTCCTGGAACATGTTTCGGAGGCTGACTTTCCTCCATTATCAACCCGACATTGACTGGTTCTCTGTTGTGTGGATGGTGATATTTCCTCTGAGGTCTCCTCTGGTGGTAGTTGAAGGAACTTGCTGAAAATACCCTTCTGGGGGATGTCAAAATTGAATACTCTGTTTCTGTTTTTCAAAATGAAGATTTGTTTCCATGTGAACAATTTTTGTATTCCCATTATGTGTTTGAGGGGTTTCGATTCTAAGCTTTATTTTGTCTTTTTGTCCAAAAGTGAGTGGCAACTGCTGTTTTTTCCAGCTGTTTGTTTTTTATGTTTCTAAAGTGTTCCTTGGATCTTATTGTAAATTTGTTTTGGTTTTTCCTATATACACTTCATTACAGTCACTGCATTCAATTTGGTGAATGCCTGATGTTTTATTGGGTGGGATGGCATCTTTGATGTTTGAGTTCAGTAGATTTTTATGGAGTAATGAGAGTAATGGAGTACTGAACTCAAACATCAAACATACTTTGTTTTAGAAGTAAATTAGTAAACCTATAGACACTTATAGTTTCACTTATACTTATTTTGTCAGCGTCTTCATTCTCAACGGTTTCTCAGCTGACGGTTGAAGAGGAAACATCTGTTGTGATAGTGACTGTGCTGCTATCTATCTGGGTTGCGGGATACAAACTTAAGTTATCTGACATAATGAACTTCATTAAGTTTATAGCCAGCAACCCAGATAGCAAAACAATCACTACCACAACACTTTTTCAACTGCCAGTCGAGAAACCATTGAGAATGAAGACACTGGTCTTTGAAATGCATCCAGACAAAAATAAGTGTAAGTGAAATTATAAGTGTCCAAAGGTCGACTCATTTACTTCTAAACTGTTTGAAAAGTTTCACTTTCTATATCACTTTGTATATATTAAATGGAATCAAACACACTGCTACAATGTGCTTTGCTAGCGCACCTTTGAGACTCTCTGCAACCATCTGTCAGACCTGCAGAGGTACTGGTGGACAATAAACAAGCAGTAAAAAGGGTTTTGAGGTTTTTAGTAAAGATAAACATGAACCTGAGTAATTATTATTTATTTATGCCAACAAACTTACTGTTGGTGTTTTTAAACACACAAGCCGTGTGTGGGCAAAGTTTAAGAGGTAGAACCGGAACTTAAAAATTCAATGCCACAACTGGGATTTGAACCACAGACTTGAGAATTTAATGTCATTCTGGCAGTTTGTCACAATAGCTCAGTGGTAGAGCGTCCGCCCGGCAAGCGGAAGGTCTGTGGTTCAAATCCCAGTTGTGGCATTGAATTTTTAAGTTCCGGTTCTACCTCTTAAACATGAACCTGAGTATTTAAAACTTCAGATATCTTTATTTCTTACTTTTTTGACCATTTTATAACTTTGTATTACCTCTTTGTTTGGAATATTTGTTTATTTGTTTTTTACTAACATCTATATTTTATATTACAATTTCTCTGGCTTCTGCCATAATCCATTTTATTAGGGCACTAATGACCATGTACTTATAGTTGAGCACCCTTAAACCTACATGTCCTCCTCCTCTCCAAAGTGACAATGTCTCGTTGTTAAATAAGGAATATATAACTGATATGCAATTATCATTGATTGCAGAAGTGACCATTATTCCCACCTATGATACGGATACGCTGGGCTATTGGGTTGCTGAAAATGAAGATGCTCTTGCAAAATGCAAAATTGACCTGTCTCCTTCTGCAAGCCGGTGCACCATCAACTTACAGGACCATGAGACAAGCTGTTCTGCATATCGACTTGAATTTTGAATCATAAATACTGCCAAATATCCAGACTTGAGATGACAGCAAGAATTTTGGGAATTTTCATCTGGCAGATGATTCTTCTAAGTCAAAGAGGTGCTGAGTTCAAAATATACGTGATCATTTTTCATGCCTTTTAGAAAACAGAATGTAAATTTATCTTAGGGATGTCAAACTCATTTCTACATGCAGGCCAACAAATTTTCATAACAAGCTAAAGATATACATTTCCTGTTTGTTTCTAAAATTGAATTGAATGTGTTCAAGCATAGTCTTGTTAGTAGGTACTAAAGTAACTCTTTGCTATCCCAAGCTGCATAATTGCCACATTACTGCTTCACATTAAGCCAAACATTCTATTTTTACAGTATAGCATTAATGTGATGTCAATATTTTTCACTGTAATAACAAAAGCAACATAAATTTATAAAGATATATTATTTAAACAGGATTGAAGGGTACTGCTCATTTGTGATTTATAGAAGGTATATTTACTGTACCTAATATAATAAACCAATTTACATGTGATTTATTTAATACAAAAAAATAGCTTAACGTAAAATAAAAACAGGATACACACACAAAATGAACCAACTTTTGCATGTATAGGAAGGTCGGAAGATGAAGATAGTTTCAAAAAATTAAGAAAGAATATGACTTTAACACTTACTTTGTCATTTACTTAAACCTTACAAATTTTAATAGAATATCTTATGTTATTGCAGCGAGTAATTCAGTCAAGAAAAGGACTTTTTTAATGAGAAACTAAAACCACCTAAGTGGTCATACCCACAACATATCGCAGTTTACCTCAAATACAGATGAAATTGTAGTTACCATTTAACTACAGTTCAGAATGCTTGAAACCTACCATTTTAGCAATCAGATTAACACTTACTTATTTGATTAAAGTAGCTATTGTAATAATTACTACATATGTGACCTTTATTAATAAAATCTCTTGAACTTTGTAAATTACCTTCAGCAAACTATCAGATAACATAAGGCTCACTAATTTTAACACTTATTATTCAATATGTACGTTTGAAGTACTAGGTAAGAAAACTCATATTAAAAAATGTTTTTTTTTTTCATAAATGTATATTTTGTTGTTTATTTTTAACAAAAAAGCTCCAAAAGGATGCACCAAGTTGGACTGCATGCAAGACGCACAGCAATGAGTCTGGCAGCTCTTGATAAACTAACATACTTGTGTAGCATAGGAATACCCTAGAGACATGTTCCTCATTCAGTATACCACTGGATGGCAAACTCCACATCCTATGTGGAATCTAAGTTTTTGTGAGTATACCTGATTTATGACTAAATCAACAATGGAAATTCTTCTATCATTTTAGAATACATTATTCCTAATAATTATATCCATGGTACATGGATAATAAAGTCCAAATGATATTTAAAATAGCATTTAAGAGGTTTAATAGAAGAGAGGTGGCATAAGTTACCAGTCTAGAATATTTTAAATTTCAAGAGATAAAGGACTTTTAGCAGATAATAACTGTCTGCATATTATTTTACGGATGTGTGACTTAGTCGAGTTTGTACCATAGAGGGATTAAGTAATGAGTCTGAGAAGTGTTCATATGGAGGTGGGTTAACTCCATTTATGATATGGTATAATTTGAATGCTGTGTTTATAATTTTGCATTCAGAAACTGATAAGTTTGTTGATGGTAACATTTCAATTATCATTCAAAAAAGTAGTGGCACTGCACCAGAGGAAACAAAGATAAAGAGAAATGTAAACCTCATAACCAAAAGCCACTGTTACTTCCATGTCTTCGAGTGAATAAAAGTGTACATTTCCAAGATATTTTGTCTTAGTTTACTTCCAATGGTATTGTAACTCATTAAAAGCATTAACATTAATCACACTCTCAGTGGTGGCAACCTCAAACTATACTTACACATCATGTTTAAGAAAGAATTAGTGAATTTAATTAAACTTTGTTATGTGTTCTTGTAAATGTAGGGAACAGAAGACTTTTGTGAAAATAAGAGAACAATGGCATCATTCACATCTCTTGGGACTTACATTGGGGATCTTATATGGTTGAGATATTAGAAATTAAAACTAATGTAATACACTAAGTATAACTAACTGTGGGTGACTGTGTATGTAAAACTGTGTATGCTCACCCCAAAATCTCCCTCCTGTATGGTGTCCTGTACTTAAAAAGTCAGCATTTCCAAGACCTTTGTATGAATACCGTTGAACTGTTTCATTTGCAAATTGCCATGCTGCTGCCTGAACAACTAGAGGTAGATTTAAGTGTACTCCTTCATATCCTCCGAATCATGCCATTAAAAGTGTGTTTTAGCCCATCATATTATTATGATGAATTCAGAATAAAAGCCTTTTTAGTGTTATCTATTTATAAGACAGGGAATCATCACATTGTGATAAGTAACCCCTTACTGAACCTAAGTTTTTACAGAAGATGAATATTGTCAGCTGGGATAGCATTGGTTTATATGAAAATGAAAATTGTTTAGAAAATGTTGTTAAGTGTTGCCGCAGATAGATTTTTATAACAGTGAATGTGAATGGGAAAGATGAAGCATGATAATGAAGTTACAGGAAAATAGAGACAATGAATAAGTATTATAAATGCAGTTTCCTGAAATGCTCAAAAATCATATATTAATAAATGAAACACAAATAATATCTTCATAAATTTGGCATTATTCTATCAAAAGCAAAAGTAACAAATAATGACTCCTTCTTTTATTCAGACATTTAAATTCAGTAGCATCAATGAAAACATAACCTTGGTTGAAATAAAGAAAAGTGTAAGAGAAAGTAATGTTAAATTTATACCTTATCTCTTCTCCTGCCTCTTTTTTGTACTTAGTAATATGGTGAGTTGGGTTATTTCTGAATGAGTCAAACATTATTTGCAATATGTGATGTTTGGTTGTATTCCATAGATATAGCAAATTTTTATAGTGTGATTTTTTTAATGTACTCTAAATATTACTTTTAGATAACCATTAATTTTGTGTTTCATTGTATGTCAAATAGTAAGGAACATTACATATTATATGTAATGTTTTAAACGTGGCCTAATTTATACTTATACTGAGCATTTATTTCATAATTTATATTTCTTATGGGTTTGTTTGTATTACTGCAGTACAGTAACCTTGTAATTATTTGTAGACTTTATTTTACTAGCTGCATATATGGTTAATTGACTGTAAGAATAAGCAAATATATCCATAAACAAGGATATCAAATATGAGAATGCATCAGAATATACTACTTATTAGGAACTTCCCATATTAATGTAAAATGTAAACCTGGATCAGGAAAAACCGAGCTTCTCAAATCATTATAATAATATTCTAAGGTGTATGAGATAAGTTGAGATTGAAATGGTGCTATGAATACCCAATTATGCCTTGTTATTAAACAGTTTTATCATAGTGATGAAGGCTGTAGCCCAAGCAATACTGCTGCCTTCATCACATCTTGGAGGGGGTAACCAGCAAGGTAATGCTGTAGAGAAAGAGATAAAATAAAAGCGCTATGATATCAGGCTGTTAATAATCCACTGTAAATGTAGAGCGGGAAGTTTCATGTGATGTTTTTACTATTGTTATTGGCAGCAGGCCTTGTGGTTTAAGTAGTGCCTCCAGTTTTTCTTACTTTATTTATTTATTCAGTAATTTATTTGGTTATTTATTCCCTTTCCTTCATCAGAACAAATGAAAACAATGTAAATTTACCTTTGCACCTGCTTGTAATTTCAGTGTTTTTTCGGGAAGAGCAAATTATATAATTAAATAAATATTATGTAATTTTAAAATGTCACAATAGTAAGTTATGAAACCATGCATTTGCTTAAACAATTGGAGCTTCTAGTCAAAAGGTTTGCTCTAAGCTTGTTCTGAAATATCTGCAGTGTATGTATGGGTTATGTATGAGAAATAAAAGTAAAAATGGAATAAAACTTTAAAAAATTTTGAAAATAACACATTTGTTTGGTTTACTTAAACATAGCTCCTGTCTGCCATGATTTATTCCTACTATAGCTTTAAGCCTTCTTTAGCTCATCAAATGTATCCTGAAAGTGACATATGATTTGCTTCCATTTACGCCATCACTGCAGTTTCGTGAGGCATTCTCCTGACCTTCACCAATGGAATATAAGTAAGAAGGAGGTATGTGTATCTTTTTACTTTTATGAGCATGCAATCGCATATGTCCTAGATTATTCACATATGAATGTCTAACTTTGAGTAATGTTTTCAAATGACAAATTGTCTTCACAAATACTACAATTCTTATCTTGTAATGTAAGATTTGAAGCTTTCACGGCGAACATTAGTGATCAGTGCTTCACGGGTGATCAGCCGTGTTAAATTCTTATCTTCCTTTCTTAGAAGTTTGAAAACAGTGTTGTTATAATCAATTTAATCTAAAAGGTGAGTGAATTAATAACACTGAACAACACATACATTTATAATTTTCTGGAACGCGGAAAGTTAGCCTCTGAAATGCGTTCCAGAAAATTATAAATGTAAGTGTTGTTTAGTGTTATTAATTGACTCACCTTTTAGTTTAAAAAACTACAATTCTTCCCCAATGCACACCCCAATATTTGCATATGTTTGCATACTTAAGGGAAAACAAATGCAAGTATTTGATTGTAGTTAATATTATATTACTTGCAGAGAAATACATTTTTGTTTTTATGAGGCTGTTGGTGTTAAAATTCCTTTTTGTTAGTGTCAACTAATGATGATATTTTCTCGGGCTAACAGCCAGGTCAAATTTGGATAACTGCCCAAGTTTTCAGCAACTAACACCATCAACATCCTCAGAGAAACTGAATCCAGGTAACTATTCAGATATACTGGTTAGTTTCGAAGTGGAATCACTTTTCACCAAAGTACCCCTCCAGGGTACATTAGAACTGCTGAAACCTTACTTTAATGATAAGATGATTAGCTTGTTCCATCATGCTTTAGCTTTCACCTATTTCCTATTTAATGGCACCTGTTATGAACAAGCGGATGATGTTGCTATGGATTCTCCATTATCTCCTGCTATAGTCAATTTCTACATGCAGGAATCTGAACATGTGGCACTTGAAACTGCACCCCTAGCTCTGACTCAGTTCTTCCGCTATGTGGACGATATGTTTGAGGTGTAGCCACATGGAACAGATGCCCTGACAGCAGTCCATGAATTTCTCAACAGCATCCATTCTAACATCAAGTTTAACATGGAGACTGAACACCAAAATGGCTTATCTTTTTTGGATTTATTTATAGAAAAAACGATGGCCACTAGAGCCACAAGGTGTATAGGAAGCCAACTCAAACTGATCCATACCTTAATGCACCAGTTGTCATCACCCGACACATAAGCAGACAGTCCTCTCGACACTCATACATCAAGCATTTGCCATCTCTGATCTTGAAAATCTACCTCAAGGAATACAACACCTTCTCACAGTTTTCAGGCAGAATCAGTACACTAACCAGGAAATTAACAGAACTTTCAACAAAATGCACTCTAAACACAACCGTGAACCCAACGCAAAGAAAGAACATGCAGGCTTATGGTTCATTCCTTATTGTGGCATCCTATCAGGAAAAATTGGGAAATTAGAGTAAATATTGTGACATCAGTAGTCCAGCTTCAATTCCCTTGAGGATGGTGCCAAGTCACTGCAAGCTTGGACAGTTACCCAAATTTGACCTGGCTGTTAGCACAAGAAACTATCATCAGTAACCAACACTGGGAAAGTTTCAAATCATTAAGTGTAAACTAATGTTTTGACCCAATGAATAAAGTAATCATAAAATGCATATTTGAATCTTTATATAGCATGTCTGAGGTTATGTATGTAAATTTACATACAAATCAGAGAAAAACTAAACTCGAAGGAGAGAGCCAAGCAATTGCATTTGCACTCATACAACTTCTATATAGACAAAGATCATATAAAAAGGCAGTTATAATAGTTGATTCTAAAGCAGTAGTACAAGCAATCTCTTCTTGTCAAAAACCAAAATCAAGCACAATACAAGAAATAAAGAAGCTCTTAACCCAAATTTGCAAATTCAAACATATTGCAATACAGTGGATTCCAGCTCATGTAGGAATCCAGGCAATGAAATAGTTGATTCTCTGGCAACAAAAGGAACAACTCTACCAAAAACAAATAAAATTCTGGATGCCCAAGAAATTAAAACACTACTGAATAGAAAGGCTCTCAAGACTACAAAACTAAAATCCAGGACGACTTTAAACACAAACAGTGGCCTAAAATACAAACAGCATGGCCCACCAATAAACATTTACCACGAAAAGAAGCAGTGGCATTATTCAGACTCATGACTGTCTTGCAGCACACCTGTGCAAAGTAAACATCTTCACATCTGAGGAGTTTACACTTTGTCGACAGTCAGGGACCAGAATGAATGCTGATCACCTACTCAACTGCAGGAAACTTCATCCCAAACAACAGGAAGCAGCCGACATGGCCAAATTTACTGGACAGCATGATTCTAAATGAACTAGAAGCTTTCAGAAGGAATGCCATTAGAAGAAGAACAAGAAGAAGACATTTCAAACACAAAATTAAAAAAAACACATACCGAAAAGTGAAGTGAGCAAGTCCAGTACAGTTAAAAAGGGAGTGCACAGGTATATACATATACAGGATGTTAATGAACTACACCGAAATATTTTCAGAGCAAGTGGAGATCTCTGAAACAAGTAATTTGGGATAGGAGACTTACGGCCTGTTGGTTCAAATATGGAAGTTACGGCTATAAGTTTCTAAAGTGCCAGTACACCACTGCTAATGATAATACCACTTGAGTGCACAACACGAAAATGAAGAGACAGTCGGAGCACTCCCTCTGGCGCAATGGTTATGACATTAGCTTTCAAGTGAAAGGTAAACGAGTTTGCGTCTCCTTCACTTTATTTGTCTTTTCTTTTTCCATTTTTGTTTTAATATTTTGTCTAAGGTTTTAATTCCTGTACAATGCATTTTACAGAGTAATTTCACCTTGTGAGTGCAATTAATTACAATTATAATTCCTTCTAACAAAGGTTGAATCCTGCTTAATACTCTCACATGCTGTACGTCTAAATGGGAGGAGGTTTAAAGGGTGAACGAAGTTACATAAAATGAAAAGTAAATGCAACTCTTTACGTCAGGTTTAAAGTAACTGCCTTTTGTAATTTATGACGAAGAAGTGAGTGAGTGAATGATTAGGGTTTAAGGGCCCGTCGACAGCTAGGTCATTAGAGCCCCTATGACGAAGAAAAAAAAATTAACCACATGACAGTAACCGAACCAATGACCTCTGGAACAATAGCTTTTGGCATTACAGGTTGGGCCACCAGAACAGTTACACAAACACTACTAGAGTAGGCTGTTGATGCAAGAAGGCAGTTAATTGCTGTTCAGTGTCGCACTGGCAGGTGATTAGTTCGAGATTTGAGATATCTTTGAGGCATTAAATCTTGAGAACGCCAATAACGAGCTGTTAAGTTTTGATATTTCTATACTTGGGAAGCAGTTTTAGACATTCTAATCCAATAATCTCACCCACCTTGTTTAAACACCAACTTATCAGCATCTGATGCCAATTAGGTTTAACACAATTAACTGTGTTATGTTAAGCCACAGACCATCTCAACTTGCTTATATTAGTCACGTCTACAATCGCTGAAATTATTTCGGTGTAGTTCATTAACACCCAGTATATTTGTAACGGTAGCAATGGCATTTAGCAAATCTAAAAAAAACTATATAATATGTCACCCCATCTAAGCCAGTACACATCACAGAAAAGTGTCAAATCCTCAATTTTCTCTCCCATATTCTTCAGCAATTCCATGAACTGTCTATGTTTCAATGAATTAGCTCTCATTCAGTTTACAGTTTTTACTACCAAGTACATAATATTTCTTATATTCACAGATTTGGCATCATTGTATAAAATGCAATGGAAAGCATGCAGTTTGTAAGCTGTTCTGTTCTGTTGAAGATATCCTTTTAACCTCCCAACCTACTGCTTTTTAACTCCAGTCATACAAGGTCCTCCATCTGTGGTAATCAACACTAACTTATCTCACTGTAAGCTAAAAATTGCTGAGATTTCATACAGTGCATTGAAAATATCTTTGTGTATTTCCTTTAAGAAACACCATGTGAAGAAAACACTCACTAACAATTAAATCCTCATCTACACTACGAATAGATATAATTAGGCCATTAACAAGATGTTAGTGTTCTCGTCTAATGCAAGAGAGAAAGCAACAAATGTATCAATCTTAAGTTTCAGTTGCATTTCAATGTCGTGCTATAATTTCTTCACTGATATCGGTCGCAAAATGACAAAGTGACCTGTGGACTTCTGAAATCAATTAAGCAAGGGAGGGTGAGGGGTGGGGGTACTGCTGTGTTGCATAGCTATATGGAAAAAGGTTCACAAATCTGTTTTTGCCCACCTCTGCTATACATGAAAAATTTTTCCTCAAAAAATGACTAATGATTTTTTTAAAACTTCATAGGTATAAGATATTTGCATGACAAAATGTATATTTTGAATTTCCTAGGTAGAGATGGTAAGGTTCTCTTTATTCTGAGTGAATTTTGCATAACTAGTAAATACTAAGAGATATACAAAATCTTACAATGCAAAAAAAAAGTATATCTAATTAAAGCATGACCTTAATGCAATTCTGCTTTTTCTTCCCTGAGATATGCTTTGTTATTGCTTCGAAGTTATAAATACTTTAGACTAGTATTTGCTCTAAAAATTTCTACTTATTTTTATTCATAGTTATATAAAGAATTTAAAGCCCTCACATGGAGACCCACTTTTAAAAGGCAGAGCTATGGTTTTAGTTTATTGTATTCTTCTTATACTTACAACAAAATCTACATATCCAGTAGAATGTAGTTTCCAGGCTTGTAAAGTGTGGCCCAATCAATGAGAATTCACCTTATATTTCACCGATAATTCTGTTGGGTATCTTTGGGTGGATTCTCATCAACTGGATTACAACCTACCAGCCCAGAAACCACATTTCACTGGCTTAAGACCAGCCAGGAAAGCCTAAGCATGTATAAAATGTTCAAATGTGTAGTGAAGATTTAACTCAACTAACAAGGGCCAATAGAAGAATAAGTTTCTGTATGAATAATTTTTAGAAAAGTAGAGAAATTATACAAATACAACATGCATTGAATTTTTCCTTAACTTAACAAGAAATGGCCATGGATTACAACAACAACAACAACAACACAAATGTTAAGTAATGAGAAAAGAATGGCATGATCAGAAAGAGATTCTAATGTGCCATTTAATAAAGGAATGTGTGGCAAAAGTTCTTCTCCAAATCTTGGTGCAGAAGGATGTCATTTTGTAAATGTTTTAAAGGATAGACAGACGTAAAAGAGCCATGAAAAGATTCTTAATATGCAATGACAAGTGGCATGACACAGAGTTTGTCACCATATCTCAAAGGGAGAAGCTATCTTTTCTAATCGCTACTAATGATGCCCAAGGTTTAACTTGGCACTTCCTGCACTATCCTTGTCTATCACAGACTGTGGGTTTCTGTCCTTGAAATGGTCTACCCAATACCTGCGGAGGTATGAGGGTAAGTAGGCATCAGTGATTTGCAACTCTTGCAAGTGAAGTGGTTGTCAATGTCACAATGAAGAAGGATCATCTGCCACTGGTGTGCCTACCCTGCCTGGCTTGTCATAAAAGAGGGGCGGCTTAGAAAGAGATAGAGAATACCTATTTCTTTCTCTTTCTAAAAAGTAGGTGCCAAGTTACACCTTGTCTCCTATAACATTATTTTTCAAGAACAGGTTACCATTCAAAGTGCAGGAAAGCAGAAACGTTGCAAAACAGAGGGGGAAAAAAAAAGAAAGAGAGAAAGTGCCAACAGAACTAAAAGTTTGACATCTGCAGCTAAAATGAAATATGAAATAGTAATACTGATCTAGCTAAATTATACGGGTTTCAGAAGGTTTCAGAATGTATAAAGACTACAACACATCCTACAAAACCAGTACAGTGATGACAATTCATTGGCATTATTTATGAAGCAGATCTTACAAAAAAAACAATCCCTAGTAATAAAAGAAGGTGTAAACAACTAAAATGTAGCTGCCCATCCTTCTTAAAAAGAAGAATTCCAAATGCAAAAATGAAATGCTATTTATGTCCAATAAAAACAGCAGAAGTATATGTAGAAATACAGGAACTGATTATGAGATCTGATCTCATCAGATTACTTTCTAGCAATCTCAGACTATTATTTGCATCACCACATTAGCAGTTTAGGATTGGATGGAGAAAAAAGGAGGAAAGTTAAAGGTCTTCAAGCTAATTCAACTTGTTTGCCCTGGAATCATATCTGCTTCCAGAAGCATTAGAGCAAATCAGAGATGATGATGTGAGTGGATAATTTTACAGGTAAGAGTTTATAATACCTGTTAAGCATATCAAAACAGAGCGGGATGGCTCATGCAGTAACGTCTGTGAACCACATTCAGCAGGTCGCAGGTTCAATGCCCGCAACTGACCTTACTGACCCATGGGTTTTTTCAGAGGTTTCCACAGGTTGCCGGGGGAATGCTGGGAAGAAATTCTATATCCTCCAACTTTCCTGCCCATCCATTTCATTACACTAATCACTAGGGCTAGGAAGTTCATGCATTTGCATATTTTTCATAGGGGTTAAAAATGTATGCTTTTACATTATGTACATGAATTACGGAATTGTCAGTTATTTGAACATGATTTTATGGTGCATATTTTCTTGATTTTTGATAAATGCATATTATTTCAATACTATAGCCCCTATATTGCATATTTTAATGATTTTTATGGTTTTTTATTACTTTTTTTCTATCTGGATAATATTTTTCATATTGGCAGTGCTGCACATGATGATGCAATTCACAAAGATTTCAATATTATTGCCCCTATATTGCATATTTTAATGATTTTTATGCTTTTTTTTATTTTTTCATCTGTATAATATTTTTCATATTGGTAGCATTTCTGAGACAATGGTTCTTTCTCATTGGTAGATAGATTTGTGTCCAGTACGAAGATAATTTTTGTTAAATCTCCTAAGAATTAAGTTGTTTAGATCAACAGCACCTAATATCTGACTTCTTCCTGCACCAGTGTTAATCGATGGGGAACATGGATCGATGCAGTTTTATATTATGCTGAGCACATAGAAATAGCCGAAGAGGTTGTTAATTCATTGGACTTGAAAGATGCTTCATCAATAGAAGCTGCAAAATATTTTGTCAGGCACTGGGTTAAAAGAGGATCTTGGTTTCATACCTGCCCATTTTTCTTTCTTACAAACAGTCATAACGGCATTGGAAGCTGTAGGATCTCCTTTGCATGAATCACTGTCTTTGAAAAAACAATACCTATGTGATCGGTTCCTGGTAGCATAGGACGAAAAGTGAAAGAGAAAGTGAATTATGTTATTTCAAAAAATTCTGGTTATAAATAGATGTGCGGTATTCGAGACATCCTCAAAAGAAAACCATGTCTCAAGAGACTTGACTCTCTCTGTCTCTCTCTGTTGAAGCAGTTCCCTTCGATATCTTCTTTTTGATGATTATGTCGGAGAGTACGGGATTCAGGGGGGAATGGAGAAACAAACAACACTAGTTTTTCATTAATTACTACATATATATATCAACTTCACTATTTACATTCATCACTGCTTACATCCGCTCCTTCCACTTTCATTGCTCAAGCTTAACTGAACTCTTTGTTCCAGTCGACTGACCGGGCAAGTGCCTCTTGGCTAGTCGAACAGCTGACAGGTCATTAACCCCGCCTAGGTTGAATGTAGTGGTATTTAATACTGTTTCAAGTGCTCCGTCATAAAAAGATTAACCTGCCAGAGAGGTTGCAGTGTTCATCTTTTCATGACTATGTCCTCCGTAATACATTTTATACATATTTAGTAAATTACAGTTATTTTGAACATTATATAAATACAATTATAATCAAGATTACACTAAGTGATATGAATACAAGTAATATGTATAGTGTTGGGTCGTGATTAACAAGCCTTTGTCCAACCTTAAGCTGCATATCTTATGATAAATCTCGATTGGAACTGAAATATCCCTAATAGTCGCCTTAATTGCTTCGGGCTTTTAGGGGGGGGGGGGGGGGGGAATCTTCTCAATTGCGGCGATTCTGGCTTGGTTAGGTGTTATCCCCTTTTCCGATATGACATATCCAAGGAATTCTACTTCTTTTACTAGGAACTTCGTCTTCGAGATGTTAAGCGTCATATATATATATATATGTTTTGGCTGTTAACCTGGCATAACAATGGATTTCTTATACTCTCACTTTGAATAGTGTTTCTTGTCGGTTTAGGGATCACTTACACACGATTCTTTATCTTTTCCTTTCTTTCGACCGAACGGTGTCTAATAATGATGTTCAACCGCACTGCACAATTTTTCTTTGCACTTATCAACCATTGGTTCACTGACACTTTGAAAACTATTTGCATAATTGAATAGGTTCACTTTCTTTCTTAATTGTAATATACATGAATATGTTTACTGTCCCGTTTACCAACAAGCAAGTATGAACAGTCTTTAATAATCACTGTTTATTTAATTGTGATCATCATTGATCGGAATATTGTTATTATTATCATTATTGTTCTTGATGCGCCAACATTTAGGGGTCTCCAAGAATTAACGTAGATTCCTTTTTCTTTTATCTCTCTCTCTCTCTCTCTTTTTTTTTTTTTTTTTTTTTTTTTTATAGGATTCTGGCAATGGTATTTGGCCTTCTTTAGCTAATAGGCATATTGTAAGGTCGGAGGAGTTGCTTGTGGAATCTGCCTATGCCTTTTGCTTCCTTTTCGTCGAATAGTTCGTAGGTATCGGTGCCGAATTTTGCCGTGGCTGATACCGGTCCTCGGTAAATTAATTCCATCCTGTGGTATCTTTTGTTTAAAGCGCTAGATTTGGCATAGTCTCTCACTAACACCTTATCACCTATATTTATTTTCCATTTTCTTCGCCTTTTTCGTTGGTGTTGTACCTTGCGCTTTTCTGCTTGGGACCTGAGACGTTCTACCACCCTTTTATACATTTCCAGTCCGGAGTGATCTTCCTCTCGTGCTTTCTCAATCGGCGGTGGGATGTTGCTCATTTCTAAGCTGATAGGTTTTCCCTCCATCAGCTCAATGGGTTTAAATTTCGTTACTGGGTGCACGGAGTAATTAATCAGGTTTTCAATCTGATGACAACAATCAACCCACTTGCTGTGCTTTTTATGGCTGAGTATACGAAAGAATAGCGAGATATCACGAATTGCTCTCTCGCAGGGGTTAGCTTGTGGATGATATCTCGAACAATGGTATATCTTGATATCGTTGGCTTTCAAGGTTTCTGTAAACCTTTTCCCAGTGAACATGGTGGCGTTGTCAGTCAGAACTGCTTTCATCCTGCCGTATTTAGGGATGTAATCTTTCAAGATCTTCCTCAAACAGGTTTCACTGTTTATCTTCTTCACAGGGTAAATTTTTATGAGTTTGGAAAATGTATCCATCATTACGATAATGTATTTACACCCGAATCTTCCGGTGGGCATCTCACCATGACAATCTATCGCTACCAGCTCGTTTGGTTTATTTCTTATGACTGCGTTGGTATCGAAGTCGTATTGCACGTTGAGCGGCTTGGCTTTTTGACAGAGGATGCACGTGGAAGTTATTTTTCGGACTTTGTGCTGGATTCTCTGTAGGTAAAAATTATCGAGGATGGTCAGTGATCGTTCAGTTCCAGCGTGTGCCAATGCCGTGTGGTATGCATTGATTAATTCGTTTTCCATGCGCTCTGGTATATAACATTTCCATTTTTGTATGTCTTTACCGTGTAACTTATACAGTATCCCATTTCTAACGCCAATAGTGCCTTTAATTTCATCATTGATTTCCGGCGCCTTTTCTATCAGTTTAGCGAGCTTTCCGTCCTCTCGTTGTTTTCTCCCTATTTCTTTCAAACTCCTTGCAAGATCTTTATTCATCGGAATTTCCATCCTCATCAGTATCACTTCTTTGTGTGGGCGCTCTATACTTTCAGGGATTTGAGGATTGTGATTTAGTCTAGACAGCAGGTCACTGAATATGTTGTCTTTTCCTGGGATGTGATGTATCTCCACGTCGTGAGATAATATTTCGTGAATATATCGGGAAATTTTGGTGCTGGTGAGCTTGCACGATTTAATGAAAGAAAGGGTCACATGGTCGGTATAAATGGTGATCTTGCGGTTATAAATGTACTGTCTGAATTTTTGCAACGAATAGTATAACGCAGCTATCTCTAATTCTGTAGCGCAAGAGTTCTTTTCTACGTCGGTTAATCCTCTGCATGCCGTAGCGATGATGTGCGTTTCTCCATCACTTGACATTTGTGATAATACTGCCCCGTAGGCCACATTCGATGCGTCTACGTGAATCTGATAAGGGAGGTCGTCCTTTGGCCGTTCTAATAAGATTGCATTTGCGAATAGTTTCTTCACATTTTCAAAGGCAGCTTGTTGATGTTCTTCCCATATCCATTTCCTTCCTTTCTTTAAGAGCTCTCGCAGGGGTGCTAATTCTGCTGCATATCTTATGATAAATCTCGATTGGAACTGAAATATCCCTAATAGTCGCCTTAATTGCTTCGGGCTTTTAGGGGGGGGGGGGGGAATCTTCTCAATTGCGGCGATTCTGGCTTGGTTAGGTGTTATCCCCTTTTCCGATATGACATATCCAAGGAATTCTACTTCTTTTACTAGGAACTTCGTCTTCGAGATGTTAAGCGTCATGTTATTTTCAATTAGTTTATTCAATACGAAGTCTAGGTGCTTTAGATGGTCTTCGAAGTTTTCGTCGATAATAAGGAAATCGTCAACGTATTGGATGAGAAAATCCTTTGCGGTGTCCCCGAAGATGGCATTTATAGCTCTTAAGAATCCGCTCTGCGAAGTCAATAACCCGTATGGAACTCTTCGGAACCGATACAATACTCCTTCGTGTAGAAAGCTAGAATACTTTCTTACATCCTCCTCCAGTTCCACTTGCCAATAGGCGGAGATTAAGTCAAGATTCGAAAAATATTTTCCCTTATTGATTTTCGTTAGTAAAGTTTCTATGCTCTCTGTTCTGAAGTGATCAGGTATGGTATGGGCATTTACTTTTCTTGCATCTATGGTCATTCGTAGACTGCCATCTTTCTTTTGAACCCAACATTTTCCATTAGCGTAGCAACTATGAGAGATCTCAATTATTCCATCACGCAATATTTTTGCAATCACTTCATTAGCTTTTTCTCTCAGTGCGATAGGTAAATCCCTACTCTTATGAGTGAAAGGTTTTAAGTTTTCGACTATGAAGGAGTGTCGGTATGCCGAACATAGTCCTGGTTTGTCTGAAAATGCACGTCGGTTCTTCAATAACACCCTGTATAGTTTATCCTTTCGATCTTGGTCAAGGTCACATGAGCACAAAATTTTCTCCCTGATAGCTGATTGGATGTCGTTGGCCTGTTTGTCCTTCGGGTATGAAAGTGTACAGTGCTTCTTTTCATAAATATTTTCGATTTTTTGCAGCCCGATGCTAGCCTGGATGTAATGTTTTCTTTCTTCATCACAAGATTCGTACTTATTATTATATTCCTCCATTTCTGACTCATTATCATGTTTGTATATTACCTCAACTAAGCTTTGGCTCTTGTTAACTTCTATATGCTGTACAAAAAATGTCTCTTGGCTTAAAGCAATTTCTCCCGGCGTTTTCTCAATAGTGTGATCGTCTTCCTTTCTTACAAATGGAATATTTATTCTTTGATCGTCTCTCCCTATGCTCAGGTTTCTGTTTACAAAATCTAGTTTTGCTTTCATGGTGTATAGCACGTCACAGCCTAGTAAGAAGTCACAGATTAGGTTTGGTATTACAAGGAATATTATTTCAGCGTCTCCACTACCTATAGTGAGTGGAATCATTATTTGTGTTCGAACTCTTTGTACGCTCTTCCCTACTGCTACACGACAAATCACGTTCTTTACGGGTTTTAATTTTCGTTGCAATAGATGGTGGTAAATTTTTAAACTGCAGACGCTCAAGCTAGCCCCGGTATCTATTGTTAAGTTGTAAGATTCGCCAGCTATAATAGCTGTTATTCTGGGAGATTCTGCGATTTCTGTGTCGGTCATATGTTGGAAGGTTGCTACTGTGTTTTCTATCTTTCGTCCATTGGTAGGCTCGGTTATCCATGCGATGTTGGATTCTTGACCTCTGCTTATGACAGCCTCGTTAGAATCCAAAATAAGACCGCTTATCAGTTTTCCTGTTCAGCTCTACTCGAGTTTATCTGGCCTGAGTTTATATTTTGGTGGTGGTCGGTTCCATTTCCATTTTCAGTTATTTGGGGTTCGTATCCTCTCCTCTCCGAATGACCTGGTGAACTATTTCTGTCTGTTCGGTATCGACTTGTCGGATTCGTCGTCAGATCGGCTTCCGTTCCGGCGATAATCTTCTTGGGCCCTGTTTCGCCAATGATAACCTCTAGCTCTTCCTCGATATTGAAAGTTTCGATGTCGGGGGCTCGATCGGATAAAGTTAATGTGATGTTCATGGCTATTTCGATTGTTCCCGTGGTAATTTTCGTGCCCTCTACTCCAATTATTAGAGTTGGGTATCTCGGGTTCGTATCTCTCTCGGGTATTTTGATATCTGCGTCCCCGATTGAAGTTTATGTCATTTCGAACTCCGGACCTCTGGTAATTTTCCCATCTGTGAAACGTTGGTTCATCCCTGTTGAAATTGTTGGCCTGTGCGGCGTTCCCTGGGCTATAATGGAAGTCATGGCCGTTAGTTTCGAATGCCGATATTAATTCAATTATTTCCGTTAAATTCTTGGGTTTGGCTACTATTAGATAGTTTATTTGTCCCGGAAAATGCTGGATGATTAGATTTATGAAATCTGTCTCTCTGACGGGCAGTTCAATTAGTTTGCTCCGTTGGGCCCACAGTAATAAGTAATCCACCATTGTTTGACCGTTACGGATATCGTATCTGCTATTGTTGAGAGAGGTTCTGATGTGATTTTGGGCGGTCGGACTCCAGTATCGGTTTAAAAATGCATTCTTGAAATATTGGTAATCCTGGTCTTCCCCTAGTGTTAATCTCAGCCAATTAAGGGATCGATTGCGTAAACCTTTTTTAACAACGAGCATTATAGGTGATAAACATAAGCCTCCCGTGATGACGTCACTAACGTAATATCTTTCCATATACAGGCCTGTTAGATAAAGATGGCCTTGGCTAGTGGGCTGGAAGTCGAAGAGTTACTAACCAGACACCCCTTTTATCTTGCAATAGACAAGTGGACTCGACCATGAACTACTGCGCAACATTACGACACACGCCACCTCTAAAAAATACCTCTGTACCTATTCAATTTTGACATCCCTGAGAAGGATATCTTTAGCAAGTTCCTTGAACCACCACCATAGGAGACCTCAGAGGAAACATCACCATCCACACCAGGGAGAACCACGTGGCCGAGCGGTTAGCGCGCTCGCCTACCACCTAGGCGGCCCGGGTTCGATCCCAGGGACCCGCATGTGGTATTCATTGTGGACGAAGCGGCGTCAGGGCGGGTTTTCTCCGGGTGCTCCGGTTTCCCCCGCCATCTCATTCCACCGGTGCTCCATCTTCATTCCATGTATCATCAGTGTCACCGCCTGCGGTGCCGTAGTAGTAAAAGCGGGCGTTAAACACTACAACAACAACAGGGAGAACCAGTCGATGTCTGGTTGATAATGGAGGAAAGTCAACCTCCGAAACATGTTCCAGTAAATTATAAGTATGTGTTGTGTAGTGTTATTGACTTACCTTTTTGGTTTAAATTGAATATTACAACACTGTTTTCAAGCTTCCAAGAAAGAAGATATGTACAGGAGTGCTTCCAGAACAGGTTTAAGCAAATGCAAAACTACATACAGTGAGGTGGCAAGCAATTTGACAAAGTGCAATAATCAGAATAATTTTAAAAAAATTATTATTGGTGTATCTCAAAACTTTCATAGACACCTTAATACCTTAAGGTCATACAGCCCATGGCAGGTAGCTAATCTGAATGACTTAGCTTGTAATGGTACCGAATGTACTTATTCTTTCTTTTATTTACTGGAGTAGGTGTTCGCATTGTGATATCAGCTTCACTTTTGGTTTCTCTTCTTTCCCTCTCCTTTCTTTTCAACTACGAACAGCACAACATGGCCATGCTTCAATATGTTCAGACTCACTTTTACTCCCGTTAGCATACACTAGTCACTGAAACCTAACACAGCCAGTCTTAAATCATTTATTCTTTACATGAGGTCACACTGTGTATTTTTACTTTATGAAGAAAACAAATGGTGTGACAATCATGCAATGAAATTTGGTATTAAGAATATCACCCTCAGCAAAATCAAATGGACTCCAGTTTGTTTCAGCAAAACAAAACAAATTAAACTGCAAAAGATATAATATAATATAAATAACAATATTAAAATTAAATTTATCCAGTGTGCAAACTGTGCACTACTTCAATATTCTAACATACAGATTTTCGATAAACTAAAACATCACATACAACTCAAACTTAACATCATTTCCAAATCTTGAAAAACAAACATGAGGTCTTATTTGGGAATTAATTGAAGAACATTCACAAAATTTTATTTTAGAATCATATAGATAAAATTTTAATAATTTCAACTCATTTTATACATATATGCTTTCTAGAACAGATATTCACTCTTAACACTATTACAATATCAGTTCTTCTGTGTACAACCATGAGGCACAGACATATCACAGAAAAATCTTTGTAATACAGCAGAAATAACCTGCAGCATTACATGCATATAACCTGGAATTAGTTTTGTTTTATTTGGAAATAACACTAATATATTTCCTAAGATTTTGTCCTGTTTGTTGTAATTCAATACTCATATTTGTAGTTCATCTTGCATCTTCTGCTAGTTACAAATTGGAATTAAAGGAATCAGTGCTATTGCAATGAAAACAACCTGGTCAATAAGAGCACTGTTCATTGGAGAAGGAATATAGATGTCCCTAATTTAACTGATTATAATACTGCTGCTAGTTTACAAGAGACTAATAAACTTTTCCTGTATAATTTTTTTCCTTTCCTTTTAAACAAGTGTTTTGTCATTAAAAGTTTCCATGACATTGTAATTTTCATTGGGGACCTACTATATTCCTAAGCTTTTTTTTCCCTTCAAGTTAACTTTCTTTAATCAAGCATAACATAGGCAATGAATGCATGAAATAGGTGAAATGATGATTAACCCTTCCTGAGCAGACGTGTTTTACAACCCCGAGCAGAAGGTAATTTTATAAAAATATTAAACTCAGTAAAATACAACTAAAAGTACATAGAACGAGTTTTTTAATTCAACAGAATGATGAGGGATGGATTTCACCGATGGAATTACAATGGATATGTTTTCCGTTGAATTGAAGAACAGTTTGATTCATGCAATATGGTCAACATGCTACAAACGAAATCTTGATTTATTATAGTGACATTGCATACTGTTTATCTCCTGTTTCCACATGATTTGTGTGTTAATTTAATCACTAAAATCATGCAAGCTGCAGCTTCTATTTTCAATCAGATATCTCAATAACAATCCATAATAAATAAAATTTATTGCAATTCATTATTCAACGTATATATTACTGCACTTTGACTTGAAATTTTAACTATCTACAAATATTTCTTAATTTTAATTTATGTCCAATGAAATAAAAATGTCTTTAAACAACAAACTTGTATGCAGTAAAATGCCTGACTGCCAATAATTTAGTTGGTTATGGGACCACCCAACAGTCTCTCAGTGACGACGGAGCTGATGATAAGTGCTGCATGCAGCGATGAGTTAAAGAATGATGCAATGAATTTTTAATGGATGTGCATGAGCATGTGCTGAATACAAAATCAAGCTCACAATCAAGCTCAAATGTGTTAAAAAGGATTGGTTTTCATTGAACCATTGTCGTCTTTCAGGAGTGAAGTTTTTGTTCATTTGTATAAAAATGTTGCTACAAAAATGGCATAACCATTTTGTATCATATCCGGTGTTGTATCACATAGTTTGCACATATACTCCCAAACAAACAAGGAACTGTTCCGGAACCAAATAGTCACATAATGATATGCAACATTTTCATTTGTAATAAAAATGGTAATGATAATGAACAATTTTGATAGAATGTGAGTTTACACCTAGCTAGAGCAGGATATCTAAATATGTATAAACGATTTTGAAATTTATTCTTCTATATAGCGTTCCACTCTTAGAAGACAGTATGGAGTTAAATGGGACATCTCTGTCTCTATCTAGCGCATACAAGTTGCCATTAGCCGCGTCCTTTTCTACCCTCGCGCTGTTGCCAGATTACTAATAGCATGGTATAAATATTCATTTGTTATAAATTTCAGGTTTGAACACATTATCCTATGCAGAATTTTTTTCTCTATCAGGTTATATCCTTTTCAGAGTCATACATTTCTATAGGCCCAAGTTTCTTCAGAAAACGTTTTTTTCAATCAAAGTCTGATATTTGCTGTTTCTATACTCATCACGCACTAACTAACAAACTAACTGCTAGAATGCATCTATAATTTTTTCTTAGGTAGAGTAAACCATAGTGCTACTACCTGCCTACTTTGAATTCTCTATGTTTACCCAGTTAAGTGTTATAATTTTTTAAATTAAATGTTTTCGGAAAATTTTATATCTGTGCACTGCAAAAGTTACGCAGTGTGAAACTTTTTTGTTATTGAGTTTACATCAGGGAACCAGTGAGAACAAATGTTGAGGAAGGTTGGAGAAAGTTTTTAAAATAAACCAAAAGGCAGTAACCTCTTTCTTTTATCCAGTAAGGCAAACAAAAGGTATTCATCTATTCAGCGTCAGGCCTGACACAGAAGATAGTATAAGGAGCAGCACTAACATTAGTTCGAAAGAAGCCGTGTTTGTAACTGTGAGCTGTTATTGCGTTATTTGTTTAATATTTTTGTAAATATTTGTAGTTATGGAGGGGGAAACTAGGAAGAGACGACATGTTGGTAAATTAAGAAGTAAGGAACGCCAAATAATTATGAATGTGTTAGATTATTTTTGAAGTAAAATGCGTGTAAGTAAGGCGGTAAAAGAAACAGCTAAGGCTATCGGGTGTTCAGAAGCAGTAGTGTGTATGATTAAAAAGGAACTAATCAAAGGACCTCTAAGAACGCCATCGAAAAAGAAAGCAAAAAGGGCGGGACTACACAAAACGCTAGGTTAACGCAATATGATTGAATAGTGCAACATGAAGTGCGGCGAATTGTTCATTCTTTACAGTTTGCAAATATTCAACCCACGCTGAATATAATTTTGTCACAGTTCAACAGTGATGAGACCCTACCAAATTTCTCAAGGGCCACTCTGATTTGGGGTTCGAATATGAAAGAAAGGGTAACAAGTGCATATTAATAGAAAGAGACGATATCATCAGATAGCGACATAAATATCTAAAAAACATAAAAAGGTTTAGGGACCAGGGGAAATCAATTGTTTATACAGACGAGTCATTTGTAAATTTAGGTCATACAGTAACAAAGGCGTCCAGGGATACCAAAGTTAAAAGTGCCCGTCTCGTCAAGCAGCAATTGAAGGACTAAGTACAGGACTCAGGCCACCTCGAGTCGCTCGCGGAGAAAGATTCGCAACTGGTACATGTTGCAACACTGCGCTCCATTTAACGTGTACTGTCTTTTAAGGGTGGAACGCGCTTTAGTTAAATATTATTTACATAGGAAAGTAAACAAATATTATAATGTTCAAGTATTTGTGCTCTTTTCCTAAAAATGTTCTTTGTTAGATATATTTTGTAACAGATATCTGGATGATGCTAGGAAATGCAGGTCATCTTAGTAATAATTTGCATAATTTTGTCATCAAAAATAGACAGAAAAATTTCATGGGAAGAGTATTCTCATCAAAATAAGAAAGAAGTATTGGTCCCTGCTGGATATTGTGCACTGATATAAAAGATGTGGGGTCAGGATTAAAATTATTTAGCTCTGCCCAGGATGGTGCAGTGCTCTCTGCAGCATCACCTGTGTCACTCTCACTCTCATATGCACTTCCACACGAATTCTTGCATCTATCATTTTCATCATCACCAAACACATCATCTGATAACCCTGTATCACTTTTTTCAACAAGCTTCAATTTCTTTGCTTATGAACTCTTTCTTTCTTGCCATTATGTTGAAAAATAAAACAAAATTTGGCTTACTACTTACAAACGTGGACTGCTTCTCAGTTCACTGATTAAAACTTTGAGAGGAACTGTAGATAAAGCAAAATAGGGGATTTACCAACTACCACCATCTAAAAGAACATTTCCTAGCATCTGCTGGCACCATATCTTCATTATTTAGCCAAGAAGAGCAGATCCCAATAGCTCTGTAACTGCAGACCCATATATCGGTTTTCACTCATGAGGCTCTTGACAGGTCACCCATATATGAGTTTTCGCTCACAAAGGGTACTTTAACCCTCGCATTTGTCTAACTTATGCTAACCAAGATAAAAACTCTGAACCTCCTGAATGTGAAGCAAAGTGAGCAAAAAGTAATTCTTCAGGAATTAAGAAAAATGCTTAAATGTTACATCGCAAAACTAAGGTCTAATATTTTAACCAGAAATTAAACTTCATAAAGGTGACCCTTTAGAGTACTTTACTTCCCAGGACAAGGTTAGTGATACAACAATATCAAATATCATATTGCAAATTACTTCAGATTATAATGGGTTATCAACAAGTTCCTCCACAGAGGAACGTACCGCTCAAGATAATTTGATATCTTGTTTATCTATATTACCTTCATGAATTACATACGTGAATCTATCATGTACTATATTTTGTGGAACATTAAAAACTTACCATAGGCTTGCAGCAACCAGTGCTGCCACTGGAATTTCTGTCTCTAGTGGAATTTTGGCTACACGAGACTGTGGAGTGACTTCTCGATAACCCTGTATAAATGCTTAAGAATTTAATTACAGGTTACTAAGGACATTTCTGCCTCTTTCAATGAATTCCTTAGCAGTTTACAAGTGGACATCTACATTCCTTGCACCCTGTTTACAAAATGCTCAGAAGTTTTAAGAGAAAAAGGTAAAAGAGTTATTTCCCTTTTTACCCCTTTCTCTACCTGGTTATAAACAAAAATTTATAAAAGTTTTCCAAGATGTAAAGAGGGCAGTGTACAAATATCTTCTGAAATTAGGTCATATCCTATTGTAACAGAGGAAAAAATAGTTCCTTCACTTTGTTATGAAATTAAATTTTCTAGTATTTCCATAATTAAAAAAATGCCCTCTCAACCAAAGTGTTCAACACTACAGAGGGTTGTTCCAGATCTGGCAGCAAATTGCGAATGTGATTGCTGCGTTTCCACATTCGCAGTAAGATCAAGCGGTTGTGAGACAAACTGCCTTCATAGCAGTAGAACATGTGTAGTCTCATTATGCCTAAGCAAATTAAATCATACTGGGAAGGCTACATTACTGCCTTTTCCGATGCACAGTATAGTTATTCTGCTATTATTGAAACATGCAAGAAGCAAATTTTGTTGTGTCAAAGTACGACATTAGCTCTGTGTTGAATAAAAAGGAAAAGAGTCACATGGGATTAATTCCAAAATGAAGAAAACAGGCAAACCCATGGCCTGCTACACGCTCTCCAGAGGTGATAAGGAAGATCAAGGCCCTCATCTCTGGCAGTAATCCAGCCACGTAATGGACCATTGCTAACAAATTGGGAATATTCCTCAAAACTGTTAACACCATTATAAACAAAGATTTAAATATGGAGAAGCATCACAAAGTTTGAATTCATAAGTTGTTGCCAAGTCACATCTCAGAACATCACACCAACAGAAGACATTCTATGAGAAGCACCTGGAAGGAGAAAAATGGAAATATGTGGTTACATTAGATGAGGCATATGTGTAGCT
This sequence comes from Tenodera sinensis, assembly GCA_030765045.1. Taxonomy (NCBI): domain Eukaryota; kingdom Metazoa; phylum Arthropoda; class Insecta; order Mantodea; family Mantidae; genus Tenodera; species Tenodera sinensis. Next base: position 33,354,567 of record CM060966.1, on the reverse strand, counting down.
TAGTGACTACAACACCCGTGCAATTTAGTACTAACTAAGGGGTGGAAAAAGTTTCAAAAATGGTATGCAGAATACAGGGATCCCTCAAAGGGATTTATGGTCATTCCTGGTTACTGAAATAATGGGGAACTGATAATTGGTAGACTTGCTGAAAAGGGCAAAATCAGTTCCAAGTACTATCAGGATGAAGTTCTCACCCCAATTTACCACACTGAAATCCTGGCTCTCTATGGGAGAGAACATAACAAAGTTTGTGTGCACCAAGTCTGGTAACACTTCTGTTTTGACACTGACATTCTTGCAAAGAATGCAGTCGGAAACAAGAGTAAATGCTATTCCATTCAGGAACATTCCAGTAAAACCTCCTAATGCCTTTCCGATAGAGTTTTGCACCTTTGGACTCTTCGAAAGGGCATTGTGAAGTAGGCGCTCTCAAACATTTGTTGGCCTTTGGAAAGCCTATTAAGAGGAGTGGGAACTTCTGGACATGATTGCACGAGAGCCTTCTCCAGTGGAAACTGACATGCACAGTGATTGCTCAGACGAAAGGACAACAAACAGAGCATCATCAGCAGTGGAGACATGGCTTTTCTTAAGGTGGAACAAAGTCGAACTCTTTACCAGAGATAGGAAACAACCCTCAGTACTTACTATTGTAAGTGATTTCATATTCATTTATTGCAGAAGGATGTAATTTGGGCCAATTATTGTGTATTTTTTTAACCCCAACACAACACCTGAGTAAGATGTACACATCCCATGTGTACCACATGAGTCCAGACCAGCTTCATTCTTCTTTCACTATTGCAACCATCCCAACTTCAGTTTCATTTAATGGACACTTCTTACTGCAGAGCTCTACGCCTAAGAGCATCCATATCCTTGGTTACTGTTAGCACACAACCAAACGACACTTGCCAGATTTGCTTCACCTCTTCTTCCTCCTCTCCTCTCCTTTTTTCTCTGTTTGCCCATCCATAACTTTTACACTCTTTCTTATAAGCAATTATACATTCTCTTTAAATCTTCATTGGAACAGCATTAAACAAACTATTAAGTTAAACTTAAGCTTTCAATTTTTTACATTAAGTTCTTGTTTCTTGATCAGTTATAAAGAATGAAAGATAAAACATGTGTACTTTTAAAGAACCACATTTCTTTTACGAAATAGAGAATATATTGCTTCCTTTCGCTAACACTGTACCAAATTTAATGAGCATACCTTTTTTCAATTTGCAATCAACGTCATCTAATAAAAACAAATGAGTGTTAGGTCAAAATCGAGTGTTATCGGGCATTTTCACAAAATAAGCCACTTTATCTTGAGGCACCCTGTAGTTATGTAACCATCGACTGCCTTTGCGCAAACTACTGTCAATTCCATCCTTCCACACTCCTGCTGGAAGATACACTTCGCGTTCATTTGTATGTGGATACAACACAGGAGCTACAATAAGCTCTTCACCCACTGAAAATTCATCCACTACTAGATGGCAGGCTGGATCACCAGGATCTAGCAGCCACAGTGGTCGGATGATTGGCGTGCCTGAGTCGAGAGCTTCCTGTACATACTTCTTCAGCAGCGGGTTTACCTTAAACATTCAATTCATATTTCATTAGGAGACAAAAACCAACATGTGAAGTATGTAAAAAATATTTAATATTTGCAATTATCAACCACAGTGCACACTCTTACTCAGTCAGTTTGAATGAATGTAACGCATACATACGCATTTATCTGTACCAGGTAGGACCAATCATAGGGACTATAAAATAAGTATGTTCATAAAACACAAGAGTGATCTATGTGCAAGTATTTGTCATTAAGATGTGCAAATTATTTATTTTGTGAAACAAAGTACAGAAAGCAATGTTTTTATGAAACTGTGTATTCCCCGCTGAAATTTGTAACGGAGTTGGGAAACCACTTGTAACAGAGTACGTTGGGTGCCACTTTTGTGACGGTTTCTTTTCTGTCACATGAAATGCCTTGCTAGCTCATCCGGTGCAGTAGCTGCCACTCCGCTGTGTGCCGCTGCATTGATCTTGATTGGGATTAGGTAGGCATGAGTAGGATATTTCTCAGGCACGAGGTTAGATGACAAACACAGCAGAGACGTTTTCTGATTTTATTCTCCCCCACGTCACTGCCTCGAAGTGCCGACCTGAGCGAGTTTCTGGTATTGCGTTTTAAGATCGCTATTTACTTCTCCTTACGCTAATCACTGTCGCCTTTCACACATCGACGTTTTTGGCAAGAAACTATCATATTCGTGATACAGGTTCACCCTCGTAGCGACATCGCAACAAACAGAGAGTCAGTCCCGTTCTCTTCCAATTTTTTCCTATTTATGTATCTCACCCCCGCACTTTCTCTCTAGTCCCGTTATGGGGGAGGGGTGTATTTTCCCCAGCTGTGTCCTTGGACTTTAGGCAAAACGTCCCTCGGCGCGAGATGACAAAAGATGTTTGTCCTCTGGCCTTCAGAAATGTGCTCAGGTCAACATACTTTCAAGAGGGAGCTTCTTTACACAGTTTATAATAAAAATTATACTTATACCTAAAAGTCTTATATTTACATTCTGATTCTAAAATAACAAATATATATACATAGAAGTTCCCGTCTCAAATGCGCCGGACTTTGTAACAAGAAAAACAGGAATAACTTTGAGAGATTTCTCCGTTTTTCTGGTTATCAAGTTCTTTTTCCTCCTAAGTTCAGACTTCAGCTTCACTTACACATGAGAATTTCCACTTCCTCGTAGCATCCCTTTACTTTCAAGTAGCTACCTGTCTTGGACTTTCACTTTCCTCCCTTACACTATCACACATATAGGTCACTGACACAGGTTCTTCTTGTCTACCTGGCCAACGTAAACACAAGGGTTCAATGTCTTCCAGGGTCCCTCAATTCTTAACCAGTATGTTTCACATAATGACATTTTGTACTGCCAATCTAATCACACTTACGAGCTACCGATTTTACACTTATTTCTACCTATCTTCACCTATATCCTTCCAAGTTTACCATTGTTCCTTCATCTGTCTTTTTAAACTCATATACCGCTTCACACGTATTTTAAAACCATTATTAATTTTTTTTTTTCAAATGTTGCTCGTTACTGTTTCCCGCATCTTTGGTCTCCCTTTGATACGTAATTAGACCTCTGACACCATTTATTCTGTATTTCCATATCTCTCGAATTGATAGGCTGACTCGCGCGTATATTACCTCGAATACTTATTCTTTATGTGCTTTTGCATGCTCCCTCCTTTATTTATTTTTATATATATATAGTTTTTTTTTCGGTTCTGACATCATCCTGAAGATACTGTCACCGCGCCCGCCGCATCTGATTGCCTACACTGGGGACCCAGCCAGTCGCCTACCTGGCCTAACGACCAGCCTTGAGGAGGGAGCAGTGTCGCCCATCGCATTATTGTCGGCACTACCGCAAAGGAGCCGAAGGGAAGAGACAGAGAATGGCCGCATTGTTGGGGCGCTTGCCGAAAGAGAGAAAGGGATAGAGACTTCTGGAATTTTCTGCTTTGTATTTCACCGCAATAATAACTGAACTTTCCTGAAGTTTCCAGAATAGGCCTGGGAGATATAAATAGCGGTAAAGTGTGAGAAGGGACAGTAGTTTTTGTGTTACGAATTCGGAGCCGTGCTGTTGGTGAATCGGAAAAGACTTTCTTGCTGTTGCAACGAGTGTACAAAGTTACTGTTTACGGAAACAAAAGTGTTGCTTTATCTCGACTACATCTGTCTTCTTTACTTTACACCCACCCAAAAGTCACAATGCGGACGTAATAGCTGCTTATGCCACTTTCCCCCTAGTTTACCGCTGTTCAGGTCCATAAGCAAGTACGTGTCAGTTCCGTATTCCTCTATTACCTTATACGGACCCTTGTATAAAAGTCCCATACGCTGGTTATATTTGTTTATGGCGCTAGAAAGTATCTTGTTTCTCACCAATACGAGATTGCCTTTGTGTAATTCCCACTTTTTCCTCTTTCTGGCCTTATGTTTTTCTTTACGTCTATTCTAACGACTCCACTTTGGTATTTCTACTTAACTTCCCGCTACAAAGGAGCATCTATTTAAAATTACCCTATTCTATCTTCCCCACTCAGTCATACAGTATATAATACCCTCTCATTCCTGCATACATTTATTTTCATGCATCTACAATTATAACTATTATATATATTGTTTTTACATATGATTTTTTTTAAAACTCTGACCTTTCGGCGACCTGCGTTGCTGGGTTGATTTAGTCATTCTCTGATGTTGATTGTCTCGCTTGTTGAAACAGCACCTTATGCGCCTTTCCTCCTAGATCTTGAGGCTGTTTCTTGGTGCTCATGATGTTCCTTGCAGTCGTCGTCTCCTTTTCGCATCCCCGGAGTCTACTGCTCTCCTTGCATTGAAGTTCACTCTCTTCCTACGCGTCGATTATATTCTCGCCGAGTCACCTGCTTCCATCGGCGATCCTCTGGCTGTCATCCTTTGTCAAGCTGCCACGTTGGGATGCCATTTGTAACGGGGTTGGGAAACCACTTGTAACAGAGTATGTTGGGTGCCACTTTTGTGACGGTTTCTTTTCTGTCACATGAAATGCCTTGCTAGCTCATCCAGTGCAGTAGCTGCCACTCCGCTGTGCGCCGCTGCATTGATCTTGATTGGGATTAGGTAGGCATGAGTAGGATATTTCTCAGGCGCGAGGTTAGATGACAAACACAGCACAGACGTTTTCTGATTTTATTCTCCCCCACGTCACTGTCTCGAAGTGCCGACCTGAGCGAGTTTCTGGTATTGTGTTTTAAGATCGCTATTTACTTCTCCTTACGCTAATCACTGTCGCCTTTCACACATCGACGTTTTTGGCGAGAAACTATCATATTCGTGATACAGGTTCACCCTCGTAGCGACATCGCAACAAACAGACAGTCAGTCCCGTTCTCTTCCAATTTTTTCCTATTTATGTAGCTCACCCCCGCACTTTCTCTCTAGTCCCGTTGTGGAGGAGGGGTGTATTTTCCCCAGCTGTGTCCTTGGACATTAGGCAAAACGTCCCTTGGCGCGAGATGACAAAAGATGTTTGTCCTCTGGCCTTCAGAAATGTGCTCAGGTCAATATACTTTCAAGAGGGAGCTTCTTTACACAGTTTATAATACAAATTATACTTATACCTAAAAGTCTTATATTTACATTCTGATTCTAAAATTACAAATATATATACATAGAAGTTCCCGTCTCAAATTTAAATGGATATTCATTAACACATGGATGGACTTTATGATATAAATGATTTGAAGTTCCCAGCTACAGAAAGACTGAGAATACTAATACAGTTAATTTATGTTCACTTTGATAGATGTATTTTATTGTGAATTTTATTTCTAAATTTTGCTAAGGCATAGGATGGGGGTGTAGCGTCAATGGATGTGAGAGATGTATTACATGTCATTTTCCCCAAATTGATTGCCAAATTGGTGCTAATTATAATTTTGTGATACATAATCACGAAAAATTAAGCTTTCCTTAACATTATGACTTGAATTTGTGCCACTTTGCAGCAGTCTGTTTTGAAACAAAGCTTGGATCAACGGCATCTATCATCAGCTGCAGGAAACTGGTACTGTGCACTTGACCCATGGGATGTGATGTGTTAATGTATATCTCGTGTTAAGAATCACGCTGACATTATTATATTTATAGTTGTGAATAGGGAGTAATTTGCAATTTATTTTGCTTCTTGTATGTGTGCTCTTCAATTGTGGACATTTGAACATGGTTTGAACACTTGATTATTGAATATTAAAGCAAATGCAAGGCTACTTAAGAAATGAAGCAGACACAGGAAAGCAAATGTGCTTGTGTGAAACACAGTCACAGATCCTGTAAAAGATGCTGAAGGGTAAATTGTGATTATTAGTTCATTCAGCAAATGTTAATACTGCTACCTACCGTTTTAAGACGCAATGCTGTTAATACTTTTGCCATTTCTAACACCCTCTCATCTCCATACTTGCTGGGTAAGTGTGTGTAGCGTATCACAGGCAAAAAAGTAGCTAACTGCAGCCAGCGTACATACAATTCCTTGTCTGGAAGGTGTACAGTTCCATTCAGTGTTGAGTTGATATGCGAGTGATGGTTTGTCTCTGCATTTGAAGGCTGATAGTCTCCACCCACAGCCCCAGGCATCACAAATGGATATCCTGTAATTCCATAAGTCAATACTGTTGGAATTATTGTCTGCATTGATTCCCAAGTGGATGCAAATGGAGGCAGAGACACAAATACAGGAGCACGAGGACGTGTGATTGCACTTGATACACCAACCACACCTGCTGTGTGCAATATGCTCTCTGTAAACAGTGTGTGGTACTCATCTGGATTCACAAGCTGGTTCTCAAAGCGGTAATAATGAGGTATATCGTATGTTGTTCCCATATCCAAATAAAAGGCATCCACATGATATCTGTAACAATGTAAAACAGCTACGTAATATTTCTTTCATGAACTCCAATCAATAAGTGTGTACAGGATTTCTGAGCTACTGTTTCAAATTTTGCATTCAAATTACTAATGAAAAACAAAGTAATATTAATTTAGTAGTCTCAAGGGATCAATGTAGTTTAAAATACTGCAGAAGCTATTGAAAGGCATTGGATATGAAATTATGCATGAATATCTGTGACATAATTGAAAGAGAAAGGATTGCATAGCAAGAGAAATGGCTAAAAGAATAAAAATTACTAAGTAACTATATCTAGTGTGCGGAAGTAGAGATAAAAATGTACATCATTTAGTACACTGGCTAGAAACCAAAACATGTAGAGAAAAATTTGGTTTAAAGGTGTTTGGAAATAACAGAAGAGTTTCTGGAACAATTAACCAAATAGGAAAAGTAAAAGGGAAATGGTAGAAAAAAATTATTAGCCAAAGAAGAATGTCGGAAAAATAACAACAAACTGTAAGAAATGCCAGAAATAAACAGAAAAAGAGGTATGAGACATACAAAGACATAAGATTTTAACTACTTAGAATAAGACATAAAAGGCGACGCCATGGCCGAGTGGTTAGAGCATTTGCCTATCACCTATACGGCCCACATTCGATCCCAGGGACACGCATATGGTATTCATGGTGGACGAATTGGTGTCAGGGCGGTTTTTCTCTGGGTTCTCTGATTTCCCCCACCAATCATTCTACCAATTGCTCCATTATAATCTTTCCAATCGTCAATTTCGCCTGCATTTCATATCATCCTCTTTCTCACCAACATACCTGGTGACCACCCGCTTCTACGTCTTCATTCTATCTGGTCCATAGGTTCCTGTGCTCTCAAACAGGTGTCCGACTCTAGGTACTGGCTTGTAAGTCCTACATAAGGGAAGGGTAATCAGTAAGGAAGAAGAATAAGATATATATAAATAAGAGCTTTTAGCTTAATGGTTAGAGCAGCTGCACGTAAAGCGGAAGGTTTATGGTTCAAATGCTAGCTGTGGTATTGAATTTTTCAGTTCCGATTCTACCTCTCAAACATTGCCCATGCATGGCTTATGTGTTTAAAAACACCAGCATTAAGTTTGTTGGCACATATAAATAATCTACTATGCATATCTGTGAAATCATGCACTCTTATTAGTTGCTCTAATTTTAAAAGTTTAATTAGCAGAGAAAGATTCATACCTTTCAATTAAAGCACGCAGTTTGGCTTGCAACCAAGGTATAGTGTTATTGTTTGTTATATCTAACATTCCAGTGCTGGGTACTTCTTTGTAGCGGGTTAGTGCTGGGATGTGATGCGATGATCCACGTTCACTTACAAGAAGGTGTTTTTCAACTGCTTCTGCGAAGTTTACTGATTCAGTACTCACAAATGGTTGCAGCGTAAAGACAATACGAAATCCACGCCTGAAATAAATTATAATAAACAGTTCATTAGTTTCTACTTAGATTTATTGGAATCCCCACACTTTGTAATGTTAACAAGATACAATGTAATGTATTGAATGACACTACTAAAACTTCAAAAATTTAAGGAATTCATTCAACATGTACAAAATATCAAGAACAACACTCCGACATTAGATATACTTCTGCACAGATACATACTTCAATTGCAAAGTTGCATGACTTGTGCTTTGAACTGCTGCCACATGCATTATATTCACCAAATTTGGTTTTCAGTGACCTTTTCTGCTTCCCAAATCTGAAGAAATGGCTCACTGGACAAGATTACATCAAATCCACAGTTCGTAAGTCTCACAAACTCTAATTTTAGAGACTTGGACAATCATTTTACCAGAAGGTATAAAGAAGCACTGTTGGTCCAGGTGTAAAGAGCTGAAAGGTGACCATTTGAAAATGCCACAAAAACAAAAAATAGTTGGGTTGAAAAATCATTGTTTTCTTTCACAAGCCAAGAACATTCAAAACAACTCTTCTATACAGAGTGGAAGTACTTGATGAACCATATGTTAAGAACACATTCTACATGTGCCACTGACTAAGAATAAAGAGCTAATTGTTGCAGAAATGAAAGCACATCTTTTTCAGAACAAATTTCACCTGTCTTTTTCTCACAAGTCTAGAGTTTAACCGGGAATTAAAGGCTGGTTCACAACCATTCGATAACAGTAGCGATAGTGATTCCAAGAATGCCAAGCAAAATGGCACTCAATATTTTGGTTCACAACTACCCGGGAATGATAACGATAAGATACCAGAAAATGGAAGTGATATTGTGCATTGGGAATTCATTTGTTTCTAACTGACCAATGATATTTTTTCTAGCTTGTGACTAGAGAGAGACCTAGCAGCTGATTCATGGCATGGCCGGCTTGATTAATTTCAACAGTGAAAACTTATACGTACGATATGAATCTAACAGTAACGGTAACAAATAACTTAAAACTTAGCCAAGTTTTCTTTGCCGTTCCTGGGGCCCAGGAAAGCTTCCCATTGGTTGTGAACATTCCCATTTGAATACATGTATTTCAAATTTATCGTTCTGGTTATTGTTACCTCGGACCTAAGATGATAGAATATATAAAACATACAAATGGACCCCAATGAAACCAAGATTAAGGATCCATCCCAAAATTAGATGGTTAGATGATGTACTTGATGACATTAAGCATATCAAAATAAAAATTGGCCTGTTTGTGTACAAAATAGAAAAGTCTAGAAACAAATTGTTGAGAAGGCCAAAACCTTTATAACGTTGTAGTGCCTTAGTAAAAAGAAGGTTATTGTTACCGTTGTCAGTGATTGCAAACCCTTAAGACTGAAATGTTATGCTAAACCTGGCTTTCAACTTGGCTACACCACCAACGTGCCGGCAAACTGCAGTGTTAAGAATGAGGTAGGATATGAAAGTGATATTACTGCAAACAAGTGAACACAAGCAAATGACAGAAGTGTTTTAGAGGTGATAGTGACCTCACAGAGTGTCTTATCACTTGGAATTTATTATTTTCATTTAGTTAATTACATCAGATTACTCAGGTGTTAGATTCAATTAATAAACTAATTTTAAATGAAGTTTAACCGTGTGAAATAAATTTCACATTCCTTTCCTAGTATGCTAATGTGAAAGAGAGCTGGAGAAGGGCACAGATTGGTACTATCACCACAACAGAAGGAACCAAAACTTGAATGGTGGTCAAAGAATGAAAAGAAAACTGTTACACTGCTGTCCACATGTAGCACCACATTGCAAAGCTTCAAACGTCTTTTGTCAAATGAGCTTGTGTAGGAGTAGGGTTGGACACTAGCACAGCTTTTGTTTACATTAGAAATGAGCATGTGGCCATCTGTGTTTCCACCTCATCATAATCGCCGACAACCTGCTGGCCAACGAATACCCTGAGAACTTTAGAATCCATGCTTTTACCGAGCTAAGTCGAGGTAATGACGCAAGGAGGTGGACCGCATTTTCGTTACAAGTGGCATCTTTATTAATGTGGTGCTGGTATCCAGTAACATCTTACAGCATCCAATGGACACATCCAACGCGGGATAATTCAAAGATCAACAACCCTCAACCCATCAGTGGCTTGACAACTTAGTGTCATAATTCAGATTCAATCAATCCCTTAGTGCATCTGTTTCTGACATCTGTCCATTTGTTTTATCAAACAGAATATTCCCTCAACAAATGCATTGAACCCAGGAATACTAAATATTCTACAACTTTACTCATATACGTACATCCTTGGGAGAAACATTGGAAAAGAAATGAACCCATTTTTCAACATCAGTACCTTCACTCTTGCGGCTTTCAGCTAACTGTTCCTTTGTATCACAGAACTCCTCGTAAGCTTACCCGTAACCTTGTATATATTAGAAATGTAGCTTTCTTCTTCGTTTAAGGGTCTGCTTAGTTCAACGTCTACACTATAAATGAATATGTCCAACTTCCAGCTATATCAAATAAATACAAGGTTGAGAACATAACAATGAACAATGATGCTGCATATGCGTTCTTGCGGTACAGAATAGCCAACTGTATTTTATTGCTGTTACCAACATTTTCAAAATAAACATATGCTTAAACAGCAGTGCAATCTATAAGAACATTACTAATTGCATTTTGTGGTCAAAATTGATTTTGCTCCCCGAAAACTAGAACTCTTATGGGAGAGGAAAAAGAACCTAAAATGTAAGATTAACCCAAAAAATGTACAAACTACAGGAAAAACATAAGACCTGGCAGCCCTAATCTACAGTAATATCTACAGCTTACCTATGAATTATATTGATAGTATCCTCCATGGTAGGAAAACGTGAAACATCCAAAACAAAGTCACCCATATGAGGTTGCCAGAATTCACTTAACAACACATGTCCTTGCCTCAAAAAGCCCAAGGCTATCACATCTTCTGTGTAGTTATAAATTGCTGCTTCACTAAGCTGTGAGCCTGAGCTTGGTGATATCTGCCACACTGGTTCAGTAAGTAGCGAGTATATCACTTCCAGATCTTCCTTCTTTAATCCATCCCAAAGATTCTTCTCAGACAGAAAAGAGTGCAATGTCTTCATGTTACTTGATGTGCATATGGAGTAGTTTAGCTGAGGAAGTTGTGTTGAATGATAAACATATGCAAAATTGTCATGTTTAGCCTGAAGACAAAACATGTGAGAACCTCCAGAATTCACTGACACATACAATGGAGTGGCAGGATCCACTGACACTGTTATTCCTTGAGAGTTGATGAAGTAACGCTTTAAAACATTACCCCACTCATGCTCCTTGGTGTCACCTGTGATGAAGGGAGACAAGTTAACAGTGCCTCTCTCCATGGGCCATGCCATATCATGTGTTTGTCCACCACCATACCAATGACCATGACCATCTGACCAGTCGTAACAGTCCATAGGATGGAAGTCCTCATTTAGACTTTTCCATGTCATATGATAGCAACGCACAGATTCACTCTCCTTGTAGTTCATGTAAAGACGAGCTTTGTGCATCCATTCCATACACACTGACCCATCATGAAGCTGATCTCTAGGTAAGCAATGGTAGGAGCGATCACCACCCAATGTTATTCCAACATATCCAAACATAATTTCAAGTCCTGCATCACTGTAAACTCTCACTACTCGCTCCTCCTTGTTGAAACGAATTAGGTCAAAATAGGCTCTCTGTAAATTAAACAAGAACATAACAGCATTAAATGTATTATGAAAAGTATTACTAACCTACTTAAATTTTTAGTTTCTGAAATCTTAAATTATGTCACAAGCGTTCTTAAGCATATATGAGGATTACAATGAAATTCATGAGTAACAACTGTTTATGAACTGCCACCTGTGAGTTACAAAACACAAAGCACATTGTCATCATTTATAAATAAACCAGAGAGAAGACCATGATCAAGACATGACATTTTTAGCTTCCATCATCCAACCATTATTAGGTAATATTCCACCTTTCCAGACATCCATACCAAATTCATCAAGCATCTACCAGAGGGAAGAAGATGCCAATGCCATCAAATTACGAGAGATGATGGAAGCAAGAGCTTCCGAAGCATGTCCTGTTAATTTACAGTGTAAGTGAAGCAAATGTGATCCAAAATTTGACTACATAATTTTTATTTATTAAACAAGGGATTTTTAATACAGTAGGTTTACTACAAAACTTGGCCAGCAGGTGCATGGCCCACATACCAAACACGTACTGCATGACTGGCTGGCAGTCACACAGCCCGTTTCCCGGTCACACATGCATGAAAGTCAAATAAAATCTCAAATCACATTAAAAATTATCAGAATATCCTGATATTTTGTTTTAATTTTGTCTTGTGCAAGGTGACCATTCTAACCTTTCTCCAATTTTGTCTAATTTCTGTTCCAAAAGCACATGCCATTTCACCTTTCTTTTCCTATCACAAATTGAACACATCTCCTTGAATTTCTTTACAAGCAAACAAACGGTGTCTCTACTCGGAACACACATACCATGAAATTTAGTTTCAAATTGTCTGACAAAGATGATTCTTTCTTGAACTGCACACTGCAATTGATTCATTTTGAAAACACTTCAAGCAAGACTAAACACTCCTATGTTATCTATGTGTGAACTGGACTATACTCCATCCAGCCTTAGATCCACCCCTTGTATCCCTCCACGATAACCTGATGTTCATATCATCTGCGACTAACACAAACAAATGCCACATGGACTCATGCTTCATGTTTATGGTGCAGCATAGTGATATTTACTCGGGAGTTTCATGAATATCGCTGCTATCGTGTTACATTCAAGTAGTCTTTACCAGGGTTATCGTACTTCTTGAAAACTCACAGATAATCGCCAATGTTTAAGGTACTATATTTTATGGTGTGGTTCGGTTTCCAGTGTATCACAGTTAGTTGTTGACGACTTGTGTTTACATCAGATGTGGATCTAAGGGTGGAGCGATTATAGAACAAAACAGAACACCTACCTAAGAGAAGTAAGACTGACGCACGTGTGACGAATACCATGTATGCACAGGGAAATGTAGTGATGGTCACATGGGCCGTGCACCTGCTGGCTAACTTCTATAGTAAATGTACTGTAGCTTCGCTAACCTTTGTTGCTATCAAATATGTTTCACAGAGAATAACATGCTCAGTTATAACAAAGTTTAGTGAAGTTATGTAAGTATAAATTTGATCCAAATAATGTTCTATAATTTAAAGATAAAACATGTGACTTTGTTTACTGACACATCATCACCTGCATTTTATGTCAAATGGGACATGGTTCAAGAGCTCCATTGCTCCCATAATCATCCTGATGTTGACTGTTGGAGCATGGTGTCATCATGTTGGACACTGTTGCACTAATATTGTGTGCATCTTTTCAAGGAATTTCTTGCTGAGGTCGCTTGGAGGTAACTCAAAGCTGAACACCCAGCCTTTGTTATTCAAAATGATAATGTTCTACCAAACTGTTAGCTGTTACAGATACTTTTTAAAAGTATTAATGATCAATATTGTGGTTTTCTAGCCAAAAGTGAGCTGCTGCTACCAATTTTTCTTTCTTTCTTTCCTGGATTACCCTCCCCTTATGTAGGACTTACACCCCCTAGAACTTACAAGCCAGTGCCTAGGGTCAAACACCTGTCAGGGAACAGAGGGATCTCTGGACCAGACAGAGTGAAGACCTGGAAGCAGGTAGTCAGTCAAGCACCAGCTATGATAATGAAGAAGAGGATGACATGAAATGCAGGCGAAATGAATGATTGGAAAGGTGATAATGGAGCAATTGGTGGAATGAATGGCGGGGCAAACTGGAGAACCTGGAGATGAAATTTATATTAGAAAAATAAATAGGAAATTTAAAATAAGGAAAAATAAGGAAAAAGAAGCATCTCAAGAATCTCAAGTATACACAAGAAGAAAAATCAGCAGTAGCAGCTCACTTTTGGCTAGAAAACCACAAAAATGATCCTGAATTTGTACTTTCAAAAAGCATTTCAAACCTAAAACTACTAACAGTCTGGGAGACCATTCTCATTTTTAAAAACTAAGAGTGTCTTCAACTTTTGAGTTACTTCCAAGTGACAACTTGGCAAGAAATTCCTTGAAAAGACACCAGAGGAAGAGAAGAGGATACCTCTCTCCAGCAGTCAGCTCTCGGGTTGATCATGGGAGCAATTGAACCCTCAAGACATGTCCCATTTTACATAAGATGTAGACGACGTATTGCCAGTAAGCCAAGTCACATGTGATCTTTAAATTGATTTAATACATCACTCTATATAAAACTTCTGACAAGGGCCCTAATGACCTAGTTGTCGACGGGGCCGTAAACCCCACTACTCACTCACTCACTTCTGACAAATAAGTGTCCTATAAAATATAATTTTGCTTCACTAATTCCAGCTTTAACTCATATTTAAAATAACTGATTACTCACTCTTTCCTTACCAATATGTAGTCAGCTTATACAAAATGCTGATGGAGGCATAACAAGGTGCTTTCATAAACAGACAGGAGTTGCATTGCTTTGGAACACTTCTGTACCTTTGCTTTAATGCATCCATTCTAACATTGTTCCTTACCTGCAAAACTTGCTGATGATAGAAGACATATGCGAAGCCAACAAGAAACACAATTGCCAGGAAAAGAATTCCAACAAAGGCCTTAAGTTTGTATTCCTGTGGTCGTTTCTTCTTTAAAATTGCTGGCAGAGTTAGCTGTAAAAGAACAATAATAAACTGTAAAATTCCTCAAGCAACAAAATTATCAACTTTACCTTCAAGATGAAATAATTATTGTGTCCAAGATTAATAAGATAACCAGAAGCCTAAGATGACTTTTGTAGTCCCATTTTGCACACTATACGTCAAATAAAAACGTAAGACACATAAATACAACTAAATAATTTAATTTTCTGATCCATTTATAAGTGAGCCAGTTGTAATTTTAAATTAAATCTCAAAACAAAAAGGCTTATTTGTCAAAATAGTATTTTTGAAGATCATCTCCTCTCCACAGAATTAGGAACCAAGAATCTTAATACTATTACTTTAGAGGTTATGTCAGATTGTAAATGGCATTAAACCTCTTAACTCTAAATCGTGCCAAGCAATTTACTTGGAAAGGTTATTATAATTTCAAAATATAGCAATTCATAGTGCTGCTCTTTGCCAACTTACAGCAAGTTTCTCTTTCAGTAAGCTGGATATACTGTTGATACTGGTTATGGAGTTTTGTGGCGACTGATCATTTGCGTCCATAAAATCGTCCGACTTAATTTTAATTGGAGGCATAATGGACTTCTTTCTAGCATTGCGAAGAGGAACCCTGTGAACAAGAAATATAATTAGACGATGCAACAGGTGGCTTTGCTTATAAACCAGCAAATGACACAAGATTAATAGTTAATTACTTAACCCCATATTTTATAAAGGTAAAGTATAATAATATACGTGCAAAGTGGTACATTTAGGTTTCAACATGTTTCAAACTATACCACTAAAGAATATTAAGAACGTGCGCGTTGCTCAATAGCCATAATGCACTGCCCCGCCCCCTTGTTTAAATGCCTTCGCTTCAAAATGTTTTTTGAAACGGCAGACTTGTTTCTTAGCTTTTAAGAGAAGATTATGAGATTTTGAAAGGCAGAATGATGATAACGACTTAAAAATCTTTAGGTAGAGTATTTTGTTCGGCTGTGTCCTTGATAAAACTAAGGCGCGCAATTTGAATTGAAGAATCTAAGATTGTCTCAGATTGTAAAGCATTATACTTGCAAGAACCCATTTCGATAATAAGTAAGCAATTGGTAAAGATTTCAAATGTAAAAGCGGAAGAAAGATAATTAATAGAAGACATATATCTACATATATTAGAAGTAAATGTTATTAATACGAGAGCGTGTAACCTGCGATAGTAGCTTTCATTTTTTTAGGGGGGGACAGGAGCTCTTTCGGAAGCTTAGATGTTCTGTGATTGTGCGTCACCGCGGCCCTGTTTCATTTGGTTTACAACCGATAAAACTGAAAAGGTCCTGCCATCCTAGCACATAAAACAATAAATTAAGTAATTTCCCGTGCGAGTAACTTTACCACGTTAATGCTCATATCTGACGAGAAATTTTCAAAACATTAAGCACTCTCTCCCCTCTGAATTACTCCATGATACCTGTCCCTATGCATGTGAAATACATTCACCAATAATCATGCAGTTATCAAGAAATTGCTTGCCGTAATACCAGCGCAAATTACAAAGTTTTCATGTTTTACTCCCATATTAATTAAATTTCAAAATAAATGTTAGCTAATCATATTAATGTCGTTGTATACCTAAATTAGGTAGGTACTATCTTTCACAAAAGTAGACCTGCGCGAAGGGTCACCTAATGCTCAGGCGCTTCTACATAGATGGTATGAGAATTAAGTTTGCAATATATGCTTACCTTCCTGTTCAGAAGGTATGGCAGCCATTGACTCACTTCGCAGCTTTGAAAAGCAATATGAGACGGTATTTATACCGTGCCTGAGATAAATGTAAATGAATGTTACGACACATGTCGCTAGTCCCAGCATTTTTTATTTAGAATCACTCACAGAGCAAGTGCCAGTAATAATATGTTATTGTGCAAACGTGTGCATGTAAATACTCATAAATGTTAGTGTATATAGTTGTAAGTTTATAAGAAATCACCGACGCAGAATGCAGTTTATAGGGTAAATTCGAACATTTCGCTTCAGAGACAGCAGACGGGGTTTTTGAACCGAATTAGTTCTGCTTGGAGGAGCGACAGCCTGTCGCCAGCCAAATGGTAAACCCCATTGTTAGGCAGGATCAAGCCTTTGTGAAGCAAAAGCCATAAAAGTGCCTATCAATCGTGTTCGAGATTCTACCATCAGAGGCAGGACATCACATTTTCAGCAGCAAATTCTCGTCGGTCGGTCGATCTGCTGGCAGGCTGAGAACAGCCCCAGGTGTGTCATGCGTGTACCTACCCTTTAGGGCTTAACCACTTTATGACGGGATGTGGGGTTTTGCAGGATGACGGGTGAAATTAGGGTTGTAAGTGGTAAGGAGGTAGCATAGTCTTTGTGCTCCTCATCGGCTGTTATTCAGTGTGCAACTTACGTTGGGCACTGCTGGTGTGTGGGTCCAAATATGGAGGTTTAAAGTATTGCATTTTGATTCCAAGTTTCTCTTGGAAGGACTGTAGTGGAGCTCAGGTTGCGCTGTTGATGGGGTAGCTCCTGTGTTACCGGGGGTGCCCGCAAGCCATGCGGGGAACCCGGTGTCGCACAAGCGTGCGTTCTCTGGGATTATAGTCCCCAAGAGACCTAACCAGGGCGCTCCGATGTTGTGGAAACTGGTCGTAAAATTTGGTTGCCCGGCGCCTAATTTCGTTCTTCACATACGGGAGGGACGAGGCCTCGTGCAGTAGTCTCGAAGGGAATCTGCGGTATACAGAATAGATTATCTGAAGTTATTCTTGGCTTCCGGTGAAGGCCGCGTCCTCTTGTGGTTTGTTGCCGACGTTTCTCCCATCTTATCGTGGGCTTCTTCCGGGCTCAAGTGCGCTAACTGTCTGTTTTCTGTTGCTTATATACCATGTTGAGAGGGCGACTCCGCCCCTCCTCTCTGATTGGCTGATCATCGACCAATGGTTGTGGGTGTTGTCTGGGGCTTGCTCGACCAATTGTAGATCTTTCTTTCAGTAGGCTCTTCCAGGTGTCGTGGAGCTGTTTCCCATCGTCTCTATTCATGTTGTTCTTTTCTTTAAAAATTTCAATGCTTTCCCTTATCAATCTATGGGTAAATTTGTTGCACCTTGCTATGAGTTCGGTGTTATCAAAATCTACGTGGTGACGGGTTGTGATGGCGTGTTCAGCTATGGCGGATTTTTCTGGTTGGTTTAACTTGAAGCTTCGGACGGTCGGTGGTCAAATATTGCACTGCCGTCAGCAGGTTAAATACTTAGGTGTCACCTTGGACCGCACAATGTGTTGGTCCACCCACATAAAAAATAGCGCCAATAAAGGCAGACAGCGGCTAAAGTTGTGCGCCCCCATCTTCCGCAGTAAACAGTTGCGACTGAAGTCAAAACTGATATTATATAAGTCATTTATTCTCTCGGTGGCCCTGTATGCATGTGTGGCCTGGGCTAATGCCTCCAAAACCGCCCTGAAACAACCCCAAACCCTCCAAAACCTCTCCCTCAGAAAAATCCTGCCTGCTCCACTCCTCACCAGTACCCAAACACTACACCTTGAAACCCGGATCCCGTTCATCCCGGAGGCAATTGAAAAACGAGCAACGGCTGCATGGACGCGCATTAGAAACCACGAAAACGACGTGATCGCCAACATTGGCAAAGGCGAGCCGAAGCACCGTAAGCATAATAGGATCAAAATGTTCTAGAAGCGGCTCGGCTCGCCGACTAATGCGCGTCCACGCAACCTCGATCCTAGGCCACATACATGTTCCGGCAGAGGCCCTCGCCTCGAAAAATATTCAGGAGCTGCCACCGTGGGACTGTGTACATAGTGTGAATAGTGCAGTGCGCTGGGACGCATATCTCTGGTGTGCCCAGTGAAGATGTGTGTATGTGTGTGAGAGTGTGCGTGGGTGAATGCGTGCGTGAATGTGTCTGTAAATAATTTGTATAGCGTGTGTAAATAGTGTTTTTAATGTGCGTGTGTGTGTGTGTGTGTGAGGGCATATCTCACGATATGCCAGAGTGAAAGCGGGAGTGAATGCGTGTAAATAAAGAAACAAAGTGTAAATATGTATATAAACAAAAAACAATATCAAAAACACTATAAACTAAAAACCCAAGACATTACAAGAGGGAACTGTTCTCGGTGGCCCAAAGACGGCCACTGAATTGGTTTCCTAGAAAAACCACTGTATATAGCATGCAAACCAAACAATTGTATATAAAAATGATGTTAGTCTGTAAGCTGGGCCCGTTGTACCAGCACCAGACACAATTGGTTAATAAACAAACCTACTTTAACCTACTTTAATCTTTCTTGCGTGTTAATACTGATCTGCCGGTTTGGCCAACATATGTCTTACCACATTCACATGTGATTCTGTAGGTTCCAGGGTTAAGGAGATGGTCACTGGTGTCTTTAACTGGACGGAGGAATGATCTGATCTTCTTATTGGACGTGAATCTTGTTATGATGTTGTAGTCTCTCAGGATACTGGATATTCTGTCCGTTACGCCTCGTATATAAGGTATACTAGTCCATTTTGTGTCTCATTTTTTGAGATCATTTTTGTCATTGTTGTTGTTGGTGTTATTTTGTATCCTTCTGATTGCTCTATAGGAATAACCATTAGCCCTAAGAGTGTGGTGTAGATGTTTCAGTTCGTCACCAATTAGCAATGGATCGCATATGCGTTTCGCTCGTTGGAATAGTCCACTTATCATTCCTCTTTTTACGGAAGGTGGATGATGAGACATTGCATCCAGATATCTGTTTGTGTGGGTAGGTTTTCTATAGACTGAACAAAGAAATGTATTATTATCGGTGTCACGTTGCACCTGGACATCTAGGAATGGAAGATTGCCTTTGTCCTCTATTTCCATGGTGAACTTTATGTTCGGATGTAGACTGTTGAGATGTTGAAGAAGGCTATCTATAGTGTTTCTGCCATGTGGCCAGACCACAAATGTGTCATCCACGTATCTGAGCCATAGTGCTGGTTTGAGATGGAATGTGTCTATTGCTGTGTTTTCGAAGTCTTCCATAAAGATATTGGCTACCACAGGTGAAAGTGGAGAGCCCATTGCTGCACCTTCGATCTGTTTGAAGAGGTTTTCTCCATAGCTAAAATATGTTGACGTTCAGCAGTGCTGAATTAGACTTAACCAATCGGGAGGAAATCCGTCGTTTTGAATCCTGTCTTCAATTACTTATAATGCATCCTTGATCGGGATTTTTGTAAACAGTGACTGCACATCGAAACTGATCATTATGTGGTCGCGTTTAAGTGGAAATTTCTTGAGAATTTCTACAAAATGTGCGGAATCACGGACAAAGGACTCAGTTTTTCCCACCAGGTTCTGTAGCTTATTCGCTAGAAATCTGGCCAATAAATGCGTGGGAGAACCAATCGCACTGACTATGGGTCTCAGTGGTGTATCCTCTTTATGGATTTTTGGAAGACCATATATTGAGGGTGTACGTGAGTCGTGTGGGATCAACTGCTTTTGCCTGTCTTTAGGAATTGAAGAGCTTCTGATCAGAAGTGCTGTCTTCCTTTCCAGAGAGGACGTCGGGTTCTTTTTGATGCGGTTATAAGTGGGATCATTCAACAGATGGAGCATTTTCTCGTTGTAGTCACTGGTATTCATTATGACTGTAGCGTTACCTTTGTCGGCCGGTAGGATTGTAATGTCTGGATTTCTTGTGATTTCACGGAGAGACTTGCGTTCTGCGTGTGTAATATTGCTCCTTGGTAGTTTGGCTTTGTTGAGGATTCCATATACCTTGTGTCTCACTTCGTATGCGGTATGGTCAGGGAGGCCTTCTGTGACTGCTTCCACTCCTGATATGATCTCTTCGATTGGAATCCGATGTGGAGAAGGTGCAAATTTGAGACCTTTGGCTAATATCGATTTGGTGGGTTCGTCAATTACTTTGTCGGTTAGGTGCACTACCAAACGTTCATCATCCAATTTTGGTGCCGATGGATGCTGTTGGTTGTGTAATTGCTGGAATTTCTTCTGCTGTCGTTCAGATGTTATTGCCATAATGTGGTCTGCGTAGTTGGCTGATATGCGGTCTAAGTCCTCCCAGTCTGATGGTGTAATATTGTTGCTAGCCTGATGTGGATTTTATATAATCGTGATTCTATGTAGTGCAGTTCTTTCCTGGTACCGGCAATTCTTTCTCGTAATAGCTTGAAAGATGTTGAGAGCAGAATTCTGCGTGCTGTAATAGAGTCTATGTGATGCGTTATTTTGAGGAACTTCGGGATTGTCTTGCAATCCCTGCATCGTTTCAAAAATGCTAACTGACATAAAAGCAGACTTTTCTTCTTGCGCAACTTTGTAAGTTGTGTTTCTTTGTACTTTCGCTCCCCGTGGAGGTTCGTTAAGTGAATGCGTAGACTTCCGCGGTCTGTGTCGTGGTTATTCTTGGTTTCCGGTGAAGGCCGCGTCCTCTTGTGGTGGAATAACCACGACACAGACCGCGGAAGTCTACGCATTCACTTAACGAACCTCTACGGGGAGCGAAAGTACAAAGAAACAGAACTTACAAAGTTGCGCAAGAAGAAAAGTCTGCTTTTATGCCAGTTAGCATTTTTGAAACCATGCAGGGATTGCAAGACAATCCCGAAGTTCCTCAAGATAACACATCACATAGACTCTATTACAGCACGCAGAATTCTGCTCTCAACATCTTGCAAGCTATTACGAGAAAGAATTGCCGGGGCCAGGAAAAAACTGCACTACATAGAATCACGATTATATAAAATCCACATCAGGCTAGCAACAATATTACACCATCAGACTGGGAGGACTTAGACCGCATATCAGTCAACTACGCAGACTCCATTATGGCAATAACATCTGAACGACAGCAGAAGAAATTCCAGCAATTACACAACCAACAGCATCCATCGGCACCAAAATTGGATGATGACCGTTTGGTAGTGAACCTAACCGACAAAGTAATTGACGAACCCACCAAATCGATATTAGCCAAAGGTCTCAAATTTGCACCTTCTCCACATCGGATTCCAATCGAAGAGATCATATCAGGAGTGGAAGCAGTCACAGAAGGCCTCCCTGACCATACCGCATACGAAGTGAGACACAAGGTATATGGAATCCTCAACAAAGCCAAACTACCAAGGAGCAATATTACACACGCAGAACGCAAGTCTCTCCGTGAAATCACAAGAAATCCAGACATTACAATCCTACCGGCCGACAAAGGTAACGCTACAGTCATAATGAATACCAGTGACTACAACGAGAAAATGCTCCATCTGTTGAATGATCCCACTTATAACCGCATCAAAAAGAACCCGACGTCCTCTCTGGAAAGGAAGACAGCACTTCTGATCAGAAGCTCTTCAATTCCTAAAGACAGGCAAAAGCAGTTGATCCCACACGACTCACGTACACCCTCAATATATGGTCTTCCAAAAATCCATAAAGAGGATACACCACTGAGACCCATAGTCAGTGCGATTGGTTCTCCCACGCATTTATTGGCCAGATTTCTAGCGAATAAGCTACAGAACCTGGTGGGAAAAACTGAGTCCTTTGTCCGTGATTCCGCACATTTTGTAGAAATTCTCAAGAAATTTCCACTTAAACGCGACCACATAATGATCAGTTTCGATGTGCAGTCACTGTTTACAAAAATCCCGATCAAGGATGCATTATAAGTAATTGAAGACAGGATTCAAAACGACGGATTTCCTCCCGATTGGTTAAGTCTAATTCAGCACTGCTTAACGTCAACGTATTTTAGCTATGGAGAAAACCTCTTCAAACAGATCGAAGGTGCAGCAATGGGCTCTCCACTTTCACCTGTGGTAGCCAATATCTTTATGGAAGACTTCGAAAACACAGCAATAGACACATTCCATCTCAAACCAGCACTATGGCTCAGATACGTGGATGACACATTTGTGGTCTGGCCACATGGCAGAAACACTATAGATAGCCTTCTTCAACATCTCAACAGTCTACATCCGAACATAAAGTTCACCATGGAAATAGAGGACAAAGGCAGTCTTCCATTCCTAGATGTCCAGGTGCAACGTGACACCGATAATAATACATTTCTTTGTTCAGTCTATGGAAAACCTACCCATACAGACAGATATCTGGATGCAATGTCTCATCATCCACCTTCCGTAAAAAGAGGAATGATAAGTGGACTATTCCAACGAGCGAAACGCATATGCGATCCATTGCTAATTGGTGACGAACTGAAACATCTACACCACACTCTTAGGGCTAATGGTTATTCCTATAGAGCAATCAGAAGGATACAAAATAACACCAACAACAATGACAAAAATGATCTCAAAAAATCAGACACAAAATGGACTAGTATACCTTATATACGAGGCGTAACAGACAGAATATCCAGTATCCTGAGAGACTACAACATCATAACAAGATTCACGTCCAATAAGAAGATCAGATCATTCCTCCGTCCTGTTAAAGACACCAGTGACCATCTCCTTAACCCTGGAATCTACAGAATCACATGTGAATGTGGTAAGACATATGTTGGCCAAACCGGCAGATCAGTATTAACACGCAAGTAAGAACACATCCGAAGCTTCAAGTTAAACCAACCAGAAAAATCCGCCATAGCTGAACACGCCATCACAACCCGTCACCACGTAGATTTTGATAACACCGAACTCATAGCAAGGTGCAACAAATTTACCCATAGATTGATAAGGGAAAGCATTGAAATTTTTAAAGAAAAGAACAACATGAACAGAGACGATGGGAAACAGCTCCACGACACCTGGAAGAGCCTACTGAAAGAAAGATCTACAATTGGTCTAGCAAGCCCCAGACAACACCCACAACCATTGGTCGATGATCAGCCAATCAGAGAGGAGGGGCGGAGTCGCCCTCTCAACATGGTATATAAGCAACAGAAAACAGACAGTTAGCGCACTTGAGCCCGGAAGAAGCCCACGATAAGATGGGAGAAACGTCGGCAACAAACCACAAGAGGACGCGGCCTTCACCGGAAGCCAAGAATAACCACGACACAGACCGCGGAAGTCTACGCATTCAGATTATCCGAAGTCCTCTATTCTGTACACGCTGCAGACGCAGGAGATGGGAATCTGCGGCCATGTCCCAGATTTCGCAGGCGTACAGGAGGATTGGGATTGTTGAGAATACAAGAAAAATTTACCAAATTTTCTTTTTTCTCCTCTTTATTTTACAACGACAAACATGGTACACGAATCAGCCATTTTATCAAAGTCAAACACTCTTTTGTTTTTTCTTATACAAACAGTACCAACCTAACATTCTCCCACCTTTTGATTGGGAGATAACACGACTAATCAAAACATATAATCAAACAAATAATTCACAATTTCTTTTCAGTCTCTCAGTCTAAGTGGTGGACGAACTATTCTTCCTCGCCTTGTTACAGTAGCCTTAGTCGAGTGATCTGAAGGTGAATATTTGGCGTTTTGAGTTTCCATCTTACTTCTTAAGTCCTCAGCAGATGTATTCAATTCCAATGGGAAAATACGTTGTACAGGTCTGATGAGTTCTCCAGCAGCACTCTTAATTCGAACAACAATGGCCTTACCATCCATTCCAGGATATATTTCCATCACCTTAGCCAAGGGCCAGAAGATTCTTCCTCTCTTTTCATTCTGTACTAGAACAATATCTCCAACCCTGACTGGGTCTTGAACCTTTCCAGGTGGTTGCAGCAACTGACTTAAATATTCTGCACGGAATCTGTTTTTCAAGTCTTCTCTAAGTCTCTGCAGATAATGTGTCCTCTTATTAAGGTCCACCTTATCCAGGTGATCTAGATCCGGAACTCCCACCATGGTAGTTTCTTGCAGGAACATTGCTGGGGTTAAAGGTTGTAAGTCTCTAGGATCTTCTGACACGTATGTCAGTGGTCTAGAATTGACTACTGCTTCACATTCGTACACCATCGTCAACAGTTCTTCATACTTGAGAGCAGCGCGTCCAAGAATTCTTCTCAGTAGTCTCTTCACCACTTGAATCAACCGCTCCCACCATCCTCCCCACCAAGCAGCAGTGGAAGGATTGAATTTCCACTGAATTCTTACGTCAGCAGCCTCACATTCAATCTCCTTCCAGTTAATGTCATTCAGAAGGTTGTTCATACCCACAAAATTTGTTCCATTGTCACTAATATTACTTTAGGTCGTCCTCTGCGGGATATAAACCTTCTTAGTGCAAGTTGAAACTCTCTTGTAGACAGAGATGTTACGAGTTCTAAATGAATGGCTCGATAACAGCGCAGGTAAATAGAACTATCCAACTCTTCCTGCCATCCTTCAGCAATAGAGGCCCTGCCAAGTCGACCCCCGATATCTCGAATACAGCAGCATCCCTCACCCTATCTTCTGGGAGTGGCATAGGAGCCCTTTGAATTACCTTGGCTTCTTGTCGTTTACATGGCATGCATCTTGAGATTACTCTCTTGATAGCTCTTCTCCCCTTTAACAACCAGAATCTTCTTCTCAGTTTTATCAGCAAGGTAGCAACTCCTGCATGACTCATTGAAACGTGCTCCTCTTGAATAATGAGTTCAACTAACTTGCGCTCACTTGGGAGCAACATAGGATATAGAAAATCTTTCTCATCTGCACGCTCAGACAACTTTGTTTTCACTCTTAGAATTCCCTCCTCATCTTCCTGAACGTTCAAGGTTTTCAAATCTGAGATTTGTTCACAAGCGAAAACCTCTCGCTGAATATCTTTGACTAAAAGCTTCTCTGCCCTTTTCAGTTCCTCAATTGTTAGTTCTCCATTGGTTCTTAAGGATTTCTTCCGTGCATTGTTGATAAATCTTAATATCCATGCAACCATTCTCAAAATCTTACTATACTTTGAGAAGTATCTACAATACCAAGGATCTCCTTCAGCAACATCAACTAGTGCTGTTACTACACTGCACTTTCTTTCTATGTTTACTTCCGTTTCATTCACTGGACTCTCTGATTTCGGCCAATTATCTTCTCCTTTCTTTAGCCACTCGGGCCCTTCCCACCATCTGGGTTCTAATAATTTCTTCACTGAACATCCACGAGATGGTAAATCTGCTGGGTTGTCTCATCCTGGAATATGATTCCAAGCTTCACTTCTTATAAGAGTACGAATTTCCTTTATTATGCCCTCTCGCTTCCAGTTCTGTAACACTGCATTATAGTCTTCAAATTTGGCTAAATTAATCAATTTTGACGTTGTAGAAATTAGTCTATTTTCTGCAACACACTTGTTGTCTGGCAAATCCACTCGATTATCTTTCCATGGTAATTTCACTTGATAGCGACCATCATCGTTCCTCTTCAACCTCTTTTGAAAATGACTGAGAACAATAGCTTCTTCTTGGCTTTTGAATTTACTTTCAACAGGGTCAGAAATCCCTAAAACATCAAGTTTCCATAGATCTGAAATGCTAGGTACATGTGTCAGTAAAGTCGTCGTCATGGCAATTTGATTACCGTCACTTGGTATTCCAGCAGTTCTTCCCATCAACACCCAACCAAGAAACGTGTGTACTGCCATTAAAGTAGATGACAAACTAACCATTTTTCCTGAGTACAACATTCCAGCAACATCAGCACCTAACAGCAGCTCTATCGGTGGTTCATTGTCTCCAACATCGGTGAGCACAATATTCTTTTCTGCCAACACTTTGAGATGTGGGCTTAACTTACTGATTCTGATTATTTTACCGCAAATGACTGGCTGATCCAACACTCCAACATTACAATAATAATCATCTTTAAGGCTCTTCAATTGTATGTTGTAACAATTGTGTTTTATTTTCTTTGAAGTAATTCCACCAAACAAATTATGTGCAAGCTTCTCGGATCCCTCTGATTTATATCCCATCTCTGTGGCAGTACTGGTTAGTATATAAGATCTCTGGGAACCACAATCGATAATTGCTCTCACAATTTTTGTTCGTTTGTTACCTTTAAGCTTGACCAGTAACGTTTGCAGTAAAACCTTTCCTTTCTGGCAGTGACTTGCTAAAATAGAACTTTCCTTCTTGTCTGTGTAGTGTTCTTCGAGCTCACTTGTTTTCGAGTTCTCTTGGTTTTTTTTTTTTTTTGTTTTTTTTTTTTTTTCCCCCAGATCTGGACACATTACAGGCCAATGTTTCTTACTGCAAATTAAACACCTTACATTGGCTTTGCATTCCTTTGCACGATGCCCTGTCTTGAAGCAAATGAAGCATCTCCTTGAAACCGTTAGCTTATCTAATTTCTTCTCAAATGACATTCTTTGTGCTTGGAAGCAATCCTTGGAATCATGAGGCTTTTCACAGAAAATACAATTCAATCTTTGTTTTGTTTTGACCTCTCCCGAAAATAACTCACTTGCTGTAACTACAGGTTCTTGCTTCTTGGATCTTTTTCTCTCCTCCTTGTTAATATGTTCATGAATGTGAAATCCAGTTCTAGCCAAGCTAATTCGCTCTTCCCCTTCTACTTCATTTTTCAGGAAGGATAAAAACCGTTTCAGGTTCTTACTATATTCGTTTCTTTGCTCATCTTCTACGGCTTCGTTTGATACTGGATCCCTAAGCCACACTCTTAACATATCTTCAGGAATACAGGATTCCACTAAAGGAAATAATATAGCAGCATATTTGTCTGATGTCATTGCTATAGATTCTAGTGATCTCAAATGCGATTCCAACTGGTCATATAAACGAACAATATCACGTTTATTTTGTTTGTTAGTGGCATTGTCTACAACTAACCTCAACAGTTCTCTGACGTAAAATTCGACCAGAAGACCCTCGCGACCAAACCTATCTCGCAAACAAGATATCACCTTGGGATAATTTTCAGAAGTAGGCGGAAAACTGTCGATTATTTCTCTAGCTCTTGTGCCTTCTAAAGTCGCCTGGATGAGGTATTGAAATTTATCTTCATTTTCTATGTCTCGATCTTCGTGTATACGTTTGAATTGACTCCAGAAGCCTAACCAATCCTTTACTTCACCTCCGAATTTCTTAAGTTCTATCTTGGGTAGCTTTAACTTTTTACTTGATGTTGGAGATGAACTCGTTGACATATTTCGTTCCATGTTTGCCGTTAATTTACTAAGATATATTTCTACTTCCACTCTAGCACTATCCATTTTCTCTTTATACTGTTCTACAACCATATACTCAGCTTCATAATCATCGTCAGTTTTGTCGTCTGAATCCAACAGTTTGGAAACAATTTCCTCGTCGTATACGGATAATTCCCCAGATATTCTTTCTAACGTCGTAAATTTGGTTCTTACTTCATTCTCGTTGGCTTGATCCGTTAGAAGATTCATCAGCAAATTATAGCATTTTGTAAATGATGATCTCACCGGCTTGCGTCTTCCTAGAAGCTTCTCCATGTTTCATTTATCACAGGTAATTAGCAATTCTTCTACTCTTACCTTATACTTCTTTATATTGTGAGATCACGTCGGGGTCACCAAATGTTGAGAATACAAGATAAAATTTACCAAATTTTCTTTTTTCTCCTCTTTATTTTACAACGACAAACATGGTACACGAATCAGCCATTTTATCAAAGTCTCACACTCTTTTGTTTTTTCTTATGCAAACAGTACCAACCTAACAGGGATAATGAGAGCCCGAAAAAGGCGTAACTTCAAGGGAATTGGCATCCCCGACCGCAACATGGGATACAGCGAGGCGGTTGCTCCGCCGGCCCGATGAGACAGGTCGTTGATGTGTTCCCAAAAGGTAAGACCTTTATCTAGCTTCACTCCCAGGTAGGAGATGGTATCCACCCACTCTATCATTCTTCGAAGGTAGGTAAATGTGGGGAAGTTGGCGGCAAATCGGCGCTTGGTGAGAAGTTTGGCGTGGCTTTTCTCCGGGTTGATGGACAATCGCTAACGCCAGCACCACTCTTGGATGAGGCGGAGGTGTCTCTGTATGGGGAGGAAGGTTCTGCGAGGATGTTTGTTTGTACTGTATAGCAGCACGTCGTCAGCATACTGGACTATGTTGACGTGCTGCTCAGTTGGAATGTCGGCCACGTAGACGCTAAAGAGCGTGGGGGACAGTACAGAACCTTCGGGAACTCCGCCTCGGATTGGCCTGCGTGTAGATTTGTTTCCCGCAACTGAGACCACAAAGGATCTGTGTTTGAGATATGAGTGTAGGCAAATTCTCGTCTTGTCCACCAACATGTTTGATCAATAGCCAATCAGAAAATTAAGAAATACGAAATTTTGAAGTAATCGGCGGAACCCGCTCCAATGAGAGTGAAACTCAAAATTTTGATGTGGAGGGGAACTGAATATGCCTTTCGTATTTCTGTATGGAACAGAACAGTCGCCAACTACTACACGAGTCGTTAACACACTGCTGTCGTCAAGACATATCGAAGTCCCCAACAAATAGAATTCTTCAAATCTAGCGACGCCGAGACATTACTTAGAACACGCGCGAATCAAGTAAGTACAATAGAAATTTGATAGGCTAAATTAACATCAAGAATTATTTGGCAGTATTGCGTAGAATAGGAAAATGTTCACTTAGAAATTATTTCGGCTCATCATAGAGTAGTCTAAATTAACATCAAGATCATTTCGGCTTTCATCCTAGTGACTTAAATTTTTGGCTTATGCGCGGCGTCTCATACAGAAACTTAAATCTCGGTAAAGCTATAGACTGCAATCTTCGTCAATTCATTTGTGTATAATAATTGTAACATTTCAAATTCCTTTGTGCCTCGTATACAATAAAGTAACGTAATTCTATCCTACACGAACTTGTTCTAATTGGTAGCTTGAAAATCTTCATTTGTAAGTGATTCCATGCCCTTTCTAGCAGTCTCTGGCCAGACAAAGATACTGAACAAGTAATAACGACTAATCAATTGAACAAGAAGAAGAGGAGTTTTAAATGCTAAGTAATTATAAGTGTCAAGAGGACTGAGTGGTGACCATTCAAACAAAAGTTTCTCAATCTCTCCGATAATACTGTAATAACTTGCAGTGGCACTTCTGTAATTAATAAGTACAACAATTACTTATATAATTACAATTATCACGCTTTATAAATGGCTTTCCAATGTTGAGGCAACAACCCAACCATTAGCTAAAAATTATAAAGAACGTTGAAAATATTTCAGCAATCATTCTACATTAACGGGCAAACATTGCAAATTAAACGTTATTATGCATGCAGAAAATATGTTATTGGGTTTTGATTAAATAGTGGACTAGAAGTAACAACAACAATGCCAATATTGGGTGCTTTGCTTACCAATGTAAGTTTAATCATACACACAGAATTTCTATATTCGGTAGTAGCCAAACCTGTTAAGGCGTCCAATGGATGGTAGATTTCGGGCTTGTAGGCCGTGGTCCAGTCGATGAATTTTCTGACGTTTCGCCCAAGACTGCGTTGGGCATCTTCAGAGAATGACTCATGGCTGGTTAACAACTAGTCAAAAACAACAACAACCTCTAGTTGTTAATCAGTCACGAGTCATTCTCTGAAGATGCCCAACGCAGTCTTGGGCGAAACGTCAGAACATTCATTGACTGGACCACGGCCTACAAGCCCGAAATCTACCATCTATTGGATTAACGTCGGCCATGTAAGTCTAAGCTGTTAAGGCGTGTTGCTGTGGACCTAGAGTGATACCCTGAACATGGATCGAGTCCCGTTAAAGGCATCTTTTTTTTCTTCGTCTTCCTACCTTCTGTCTTATGCAAACGGGAGCATAATTGATTATATAATCTGATGAGTTAAAGAATTTACTTCCGTCATGCACTGTTAATGTTTGCTTAGCTTACAATGGATATATGTAAGAAAGCATTATATCTAGTTCATGCACGGAAACTAAAATGTTTCAGGCACAAGAAACGAAAATAATTATTTTAGAAAATGTAATAACTCAGCCTGATTACATTCATTTATACTTCATTATGCAGTAATACGATACAAATGTCGCACTATCTGAGAATATGACTCAAAGCATTTAGTGTGTTACATATCATACGAAAGGAAATGGGGTATTACTGGTCACAAAAATGCATAGTTAGAAGAACTTGATCATACACACAGAAAGTGCATGTGAATAAAGTGGTTAATGACGTATTAAGCAGAATGCCGTTATCTGTATTTCCAAGCATTACACAATACAATGTGCCCATTAACTCAATTTCTACGTGTGCCTTCATCCCGATTCTCTATTCCTGATAAAAGTCTCTGGAGAACTAAAGACGCTAGTTAATTTGCTATTCCAGAAAATAAACATGTAGGAGACGAGGTTTGAACCACCGACCCTCAGAACCTTCAACTCCAACCGATAGTCACCCAACAACAATCTCTCCAGTTCTCAAACGGCACGTGCCAAGTTTATCGTGTGTATTTCAACATGGTTGTTTTTATGGCTTACAAAAGTGTTTCTGAGTATAACGCAGTCTACAAGTTTAAAATGACACCAAAGCGAAAGAAGGCTGGGGTTTCAATGGATAAAAAGTCGCATGTTATTAATCGAATTAATAAAGGAGAAACACTGAACAAAATAGCTGCTGAATTGGGAATTGCTGCGCATCAGCTGACAAACGTTATGGCGTCAGCCCAGCATCACTCCAGCCGAACTATTAATGATAATGACCGTACTTCGTTCAAACGCCACAAGTGTTTAAAACAGAAAACTAGATAAATTCTTTGAAATGTGATTTGAGATTTTTATATTTTTAATGTTTTGTAAATAGTACATACTAGGTAGTGAGCATAATTTTGTTACAAGACATACTTTTTTATCGTCATAAACGGCAAGTCTGCTTATTTAAGGATTTAAAATTTTGTTTTGCGTATTGCCCTTACAACCCGGATTATCCGGCTTTTCGAGTTTTCGGATTGCCTTTGGTCCCAGTTAGCCCGGGTAAACGAGGATTTACTGTACCATAGTTTGGCAATCGACAGAGTAAAACACTGGGTTGGCCCATCATTACCTACCAGTGCTGCAGTGCCGGGCCAACCCGTGACAGATGATCTAATGGGAGGGAGATAGTCCCAAATCCTAAATTATGAAACATGGCAAATTTCACATTAAGGAACATCATTAAAGGAGTACGTTTGAAAGATTAAATAATCTGCAATGCCAGGCCAACCTGAAACAGAGTTTAATATTTTGATCCTCCAATGGGAGATATCAGATATTAAGCTGATAAGAATAGAGTTGCTTTATTAATGAAAAACATTCCTATGCATAGCAAGCATAATTTGCAAGACAGCGTTTCATTACAATTGAAAATTTCTATATTTGTCATCGATTTACATTATGTTTCTGCATTATATGGGTTATACAGTGAGTGCCAAAAGTCATGGGAAGGCACTGTATGTGATGTTAACAAGTTGCTCCACCACAAGTCCCCAAAACTGTGACTATAGGTCGAGACATAGACCCTACAAGGTGTTGGAATCGTTCTGGAGGGATATGGATCCAAGTATCGTACAGTGCTACCCACATTTTTTTGTGAGTTGTGAACCACTATCATCAGTATCCCACAAATGCTCGACTGAATTCACATCGGGTGAACTGAGGCCCAAACCATGGTCGTAAATTCACTGGAGTACTCATCAAACCACCTGCGTGACACCAAAGAGTGGTGACTCCGCATTGTCCTGTTGAAACATGTCTCCATCAGGGTACTCTAGTGCCAGAAAGGGATGCAGATGGTTTGAAAGAATGCCCATATAACGTGCACCCGTCACTATCCCTGCAGCCTGACAATGGGTTCTAATTGCGACCATGAGATCCCAGCCCAGACCTAACTGAGGCACAAGTTGGTTATCGATTATGTCATATTGTAGCTGAGAGAGCGAATACTTTTGGGGGGCATTGTAAGTTGATGTTTCAGTTAACTTTTACCACATGGCAAGGCGGCATCCACAAAATTGGTTTATGTGTTCTTATCTATATAGCGTTTCACTCTTAGAAGACAGTATGGAGTTAAATGGGACATCTCTGTCTCTATCTAGCGCAGGCATGTCAAACGTCACTCCGAGGGTGTGAAGGGATGGGTCTACCCCTCCTTAACTGTAGTAGCACGCACTAGTAGAACCGGTTTTCGCTTTGTTTTTCCCGTTTTCCGATTTGATCATCACGGAGGGAGGGGAAATAGGGGAAAATTTTTCACGCCTGGTGAGTGCTGTTTGACACCCCTGATCTAGCGCATACAAGTTGCCATTAGCCGCGTCCTTTTCTACCCTCGCTCTGTTGCCAGATTCCTAATAGCATGGTATAAATATTCATTTGTTATAAATTTCAGGTTTGAACACATTATCCTATGCAGAATTTTTTTCTCTATCAGGTTATATCCTTTTCAGAGTCATTATACATTTCTATAGGTCCAAATTTCTTCAGAAAACGTTTTTTCAATAGAAGTCCGATATTTGCTGTTTCTACACTCATCACGCACTAACTAACAAACTAACTGCTAGAATTCATCTATATTTTTTTCTTAGGTAGAGTAAACTATAGTGCTACTACCTGCCTACTTTGAATTCTCTATGTTTACCCAGTTAAGTGTTATAATTTTTTAAATTAAATGTTTTCGGAAAATTTTATATATGTGCACTGCAAAAGTTACGCAGTGTGAAACTTTTTTGTTATTGAGTTTACATCAGGGAACCAGCGAGAACAAATGTTGAGGAAGGTTGGAGAAAGTTTTTAAAATAAACCAAAAGGCAGTAACCTCTTTCTTTTATCCAGTAAGGCAAACAAAAGGTATGCATCTATTCAGCGTCAGGCCTGACACAGAAGATAGTATAAGGAGCAGCACTAGCATTAGTTCGAAAGAAGCCGTATGTGTAACTGTGAGCTGTTATTGCGTTATTTGTTTAATATTTTTGTAAATATTTGTAGTTATGGAGGGTGAAGCTAGGAAGGGACGTTATGTTGGTAAATAAAGAAGTAAGGAACGCCAAATAATTATGAATGTGTTAGATTATTTTTTAAGCAAAATGCGTGTAAGTAAGGCGTAAAAGAAACAGGTAAGGTTATCGGGTGTTCAGAAGCAGTAGTGTGTATGATTAAAAAGGAAGTAATGTAAGGACCTCTAAGAACGCCATCGAAAAAGAAAGCAAAAAGGGCGGGACTACACAAAACGCTAGGTTAACGCAATATGATTGAATAGTGCAAGGTGGAGTGCGGCGAATTGTTCATTCTTTACTGTTTGCAAATATTCCACCCACGCTGAATATAATTTTGTCACAGTTCAACAGTGATGAGACCCTACCAAATCTCTCAAGGGCCACTCTGATTTGGGGTTCGAATATGAAAGAAAGGGTAACAAGTGCATATTAATAGAAAGAGACGATATCGATATCATCAGATGGCGACATAAATATCTAAAAGACGTAAAAGGTTTAGGGACCAGGGGAAATCAATTGTTTATACAGACGAGTCATTTGTAAATTTAGGTCATACAGTAACAAAGGCGTGGACGGATACCAAAGTTAAAAGTGCCCGTCTCGTCAAGCAGCAATTGAAGGACTAAGTACAGGACTCAGGCCACCTCGAGTCGCTCGCGGAGAAAGATTCGCAACTAGTACATGTTGCAACACTGCGCTCCATTTAACGTGTACTGTCTTTTAAGGGTGAGACGCGCTTTAGATGGCATCAATCTCCACCACGAAAGTGTAATCTGCCCCAGTTGTGCTAGTCTCTTCCTTATCTTTCTTTACCTGTAGCCCTAGGTAAGGGCTGGCAAGCTATGGATAGAGGAAAATGGCATAAAATGGCCGGTTTGTAAACACACGTGCCGGCCCCCTGAAGTCCCAGTTTCCCCAACACAGCTGCCCCTTTCGTACTACGACGTCCTACAACCCACTTCCATGTTAAGCAACGCAGTTCAATTAACACATTGTATTCAGTTATTACTGTCCCATGAGATAATGGACAAATTGTAGAGATGAATGACTCAGTAAGTAATGACCAGAACCCTGGGTAGTGGGGAACACTAACTCTTCCGTTCCACTCATTCTCGGAATACTGATATTCAGAACAATATAGACCTTGGGAAGAACATCCATGACTGTTTGGTAGAAAGATTACCAACAATTAAATAATGTATGATTTACTCCAAACAGGATGGAGCATCGCCTCTACTTGATGGATCCTATTGCTGTAATGATACTGCTCGAATTCAAATGGTAGCTATGAAAAATCTGATGCGTTGCACTCACATGACTTTCTCTACTCTTGTATTAAATATTCTTACAAACACTTATTCCTCCTTCGTGTTCATATTAGTCGAGATAAACACTTGTACAAATTATCTTATTGCTGATTTTCTTGTAGGTAAGGGGGAATTTGGGAATACAGTTATTTGAGCGATAGTTAAACCTTAGCCTATTCTCTTTGCACGGCCAAGAGATAAAGAAGTGAATAACTACCTTCCGTTTGAGAAAAGTATAAGTATTACAACACTCAAACAAATAACAAGGAATATCTCAGAAATGGTTCACTTCACAAAAAAATTATTTGGACATAAATTGTGTGTTTTAACGAGATCTAATTTTTTTTTGTTCAGTGAGATTTGGTCTAACTCTTACGGTTTACCAATTATGCAAAAGGCATCAAGAGTAAACAGGACTACGTGGGCTATAGCTAGAAAATTCAAAATGTGCCTTTCATTTGCTATAAAAATATCTTAAACATATTCTTGACAGCACAGCACGAACTGTGAAACACATGTCATGTCAATCAAAATCGTTAGAGCCATTTTCGAGAAAATCAAAATAAAATTGTCGAAAAAGTTTGCTTGTAAAGGATAGTTTAGGGTGGAGGAATTTTCTTCACAATCGTCGTGTGACATTAAACTTAATAAGACATAAACCTTAAATAAGAACTTTGGTTTTTAACCAACTTTTCGTTTTTGAGTTATTCTGTTCATAGACACTGACACACCGAACCTTTTTTCTAAAAATCTGATATGTTGCACTCGCATGACTTTTTCTGCTCTTGTAGTAGGCTTTGAGCGATAGTCAAATGTTTTAAAACTTTGAGACTCCGTTCTTTGCACAGCTAAAATATTAACAAATGAATAACGATCTTGCATTTGACGAAAGTCTGGGCTGTAGTTAGAAAATTCAAAATAAATATGTCATTTTACATAAAAATTTCTTAAACATATGGCATTTTAATCAAAATCGCTAGAGCCATATTCAAGAAAATCAAAATTTTCGAAAAATTTGCCGTGAAAAGGTTAGTTTAGGATGGAGGAATTTGCTTCAAAAAGTTTGTGTCGCTTCCTTGAAATATATTAAACTTAAACACCAAATTTGGTGTTTGAGTTATGCTGTTCACAGACAGACATGCACACACGGACCTTTTTCTAAAAATTGTCTTTTTTTTTTTTTTTTTTTTTTTTTTTTTTTTTTTTTATTCAGAAAGCCTCAAAACATCTTTCCGGTGAAATTTCGGCATTTAAATTTTTGGTCGAATACAATACTTCCCTTACTATGTATATGTAGTAGAGAAAATAAAAATATGCGACGAAAGAGTAGGGAATATTTTAACATCCTGAAATATATCTTAGGGATGAATTGTGTTTATTTAAATCCACTGGATCACAAGTTCATCAATCACTTAGAGCAATAATAATAGTATTATTGTTAATAAGATTACATTAATGATAGAAGTATGAAATGTTGGTGATTACTTCCAGTTTGGCCTTTCTTGATTCTTCTTGTGCTTGCACTAGCGAGCAGTTATACTGCGCAGTGTGTTCAAGGTTAATGACCTCTTAATGAGATATCAAAAATCGATTTCTCTCGTCAACTGATTTTAAAGTCAATTGAAAAAATGGGTACCTGACCCATTCTTCTGAGTCGAGAATTATTAACAAACTTAATGTAGAATGTAATGTAATGTAATGTAATGTAATGTTACAAAAAGAACAAAAAAAGAAAGAAAGAAACAAGAAGGGAACAACTCGCCGTAGAAATAGCACATAGACCACCTAAAGCGTGAAAGGACCTTGGAATTGTGTGTCTTTCGTTCGTGCAAATGTAGATAATTAAGTACGCAAAACAGCAACGCAATATGTCCACATCTGTGCTTTAGCACCTGTGTGACCTTGCATGTGACTGTTTTTCTTAAATGCCATTTATCGCTTGAAACTGCATTGCACGAAGTTATACTCCTCGATGGATCTAAATAAATTTAACTTCTGCTTTCTCTCTCTCTCTCTGTCTCTCTCCCCCCACCCCCCTCACAAACACACACGCACGCGCGCGTACACACACATACACAGTCTCGATAGATAC
This sequence comes from Tenodera sinensis, assembly GCA_030765045.1. NCBI lineage: Eukaryota > Metazoa > Arthropoda > Insecta > Mantodea > Mantidae > Tenodera > Tenodera sinensis. The sequence continues at coordinate 33,317,532 of CM060966.1, read as the reverse complement.
CAACGTGTGTAAGCAGGTAGAGAAAGTAATAAGATAATTCTGTCTCTACTACAGTTATTAAAGTGCGGCCTTCTGCCCCATGTATTGTTCTCGGAGCATTTGTCACAAGTTCTTAAGTCTTCAACTAAAAGCAGATGCGGAAGATCGTAGACCTATCCTATGTATATATATTGTGGGTAAATATTCATGCCACTTAAATGTTTTGTTACTAACAGAAAATCTTCATTCCTACCTAAAGTTCACCACCTTTATTCTAGATTAAAGCATGAATGGCACCTGCCCAAACATTAAGTGAACATGTTTATGTTAAAATGACCATTAATTAACAATACAAAGTGCAAGCTTATACTCACTTAGCTGAAACCGTTTCTTCTTCGGACATGGCGCCCTCTCCGTCCGTGAAGTTGTCGTCACTGGAGTCATCCCCATGTCGAGAGGATGTATCCTGAAAAAAAAAAAAAAAAAAATAAAAAATAAATAAATAAAATAATACTTAAGTTAATTTAAGCATGTTTCCAATATTTGTAAACACAATGAATCAGTTTTATTGGTCATATAAATTCATAATTGACCATATTTTAGTGTTATGTCATATTTTGGCCAAATATACGAATAAGAACATACTTGTCAATTTTATGTAATGTTTAACATTTCAGACATTTTTGTAACTCTCATTTTACAATCTTTCCCTTTCCATCTCAGCCCATTGTAACATGTTGGGAGACTTGGATTGATCCGCAAATTACTATTGCATAATCTGCAGTAAGACCGAGAAGATTTTCAATAACTTTGACGGAAGTGATTAATCGTCAATCAAAACTGTACAACACTTGTTTTCATTCACCATATAAAGAAGCTTAGCCCACATAACATCACATTTCTATGTAATATTGAAGTCATTCACCTTGAAACTGTGGGCATGAAATATTGTGGTGCATTAAGCATTTTCAAGAAAACTGAAAGCAAGTTATCGAGTGCACAGGACAATGTATGTATAAGGTATAAGTCAGCTATGGATGGCAATATGGATAAACTTCAGTATAAAGCATATTATAGCATAATCTTAAGAGCAGAACTGAGTTGTTGGGCTTAAGAAACTACTTTTTCCCACAGGACAATCCTAAACACACATCAGAACTTGTTTCACTATGAACAGTGTGCAATACAATACACTCCATACCTTAAAAATACCACCACAATCCAGAAACTGAAATCCAATTGAACATATTAGAAAACTACTTGAAGACCGTTTGAGAAAATATCATGTAAGATCCAAAGTACATCTGAAGGAAGTTCTCTTGCAAGAATGGGAGAATATCACCTCAGAATTTATAAAAAGTATCTCCTCTTGATGTGTAAAATATAATCCTCAAGTTATTGCAAGAAAAGGACACAGCATGATCTAATACTTCTGTCAACATTATTCATATTTGTAAACATTCAAGAACTAGTTACAATTAATTTTATTTGATTGTTATTGTTTAGCATAATAAATACGGATATATCCCAATTTTCAATTCCTTCAGCTTGTTATTTACAAAGTTGCACCAACATGCCCTGTCAAAACTGTCCTGTTCCAATATTTCTGTCCATGACTATATAACAAAGTTGAATAAACTCAGACTTAAAATTGCCAAGACTGCGCATGTTCCGAAATTAATTTCATTTAGTTTTCCCTTAAAGTCTCGCTACTCTTACGATTTATAAAAATCGTTCAGAGTAAAGGTACCTCTAAGGCTATTCCCAGAAAATGCAGGTATGTTTATTTGTCATGACAGAAGCTTAAGCATACGGTATTGTCATCAAAATTGTTATGAGCTATGTTTGAGAAAATTAAAAATAACGAAACGCTTCCATGTAAAGGGCAGTTTGGGGTGGGGGATTTGCTTCAAAATCTTAATGCCCAATCCTAGGAAGGTCCTGTATTTATATGCCAAGTTTCACTTTTAATCGAATTTTCGTTTTTAAATTATGCTGTTCGAAGACACATATAGACATGGACCATTTTCTAGAAGTGCTTTACTTGTGGCCCGCGGCGCAGTGGGCAAGCGGTTAGACCGTTCGCATATCATCAAGGCGGCGCGAGTTCGATCCCAGGGACCCACATGTGGTACTCGTGGTGGACGAAGCGGCGTCTGGGAGGGTTTTCTCCGGATTTTCCGCTTTCCCCAGCCACTCGTTCCACCAACTGCACCATCATCTCATTTCCAATCATCCATTTCGCCTGCATTTCATACCACCCTCTTCCTCACTCTGATACCGGGCTGACCACCCGCTTCCAGATCTTCCCTCTATCCGGTCCATAGATTCGTCTGCTCTCCGACGGGCATCTGACTAGGCAGGCGCTTGTAAGTCCAGGGGACGTAAGTCCTCCATACGAGGAGAGTAATCAGAGAAAGAAGAAGAAGAAGCTTTATTTGTGGTTTCAGGGAATCTCAAAATGTGTAATTTTCAGTGAAACTTCGGTATCGAATTTTTTAGTGGAATGCAATATTTCTTCTACTTACTGTGAGCACATAACTTTATCTAGCCCTTATCTATAGCGAGTAGCTGTATGCTACTTTGAAATTCCCCTTTTTGCGTGCCATTACCCACGAGAAACAAAGTGAATTGAAAAATTTAAACCAATAAGAAGGAACATCTCGAAAATGTTAATGTCACAACAATTCTGAGGGGTATTCAAAAACTTTTGCAAGTGCCAACTTAAAGTTCAAGCTATTGGTGGAATTAAAAATCTATCCTCACAATCCTTCAAAGGACTCTCCATTTCTCTCCATGCACATTTGCAGATATACAACCACTTATCAAAGGCATTACGACACTCAGACTGAGATATTGTCAACAAGCTGAATTTGTGGTCTGAGCAAGGTCATGTTCTCGTTTAAAAGTATTTCCAGCAATGCAGGATTTCACTCAAGGAAAAACCAGAAGTCGCATGGTGCAAGGTGAGGGCCGCACGCTGGATGATCAAGCACTTCCAGTTTCCTCACATTTGCATCTGTTCTGTGAAGAGAGGCATTGTGGTACATAATCAACATCCTTGAAGTTCCCGTCTTTGGAATGCAGACCTCATTTTGCACAAATTTTTCGTAACTACAAATGTTTGTAGAGTGCACACACAATGCTGCAACACTAATACTCATTTCGTGCTTATCAATGTTGAATGACATGTCGACTTTGCTCCACGGAGTTCCTCACTCCTTGAATAAAATTGTTCTCTCGTTCTCAGCTTCACGGAGCTGGCTACAGCGAGGGTTGTCTTTTCATGTTCCTCGTTCTTCTTCAAATGATAGAACGCCCAAATGACCTCGCTGTCGATGGGCCCTTAAACTCTACAACTCATTCACTTCAAATGACCGAATCTATCTGCTATGGTATCAAATGAACATGCTTCATCACCATGAACTGCTACCAAGTTTCTTTCCTCTTTTACCTGGCTTATAGCTCGTGAAAATGTACAATCTAATGTTTTGTTTAGAAATACTCATGTCTTTTATTAGCTATTCAATCAATATTTACTTGTGCTAAGTCATTTACACCCCAGAGTCTTGTAGGAGTGTCCGTGGCCACTTGTTCCCTGCACCGCCGATAAAAAATATTTAATTACATTTTTACTTTCTCTACTACGTATAGTAAAGTAGAGGAAGTATTGTATTCCACCCAAAACTTTGATGTCGAGATTTCAAAGGAAATATATGTTTTGAGGTCCCCTGAATTAAGGAAAAAAATTTTTAGAAAAAGGTTCGCGTGTGTGCATCTGTCAACATGTGGATAGCATAACTCAAAAACGAAAAGTCGGTTAAAATCAAATTTGGTACTTAAGTTTAATGTGTTTCAAGGATGCGACACGAAGATTTTAAAGAAAATTCCTCCACCCTAAGCTACTCTTTACAAGGAAAATATTTAGAAAATTTGATTTTCTTCAAAATAGCTCCAACGATTTTGATTAAAATGTCATGTGTTTGAGATATTTTTATGACAAATAAATGTATATCTTGACTTTTCTGGCTATAGCCCATGAAGTCCTATTTACTCTGGATCACTTTTGCATAACTGGTAAACCATAAGAGATAGACAAAATCTTACTATATAAAATGTAGATCTTGCTAAAACACACAATTTATGTTCAAATATATATGGAACATCGTTATTAATCTTTTTATATATTAACCATGCAAAGACAACAAAATTTGAAAGCTTTAAAAGATTTGACTAACACTCAAAGCCCATATTCCCTTGCACCTACATGAAAATTAGCAAAAAGTTCATTTCTGCGAATGTTTATTTGTATTAACATGAATATAGAAATAAGAGTTTGCAAGAGTGGTTAGTACAAGATTAGAGAAAGTCATGTGAGTAGAACACATCAGATTTTCATCTTTTTTCAACTTCCCAATTCCATTTCCTTTTTAGATTCCACACACATTCTCCTAAACTCTTTGCTTGAGACTGGTCAAAAAGCATTTATTTATTTTTACAGTACTACTATTGTTTAGCCATTTCTCTCTAATAAATTTTCTCCCTCATCCATTTGTTTCTTTACATACCAACAAAATATGTGCTCCATGTTCAATTTCTCCACATGTCGGACACTCGTATTCCTAATCTAAACCATCCTATTGCTTCTTTCCCTTTTATTACAAACTTCTATATACTTTTTTTAGCTAATTACGTCTTTATCATTACTATAGAACGCGAATGATCTCATTTCATTAACACTCGCCCTCAGCCCTTGTTTATCTATATGCTCATATGTTTTCTTTGATAATCTTCCGAAATCTTTGTACCATTGCATGTCTTTACTCGCATATATCCGCCTAGGCCAGTTCTTATTAACAGTTCTTTAATTTTACTCAACCAACAATAATAGTTTTCAAATGCACCAGAGTAGGGTATATAAGGGCAAGCTGGCACACTTTTTTATGGGCAAGATGGCCGCCATGCGTAATCTAAGGATTACTAGGTAAGGTGGTAGGGGAAGCAGGACGTTGTAGGTGTTTGAAGGAATCTCTAGGGATGACTCTTAAGGCCTATAGCAGTGTATGTATGCTTATGAGCGTTCATGGTGCCTGAGTAGGGTATATAAGGGCAAGCTGGCACACTTTTTTATGGGCAAGATGGCCGCCATGCGTAATCTAAGGATTACTAGGTAAGGTGGTAGGGGAAGCAGGACGTTGTAGGTGTTTGAAGGAATCTCTAGGGATGACTCTTAAGGCCTATAGCAGTGTATGTATGCTTATGAGCGTTCATGGTGCCTGAGTATGTCGTTCACTATATCGGTGTATGCCGCCTAACACAAGAGCTTTCTAATTTGATTAAATTCATTACCCCAACATGATACCTCACCCCACATCGCCTCACTAGCCTAGCCTAACCTAACCTAACCTAACCTAAGCCCCATACTTCTGCTCGTCTGACCTATCCTAACCTAAGCTAACTCCCACTCCTTTTACTCTAGTCCTTCATAATTTAACATAACCTAAGCCCCATACTTCTACTCGTCTAACCTAACCTAACCTAGCTCCCACTCTATTTACTCCGGTATTTTATAATTTAACCTAAGTCCATACTTCTACTCGTTTAACCTAACATTACTTAACCTAACTAACCTAAGTCATTACTTCTACATGGCTATCCTAACCTAGCTCCAACTATTTACTCTGGTCTTTGATAATTTAACCTAAGTCCATACTTCTACCCGTTTAACCTAACATTACTTAACCTAAACTAACCTAAGTCATTACTTCTACATGGCTAACCTAACCTAGCTCCCACTATTTACTCTGGTCTTTGATAATTTAACCTAAGCCCATACTTCTACACGTCTAGCCTAACCTAGCTTAGCCTAACCTAACCTAAGTCATTACTTCTACATGGCTAACCTAACCTAGCTCCCACTATTTACTCTGGTCTTTGATAATTTAACCTAAGCCCATACTTCTACACGTCTAGCCTAACCTAGCTTAGCCTAACCTAAGCCAACCTATCCTAACCTATCTGATTCCCATTTCCTCAAGCATTCTATTCTTCTATAACCTTTTCTAACCTTTGCACCATACCGTTTCAGGCTTAGACATCCCGCTTTCTTTTGCAGATGGTTTTTTTTTCAGTAACTTTAGATAGGTACTCCGAAGGTATTAGACCCTCGGACATGCGAACCCTAAGTATTTTCCATACTTTTTACGAAACGCTAATGCTCTTTCGGAGTTTAGTAGCTATTTTAGCCGTTTTTGCGGTATTCTGAAGGTCTTTTTGCGAATTTTTAAAGGTTTGTCATGGATTTTCTATGTTTTCACGTCGTTAGTATGTTTTAATGTTTTTAAGGGGCATATGGAGCCTTTTTAGCGATTTGTTATGCTTTCATGATCAAATTCCATCCTTTTGTAAATGTATGATGTTCTCGTCTAGAGAATTGCTTAGTGTTCCTAAGACTAACCTAACTTAACCACAAACCTCTTTAGAGACATTTCTTCAACGTTATTTAACATTATACATGCTTCTTTTTCTCCTCCCTCCAACTCTTTTTGTAAACTAACATTAGAAAACGTTGTAACCTTGTTATTCAAATAGCTATTGTATCCGTCTTTGTACACTGCTCCAGTATGCTATACATGTCAACCTCATTTAACGGTTATCTTAATTAGTTCTGTATCTTCTAACTGTAACACGCGAAACGCTGCTTACATTCCTTCTAAGACTATCCTAACCTAACCTAACCTAACCTAACCTAACCCAACCAACATCGTCACCAAAACCACCTATCCTGCACGACCACAACCATCGCAGCACCCCACACCTCGGTCATCACCACCGCCGCCATAAACTACACGAACACCACCATCCTCACTATCACCACCACTCTCACCATCCTCACCATCACCACCTCCGTCATCACCATCGTTACCATCTCTACCATAACCATCACCATTACCACCATCCTCACCATCGTTACCATCACACTCGTTACCATCATCACCATCACAGTCATAATCATCACCAACACAACCATCACCAACCCCACCTATTATAATCTAAACTGTTTCTTTTGAAGTATTCTTTTACAGCTTTATTCATCATTATTGTTTTTCTAACCCTTTATAGAGCCTTAAACTGGCACTAAAATATGTTCTAACCAATGATGTTGAAGTATTTATAATTCAGTATTTCTAAGACATGTACAATATCTTTAATAGTATTTTAACACAATCTTCTGATTATATACAGTTAATCAGGGTATACTTACTTTAAGGTAGTAGGGTAGACGCCTCTCCTCTTTTATCTGGGCTGGAGACCAGCACTAGAGTTAAAGTCTAGTGGCAGAGTTAACGCCTCCCTTTATAATTTCTATTTTTATTCTTTCTTCGACAAGCATCATGGGGGTGTGGAGAGACCAGATGAGTAAGCTGTTTTATCTTTCTTCTTTCTTCGTGAAGGCGTGGAGGAGTCAGTTGAGCAAATTTTCATTTTCTACAGGAGACGTAACGGAGAAAATAATTATCTTACGATCTAAGCTGCATTCTCTTATGCATGGGCTGCAACGCTGTAATGCCCGTACGCATACGTTGATATTCCATCCTCTGCAATTACTCTCTTGTCATCATTAGGCGACAGAGCTATTTTATTAGATTCAACTGTAAAAACATTATGATGCTGGGATAGGATTAAGTTCATAGGGGTTCTTACGATTTTCAAAGTTTTAAGGCACTCCATATAGCTATTAAAGCTGATGTATTGCTTAATGGCGCTATGTTTTATACCTTTGATCTTTTTTATCACAGAGCCATCAATATCGAGAGCATACATTTTAGGTCTAAGACCAACGAAGCGACGAATGATTTTACCACTCGCTTCATCTTTAAACTTTCCCAACACTTTCTTGTTTTGTGAAGAATAGCATTTATGGTTAACAGGGTAATCAGCTGTGTCCAGATGTTCAAGCATGTGTAATTTATCGTGGTATATATCAGCTGTAGTCACTCGATGGATGAAGGAATCTGTATCTGTATACAACAGTTTAAGGTTTTCAGCTCCATAATATGGAAGTAACACATCGTATTGATACGAATACATTAGCGTCTTGGAAATGTCTAGTACACTCATACCAATGTATATAGGCTTGTTGAACACTATTTTACGAGAAGCCATATGGACAGATGCAAGATCAGGCCCGTATATTGTTCGATCGATAAATGTAGGCTTGGCTATAAGTCTTTCCAGAGTCCTCTCGTTGGTAACAAGGCGTATATCCATTCGATTCCGTATATTCTCCATTGTTTTGCCAAACATAGCGTTGTTGAAAAGTTTGTACAAATCCTTTTCAAAGTCGTTTCTTGCTTGCTGCCGTAGACGGTTATTAAATTCGACGTAAGGCTTTAACCAACAAGATTGACGGAATTTTAGTGCTCGATGAATCTTTACTAGTCGTAGACCATGACTAAGAGCCTGTTTCAAGGCCATGTAATGTACCACATACTTCTTACGGGATCCAAGATGGGCAATTAGTTTCTTTGAAGACGATTCCCCAGGTTTCATACTCTCAGGCAGAAAGGGTAAATCATTATGAAGTTCATGTAGCTCTGTAGGGTATTCCACGTCAACCTCCAAGATATATCCAAAGCAATCATTCCCCTTCAACGAGCCGAGATGTATATCTTCAGGAGAAACCCACGTAAATCCACCATAAGGAAGGGCGTGACACATAGCCCAGCCGTATTGGTTATTGGCGTCTTCGTATGTAATAAAATGAGAGGGTTTACGAGGATCATACTGCTCCATATAGATGTTGTTAGCCTCCGCATGCCGGTGAGAAACCTGGCACAGCCCACCTCTTATCCCAGATTCAACCATGAGTAGCTGATCGTAATCAAGAAGCAATTCTAACTCGATTCCAGTATACAGCAGCATAGCATCCCATGTAAGTCCTGGAGAAGTAAAATAATGTGCAGGATCCACTTTATGAGTTTTAAGAGTTTGGTCTCTGAATGTTTCAAAGACATCCGTAAGGAGAAGAACATCAGAGGTTAAGTAAATATCACTGTATTCACCTAAGTTTCTCACATTAAACTGACTCCATACATTTCTAGCATGCTCATAGTCATCGGCGGTAATTTCTTCTTTATTTAATTTATTGTAGAATGCTTCCCTTGGAGGCAGATGGGTGTCGTTCAAAACATCCCATGATGTGAGGTAATCATAGGGAAACACTCCCTTACGAGTCATCAAGGCAATCTTCTCTTCTCTGAAGTACTTCTCTGTTTCGGGATACGTAGTTAGGTTTTTCACCAACTTATCCAAGCTTGTACTCAGGAAACGGTAGGTATCCACAAACCTGAGTTTAATATCCCCAACATACTTGGAGAATGATATATAACTTTCCTCTGAATTTGGTATAACCTCTACTCTTTCGCTTGTGCAACCTAACTCCTTAATAATGAAATGGGAGTCATACCCGCTCAAGTTATGCATAAACACAGGTATATAATTAGGTGTTTTACAAGCTAGGTTACATTTATTGTGTAAAGATCCTCTGTACACCCCTGTCACGTGATCGTGATCGCGAACCTTCCAATTATCTTCTGTAAATTCATTCCCGCACAGGTAGCATATTGTAGAAGCATCGAATGATTCTTGTTCTTCAGCTGTAAGATTAAGAGGTTTAGCAGATTTGTATAACACACTAATTTTATTTGCCAGATCCATCAGGCATCCCATAAACTTCTGTGCAGCGTCAGGTCCTCGGTAAACATACGGTTCAGCAGGAAGAGTTGTTTCTAGTTGTTCAACACTAGACGACGGTTTCACATAAACACAAAAGCTCATGGGAGAATGACTTTGATAGGGAGTTGTGTAGGAGGTTTCAGGATTAGAGGCGCAGGTATAGTAAGGAGCGAGAATGCTCTCAAAATCGGCGTAGATAACATATGGCAGTTTCAACATTCGTTCTACGTTTTTAAATCTGACAATAGAGTTTTCCTTTGTAGGCATAACGCATCTAGCAATGCCATGTTCTCTACATATTTCTCTGTGCTCTTCTAATTTTTTCATTCCTCTTCGTCCATATTGGTCATCAAAATGGCTGAAACATCTTTTACATGTATATATTATTCTGACGACGAATAAGCTTCTCAAAATCCTTTATATACACATAGTGATGTCTGTCAGTAGCATCACTCAACAGAAGAAGGTCGCGGTGATCAGTTAATTCTTCATCAACAACCTTTATGGGAAACACTTCATGTTTATCATCCACTCCAAACACATTTATGGATATATTATTGGGTTTTTCAAATTTAGCGATTTCGCCCAAGCTCGTAGGAAATGAGACGCATGAGAAATCGTATTTTTCTTGGAGATCCTTGTACCTGCTAACACGCTGAGGATTCTTTTGAATGAACTTAGCAAGCACAGCATACATAAAGCATTTCTCGTCGCTATAGTTCTGAGGGTTTATACAGGCTTTTTTCACATCCAAAGATGACGGTAGAGTAATATAGCTGCTCCCTCGAAGAAGATTATACTTGTGAATACGCAGTCGAACGCCATCAACACTCAGAAGAGCCCAATTACTACCTTTCAGCTTACTTTCTTCCATTTCAGCACGAAGTTTCTCAAATTTCTTTTCTAAAATGGCATCCAAGTCGCTATCTAAAAACACAGCCTGATTACGCGTTTTAAAGGCTTTGTTAGTAGTGTCTCCAACGGCATTCACAAACTTACATTCAGCCATAATGTTAATTTTCAAACTTTTATGAGCCCGCAGTTCCTTCTGAACAGCATGAATTATACGCTGCTTAGCCTGCTGCAGGTATGCATTTAAATCCTGACTTGCTGGGCATTGGATGAAATATGATTTCAGCCTATCCTGAAAAGCCGTTTCATATTCTACAACATCATCTTCATCAGGAGACATTAACAATAATTTATGCTTAGTAGGTTCAAATTTGACTTTCTTAGCATCTATAGCCCTGTCGCAGCGTCCTTCATGTGCATCCCTTCGATTTTCAGTACCGTAAACATCACCACAATGTCTACACTCGAAAAACTCACCACATATCAGCTCATGCCTCTTCTTATGATAGTCGCGTAGAAAACTCTTTTCACATTTGCTGCACCTATAATCTGGTATAGCATTCAAAACCGATTCCATTACTCCACCACTCCACATCTTTGTAATATGCAGTGCAACACTTGTAAATTATACAAATCAATAAATGCTTATAGCACTTTTCACTGACTCGCCTCGATAACTTATCAAAGCTATTGAACGGTAATCTCGCTAAGAGAAGCTGATGTGCTCGACTCCAAGGATAATTACTGAATAACTATGTAAGCTAAAGCAAACCCTACTTATTCTGAAAGCACGCATCTCTCAGGAAACTACATAATTCAAGATCACGCTTGCAGGGCCTTACAGCGGCTTCAATCATTACTAAAACGCACATTCTACAGATTTTATACTTTTATAACGGTAAATTATATATTAGTCATCAACTCTTCGTATTTTTTAGATTTTTTCCCGTGTTTTACGTACTTAGAGACGAATTCAGCATCAAATTAAGACGCGAAACGCCGGTTATGTATCAAGTAACAAACACACTACTTTTAACAACATCAAATGACAGCGATAGAAGCACTTGAACATTATTTAAGCGCTTAAAAAACCAATTTTTCGCTATATTTCATCAATTTCAGCATTAGGCGTTAATTCAGTCCTATGACGTCACACTCATGCATCGACGTAATGTCTGCTCCCTCCAAACATGTTCCTACAAGTCTAATGACGTCACGCAAGCACCATACAGAAGACATAATACAATGACAAAGACATTAACTTTAACTATATATTCCCGCAACAAAATAAACGTATTTGAAAGCGTCTTAACATGTTAACTTCAATGCATGTATAAATAAAACCTCTAATATAACAATAAAAAGAAAGAAAAAAGGAATAAATAAGGAATAAAATAACGCAAAAGAAAACTATCAGCAGAATACACCCTTACAAACGGGGTTATTCCTTATCTTTCATCATTCAGTCAACTAAAATAGGTAAATGACGTCACACAGTAGTAGCGACCTTGTGTCTACACTCCTTCAAAACAAGTTTAGACAGGAAAGTCTCCCCACCCTTGGATCCACGTAGCAACATTATGAGAAGGCCAGCAGTAACCGCCAAGCCATCACAACGAGTATATGGGACGTAAACATCCGACAGCGCTTTTCACCGTTTAAGCTTATTTGCATCATATTTTTCCAGGTACTCATCAATCATTGTACTACACACATCATATAAATCACAATATTTAGCGTTGTATGCTATAATTTGTAATGTTCGCGATTTTATACTACTTTAATGATTTAAATTCAATATTTCTAGCATTCATCCTCTTCTTCTTCTTCTTATTGTTCTTCGCCCATATTTCCACCTTAGTTCTTCTGTTCTTGTTCACCCTCGTGATAGCAGGGAATATATACGTAAATGAACGTTATTAGCTTAAATATTAAAGAAAATAACAGCATTCTCCATCAATTATATCTAAACAGCTTTTTCCGAGTTGTCCGTGATTAAGGGTTCTAGAATCAAGGTAGGCAATGCTTCCCTCAATAAGAGCATTCAGTAATTGATTTTGTAAATATCACTAATTTAAGGTTTATTTCGAGGCTGTAAGACACCTAGTTTGCAAGCTATTTAAATGTACCCTTAGAGATTCGAACTAGACCCGCAGTATAAAAATTACCATTTTATCCATAAATCAGGACCAGAGCATTTAACTGAAGCGTTTAAGTTTTTATTTCATAGCGCTATCTTTATTGATTCGCGAATAAATCAACTTTGAAGTAATTGCCCCGTCCCGGTAATCGAACTATGAGTCGTAGGGATAACATTTTCTAATATATCGCTTTATGCATCAAGTTACCCTAATTTGTCTTTACATCACCATTCCAAGTGCAACAAATCGCGATATAGGCCAAAATTCAGTAATTCTCCGCAAGGTAGGAATCGAACCCACGATACCTCAACTCTAGCATGTTATAAAATAATTGTACTAAACGAGTTTTACCATATAAAGTTTATTTCAGTCTTCTAGTGCAAGCGATTCTCGAGATAATTAAATTTACCAAATCAGGATTGGAACCCTAGACTCCAGGATCTCTAGCATACCACAGGTTAAAGCCCATTACAATACCAATTTAATAGAATTCATTCGAATATTTTATCACTAATGGTTTAGTAATTATTCCAATAATAAGGGTATTGATTGCACCGGAATCGATCCCTAGATCTCCGGCGATCTTCAAAATTAGATCAAAAGATGCGCCATTTTATTACAAGATAATTACCGTTTACCACATTTCGATATCTCATTTAGTTTAAGAGAAATCAGCGATCACAGAGTAGGGTATAAAAGGGGGTTCTAGGCCAAAAACATGTGTTAACATGTGTTAACATGTGTTAACATATGTTTACATATGTAAACATATGTTTTGACACTTCTTTGTCTTTGTCGGCTTTGCCGCCACAAGATATAAAAGGGAGTTCTAGGCCAAAAAAATGTGTTTACATGATGTTAACATGTGTTTACATATGTAAACATGTGTTTTGACACCCCTTTGTCTTTGTCGGCTTTGCCGCCACAAGAAGCCGCGCCCACCCAGGTGTCCATTACGGGTTTCTGAATGCCAAAGGAGGAGGGGGGTGAAGACTTGCGCCCCCGCTCCTTCCACTACAGGCGTTATTAAAGGGGTTCAGTCCTGGAGGGTGGGAAGGGATCAGGGTTTCCTCCCAGCCATTGCAGCCCCGCCTCCTTTACCTACGGGCGTTATTGGACGGGTGGAGTACTGGAAGGTGGGAAGGGATTAGTGCTGCCTTACAGCCGCTGCGTCCCCCGCCTTCTTTCCTCCCAGCTGCTGCGGTGCCCACCTCCTTTCCTCCCAGCCGCTGCGCCCCCCACCTCCTTTAACCCCCGTTTATACCCTACTCTGTGATCGCTGATTTCTCTTAAACTAAATGAGATATCGAAATGTGGTAAACGGTAATTATCTTGTAATAAAATGGCGCATCTTTTGATCTAATTTTGAAGATCGCCGGAGATCTAGGGATCGATTCCGGTGCAATCAATACCCTTATTATTGGAATAATTACTAAACCATTAGTGATAAAATATTCGAATGAATTCTATTAAATTGGTATTGTAATGGGCTTTAACCTGTGGTATGCTAGAGATCCTGGAGTCTAGGGTTCCAATCCTGATTTGGTAAATTTAATTATCTCGAGAATCGCTTGCACTAGAAGACTGAAATAAACTTTATATGGTAAAACTCGTTTAGTACAATTATTTTATAACATGCTAGAGTTGAGGTATCGTGGGTTCGATTCCTACCTTGCGGAGAATTACTGAATTTTGGCCTATATCGCGATTTGTTGCACTTGGAATGGTGATGTAAAGACAAATTAGGGTAACTTGATGCATAAAGCGATATATTAGAAAATGTTATCCCTACGACTCATAGTTCGATTACCGGGACGGGGCAATTACTTCAAAGTTGATTTATTCGCGAATCAATAAAGATAGCGCTATGAAATAAAAACTTAAACGCTTCAGTTAAATGCTCTGGTCCTGATTTATGGATAAAATGGTAATTTTTATACTGCGGGTCTAGTTCGAATCTCTAAGGGTACATTTAAATAGCTTGCAAACTAGGTGTCTTACAGCCTCGAAATAAACCTTAAATTAGTGATATTTACAAAATCAATTACTGAATGCTCTTATTGAGGGAAGCATTGCCTACCTTGATTCTAGAACCCTTAATCACGGACAACTCGGAAAAAGCTGTTTAGATATAATTGATGGAGAATGCTGTTATTTTCTTTAATATTTAAGCTAATAACGTTCATTTACGTATATATTCCCTGCTATCACGAGGGTGAACAAGAACAGAAGAACTAAGGTGGAAATATGGGCGAAGAACAATAAGAAGAAGAAGAAGAGGATGAATGCTAGAAATATTGAATTTAAATCATTAAAGTAGTATAAAATCGCGAACATTACAAATTATAGCATACAACGCTAAATATTGTGATTTATATGATGTGTGTAGTACAATGATTGATGAGTACCTGGAAAAATATGATGCAAATAAGCTTAAACGGTGAAAAGCGCTGTCGGATGTTTACGTCCCATATACTCGTTGTGATGGCTTGGCGGTTACTGCTGGCCTTCTCATAATGTTGCTACGTGGATCCAAGGGTGGGGAGACTTTCCTGTCTAAACTTGTTTTGAAGGAGTGTAGACACAAGGTCGCTACTACTGTGTGACGTCATTTACCTATTTTAGTTGACTGAATGATGAAAGATAAGGAATAACCCCGTTTGTAAGGGTGTATTCTGCTGATAGTTTTCTTTTGCGTTATTTTATTCCTTATTTATTCCTTTTTTCTTTCTTTTTATTGTTATATTAGAGGTTTTATTTATACATGCATTGAAGTTAACATGTTAAGACGCTTTCAAATACGTTTATTTTGTTGCGGGAATATATAGTTAAAGTTAATGTCTTTGTCATTGTATTATGTCTTCTGTATGGTGCTTGCGTGACGTCATTAGACTTGTAGGAACATGTTTGGAGGGAGCAGACATTACGTCGATGCATGAGTGTGACGTCATAGGACTGAATTAACGCCTAATGCTGAAATTGATGAAATATAGCGAAAAATTGGTTTTTTAAGCGCTTAAATAATGTTCAAGTGCTTCTATCGCTGTCATTTGATGTTGTTAAAAGTAGTGTGTTTGTTACTTGATACATAACCGGCGTTTCGCGTCTTAATTTGATGCTGAATTCGTCTCTAAGTACGTAAAACACGGGAAAAAATCTAAAAAATACGAAGAGTTGATGACTAATATATAATTTACCGTTATAAAAGTATAAAATCTGTAGAATGTGCGTTTTAGTAATGATTGAAGCCGCTGTAAGGCCCTGCAAGCGTGATCTTGAATTATGTAGTTTCCTGAGAGATGCGTGCTTTCAGAATAAGTAGGGTTTGCTTTAGCTTACATAGTTATTCAGTAATTATCCTTGGAGTCGAGCACATCAGCTTCTCTTAGCGAGATTACCGTTCAATAGCTTTGATAAGTTATCGAGGCGAGTCAGTGAAAAGTGCTATAAGCATTTATTGATTTGTATAATTTACAAGTGTTGCACTGCATATTACAAAGATGTGGAGTGGTGGAGTAATGGAATCGGTTTTGAATGCTATACCAGATTATAGGTGCAGCAAATGTGAAAAGAGTTTTCTACGCGACTATCATAAGAAGAGGCATGAGCTGATATGTGGTGAGTTTTTCGAGTGTAGACATTGTGGTGATGTTTACGGTACTGAAAATCGAAGGGATGCACATGAAGGACGCTGCGACAGGGCTATAGATGCTAAGAAAGTCAAATTTGAACCTACTAAGCATAAATTATTGTTAATGTCTCCTGATGAAGATGATGTTGTAGAATATGAAACGGCTTTTCAGGATAGGCTGAAATCATATTTCATCCAATGCCCAGCAAGTCAGGATTTAAATGCATACCTGCAGCAGGCTAAGCAGCGTATAATTCATGCTGTTCAGAAGGAACTGCGGGCTCATAAAAGTTTGAAAATTAACATTATGGCTGAATGTAAGTTTGTGAATGCCGTTGGAGACACTACTAACAAAGCCTTTAAAACGCGTAATCAGGCTGTGTTTTTAGATAGCGACTTGGATGCCATTTTAGAAAAGAAATTTGAGAAACTTCGTGCTGAAATGGAAGAAAGTAAGCTGAAAGGTAGTAATTGGGCTCTTCTGAGTGTTGATGGCGTTCGACTGCGTATTAACAAGTATAATCTTCTTCGAGGGAGCAGCTATATTACTCTACCGTCATCTTTGGATGTGAAAAAAGCCTGTATAAACCCTCAGAACTATAGCGACGAGAAATGCTTTATGTATGCTGTGCTTGCTAAGTTCATTCAAAAGAATCCTCAGCGTGTTAGCAGGTACAAGGATCTCCAAGAAAAATACGATTTCTCATGCGTCTCATTTCCTACGAGCTTGGGCGAAATCGCTAAATTTGAAAAACCCAATAATATATCCATAAATGTGTTTGGAGTGGATGATAAACATGAAGTGTTTCCCATAAAGGTTGTTGATGAAGAATTAACTGATCACCGCGACCTTCTTCTGTTGAGTGATGCTACTGACAGACATCACTATGTGTATATAAAGGATTTTGAGAAGCTTATTCGTCGTCAGAATAATATATACATGTAAAAGATGTTTCAGCCATTTTGATGACCAATATGGACGAAGAGGAATGAAAAAATTAGAAGAGCACAGAGAAATATGTAGAGAACATGGCATTGCTAGATGCGTTATGCCTACAAAGGAAAACTCTATTGTCAGATTTAAAAACGTAGAACGAATGTTGAAACTGCCATATGTTATCTACGCCGATTTTGAGAGCATTCTCGCTCCTTACTATACCTGCGCCTCTAATCCTGAAACCTCCTACACAACTCCCTATCAAAGTCATTCTCCCATGAGCTTTTGTGTTTATGTGAAACCGTCGTCTAGTGTTGAACAACTAGAAACAACTCTTCCTGCTGAACCGTATGTTTACCGAGGACCTGACGCTGCACAGAAGTTTATGGGATGCCTGATGGATCTGGCAAATAAAATTAGTGTGTTATACAAATCTGCTAAACCTCTTAATCTTACAGCTGAAGAACAAGAATCATTCGATGCTTCTACAATATGCTACCTGTGCGGGAATGAATTTACAGAAGATAATTGGAAGGTTCGCGATCACGATCACGTGACAGGGGTGTACAGAGGATCTTTACACAATAAATGTAACCTAGCTTGTAAAACACCTAATTATATACCTGTGTTTATGCATAACTTGAGCGGGTATGACTCCCATTTCATTATTAAGGAGTTAGGTTGCACAAGCGAAAGAGTAGAGGTTATACCAAATTCAGAGGAAAGTTATATATCATTCTCCAAGTATGTTGGGGATATTAAACTCAGGTTTGTGGATACCTACCGTTTCCTGAGTACAAGCTTGGATAAGTTGGTGAAAAACCTAACTACGTATCCCGAAACAGAGAAGTACTTCAGAGAAGAGAAGATTGCCTTGATGACTCGTAAGGGAGTGTTTCCCTATGATTACCTCACATCATGGGATGTTTTGAACGACACCCATCTGCCTCCAAGGGAAGCATTCTACAATAAATTAAATAAAGAAGAAATTACCGCCGATGACTATGAGCATGCTAGAAATGTATGGAGTCAGTTTAATGTGAGAAACTTAGGTGAATACAGTGATATTTACTTAACCTCTGATGTTCTTCTCCTTACGGATGTCTTTGAAACATTCAGAGACCAAACTCTTAAAACTCATAAAGTGGATCCTGCACATTATTTTACTTCTCCAGGACTTACATGGGATGCTATGCTGCTGTATACTGGAATCGAGTTAGAATTGCTTCTTGATTACGATCAGCTACTCATGGTTGAATCTGGGATAAGAGGTGGGCTGTGCCAGGTTTCTCACCGGCATGCGGAGGCTAACAACATCTATATGGAGCAGTATGATCCTCGTAAACCCTCTCATTTTATTACATACGAAGACGCCAATAACCAATACGGCTGGGCTATGTGTCACGCCCTTCCTTATGGTGGATTTACGTGGGTTTCTCCTGAAGATATACATCTCGGCTCGTTGAAGGGGAATGATTGCTTTGGATATATCTTGGAGGTTGACGTGGAATACCCTACAGAGCTACATGAACTTCATAATGATTTACCCTTTCTGCCTGAGAGTATGAAACCTGGGGAATCGTCTTCAAAGAAACTAATTGCCCATCTTGGATCCCGTAAGAAGTATGTGGTACATTACATGGCCTTGAAACAGGCTCTTAGTCATGGTCTACGACTAGTAAAGATTCATCGAGCACTAAAATTCCGTCAATCTTGTTGGTTAAAGCCTTACGTCGAATTTAATAACCGTCTACGGCAGCAAGCAAGAAACGACTTTGAAAAGGATTTGTACAAACTTTTCAACAACGCTATGTTTGGCAAAACAATGGAGAATATACGGAATCGAATGGATATACGCCTTGTTACCAACGAGAGGACTCTGGAAAGACTTATAGCCAAGCCTACATTTATCGATCGAACAATATACGGGCCTGATCTTGCATCTGTCCATATGGCTTCTCGTAAAATAGTGTTCAACAAGCCTATATACATTGGTATGAGTGTACTAGACATTTCCAAGACGCTAATGTATTCGTATCAATACGATGTGTTACTTCCATATTATGGAGCTGAAAACCTTAAACTGTTGTATACAGATACAGATTCCTTCATCCATCGAGTGACTACAGCTGATATATACCACGATAAATTACACATGCTTGAACATCTGGACACAGCTGATTACCCTGTTAACCATAAATGCTATTCTACACAAAACAAGAAAGTGTTGGGAAACTTTAAAGATGAAGCGAGTGGTAAAATCATTCGTCGCTTCGTTGGTCTTAGACCTAAAATGTATGCTCTCGATATTGATGGCTCTGTGATAAAAAAGATCAAAGGTATAAAACATAGCGCCATTAAGCAATACATCAGCTTTAATAGCTATATGGAGTGCCTTAAAACTTTGAAAATCGTAAGAACCCCTATGAACTTAATCCTATCCCAGCATCATAATGTTTTTACAGTTGAATCTAATAAAATAGCTCTGTCGCCTAATGATGACAAGAGAGTAATTGCAGAGGATGGAATATCAACGTATGCGTACGGGCATTACAGCGTTGCAGCCCATGCATAAGAGAATGCAGCTTAGATCGTAAGATAATTATTTTCTCCGTTACGTCTCCTGTAGAAAATGAAAATTTGCTCAACTGACTCCTCCACGCCTTCACGAAGAAAGAAGAAAGATAAAACAGCTTACTCATCTGGTCTCTCCACACCCCCATGATGCTTGTCGAAGAAAGAATAAAAATAGAAATTATAAAGGGAGGCGTTAACTCTGCCACTAGACTTTAACTCTAGTGCTGGTCTCCAGCCCAGATAAAAGAGGAGAGGCGTCTACCCTACTACCTTAAAGTAAGTATACCCTGATTAACTGTATATAATCAGAAGATTGTGTTAAAATACTATTAAAGATATTGTACATGTCTTAGAAATACTGAACTATAAATACTTCAACATCATTGGTTAGAACATATTTTAGTGCCAGTTTAAGGCTCTATAAAGGGTTAGAAAAACAATAATGATGAATAAAGCTGTAAAAGAATACTTCAAAAGAAACAGTTTAGATTATAATAGGTGGGGTTGGTGATGGTTGTGTTGGTGATGATTATGACTGTGATGGTGATGATGGTAACGAGTGTGATGGTAACGATGGTGAGGATGGTGGTAATGGTGATGGTTATGGTAGAGATGGTAACGATGGTGATGACGGAGGTGGTGATGGTGAGGATGGTGAGAGTGGTGGTGATAGTGAGGATGGTGGTGTTCGTGTAGTTTATGGCGGCGGTGGTGATGACCGAGGTGTGGGGTGCTGCGATGGTTGTGGTCGTGCAGGATAGGTGGTTTTGGTGACGATGTTGGTTGGGTTAGGTTAGGTTAGGTTAGGTTAGGATAGTCTTAGAAGGAATGTAAGCAGCGTTTCGCGTGTTACAGTTAGAAGATACAGAACTAATTAAGATAACCGTTAAATGAGGTTGACATGTATAGCATACTGGAGCAGTGTACAAAGACGGATACAATAGCTATTTGAATAACAAGGTTACAACGTTTTCTAATGTTAGTTTACAAAAAGAGTTGGAGGGAGGAGAAAAAGAAGCATGTATAATGTTAAATAACGTTGAAGAAATGTCTCTAAAGAGGTTTGTGGTTAAGTTAGGTTAGTCTTAGGAACACTAAGCAATTCTCTAGACGAGAACATCATACATTTACAAAAGGATGGAATTTGATCATGAAAGCATAACAAATCGCTAAAAAGGCTCCATATGCCCCTTAAAAACATTAAAACATACTAACGACGTGAAAACATAGAAAATCCATGACAAACCTTTAAAAATTCGCAAAAAGACCTTCAGAATACCGCAAAAACGGCTAAAATAGCTACTAAACTCCGAAAGAGCATTAGCGTTTCGTAAAAAGTATGGAAAATACTTAGGGTTCGCATGTCCGAGGGTCTAATACCTTCGGAGTACCTATCTAAAGTTACTGAAAAAAAAACCATCTGCAAAAGAAAGCGGGATGTCTAAGCCTGAAACGGTATGGTGCAAAGGTTAGAAAAGGTTATAGAAGAATAGAATGCTTGAGGAAATGGGAATCAGATAGGTTAGGATAGGTTGGCTTAGGTTAGGCTAAGCTAGGTTAGGCTAGACGTGTAGAAGTATGGGCTTAGGTTAAATTATCAAAGACCAGAGTAAATAGTGGGAGCTAGGTTAGGTTAGCCATGTAGAAGTAATGACTTAGGTTAGGTTAGGCTAAGCTAGGTTAGGCTAGACGTGTAGAAGTATGGGCTTAGGTTAAATTATCAAAGACCAGAGTAAATAGTGGGAGCTAGGTTAGGTTAGCCATGTAGAAGTAATGACTTAGGTTAGTTTAGGTTAAGTAATGTTAGGTTAAACGGGTAGAAGTATGGACTTAGGTTAAATTATCAAAGACCAGAGTAAATAGTTGGAGCTAGGTTAGGATAGCCATGTAGAAGTAATGACTTAGGTTAGTTAGGTTAAGTAATGTTAGGTTAAACGAGTAGAAGTATGGACTTAGGTTAAATTATAAAATACCGGAGTAAATAGAGTGGGAGCTAGGTTAGGTTAGGTTAGACGAGTAGAAGTATGGGGCTTAGGTTATGTTAAATTATGAAGGACTAGAGTAAAAGGAGTGGGAGTTAGCTTAGGTTAGGATAGGTCAGACGAGCAGAAGTATGGGGCTTAGGTTAGGTTAGGTTAGGTTAGGCTAGGCTAGTGAGGCGATGTGGGGTGAGGTATCATGTTGGGGTAATGAATTTAATCAAATTAGAAAGCTCTTGTGTTAGGCGGCATACACCGATATAGTGAACGACATACTCAGGCACCATGAACGCTCATAAGCATACATACACTGCTATAGGCCTTAAGAGTCATCCCTAGAGATTCCTTCAAACACCTACAACGTCCTGCTTCCCCTACCACCTTACCTAGTAATCCTTAGATTACGCATGGCGGCCATCTTGCCCATAAAAAAGTGTGCCAGCTTGCCCTTATATACCCTACTCACCAGCTATTGGCATAGGACCTAACTCAACAGACTATACGACTATGATTATGAAAGTTTAAACACACACACACACACACACACACACACACACACACACACACACACACACACATGCATATTTTGCATAACTTAAATTCCGTTGTTGCCACATGTACCTATAAGTTATGCCCAACAATCCAGAGGCTGGTTGTAAAAGTTTTTGAATTCCCCTATTGAGCACACATGTGTTATAACAAAATCTTCATGTTTTGCGTAGTAACCGTTTATTATCCCGTTACTATTATTATTCTTTTGATTTCCTTTCATTTTTACTGCTGATTTCGCAAATTCTGTGGCATGACCAAAAGACAGTTAAATCCATGGTCAGATAGTATAGCACTACTTTCTAACTCAAATTTACGATTTTCTTGAAGGTTTTCTTCTTCAAAATAAATTAGCACAACTTGGTAGCAGGTCTGACAAACCGGATCGTCTAAGTTTATTACCGTAAGACCGTAAGGCAGCAGTTTCATTTAAATGACCACTTCTGTGAACTAGCACCTGCTCATAGTTCACTTCCAGAACAATAACATATAACTTATTAATCAACAATTTCATTTTGAACGTACAAAATATCTCTGAGAAGCTAGTTTTGTTTCATACAGTTTATTTATGAATTTTAGTGACTTAAGATTTCTTAATCAATGCATCGTAAGGATTTTGAAGGTGGAAGATAAAAATAAAAAGTTAGATGTGTTGTAGTCCCATAGCTTTCTCTACTAACTCTCCTGCAAACTATTATTACAAAAACTTATTCTTCAGCCCGCCTCTTGTTAATCGAGAGAACTATTTATTACACATCTTCATTACAATACGTTGTAGTTCATAGGGAGGATACACCGGGCTAAAGCGATAGTCAGATTTTTAAAACGAGAATCGCTGTGTAATGAGAAAGAACGAATAGCGACTTACCGCTTGAAAAAAAAAAAAAAACGATGTGTCACATCCATATGACTTTCTTTACCCATTATCGTTTATTTTTGTATAGTTTCAACGGGCTTTCCTGAAAGTTTTTCATGTTAATCGAAATAAACATTTGCAGAAATAGTTTCATTACATACATATATCTTTGTAGGTTCAAGGTGTGTAGAAGAAACCGAATTGACAGCCATTTGTTTAAAAGCTAGGCGATATATACTGGCCTTGAAATTCCATATTAGTTCCACGAGATAGCGAGAAGCAACTGAACATCGACAATACTTAAAGAAAATGAGTGTTAACAATTTCAAACCAACAACACAAAAGACTCTGAAGTGTAAATATTGATTGAATAACCGATAAAATACATGAGTATTTCTAAACAGAACATTAGATTGTATATTTTCGAAGGACTCAAAATTTAGATGTCGAGATTTCACCGGAAATATGTTTTAAGGCCCACTAAATTCAAAAAAGCATTTTTAGAAAAAGGTCCCTGTGTGTGTATGTGTGTATGTGTGTGTGTGTGTGTGTGTGTGTGTGTGTGTGTGTGTGTGTGTGTGTGTGTGTGTGTGTGTGTGTGTGTGTGTGTGTGTGAACAGCCTAACGAAAAGTCGGTTAAAAATCAAAGTTGGTATTTAAAGTTTAATATCTTTCAAGGATGCGACACGAAGATTTTGAAGAAAATTCTTCCACCCTAAACTAACCTTTAAATGGAAAATTTTTGAAAAGCTTGATTCTCTCAAAATTGGCTCTAACGATTTTGATTAAAATGCCATATATTTAAGATATTTTTATGGCCAATGAAATGTATATTTTTAATTTTCTGTTTATAGCCCATGTTGTCCTGTTTACTCTTGATGACTTTTACATAACTGGTAAACCGTAAGAGATAGACTACATCTGACCAGTATACAATAAATGTAGATGTCGTTAAAACATACAAGTTATGTGCAAATGCATTTCTTTTGTGGAACGAACCAATTCTGAGATATTCCTTGTTATTTGTGTGTTTTGAAATACTTAAACGTTTCCCAAAAGGAAGGTTGTTCTTGACTTTTTATCTATTGTTCGTACAAAGAGAACAGAATTTCAATGCCTCCATTTAGCGAGCAGCTTTAAAACATGTGACTATCGCTCAAAGCAATGTTCCCACATTCCCCTTGTACCTACAAGAAAATAAGCAATAAGATAATTCCTGCAAATGTTTATCTTGACTAACATGAAGAAGATTGAGGAATAAGAGTTTGTGAGAATATTTAGTACAAGAGCAGAGAAAATCATGTGAGTGCAACACATCGGATGTTTTTGTGTAGTTCGTTTTTGAATATTTCTTATAGTTTATCTAGTATATAAAACTATACAAAATTCCTTCTCAGTGAAGAGAACCTCACAGATTATTTCCAGCAAATACAAATATACACTTTATCTTCCATATCAATATCTTAAAATGTACCTGTGGTATTTCAATCAAAATCGTTAAGAGCCGCTTCTGAGAAAATAAAACTTTTTCCACGTAAAGTGGTATTTAAGTTCAGCATCTTCCAAACATGTGACACAAAGATTTTCAGAAAATAACTCCCCAAATTACACTTCCTTTCAAATGGAATTATTTTCTAATTTTTTTATTTTCTCAGGCAATGGCACTGGCAATTTTGACTAAAATATCACATACTTAAGATGTTTACATGACGCTGCAGTGCTGATCTCGAAAATCAGAGAGACCAGTGATGAATCATATGGGGAGAACGTATAAAGTCCTATCATTTCTACCATTAAGGCTGCTGGATTGCAGGTATTTAACTCCTAACTGTGTACTCTGAACACAGTTGCTTCTTTCTGATTAGCGTTATTAAATGTCATTAAGGCATTTCGCTGCCTCACACAATTTCGCATGAAGTTACCAAATTAACCTACTTTCTTCGCTGACCTTAAAGTTTGCAGTTATATCCAGGCAATGGACCAAGCGTTAGTCAAGCGTAAACAGCTCCCAGTTTCTCAACAACCAAAACAAAATATGCTTGATTTGTTAGCGAATCGAGAACACGTAAAATACGTATAATTTCTCTAGTCCAAGCCAAAATTACGTCGCTGACAATACTGCAGTGTTGTTTGTGTACACTCCAAGTTATTACTAGTAACAATGTTTAGTTGCTGCTTGTGTGGTAAAATGATTCAATGACCCAATGATAACTTGCAGATGGGGCTTAGCACCTCGACCGAAAGACAATGTTTTGTGCCTATGCCCCATACGGACATCCCGCGGGTGGATGGAGGAGGCGAATGAATCCTAAGGGCGGCCGGAACGTTGCCGCTACAGAGCTAGTGGCAGGGTCCCTACATTTTCCCGGTGGGAAGCACACCGGCGGAGGCTGGCTCAGCCCGGCTCCTCACCCACCCCTTCGAGTTCGTGCTTCCAAGGAGGGCGCGGGTCTCGGAAACTGGTTTCTCCACCCCCCCCCCTCCCTCTCGGGCTTGTATCATCCCATGGGCTCGCCTTCCAGTTCGAGGGGACGAGATTTCCAGAGCGCATTCGTTACCGCTGCCGTGCTGCCGCCGCGCTGCTCACCGACGCTTCCAACCCTGAAAGAAACCTAACGGGATGAAGGGTGAACTAAATGATTAATGTAATGAAATGGAGGGACAGGAAATTCGGAGGATATGGAAATCTTTCCAAGCATTCGCCTGGTGACCCGGGGAAACCTCCAAAATCCCCCATGAGCCAGGAAGGTCGACCACGAGGGTCGAACCCGCAACCTCCCGAATGCGGACCACTGACGTTACCGTCTGAGCCATCCCACTGGATGTGATACAATACAAACATTACCAAGCGACATGGCTTAAGCAGTAGCGTCTGTAATTTGCACTCGAGAGATTGTGGGTTCAAATCCAGTGTACCAATTTGACTACTTAACCTCAGTGGTTTATCTCAATTACTAGGTACATGCCAGATTGAATAATTAATACCGCTACCCAAGGCTCCACTTATACAACAAAACAAATAGAATTTTAAGATTATATGGTACGGAAGTTCACTATGTAACTAAGACGGTAATGAACAACATTACATAAACATTTACTTCATTTTCAGACTAATAATTTTATTTTAGGAGTAGTATATCTTCAGGTTTGTCAGTATCCCCAAGTATACGCCTCGCACACAAGTTATACGTGTCTATTTTCCCCGAGGGTTCGGGACGGTTTGTTGTGAGGAGGAAAACTGAGCGAATTTTCCGCAAAGCACACCAATTATGCCCAACCTTATGCGAAAGAGGAGAGGCGGGATTTGCCCCCACCTACTTTTCGCCGAGATATAACGCATTCATGAGATTCAAAAACAAATCTCACTAATTGTCGGTTATCTGAATTAATGGAAATAATTCATCCACAAAACGAAGGAGGTGGTGTGGAGGGACAACGTGACGTCCTTGGCACATAAGAGACAATGGGATCACTGCTCCAGACTATCAGGGCAGCAAGTTAGGTATTGAAGGTATGAACGCGTGGAAGCAAACCGGATGACCTATATCTACTGACAGGCGTTGTTCATTTCGTGGCGCGGTTACGACCGCACAAAACACATCAGCTAGTAAAGTATGTTCTGTATTTGTGGGAAAACTTACACGAAGAGAGAAAAATACTAACACTAAAGTGGATACATATTATGGTATCAGTTATCAAATTATCAGTGCTTATCTCTTGACACCTGTATAGGCTACTGCGCAATCAAGGTCATCTCTCTGGCATACGCTGATTTAAGAGAATCAAGGAGCCTACATCCATCATGACATGACCAAGAAGTTAAAAGCGACGTTTAACAGACACAAAAAAGAAGATACAGAAACAAAACGGAACTATCCTTTCGCACAAAGCCTCTCTCTCCATTTCTTTTACGCTTCAAATACGTAATCATATTGCGGTGGATTTATTAGGAGATAATCGTAGATCGGAGTGTGGTGAACAGTTAGCCTTGAAGGTCTTATCCCGATAGCGCATTGAGTGCACAGAAGGATCAGTGCAGGGCAACTGTACCTCTGCCTCTATGACGAGAATATTGCATTAGCGTGCCACCCACTATCTGCTTACATTATCTGTGGATAGATGGCGGAGCATTCACTATTACCATCTATTTTTCATTTATACTATTGTTTTAGGCTTAAGGTGGAACTTTGGATCATGGTATTAAACATCCTAACCGGTATTTACCTTGGCGACTGTGGAAACCACGAAAGAAAAAAAGATAGGTCGACCAATGGAATTTGAACTCGGTACCAGACGTTACCGCCTAAGCCATCTCACTCGATATTAAATGAGCTTGTTTATTGTAGTCAATCATTATTAAACAAACGCTGCGGGTCATTTTCACTTTACTAACAGGTACAATGGTGAACGAATGTTATGAGGCAATGGTTAACAGAATACACACTTATAAGCTTTTCACCTTTCAAGCATTGCCGTAGATAAAGTGAATAGGCACGTCGCAAAAAAATCAGGACACATCAATGGGTAACAGTCATTGACTTGTTTTTTATTCTCTCTTCGTCTCTTTCCCCTATACATCCTCTTTGCTTCAGTAATTTCTCTACAACTTATAAAAAGCGTGTAAAAACCGATGGCTTTAGTGTTCCATCGTACTGGTAAGGGGTTCGAGCCCCGCCTAACGCACGGTGTTTGTGTACGTGTAAATCAGGGTTGCCAAATTTAAAAAAAAAAAAATTATCGTACCGGCCACTCAAAATTATAGATTTGGATTCAAAATTATAGATTTGGATTCAAAAGTATCGTACATCATAAACCAAATGCCACAACAATGGAAATATCAGCACAACACTTATGAAAATGTAATAGTATTGATGTTTATGGTTTCCACTTACAAGATTGATGACCTCGACCTGTATTACAACTTTAGCACTTATGTTTCTCGCACCATTCTTGTCAAAGTTCATCATCTTCCTCAAGTGTTGCAGCATTATACAAATTTGTTGCTGAGATAAACTTTAACATCTTCTCGGTAACTTACAGATTTTCGAACCCACCACATTCTTTCATAAGCTGAGACGACAGAATAAGTTCATTTACCGTCAATCTCTTTCTAATTTTGGTTTTTATGAAGCTCAGTTTAGAAAAAAAGTCTTTCACAAGAAGCGTTTCTGTGGGGCAACGAAATCACTGACAATGCAAACTCCGCCAGGTTTTTGAAATTACTATTTCCACCAAGGTAATAATGTGTTTAACAGCACTCCAGAAACTGTCAGGTTCAAGCATGTTCTTTATTTCACACGGAATATCACTTATTCCTAGTTTTCTCCATTGATCATCAATTTTTTGAACAGTGCTCTCTTCATTGAGATTACCAGATCTGGGCACACTGGCGATAAGAGCATAAAGAGTAGAAGGATTAGTAGGATATGGAATCGTTGTCTTAGAGGGGTGGAGACGGGTCATGAGGGCAAAAGTGATATCGTTATTTGTAACTAATCTTTATTCGCTGGTGTGACAAACCAGTGGAAATATTTCCCCGGTGTCGAACTATCAATATTCAAATTATCGTACACCCCCATAATTATCGTACGGGTTGGTTACCATGAGCACAAACATTAAAATTATCGTATGCCCCCATAATTATCGTATGGGTTGACAACTCTGGTGTAAATAAATGTGTCTATAAGATAAAGCAGGGGGAAAATCTGATGTGTTGCACTCACATGACTTTCTCTACTCTTGTACCAACCATTCTTACAAACTCTTATTCCTCTATCTTCGTGTTACTTGAGAGAATCATTTACAGAAATTTGTTATTATTTCCCTGTAGGTGCAAGGGGAATATTGGAATACAGTAGGGTTTGAGTGATAGTAACATCTTTTAAAGCTTTGAGATCCCGTTCTCTTTGCACACTTAACATAAAAAACCTGATGTGTTGCACTCACATGACTTTCTCTAGTCTTGTACCAACCGTTCTTACAAACTCTTATTCCTATACCTTCTTCGTGTTAGTTGACAAACATTAGTACAAATTATCTTATTGCTTATTTCCTTGTAGGTGCAAGGGGAATATGGGAATACAGTAGGCTTTGAGCGATAGTCAAATCTTTTAAAACTCTGAGATTCCGTTCTCTTTGCACGCTTAACATTTAAAAAAAATGAAAAACGATGTTCCATTTCACGAAAGTTTTGTTTTCCAAAACTCACACACATAACAAGGAATATCTCCGAAATGGTTCACTCTACAAGAAAATTTACTTAGACATATATTGTGTATTTTAGCAGATCTACATTTTTTGTGTAATATGATTTGGTCTATCTCTAACGGTTTACCAATTATGCAAAAGACGTCCAGAGTAAATACGACTACAGGTGCTATAGCCAGAGAATTCAAGATATACATTTCATTTGTCATAAAAAAAATCTCAAAATATTGTAATCAAAATCGTTAGTCATTTTTCAAAATTTTCGAAAAATTTTCCATGTAAAGG
This sequence comes from Tenodera sinensis, assembly GCA_030765045.1. NCBI lineage: Eukaryota > Metazoa > Arthropoda > Insecta > Mantodea > Mantidae > Tenodera > Tenodera sinensis. The sequence continues at coordinate 33,287,801 of CM060966.1, read as the reverse complement.
GTAGTTTAGGGTGGGGCTATTTTCTTCAAAATCTTCGTGGCGCATCCTTGAAAGATATTAAAGTTAAGTACCAACTTTGGTTTTTAACCAACTTTTCGTTTTTGAGTTATGCTGTCCACAGACTGATAGACCACGGACACACACAAACACACGGACCTTTTTCTAAAAATGCTTTTTTTGGATTCGGGGTCTCAAAACATATATTTCCGATGAAATCTCGACATCGAATTTTTGGGTGGAATACAATACTTCCCCTTCTTTCCAGTAGAGAAAGTAATACATATTTCATACCACGTTTTCCCAAAATCTCACATTATAACTGAATAACAGAACAGTTATGGGTTACAAGAAATGTCACAATAAATGCCAGACTATATTATAGTTCCATTGCCACACTTCTACTAGAGTTTCAAAGCACAACTCCTGTATAAAAACAAATTTTCACACCTCTTTTGTTTTGCTGTCGTGAGCTAGCAGATCGCCAAACAACATTCCGCTTCGCAGCGCTCTCTGACGTGTTGCATAACAGCAAGCACACAGTGTCCTTCGTGTGCTGTGACGTAAGAATTTTAACCACGGTGTGTGAGCACGAAATACTTCCGTCACTCACGATTAGAACTTCGCTTCTGAAAACCAGACAACTGGATAAATTGGCAGTGGGAAATGCGTTTACGAGAATCTGTTTATTTCACATATAGGTAATAGGAGCTTTTTCTTAAGAAACTTGGCGTTGCTCATTCGAAACTTGTCTCGTGGTTAAAGTGTGCAATAATTTGCAACTCTGGTGTGATACACTTGCACCGGAATTATTTACCTATAATATTAATAATTTTATAAAGAAATAATTATAGGTACATGAGGGGGACTTAGCACGTTGACCGGAAGGTGATCTTTTGTGCCTATGCCAGGCACCCCCGGGAGGATGGTTGAGGGAATGGATCCGAAGGGCGGCGGAAACGTTGCCACGACAGAGCAGAGGGTAAGGTCCCTTCATTTTTCCAGTGAGAAACACCCCAGCGGAGGCTGGCTCAGTCCGGTTCCTCTCCCCCCCCCCCTTTGGGCTCGTGGTCCCAGGGGGGCGTGGGACTCGGAAACCGGCTCCCCTCCTCCCACCTTTAGGTTTATACCATCCCATGGGAGCCCGGAAACCAGTAGATTCGCCTTCCAATCCGGGGACTATATTTCCAGAGCGCATTTGTTCCTCTGCAGTGCTGCTGCCGCGACGCTCGCCGACGCTTCCATACCCTGAAAGAAACCTAACGGAATGAAGAGTGAAATGAAATGACTAATGTAATGAAATGGAGGGACATGACATTTGGATGATATGGAAATCCTAGCCTAGCGAACCGGGGAAACCTAAAAAGAAAGCAAAAAAAAAAAGTCATGAAGGTCGGCTACGGGGATCGAACCCGCGACCTTCCAATGCGGGCCACAGACGTTACCGCCGGAGGCATCCCGCTCGTTGATATAGGGAGATAGACAAAGAATTTCAATAAATAATTTTCATATATTTAAATTAAATGCACAATCTAGGAAGCACGATTTACTGAAAGTTTGCCAGGATATAAGAAGTCATTAGCCAAGTTCTGTGTTAAGGAAAAAGCAATTGGTAATAAGTCAGCGTAGCTAGGGCCAATGGTGTCGCGAAAGAGGGGTAAAGGGTCCGCGGCCCCCCTTGGAAGTTAATGATGTTGATATGCAGTCAATTATTGACTGTTATACTATTATTTTAATTTTGATGTAAAAAACAATTTTTAGTTAGCACTAATTAATGCTGTTATCTGCAACACATACTATAACTTTTTGGCAACAAAATAACTAATCAATATTGTTCGACTGCAAACTTCCAACTTGCTGTCCCCCTGGGAAAATGTCTGTCGACGCCTATGCTAAGGCAATTAGGCGTTCCGCAGAACTCAGTCACCAAGAAATATATTAACTCACGGTTCAGTTAAAACTCAATACATTCAGAAGTATATGAAAGACGCACAAATGCCAGTTCTAAACATTAGAAAGGGGTACAAAGGATTCTTAGAATTAAGCAAGTCGGAAGGCAAATTATTTCAGATGCGAATAAGAAAATAAAAGTTGGCAACTTATGCAAGAACTCTGGTGGGGGATCATGATGTAAAAGGGACTTAGGTTGATAAGCGAGCATTAATTTTTCTAAAATTCGCATATTTTCTTTCATGGTTTTTAGTGTCTTACAGAAGTGTTAGTGTGATCGATTATCAGCAGTCAGTAGCGTCTAAAGACCGCGCTCAGGATACATATACTTGGCGGTCTTCCCAAGAGGATTCTCTATTTAGTATTTCAGTGCATCAGAAGTTAGCAGCTATAATGTTTCTATAGTTACAGTTTCTAATGCTAAGATTCAGAAACAGTTAAATTCCATAATATCAAACATCGGCAACTCACTTCAAACAGGTCACTTATTAGCCTCCATTAAAATTATCGACGGCTAGCCTCGTAGCTCAGTCGGTAGAGCATCCACTTGCTGTACGTGGGCTCCCGGGTTCGATCCCCCCCCCCCACCCTGGAAAGTGGGAATTAGCCAAGATTACTCTCTATCTTTCCCAGAGTCTGGAAGTATGAATGTCAATGTGAATGTGTGTGATCTATTGAACAAAAAAGAAACCAAAGATCCAAAGCCCAAAGACCCAAAACCCACTATGAGTTAACACCATTGAGTTAACAGAGAAATTATGGTCAAAATAAGGTTTAGACTATTTGTGACTGTTACGCGCAGACTGACAGCTGAGTCAACTTATTTTGTATTTTCTGAAAGTCTTGAGACCATTAATATCCTGGCTTGTTTGTTGAAATTGGCCCATTAACAGAGAAACTATGGCCAAAATAAGGCTTCGAATAATTGTGACTGTTACGCATAAAATCGTGTCTTTTTTTCAGGAATGACACCTATATAGATGAACTTAAAAAGTAAAACCTTATTGAATACAAAATTTGATCGAAATCGTTAGAGCCGTTTCCAAGATGCGCGGAATATATCTTGTATATACAAAAATTACTCGTTTAAATATATAAGATTTGAGTCTTGGTGTTCATACAATGTTATATGTAGCACTTAATATTCATGTATCCCATGTAATATGGTCGTTAAAGTCGCGAAAAGACCCATCAGACAAAGCGATGTGATTAAACATTAAAAAAAGAATCATCCCATTAGTCTTTTGCGAAACAGACATGCCATATGTGAAATGTTATCTGCTCATCATAAGAACATATTTTGTTATTGATGTGCATTTGTTATCTGGACTCCCGTTATCTGCGAACCGTTGATCAGATATGCCTACTGCATAGTTGGTGTTTAAACCAGTAGTTTGATTCCAAAGTTCACAGGATAACAGAGATTAGCTTAGCAGCAAAGAATTTAATCACAAAGTATGCAATGCTTGAAAACTGATCTACTCACTCTTAAATGCTCCTTCATCTGTCCTTCAATGCTCCAAACCCCTGATTTATGTCTTTCTTTATTAAATAATGAGGGTCATGTTACTTTGCAGCGTGATTAAGATTTATCCTTTGTTACAAAGGAAAAAAGTCTCGAAAAAAGATTAGCGAGAAAATCTTTTGTAGTTAACGGGGTATACAGGTACCACAGATAAATATAGCCCAGCTAAGGTTGCCATAGTATATACAAATGATATCTGGAAAAAGTTGGGGGAAATGGCGCTGGGAGGAATAAATAACGCCTAGGTACAAATATAATCTAGGGAATTTAATTGTCAACAAATTAAGCTAATTAGTCATATTGTTCTGACTTTCTTATTTTTCAAAACAGTCACAAAATTCACCACAAATAAGTTTTTACTTTCTCTACTACGTATAAGTAGAGGAAGTATTGTATTCCACCCAAAAATTCGATGTCGAGGTTTCACCGGAAATATATGTTTTGAGGTCCCTTGAATAAAAAAAAAGCAGTTTTAGAAAAAGGTCGGCGCGCACGTGCGCGTATGTGTGTGTGTGTGTGTGTGTGTGTGTGTGTGTGTGTGTGTGTGTGTGTGTGTGTGTGTGTGTGTGTGTGTGTGTGTCTGTCAGTCTGTGTCTGTTGTCTGTGGACAGCATAAATCAAAAACGAAAAGTCGGTTAGAAACCAAAGTTGGTATCTAAGTTTAATGTTTTTCAAGGATGCGACTCTAAGATTTTGAAGAAAATAGCCCCTCCCTAAACTACCCTTTACGTGGAAGATTTTTCGAAAATTTTGATTCTCTTAAAATGGCTCTAACGATTTTGATTAAAATGCCACACGTTCAAGATATTTGTATGACAAATGAAATTTATATCTTGAATTTTCTGGCTATAGCCCATGAAATCATATTTACTCTGGATGACTTTTGAATAACTCGTAAACAGTAAGAGATAGACAAAATCTTACTATACAGAAAATGTAGATCTCACTAAAACACACAATTAATGTGTATATATATTTTTTTTTTTTTTTTCGGGGGTAGAGTGCACCACTTCGGAGATATTCCTTGTTATTTGTGCCAGTTTCGGAAAACAAACTTTCGTGAAATGGAACATCGTTGTTCATTTTTTTACATGTTAAGCGCCCAAAGAGAATGGGATTTCAAACCTTTAAAAGATTTGACTATCGCTCAAAGTCTACTGTATTCCCATATTCCCCTTGTACCTATAGCAATAAGCAATAAGATAATTTTTACAAGTGTTTATCTCAACTAACACAGAGAAGATAGGAATAAGAGTTTGTAAGAATGGTTAGTACAAGAGTAGAGAAAGTCATGTGAGTGCAACACATCAGATTTTTCCTGTTATGCTGTAATAAGATTGGTTTAATTGATGATGCGCTTAACGCATTATCCCCACTATACTGAATGTTAATCACAAGTAATATCATAAGATATATTTATCTGGAGTATTTAATAAATAAAATATGAATTTAAACACTAATTTGCAAAGTTTTTACCAGAAAATGCTAATTTCTATAAAAAAAAAAACTAACCTAAAATATATTCGTCTCGATTAGTATAGTTCGAGTTAATCAGCACCGCCAACTGAGGAAAACGAAACCCAAGAATTGCATCAATGCATATATTTCGATTTTCTCTTGTTATAACAGAAAACCGTTTATAATCGCAATTAAATCTCACGTTATTTTTAACATTAACAAATAACCTTTCTCCTGGAAAAATACATTAATTATTAAAAGTGCAGTTGTTAAAAACAGTTGTCAAGTTAAAATGGAGTGCTATTTTTATTGTTAATCGATTGTAATGTGTAATTAATTATTTTTCAGCGATTTGTGCGATACAGTTGGTGACACTGACCGAACGAAAGAATGATCTAGTGATAACTACAAAATAAAAGAATGACAGGTGATAATTTGCATGTGATAATTTAATGCCTCTCGTAAAATAGGGAAAATGTAATGCAGCGGCGATTGCGCAAGGCTCTGGACCATAGGGTATACATTTGTCAACACTTCAAAACGGCCGTTTAATGAACATTTAACTGTTTTACTGAAATATAATTATTTTACTTAACTTCTGTTTTGTCAAGGGCAAAAATGCAATATTGCATACATTTATAAAAACTAAAAATTGTAAAAAATGTTTAAGATATTTTTAGCTTCAGTAACAATAATTAGCTAAGGTTTCCTCCTTCTATCCCCCTGAGAAAAGGCACATTGAAGAGTAAAAATTAAACTTACGGAAAAGTTAGGCTAAAGAAACGGTTACTTTTCTAATGCATTCTGGGCCATGTATCACCTGAATCCTCCCGCATGTCATCTGCAGGATTCCTTTTAAATGATACCACACACAATGAGCTTCTCGTCTAAGCGGAAAATTTAATTAATTAAATAATTATGGAGTTTGGGCGTGCAAGCACGCCCGGGCTGCTTAGAGAATTTCCCCTCTTCAGCCTAGCTTTGTTTTTTTCTTTTTTGGTGGGGCAGAGATCCATCAGTTTGGGTGGTACATTTTCTTTTTTGTTGATGCTTCTTTTTTTCCCAGGTCACACATCTTGCTGCCGCCGCTACCCAAGAAGGCTGATTTTGCTGTTTGTTTAGTGCTTTTTCTTTTTGTTGCTGCTTCAGGCTCTTGTTAGTTTTTTATTTATTGTTTGTTGTCATTTGTTTGGTAAATTGATGTTTTTTTTTCTTTTTATTTCTTATATGTTTGATAAATATTGTAGGAGGTCTTGTAGTTGTCGTTGTTGGTCTTCTTGTTGTTTGTCGTAGATGTGGATAAGAGTGAGTAATGGGGGATTTTTTTCATTTTGATTTGGTCGAATGGTTTTCATTTTTTGGGCTGTATTGATCAATCGTCGTCTGTATGGTCTGGTATGAGCGTTATCTATGTATCTGAGCATGAGGTTTGCTATGTGTTGATCAATAGGCATGGTTCTGGTATAATTATAGATGTTGCTGTTTTTAAAATTGGGTAGAAGTTTGTATGCGATGCGTAGACATTTCCTTTCAAAAGATTGTATTTTCTTCATTGAATCAGGTGTGATGAGAGGCATGGTGGCTACTGCGGCGTATGTTAAGTTTGGACGAATGAGGGCGATGTAAAGGTGACGAAGTATTTTTGGAGAGAGGCCTCGTTTATTGAGTTTGGCGAGATATGCTATTGTTCCAAGTATGGGTCTGGTTTTTTTTAAAACTTCATGGTAGTGTGGTTTTATTGTCAGGGAGCGATGAATTTTGATGCCTAGATATTTAATGCTTTTTTGGCACATTATGTCTTCATTGTTAAATTTTATAGTTACGTTTTTGTGTTACTCTTTTATTTTTTTCCGAAAGGTTATTGCTTGTGTTTTCTGTACGTTGATTGTGATTCTCCATTTTCTCGTCCACTTTAGGAATACTTTTAGTTGTTGTTGGAGTCTGTTTTTTGCCGCTAATATTTGTGTGTGGGTGCTCCAGTAAGCTGTGTCGTCAGCATATTGGGCAAGTTGGATTGAAGGGTAAATTGGCTGTGGGGTATCGGAGGTGTATAGGATATACAATATCCTGATATGACACTTCCTTGTGGTGTTCCAGCTTTCATATAGATTGGGTTTTATATTTCTCCTTTTATTTTTATTCTAGCTGTTCGGTCTGTCAGGAAACTTGCTATCCATCTTGTTAAACGTTGCGGAATGTTCATTGTCGTTAATTTGTACAGTAAACCGTTTATCCAGCATCTGTCAAACGCCGACTGGATATCTAAAAAGGTGGCGACGGTGGTGAATCCTCGGTTATAGGCATCCTGTAGTTGTGACATCACTCTTACAAGTTGATCTTGAATCGTAATGTCACTCCTATAACCGGCTTCTGTTGATGGTATCAGATTGGTGGTGTTACATATTTGTGTTATGCGGTTTACTATAATTTTTTCGAGAATTTTGGAGAAAGTTGAGGTTAATGATATAGGTCTGTAATTTTTGGGATCTGTTTTATCTTTTCCAGGTTTTTCAAGTAGTAGAAGATTAGCTTTTTTCCATTCAATGGGGTGGTATCCATGTTTTATGATCATGTTGTAGATGTTAGCAAGATGTTCTATTGTAGCAGATGGGAGTTTACGGAGCATCATATATGTAACATTATCTGGTCCTGGGGCGGTGTTTTTGTTCTTGGGTATTGCATTTATTATGTCCTGTTCACTGATTGGTTTTTCTGCATCATTTGTGGGGTCCAAATCTGTAGTGGGGAATTGTGGAGTATATAGTTCTTGTTGTTGTTGTACATGTTTATTTATTCGTTGGTAGTGTGCTTTTTCAAATTTCGGGTCTTGAGGTGTTTGAAACACATTGTCATAATGTTGTCGAAATATCTCAAGTTTCTCTTTGGTGTCGTGGATTGTTTGTCCATTATGTTTGATGGGGTAGTTTGGGGATACTTTATTTTTTGTACTTTTGATAAGTCTCCAGAATTTTGCTGGGTCTCTTGTATGATTTTGTGTGATTTTGTCTAACATGTTGTTCCATTTGAGTAGTTATGTTCTTCTATTGCTTTTTTGACGTCTTCTTGTAACTTGTTGGGTATTCGTTTATCTTGCGGGTGGTGTGTTTTGATATACTGTCGGTGTGCTTTTCTTTTCTTCTTAATTCAAAACCAAATACTTTTTGTTAGGTTATCTTTCAAGCTTATATCCAACCAATGACCACCCTCACAGACGAGCTGCACTGTATATGTTCTTTTTAATAACTTAGGCTATTCATAAACCAGTTCTTATAAATTATATACTAAAAATTTTTGTATAATTTCTAAGCAAATAAAAGAATTATTTTTTTTCAGATTTGTTGGGGCCGGCTCCCGTTAAGTAATAAATGACTAACGACATGTTCATAATCCTTTACCCTTCAATTGTTCTTATATTCCAGACACTCCATTTTGCAAATGGCCGACCTTTGCTTGCTTCTATAAGCAAGTCTGTGTCAAACTGCACAGCCCACTAAAACAGATATGTCGCATCAGTACAATTTCAGGTACCTCAGTAAAGGTCAAGTCAGAAGCAATAGGTTCTAAAATGGACTCCTGTCTAATTAGCATAAACCAACATGGTCGATAAGGAAAACAATCCAGAAAACACCTGCAGGGAAAAACACGCTGTATGATTCTGGGAAGTGGCTGCACATATAGGTCCATGAAGGCATTTCCAGTAAAGAAAGCTATTTCTTAGCAATCAAATTTTTTAATAAAATGTAGTATCCAAATCAATAGTACTTGGCATTGTCCTTGTAGGCACGTTTTTATACAATGGCACTGAAAATTATTTAATGGTTTATGCACTTCCAGAGTTGCTGTAAATGCTCAGAGCACAAACAACAAACTTTAAGCCTCACATCACCAAGCGGTATGGCTGACGTCTGTGCCCCGCATTCAGAAGGTCGTGGGTTCCATTTCCATCCCCGACCTTCCTGACCCAGGGTTTTCTCGGGAGTTTCCCTGGTTGGGTAGGTGAATGCTGGGAAGTATAATTACCTCCTCCGAATTTCCTGTCTCTCCATTTCACCTCACTTCTCATTTCACTTCGTGACTATCATCCTGGTGGGTGTTTCAGGGTTCAACGTGTCGGCGGGAGTTTCTAAGGAATTTGCTCTCTGGACATAAATTCTCCTCCTCCGGATCGGAGATCTTTGGGTTCCGGGCCACCAAGTGTTTAAACACGCAGGGAAGGAGGAGAGCGAGCCGCCACCGGGGAGTTTAAATCTATAGCTGTTAGGGAACCGTCCTCTGTTGTCGTCCCCCCTCAGGTCCGGCCTCTGTTAATATCCTCTCACCTCACTCAGTGCTAAGCCACCCTTTCGAATCTTGTCATAGAATCTTAAGGCTGATATTAGCAATGATTTAATGTCGTGACAGAAATATGTTCGCATGTCGAGGAGTAATTTATACACCGAGCACTTTTAATAGTGTCTGAAAATTTTCTTTTAGCAAGATGACTAAGCACAATTTAAAAGTGACCCATATAAACACGGCAAATAAGTATATAATGTTGAATTACTACAGGAGGAAACTATAAGACTAGACAGAATGACCACCCAATTAGCAGAGATTCAAACAGAGGCTGAGTTGGAGAACGAATATAAAAATCACTATAGTGAAAATAATGCGGGAAGAACTAGGCACAAAATTATATAAAAGAATTAAGCGAGTTAAGTACTGGAATAAAAAACTACAGTAGAATATTATATAGGCATAAGAGAGACAGAGTATAGCATGGGAAATAAGACCCGTAAAAAAATGAAGAGCGAGATACAGTCAGCCTAACGTGCATACCTAATACTAAATAGGAAAAAAAAAATATTACACAGAGTTATCACATAATGAAACAGCAGAACCATTGTGTAATGAAGATAATAAAGGACAGTAGATTTAATTAAATTAGATGAAGTGCTCAAAGGGATGAAAAACAGGAAAATTATCTGCAGTAGATAAATCGGTAGATATTTTTAAATACGAAGATTTTACAACTAAGATTATTTCTTCTGCTGAATTTGTGCTAGTGACTAAAAAAGATGTTACAAGAATGGAACATAGCTAAGATGGGTTCCATTTTTAAATACGGGCCAGAGAAAACAATGTACAAACTATAGAGGAACAGGCTTGCTGAATTTAATGCACAGTACGTTTACTACAAAACTTGGCCGACAGGTGCATGACCCGTGTGACCGTCACTGCATTCCCCTGCGCGCGCGAGCTGATCGTCACACGTGCATCAGTCTTAGTTCAGTTAGGTAGGTGATTTGTGCTGTTGTAGTCTAGTTCACACGTGAATAACATTAGGAGTGTTTAATTTTCCTTGAAGTGCTTTAAAAATTAATCGACTGCAGTGTAGAGCACAACAAAGAGTGTTTATGTACAATACGTAAGTGCTTACATCATCTTGTAGGGAAGTTGTAAGGCAATTTGAAACTAAATCTACTGGCGTGCGTGTTCCTCGCAGACACCGTTCGTTTGCGTGAAAATACGGGATCAATTAGTAATAGGAAAAGAAAGGTATAACGGCGTGTGCTTACGGAATAAAAATCAGCCGAAATCGGAGATGGTTAGAAGGGTCACCTCGAAAATTTCTTAGGCTCCTTGCACAAGACAAAATTAAAACAAAATATCAGGAGAGAAATTAACGCTATTTTGGAAGCTGAACTAATACGTGTGAATGAAAATTCCCTCAAGAGGATGCCGTAGATGTATTGATGCAGATGGACGGCATTTCCAACGTCTCCTGTGATAAGGCATGTTTTGTGTCTATTCTGATAGTTGTTAATGTGATTTGAGATTTGATTTGACGTCCATGCATGTGTGTCCCGAAGACGGGCTGTGGGCCTGTTGACCAAGTTTTGTGGTAAACCTACTGTACTAAATATACGTAAGGATAATGTGTAGGGTGAACATATTGTGTGGTGCAGTTAAGCGAAAAACAGAATGGACTTCAACCAGAGCCAGCACGTGTAAATAAAGTATTCACTATAAAGCAAATTATAGAAAAAGGGAGAGGATATAACTTTTAAACTCATATGAGATTCATCTATTTTGAAAAAGCTTTCGATAGAGTGATACTGTGAAAGGTAATAGATAACAGAGGGTATCCATTACGTTTGCACAACGTAATACAGAGTTTATAGCGAGTGAATGAGTAGGGTTTAAGGGCCCGTCGACAACTAGGTCATTTAGGTCCGAAGTCAAAAGATTTAAAAAATACAGAGTTTATATAAAAATACAAGAATAGTAATTGAAAATGACGAACGATTAACTAAGTATAAGAAGTCAAGACTTAAAATAAAGATGCAGTCTATCCCTAGCGCTTTTTAATATTTAAATGGACAACATTCTTTAAGAAAGAAGCATGTTGGTACATAAAGGGAATCTAAATAGGACATTTGGCATATGCGGACGACCTAGACCTCATTTTTCACAATGAGGATGGACTGCGGATGGCCATAAATCGACTTAACCGCTTGCAAAAGGAACAGTATAATAATTTCAAAAACTAAAACAAAGCGTTTAAAGATTTGCACCAGAAAAGGCAAAAAATGGTGATAGAGGACACTCCAATATAACAAACAAAGCACTCCCAATATGTAGGCCGTGACGTGACGCAAGAAGATCAAGACATAAACAAAACGTTACATAAATTTCAAACAATTTGTGGAGTAATACCTACGCAGAATATTTAAAAACAAAACTAGAAAAGGGACAAAATTGTTTTGCCTGTCTGCGTCCTTGGCGCTCGTTGCCGTCTGCCGCTATCATAGAAAGGCGCGGATAAAACGACACAACATTTTTAAAACTACTTTAAAGGCTTTATTTACCAACATTATAAAACAAGATGCTGAAACTGGCCACCGTCGTTGTCGCCTATTAGGCGTCTCTTTAGGAAACTATCGATTACTCGCCGTAGTTCACGCTGGCAATTTCCTGGCGGAAATTTTGTTTTAATTATTATATTATTATATAGCCACCAGGAAATTGCCGGCGTTTTGCAACCTGAACTACGGCGAGTGATGGATAGTTTCCTAAACAGGTGCCAAAAATATATGTATGGACAACGGCGATGGTCAGTTTCAGCATCTCCTTTTGTAAAGTTGGTAAGTAAAGCCTTTAAAAGTAGTTCAACTCGTAAAAATGTTGTGTGGTTTCATACGCACCTTCCTATGACAGCGGAAGACGGCAACGAGCGCCGAGGTTGCGTACAGGCAAAACACCGCGCAGCCCGTTCGGTACCATTTTGCTCTCCCGTTATAAACGGTATAGGGTTGATTTCGTAAAATCAGTACCACGTGTTTCTGGGTAGGAAACACATTGCGAGGGTTAGCTGACTAGGCACATACGTCAATGTCCCTCTGAGTTAATAAATACTGAAACCAATCGAAAGAAACGGTTTTGCTGAGCATCATTTCCACGAGAAATCTATAGCTTTGTTGCAACTTTCATTTTTATGAAACTGATGCGTTGTTGTTATTATTAGTACTACGCAGCTTTTACAGACATCAGAACCCCACATTATTGCTAACGCGCAATATTGAGGTATCTACCTGGAGTTACTGGATGCATATATAATATATACTCACCTTCTCGCTCGCACGCAGTGTTGTGACGATCCTCTCCTGCTAACTAGGCAATACTGAGTGAGAGGTGTCACAGTGAAAGAGATTTGACAACAAGAACGATTCTGAGCGAAAAAGTTATTCCCTTAATGGCGGTTCTTCATGGAACTCAAGGGAGCGGACTTAGCTTGCAAGAAGTTCAAGACCGACAAAGAGGAACTTATTACTCATATGTCAACACGTTTTTGTGGGCAAATATGTTTATGGAAATTTTGGAAGGTTCAAAAATTCGATTCTTACACAGACCTTTCCTTACATACTTTAAAAGCAACAATATACTCGTACTACTTGGCAAAGCATTGAGGCGTATTGACCTTTGTAGTCGAGCGCTGCGATCGCTTCTTATTAGAAGGGCGAAATAATAGTAACTTGGCGCATAGTAAGTGATAAAACACAAATGAATGATCTCTCGCTGCTGCCGATATGAGACGTCGTTGTACTGAAGATTGATTGCATCTGAACAGTGTGTACACACACTGTCTCGCCTTGTTTGTGCGATTAGCTGGCGTAAACAGGTGGGAAGTTTCACATTCTTTCCAATACACCTCATGGCTTTGCCAGGTAGTATGTCTTTTTATCCTAATCAGTAGAATGCGAGCAAAAATGTAGATATTCAGTAATGTTTCTATTTATTCTATAAGCATGTTGTTTAATTATTAAACATAATACCGCAACAAAATTTTATTCCTGTCACTATTACTGCTGTGACCGCTGTGTATTTTATAATGAAATAGCCACTTTGTGTTTTCTTTTTTTCCGTTTTGGACGATTTCCATGGAATAACTGCTATAGCAATATAGTCTAACGATTAAGCTGATGGTAATACTGGGAATTTCTGCAATAAGTATACCAGGAAAAAATGAACGTAGAGAGAAAGACAAATAGGTTTTACTCTCGGTTCACTAGCTTCCAATCCAGAATCAGATGAAATTTTGTCCTTAGTGAATTATGGAGAATTTGGTGACAGGATTGTTCAGTATCATGGAACTAACGAATGTCAAGCTGCAAATTTGCTTTAATGTTAAATATGTTGACGAAAAAAGAAAGTTTTTACGAATAAAACGGACAGTAAGCGAATTACCTTTTTCACTTTCTCTACACATATAGTAAAGTAGGGGAAGTATTGTATTCCACCCAAAAATTCGATATCGGGAGTTCAGCTTAACTACATGTTTTAAGCCTGACTGAATAAAAGCAAAAGCATTTTAGGAAGAAGTCTGTTTGTCTGTTTGCATGTCTGTGCATCTATTTGTCCTTGAATAGCATAACTTGAAAACGAAACGTGGGTTAGATACCAAATTTAATATTTAAGCTCAGCATCTTCGATGGAGACCATGTACCACCCTCCAGTACTGCACCCCAATCTTGCAGCGGCTGGACGGTAGGTCTTGGGTTATCTTCCAAGGATGCGACGCGAAGTTTTCCTGCCTGGACTAACCTTTACATGGAACATTTTTTGAAAGTTGTGATTTTATTAAAAATGACTATAATGATTTTGATTAAAATGCCATATGCTTAACATATTTGTATGAAAAATGAAATGCATATCTTGAATTCTCTGGGAAGGCCCTAAGAAGTTCTCTTCATTCAGAATAACTTTTGCATAACTGGTCAACCATAAGAGATGGACAAAATCTTATCACAAAAAATGTACAGCTTGTTAAGACACAATTTATAACGAAGTTTTTTTTTTTGTTTTTTTTTTTTGAGATTTTTTTACGAGATATTTCTTGTTATTTGTCGAATTTAAATCTACTTTATTTTCATATGAACGCCTCCGTAGCGCATTTGGTGGCGCGCCTGCCTCCTCTGGCGCGGAGGACCCGGGTTCGAACCCCGGTACCGGCAAGGGATGTTTCCCCCGCTGGGAGGTCTGGTACAGGGTGCACTCAGCCTCGTTAGGTCCCTGAGGGGCCAATTGAGGAGCTATCCTGATAGAAAGGTAGCGTCCCTTAAAGGTCAAGTAGTTGGCGTTGACCCCCGCTACCCCCAACCTGCACTTCTCCGCGGCCTTGGCTGCAGCGGACGCAGAGGCCCGGCGATGAGGGTAACTTTCCCCTTGCATCTACAAGAAAGTTAGCAATAAGATAATTTCCGGAAATGTTTTGTCTCGATTAACATGAAATAGATCGAGGAATAATCGTTTGTAAGAATAGTTTGTACAACAGTAGAGAAAGTCATGTGAATGCAACGCAATTTTTTTTTTTTTTTTTTTTTTCTGAATTATACCCCCATTAATAAAATTCTTGTTTTGATGGTGGAAATTCACGAAATTGCTTTGGGGAGAAGTTACTCTGTTATAGTATAACTAATGAAGAGAAATCTGAAGTTTTGGACTCTCCTTAGTAGGTGACTCAAGGTTATATCTATGTTAATTGGCGAGGAAGGAGTAAATATGTAAGAGAATGGAATTCAAAATCTTAAAAATCATTGCTTCAGCCTCCTTACACCCACAAGAAATATGAAATAAGGGTTTATCTCTATTGACAAGAAAAAATAGAATAAACTTTTGTAAGAGTGGTTTGCAGAAGAGTAGGTAGAGAAAGTACTGTGAATGCAGCGCATAGGATTTTTCTGCATATCAAACAACAATCGTGCACGTAAACATTAACCAGGATATTCTCCCAGGAAATAAGTAGCCAGCCTGTGTCAGCGTTCATGGATTTTGTTTTGGGGATACACAATGTCATATATGATTCAAATTCTGTGGTATTTTGGAGCGACTAAGTTGGGAATATAATTGAACATGGATAGGTAGATACTATCTGATACAACCGGAAACGTAACTTCGTGCCATTTTATGATACGTACCTCTAATAGATAAGAAAATCGCTTCGATTTTGTATTAGAAATGTGTGAAAATCACATTTCAAGTAATATGGGTCCTGTTGTTAGCAAACAAATGATAGGTGGAAAAAACTGAAATCTCGGATTCTGTTAACGATACGGCATACTCGTACCTGCAAATGATACTTATTCGTTTCTTTAAACATCAGTAACAACACGTTTTGGGCTATGTGGACTATTCCTCTCAACACAGTTTTAAAATTAAATTGGTCACAACATCGTCTTCCTGGTTAGCTTACACTTCATCTTCCTTGTGGTTTATACAAAGTAGTTATGCAATTCACGGGATAAGCTGTTGTCTCCACTATAAGCACATGTTTATGCCATCCCTGTGTGTCTTTTTCTGTTATTTCTAGGGTACTATACTTTCAGCTTCTTCCTGATATCCACATTCCATCTTTGGTCCAGGAAATTACCTACTTACAACCAGATTAGAGGTTTCATCTCAGCTGCTTCTGGTATTTTGTCTTTTCTTTTCTTGTGTGTGTTTAAGGTGCCGTTTACGATCCGTATAAAATATTGACATGTAAAACTTAAGTTGCGTATGTTTCTTACCTTAGAGTTCCTTTTATCGTTTCTATTAACTGTCGACATTTTGGGAGCCCTTTTTTTAATTCAAGTTTTATTCAACTACTGTGGTGTCTATACTGAAGTTTCCAATATTACTGAATGCACCTTGTTCTAATGTATGTGGTTACAGGTACACGTCGTGTTCAAATACTTGAAATTGGCTATTTTTTTTGGGGGGGGGGGGGGGCGGGCGCTAATATGTTACATTTCCACTGTTTTCATCCTCCATGCCGCTGATATTTACTACGTTTCCATGGGGAATTGAAACTGATTTTAGTCCAATCCCATTCTAAATAAGATCTGCGTTTCCATGTTGAATTCAATCCGGAATGAGATCCATTTGGATACGCAAGGCTCAAGCACAAATAATTCAAGCTTTTATGTTGGTCGGTTGGTTTCTATTGACGAATCTATAAAAAAAATATGCTTTCCACGTATTTTAAGTAGGTTTTGAGGTCAGTGAATGTTTTTAGAAGGGTATTGCGAGATTATGGAAACAATAAAAGTGGCTGTATTGTTACTTTATTAATACCACTTTCGTTAAGAAAACAAAATGACTAGCGTGCAGCGTATTACAAAGAGTAAAGGAGACGATAAGCATCTTTGAAGGATTCAAATCGATTTGAATGCGGTAGGTGTTTCCATGTAACAATATTTCGATCCGACCCCAGTTTTAAATGGATCGGATCCAAGGATTCATTTCATCTGAATCCGCGTCTTCATGTAATACTCAGTTCGGAATGAGAACTCGAATCGATTTGAATTCCCTAACGAAACGTAATTGATGTTAGGAGATCTGTGTTAAGTCCGGAAAGTTAAGACACAATAATTGTGCTGCCAAAGCGAAGATAACACATTTTAATAATGGATACACTTAAATCACAAGTTATTTTACCAATTTGGGTAATTCTTTCACTTCTATAAGCTGGTTAGGGGGTTGGATGGAGAATGGTAGGTTGTTAAGGAAATCAGTAATTTAAAAAAAAATCTGCCCCTTTTCCTGCAACTTCGTGAATACTCATTCGATATAAATGCATTTGATCGCTATTGTAAATGTGGAACTATCGTTACGAAATCTAGTTCTGTTGGATAAACAATGGGGATTAAAAGTAAAATCCTTTAGACAATTGTACATAGGTAAATAGTGCAAAAGGGATTACTAAATCCAAGAGAAACAACGTACCTGTACCATTCCAGATTTGAAAATCCACCCTACAACTCTGGCTAATAGCTAATGTGAATTATTGTTAGTATCCACGCAAAGTTTAATGTTAACATCCACACGTACCTTCTCCTTAGTTTCTACTGATCCTGGCAGCTTTCCATTACCAGTCTCGACTGCTGGTCCGCCAACCATAATATTCTGCTACTTTACAACAATATACGCTTTCACTGAACTGTAACACGTCTTAACATATGCACGTGTGTTTCACTGATGGTCACCACGTATACACACAATAACATGCTCCACACTTTCATCAATAGCTCGCACAGTTTTCACATAACATCCGTGGCTCATAACGCGAGGTGAAGTTATCAGTTTTGCGGTCCGGTCACTCGCAAACATTCAGCAGCTACTGCTTGTCTCACCACATTCTCTCTCTATCGCTTAGTGAACCTGCAGTACCGAGAGATTTCCAGTTTTCTGCGGCGACCTCAATAACATGTATCTAAAAGTGTCAATATTTCCTCAGATTAGATAATGTGGGCCAATGGTTACATATCTAGCCTTCGTCCTCTGCTTTGTATCTCTCTGCTGTCTATAAGAAAGATAAACAAAGAACAGTCAGCACGCGTATGGTGACGTCACTCATTTTTCTCACGCCGCCATAGAAGACATGCCTGTCAGCTGCTAGGGGTCGTGACATGCTGTATCATTTCCTGCTCTAATCGGCACATTCGCGGTAGAACACAACTGGGAATTCCACGAGAGATCGCCACTGCATCTTATTGTGTTATGGCTACCTGTTTACCCATACAAGGGCTGGGAGAATTAAACATATTTTCTCAAAATGGCTTCAAGTATTTTGATTTAAACATCCTATAAATATTTGAAATATTTACATGACAAGTATCTTGAATTTTCTGGCAATAGCCGGTGAAGCCCTCTTAATTCAGAAGGAATCTTGTTTTTTGCATAAAGAGTAGGAAATATCGTACTAAACAAAAATTAGATCTATTTGAACAATTTATTTCAAATTATTATTATTATTATTATTATTATTATTATTATTATTATTATTATTATTATTATTATTATTATTATTATTATTATTATTATTATTATTATTATTATTATTATTATTATTATAATTATTATTATTATTATTATTATTATTATTATTATTATTATTATTATTATTATTATTATTATTATTATTATTATTATTATTATTATTATTATTATTATTATTATTATTATTATTATTATTATTATTATTATTATTATTATTATTATTATTATTATTATTATTATTATTATTATTATTAGGACCGCCTCCGTAGCGCAATGGTAGCGCGCCTGCCTGTGGCGCGGAGGACCCGGGTTCGATCCCCGGTACCGGCATGGGATTTTTCCCCCGCTGGGAGGTCTGGTACAGGGTGCACTCAGCCTCGTTAGGTCCCTGGGGGGCCAATTGAGGAGCTATCCTGATAGAAAGGTAGCGTCCCTAAAAGGTCAAAGTAGTCGCCTTACGGTCGGGGGAGTCGGCGTGCTGACCCCCGCCACCCCCAACCTGCACTCCTCCGTGGCCTTGGCTGCGGCTGGAGGACGCAGCGGCCGGGCGATGAGGGTAACCTCTGAATAAGGGGAAGACGCCCTAGGGAAATTATTATTATTATTATTATTATTATTATTATTATTATTATTATTATTATTATTATTATTATTATTATTATTATTATTATTATTATTATTATTATTATTATTATTATTATTATTATTATTATTATTATTATTATTATTATTATTATTATTATTATTATTATTATTATTATTATTATTATTATTATTATTTTGTGGTTTCAGACATTTGCAACATATTCGGAATTGTTGTTTTGAATCTGTCAATATTTTTGCCGTTTTGTGTCATCAATTGTTTCTTGTGATGCCATGTAAAGAAAATGGAGTTTAAAGGCCAGCGTATTATATCTAAATACCTATTTACCTTTAACCCCTTGACCATGGGCGTCGCGAAGGGGGGGCAAGGGGTGCCGCGGCCCCTCCCTGGAAGTTGGTCAACTTAATGTGCAATCAATTACTGACTATTAAACTACTATTTTAAAAGATCAATTTTTATTTAACACAAATTAACATGGATATATGCAACGAATATTATAAATTTTGACAATAAAATAGTGAATTAATATTATCTGATTGCAAATTTCAAACATGTGGCCCCCCTCTGGAAAAATGCCTGCCGACGCTCATGCCCTTGACTCTATGACTATGACAAGTTGAGGAGGTGGGACTTAGCACCTCGACCGAAAGACCGTGCCTATCGCCTGACGGGACACCCCTCGGGAGGATGAATGAGGCGAATGGATCCTAAGGGCGGCCGAAACGTTGCCACGACAGAGTAGGTGGCAGGGTTCCTATATTTTCCCAGTTAGAAGTATCTCGGTGGAGACTGGCTCAGCCCGGTTCCTCTCCCATAATTTCGGGTTCGTACTTCCAAGGGAGGGGGACTCGGAAACAGGTTCCCCTCCCCTCTTCGGGCTTGTACCATACCACGGGGGACCCGGAAACCAGTAGGCTCGCCTTCGAGATTTCCAGAACGCATTCGTTCCCCCTGCTGTGCTGCTGCCGCGACGCTCGCCGACGCTTCCCACCCTCCTCTTGTACGAAGTTGAAGTAGTAGCCTCACTTGATGCCAATATTCTTCAGTGTTTATTTCATATCTTATTTTTATGACACTGCAGAAATAGTTTCCTACATACCTGGAAAATACATTAGCATCTACTCGTACTAATATAACAAATATACAGAAACTATAAGGTTCACGCATCTTCTTTTTACATGGTGCAAGTTGAATAAATCAAATTAATCACTATTAATTCAACATACACCATTATAAAAAGATAAGTGAGACCTATATTCTGTGTATATGTTATATTAGAAGATTTAATGTTCTTAACTGTTAATAGCTTCAGTTTTTCATTCAATACATTACCATATTGGTGATTAGTGCTTAAGGAGTGTTTTAAGCTTCAATACAAATTAGCATTAGTCTATTGTATTCACATGACTTCCCCTAACCTAAGTTTATTCTTATATAACTTTTACAAACTATTCTTACAAAGACTTTTGCATTCGCTGCTAAATATTTAAGTCACTACGTTTCCATGGGGAATTCACATCGATTTGAGTTCTCACTCCAGATCCTCTTAGAAGTACGATCGGATCGAAATTTTGTTGCATGGAAACACCTACCGGGTTCAAACCGATTTTAATCCGCCAAAAATGCTAACTTCTATTGTACTCGTAACACGCTGCGCGCTCGTCATTTTGTTTTCTTAGTAAACATGGTACAATAGAACACAACAACAAAGCCATTTTTATTGTTTCTATAAACTCGCAATATATTCTTCTCAAAAACATTCAGTAACTCCAAATTCTACTGAAAATACGTAGAAGGCATATTTTTCACAGGTTCGCCAACATTAACCAACTGACCAACACAAAAGTTTGAATTATTTACGCTTGAGCCTTGTGTATCCAAATCGATCTCAACTCGAACTGAATTCTGCATGGAAACGCGGATCATACTGAGAATGGGGAAGTGAATTCAAGCCGATTTCGATTCACCATGGAAACGTAGTTATTAGGTATAGAAAACATTGTATTTCATCCCAAAAATTCAATACCTAGGTTTCACTTAAATACATGTTTCAGGGCTCCCTATATAAAAAACCACACAAAAACATTTTTAGGAAATCTCTCTCTCTCTCTCTCTGTGTGTGTGTGTGTGTGTGTGTGTGTGTGTGTGTGTGTGTGTACGCGCGCGCGCGCTTGCGTGTATATATGCGCCTCTGTGAACAGGATAATTCTAAAACAAAGAGTGAATTAAATACCAAAGTTGGTATTTAAGTTAAGCGTTTTTAAGGATGCGACATAAAAATGTTGATGAGAATTCTCACTGTAAACTACCCTTTACATCGAAAAATTTTTCTAAAATTTGAATTTTCTCAAAAATGACTAACGACTTTTATTAAGAAACCAAAAGTTTAAGATATTTTTATAACACATGAGATGGATATGTATACAGAATTTTCTTGAAGTAGCCTCTGAAGTTCTCTTTATTCTGAATGACTTTTGCATAACTGATAAACCGTAAGAGACAAGCAAAATCTTACTACATCAAAAAAGCAATGTCTTTTGTTAGCCATTTTCGAGATATTGTTTGTTATTGATTTGAAATTTCCAGTTTTCCAGTATACTTATACGTCCCTCAAATGGGAAGTCATTGTCTTTTTCATTTTATTTGTTTATTTTCCCCCTCTTAGCCATGCACAGAGAACGAAATTTTAAAGTCATCACAGAGCGACCATCTCTTTAAAGATTTGCCTAGCTTTAAGTCTACTGTAGATTGTACCTATGTACCAGGAAATATGCAGTGCAAATGTTTATCTTGATTAACATAAGTACATACAAGAATACCGTTTGTAAGAACAGTTTGTAGAAGAGTGAGCAGAGAATATCCTGCGAGTGCAACACGTGAGATTTCCCCCCCCCCCCTCTCTCTCTCTCTCTCTTTCTCTCTCTCTCTCCAAGCAAAGAGCGAAAGCCATTACATACGTGATTCGCTCTTTAAAGATTTGACTGTCGTTTAAAGTCAGCTGTATTCCCCTAATCCCGTTGTATCAATAAGGAAACTGCAATAAGACAATTTCTGCAAACATTTATCTCGATTAACATGAAGTAGATAGAAGAATATGCGTTTGCAAGAATAGTATATGGATACAAGAGCAGGGAAATTAATTTGAGTGCAACACACCAGAATTTTTTCTCTCCTTTCTGTATTGTTGGGAAAGAAATGGTGCCAAAATTCAATGCAATCTACCTCATCATTCAGTAAAGCTACCATGCAAGAGAAAATTCCAGTTAAAGCACACACAAAATTATAAAAATAATGCTGAAGGGAACTTTATATCTAAACCTGCAGTGGTTCCTCAAATACCACGGAAATATTGGCAGTAGTTTGTCGATTAATTACTGGCAGTGCCATTTTGGCGGAATGCGTACTTTAGTCAACTCTATGTTATGCAATTTAAAATAATTCACAACTTGGAACATTTCGCTAAATATATGTATAACAATATAATACTTTTAATTTTCAATACAAGTGAAGAAATTTATGATTTTACTTGTGTAATGTGCACATGTTCAGTTTTACGGCATGGGTGCCACATGGACTATATGTAATCTATTTGAATAAATCGTAAACACAGCGGGCAAGCAATCCTACACAATTGGGCTAATGGCCACATCCAGCTGATAGACTTGAATCAGAGAATCTGTCACGTGACTTCCTTACGAACCGCCAGGGCTCGTGGTGCAGTCTGTCGCTGTACGAAGGAAAACCTTGTAACCTTTTGGCTCGGGTACTTCACATATCCAACCATGCTAATATCTCTGAATTCCCTTCAGGAGGGTTGTCGCATTTTGAAAGATACCTTACCAATGAGCAAAATGCAGTCTGTTACAGAGAATTTTCATCTCTTAATTTTTAACATCATACAAGTGATCTACAAATTATCTCTGTATGCAACGTTAATTTGAACTTTGAGGAAACATGAAATTGTTTAGTAAATAAGATGCCATAAGTGAAATTCTTAAGTAGTTTGATTACTCAATGTTTATTAATCCCCACTGTTTGAAAGTTTAATTCTCATTAAGAAATTATTTATTACTTGAAGTAGATGTTTGATTAGGCCTATCGGTTTTTTTAATAAAATGAACACAAAAAAAAAAAAAAAAAAAAAACCACTCGTCCGTCCGTGCGCGCGCGTGTCTGCCTCTGAACAGCATAACTCAAAAAGGAAAAGTCTGTGAAAAGCTATAGTTGGTATCTAAGTTTAAAATCTTTCAAGGATGTGACAAAGTCTTTCAAGAAAATTCCTCCATGCTAACCTACCCTTTCCATGGTAAATGTTTCAGAAATTTTGATTTTCCCAAAAATTACTAACAATTTTGATTAAAATGCTATATGTTTGGAATATTTTTATGGCAAATATAGGTATATTTTGAATTTTCTCGCTATAGCCCACGCAATCCTGTTTACTCTTGATGACTTTTGCATAACTGTAAACCGTAAGAGATACCTACACCAAACATTACTATACAGAAAATATAGATCGTTAAAACATATAACATATGTCCAAATGATTTTTTTGTTTAGTGAACCATTTCGCAGATTTCCTTGTTATTTGGTGAGTTCTGCAATACTTAAACTTTTCTAAAATGGAAGTTCGTTATTCATTTTTTTGTATCTTCATCGTGTAAAGAGAACGCAATTTCAAAGCTTTAAAACATTTGACTATCGCACAAAGCCTACTGTATTCCCATATCCCCCTTGCATCTACAAGGAAATAAGCAATAAGATAATTTCTGCAAATGTTTATCTCAACTAACATGAAGAACATAGAGGAATAAGAGTTTGTAAGAATGGTTAGTACAAGAGTAGAGTAAGTCATGTGAACGCAACACATCAGAATTTTCCATTCAGGGAGTCTCAAAACCTGTATTTCCGGCGAAAACTCGGTATCGAATTTTTAGTTGGTGCATTTCTTTTATTTACAGTAAGTGCATAATAGAGAACGTGTAAAGTTGTTTAATGGATTCAGGCTACTATGGATTTAGTGCAATCTCAAAAGCACAGACCCTTCTATTCATAGCTTTCCAGCTGGTAATATAAGCTGTTTTACCAATGTACTTTGCTATGCACTTCCGAAGCCTCAAATGAGCAAGCTGCTCATCACATGGATCTAATATCAAAATCACACCTACAGAAAATTAAGATTATACAACTTAAGAAGCTGCAATTGAACGACATGGCTTCGAGGTAACGTGTGAAGCTCGCATTCGGGGGGTACTGTGTTCGATTCCTGTAACCGACTTTCCTGACTGGGTTTTTTTCGGGGGCTTCCCCGGGTCGTTAAATAAGATTTGGTCTGGAGTTAGGCCACCACCGCTAATTTGCAGTAACACACTTTGGCTAGTTCACCTATCCCACACAAGGAACCAGGTGTTGTTGCTTCAGCTTACGTTTGTAAGCCTAGAAGTCAACACAGGAATAGTTTTTACATCTAATTCACAATTTACTGGAAACAGAATATGTTTTCTACAGGTGCACTGAAATTAAATTTGCAATACTTGTCAGTTAATGTAGGATTGTTGTAATATTGCTTTTTCAAAACTGCGAGGTGAGCCTATGGCTGCTGTCTCAACAGCAAGGAAAGCATATGACACAAATTTAATTCTCATACCGTCCATACAAGAACGCCTGAGAATTAGGTGACTCTTCGCAGGTCTTGTTGAAGTTGGGTATTTACCAGTGGCGTAGCGTAATGTGTGGACTTGGGTATACAGTTAGAACTCGTGTTAAGGGTACGTATAAGTGAAATTGCTAAATTCTACAATTTTATTAGTGGATTTTGTTCAAGTCCAGATCAAACATATTACATGTAAGGAATAATGTACATACAAATTCTCATAGCAATACCTTTAACGCTTTTAAACGTATTTATTTTATTTATTTTTTCAGCTATTTTCAGCACCGTACCTGAAATGGAGACTTCAAAATTTTGATAATTTTAAATATTATTTTGTTATAGATAAGTACTCTCAAAAGAATGCAGAGAACAGAAAATGTTGTAATGCTTTGGTTTATTAAATAAAAATTATTAACTTTGAAAAAATATTTTTTTCGCAATTTTTATAACTTTCATAGAACTCTATAATTCCTCTACGGTTAAATATTAAAATTACAGAAAAATCACTCATTATTTACCTCTGCATTCTCATTTTGTTGATTACAAGCACTCGGATTCCATATTCGGAGCAGTAGGCTTCCAGGAACTGCACCGTGTCCTCTACAATACGTGTTGTCCTTGTAGTGAACCTCGCGGAAGCATATGAGCAATGTGCATACCCTGCTTTCGGTTTCCTGGCGTATTTCTCCCTTACATCTTCACGCCAATTACTGTTTAAAATGCTGCTTTTTGTACTCTGATAGGTGCAGAAGGAATTAAAAATATGAAATTAACCTTCACTGCTATATAAAATACCGAAAACTTAGCTTTAAACCGCATTAACATTAACAAGCGAGGTGCACTTCCCTGAGTCACATCCACTGCGCGCGCACATCGTTTGACGTAACTGGCGTAAAGCAAGCAAAACCACCAGCCACTCTGTTTCAATGCTTGGCGTGATACGTTAAGAATACCAATTCAGAGCAGATTGTTGATCGAAACACACTCCTCAGTAAGAATAATGCCAATTGGATTGACATATAGGTAATGGAAAAAGTTAATGGCAGAGTATGCAACACATCACCCACATCCATTGCAGCTACGCCCCTGGTATTTACTTTTGTGAAAGATATGATATACAAGCTTACGGACACTGTCCTTCGCCGTTTAGAGTTCCTCAATAAAAGGCTGGCGCATTTGACTAGGTGTAAAATAATCTTGAAATTAAAGCACAACGCTAAAACTGACAACTGAAATGAACTACCGTATTTATTAGCCACTCCACAGTGATGTATTTATGCTAGGCCACAATGGCCTCACTTTGTGTTAGGAGAAATCCAATGACAAATACACGTCACATCCAAGAACGCGTGCTTAATTAAACGTTCTGATTTTAACCAATATTCATAGACAGAATACAGCAAATGCAATTCACTGTAAATAAATTAGAACTGTTTTACACTCGTTACAACAGCCTTAAAAACCATTGATATTTTCCCAAGTCGTATGTCCTACCCGCACCAAAATTATTATCGTATGGCCCCATAATTTTCCTACAGGTTGGCATACCTGTCCCTTACTCTCTGAGCTACATTTCACCGTTCGCTTCCGTGTGCTTCATAACAAATACCTTTATTTCACTAAACACAAAGATATACTACTATGACAGATACGTAACTCAATTAATTAACTTAATTAACTTTAATAACTTAAGCCGTGGGAACCCTAGAAAAGGTTCGCCATATTCGTCTTAAAGGTACATATATCCTACTTAGAATATTAATAATGTATATTATTATATTATAAAATGTAATCCCTAGAGCAACAGCCCATGAAGGGATAAGGCTTGCCGCCCAGCCGCTGGGTCCCCCACCTCTACCCACTACAGGCGACATTGGTGGGGTGTAGTACTGGAGGATGGGACGTGGTCAGCGCCCCTGAGCCCTCCCGGCCAGTTATACGGCATTCCCAACCTGAGGACGCTACTTCTCCATCAAGTAGTTCCTCAATTGGTCCCCCTGGGACCTAACGAGGCTGAGTGCACCCCGTACCAGACCTCCCAGAGGGGATACAATCCCCATGCTGGTACCGGAGATCGAACCCGGGTCCTCCGCGCCAGAGGCAAGCGCGCTACCAACTGCGCTACGGAGGCAGTCATTATTATATTATTGCATATGTATATCCCGAATCCGGAAATTTGAAAAATGTTGGATGTATGTGTGTCTATATTTACCGGCTGGAAGAGAACTCATTACATTAACTTAAACCACTGGTAGATCTCAGTATTTGGAATATATTTTGTATCTTACGTTTTTGTCTCTGACCATTTCCTACGGAGATATGTTACTTTCGTCGAAAACAAGCTGTCAACACTGCAAATTCGGTGGTGTCACATTCCCTAGCTCAGTACATAAACAAACAGCGTAACGGCGCGTCTTGAGAACATAAACACATATCCGGCCCTATCCTTCCGTGTTTACTATGCGAGTGTAGGCACACAAACCAATTCCCTGACCAACCTCAACGCAGCGTTGTCGAGTTACTTCGCGTCTGAAAGAGCTGCTCGAAGTATTCCTTCATGTCTTTTAAGTGATTATTTCGAAACCCGGCGTGATGTCACATAATTACTACCGAAGTAATGTCAGAAATAAGTTACTTTACGCATCGGCAATCAGCTTATCAAAGAACAAAATGCCATTCGACATTTTTGTTTGTAATGCTTTTGTGAAGCGCGCGCGCGTCCGCGCACGCACGCACACACACACACACACACACACACACACACACACACACACACACACACACACACACACACACACACACACACACACGGAACTTTTTTCTAAAAATGCTTCTTTTTTTTATTCAGGGGGTTTCAAAACATATATTTCCGGTGAAACCTCGACATCGAATGTTTTGGGTGGCATATAATACATCCTCTACGTCCTAAAAGGAGTGTAGAGATAAATAAATTCCCACCTAGGAGTGGCATGAAATCTGCTATGATATTCTGGTTGCAGAGCAAAGGGTTTCAGAGTAACAATTTTATGTGTAAAACAGATTTTTACAGGATGATTGAAACACAAACCCATTTTGGGTTTTATTGGGCCCCACTGTCGCTTGCTTGTCCTCATACACTGTGATCTTAACCCCAGAGAACTAGCTTGGGTCAAGGTGAAACGAATAGTTAAATAAATGTAACTGGTGACTTTTCCTTATAGGAATTGCACGATATAACGCTCGAGGATATATCACTTGAGACCGTAACAGGCCGGCAGGGTTTTTGAAAACATATAGAAAAGGTAGAAATTTATCAGTGGGAGAAAGATGGAATAGTTAAAATATAATTTATGTTTCATATGCTAAATATACTGCATGAACTAAAAATAACATTCAAGTTGCGCTATTTTGAGTGACTTCGTGCTTTGATCTAGCGTGGATACAGATTCCAAGGTTGGTATTACTAACGTAAGCACGACCGGAAGCAGTTATCGCTGTTTACCTAGGGTTGTTTACTGACGTACTTGTTGCATTCCTTCCAGGAATGAGCTGGTGAACAAACAGTATGCAGAAATTTAAAAAAATATTTTGTTGTTTAACGACGCGGTCAATTGCCAGAATCACCTCAGCGTCGTCGGTGTGCCGGAATTTCGTCCCGCAGTAGTTATTTTACATGCCAGTAAATCTACTGACATGGAGCTGTCGTTTTAAAGCACACTTAAAAACCATTGGTCTGGGCCGGACTTAAACCCGCGACCTTGGGATCACTAGGCCAGCGTCTAACCAATTGGGCCACCCAGACCGACGTTACCCCTTTGTAGTATATATTGGTTCATTCAAGTATTGACTCTTGTTGACTGACTTCTGTTTTTTTCGTCTTCTTCAGTAACTTGCCGTTGATGGCATCTCAGCCGAGACACCAAGAAAATGTTTTGATGTCGATGTAACGAAAAGTACACAATCATCTGTAGTCCTCCCTTCACACTGTGTCTTATTAAAGTACGTTTATTATTTCAACACGTTAAATGCACATAAAGGAATTTGATGTGTGTTGTGCAACAAATATAACTACCCAGAAGCCCAGGGTTCGATTCACGGCTGGGGTGAAAGCATTTTTCTTTAATCATAATCATTCCTTATCTTCCGCACGGTCTGGAGTAATGGATGTAGGAGTAAGTGTAAATTTATTTCATGTTGAAATGATTGCAACCCAACGTCAGAGAATCTAGTTGTACAATCGAATTGTCAAGACCCAGTATCACCATAGGAGTGAATGGAGTTATACAAATGTGAACCGCTATTGTCCAAAACCGCTTGAACAATCGCCGCCAAATTCATGGAGGTTTCTATGCCATCCATTTTACATTCACAGTTTTCTCTGCTCGCTTTTCTTTTACACATGTTCTTCCCTACTCGTCCTTCAACACATAATTCATATAATTTTCTAAATGCTTGAAATAGAAATGCAACGTATTACACTCACATGGTTTGCTCTACCCCTTTTCTTTTACAAACACAATCACATGTCCTTGTCTATTCCCTCTTCTACAAATAATTCATACAATTTGCTGTATATGTGAAAGAGAAATGCAACGTATTACATTCACACTGCTTTCTCTACTCACTTTTCTTTTATGAAAGATAATCACATTTCCTTCTCTACTCTTTTTTCTACAAACAATTCATGCACTGTTTATATGACTGAAATAGAAGTGCAACTTATTACATTCACACGGCTTTCTCTACTCGCTTTTCTTCCTGTAGTATTTGTAAATGTTTAACATGCATTTTCGTAGTGTCTTCCCTGTGTTTTTCATTTATTTTGTTTCTTTCTTATTCTGTATAGTATCCAAAGGGTTTAACTCTTTATTTAAGCGTATTAGGTGATATTTTAAATATCTACAAGCCTATTGGGCAAGTGCAACCTAAAGTTTACAAGTGGTAGGGATAAATCGTTAAACCACGGGCAACGCCGGGTATTTAGCTAGTGTATACAAACAGGAACTCTAAATTTAGATGGATATAACATTTTTAAAATCCGGGTGCACTACAGGAAACACCGTTAAATATAAGCAATTATTCATGGTATATTTAATTAAACTGCCATGCTGGAAATTATTGTAGCCTTGATTTTAAAATAAATTTGATGCAATTGATGTCGGAAATTAAACACATTGAAATCAACCACAGACAACGGAAATCTAGGTATATAACAAGCGTTGATTCTTTGCTTAGAACGGTACACAATTTCCTTTACTGTTGTAAAGAAGAATAAAACCAATAAAAATAAAGGGAGGAAGAAAGGCAGAGGAAATGTGTTTTGATGATAGTTTTCATTGTTTTAATTTTAGAGATACATTAGGGACTGAGCAGGCCTCGGACGCAAGCAAGCTAGCTTTAAAACATCCACTATTGGTATTCTTTTAAGAGTGGTGTCCAGTGCATACCGAGGAAATCGGTGTATTGTTTAATTCGGGACACTGGGAGTGAAATTTGAAAGTTCCGCATTTCTTGATAGATTTTTCTGAAATTTTTACTGTGTTTGTATTTATATGAGAATAGAAGGTACACAAAATTTCATTAAAATTGGATAATTCGTTTATGATATATAAATTATTTTATGAATTTAATAGGCACATTTTCAAAATAGAGCTCGCGTCTATTGACTTTTCAAAATTCATTTATATTGTCAGAACTGGTACTCTAAAACATGGGTAACAATTGTATGAAGAGATATTTCAAATACGTTTGCTGATTATGCTGTACATATTTTTTTAATAACAAAGAAAATTTAATCTTCAAAATTATTGATTTTTTTCATACAAAAAAATGTTTTTGGAATTCATGTTAATGATAACATCAATATTGAATCATAGTTTTGTTTAGCTGCTATTTATGAATACTTTTGGAAATTTTCATTGAATTTGAAGCAAAACTCAGGCGCGACCTTCTTTTGGAATGTGCAGAAATGTAGTTTTGAGAAAAACAGGAGCATTCTGTGTACGTTAAGGAAAGAGCGCTATTTGAAAGGGCCGTAATGACCACATGGAGTGGGGGATATGAAAAATGTTAGCTGATCCAAATGCACAGGTGTTCCAAGAACATTTTAAGGTAAAAAAACAATTTTCAATTTTTTGATAATTTTGACCAAAATTTCACTCCCAGTATCCCTTAATTCCATATTAACTAGATACAACAATACAAAATTTCAAAAGAAAACAAAGTGTCAAATGTTTCAGAAGAAAAGTTTATTGTTTCGTTCTCATTTTCTATTGAAAATTATCATAGTTTTGATATTTTGTCTCTTTCTTCAGCATTATACCTGTAAAAAAAAAGCACCCTAAGATGCACTAATGAAGAGAGAGAGAGAGACTGACCTGCAGGGACAAGGCTGGAGAGGAAGACGGTGTAGGCGACTCCATGGTCGCTGTGTCCAGGCCTGTTGGCAGGGACACAGAGTTACGCCTTTGTCGATGGATTCCGTAACGCTCTGGAGGCGGTTTCAGGAGGTCTAACTTCCGCGGAGGCTGGACCTGCGGGGGTGGCGGCTGGAGGAGAGGCTGCTGTTGTTGCTCATTCTCGCCGCCACTGTCCGCCCACTCCATCTTGTCGAAATCCAGGCACACCGACAGGCCGCGAGACTCGTCCTGTCAACAAGAGATGGCCTCACTGTCATATATACTTCCAAAACAGCGCCATTTCAACCAACATGCATCTCAAACTAGCTATTTTCATACTATTAACTTAAAATATTCCGTGTAACATTCAGTAAGTATTATTTGTCACAAGCGTGCCACAAATTATTCATAACATTCTAACTTTTCAATACACGTAAATTAATCATAATCAATTTTCGCAGAAACGCTTGCGGTTTGGTTAATCATTTAATTGGCAAGATTTATAAGTTTTGAGATACCTTATTGGCTCTTTCTTTCTAATTTATTGTTATGCTAACCTATATAAGCAGAATTCAAGTATTTGTAATTGTCTCCTATTGTAAAAATAGGAATTTTTAAAATAAAACTGTAGTGTTTTTTTTTATAAGAAAAAGAACCAAAATCCACGCAACTGCAGTCAAATGTAAGGCCTCCAAGAGTGCCATTACACCGATTATTTTACTTGGGCCCTCCCCTTCCTTTACCACAGGTATATTTGGGTACAGTTGCTGGGATTCGAACTCGCGACGTTTGGCTTTGAATGGATGGCCAGTCCATTGCGTATCGCCTTAACGATCACAGTATTGGAATCGCTTCGGCTAAGGTGCCTCTAAAAGGGATATGAAAACTGGTTTAGGAATTAGAGGAAGAACGGCATATGTAGCAAAATAACTTGCCAATTAAAGCATTAAACTACTGCGATATACATTTTGTATTAACCCGTGAGTGAATGGGTTGGGTCTGTGATAATTAAATATGATTCTTATAAACTCATGAAGAACTAAATATTTTACAACAATTTATAATAATATGAAAGTACATAAATATAATTGTATTTATAACAGTAATTTAAGGTTTATAAAATGTTATAAATCTTATAAGTTGTGTAATTATTTCGCATCGCCTTTCGTACATACGTGTATTTAGTTTATTAATAAAATATCTATTTATTTACTTATTAATTTATTTACTTTTATTTCCTTGCCCACAAAAGATTCAAATAAAAGAGGAAGCTGTGTTTATTGCAGAGACAGAAAAGCAATGTGTTTGCACTCGTGCAAACAGTGTAATAAATATTTGTTTTGGGAACATTCTATTTTTATGTACAGAGACTGTGTAGAAGAACAATAATTACCATATCCTTGTTTGTATCTGTGATCATATTTATATACTTGGATTTCATTTATTATAAATTTGTGTAGTTAAAATCTCTCATTATGTTTGAAACTTGTTGTATTTTCAAAAAGTGGTTTCATAATCTGTAAGAGCAGCCTAGAAAATGATTCTCATTCGTCTTTACTTAATATACATATTGTAGTACATAGTATAAAAACATAAAATAGAAAAGGTGTCCTAATTTTTTACAACAAAAATAAACTATGGGTCACTCAAACCCAACTCCTCCATTTATGAAACTTCCATCCGTTTTCTGGCGGGCTAAGTAGACTATTTAAGGCTCTTTATCTATGAAATTTAGTGAAAACTGCTAACAATTTTGATTTTTACCCTTTTTCATTTTTTATTATGCTTATACTTTGTACTTTAATGGCACACTTTAGTTTTCTGAATATCAGCCATTTTTAAAGCTCCAGTAGGGCACTTAAATGTCCTAGTGCGGGTGTGCATTCCTCGCAGAACTTTCAAATGCATTTTTCATTTTCACTGGCTTTGATTTTGGTCCCTTGCAGGGAATTTTACTTCAGAAAGGTTGTGAGTTGGCTGTGCTGAAATGAATTCTATATATCGAGCAGAAATGCTGCGAATGTAACACATGTTTTGCTTCCAAACAGAGAAATGCCGTCAGTGTTCTGTAATTCTGTAATCTTGCCAGGTTATTTCAGTGTTCCAGTTATATATTAGGCATTGTTTAGGTATTTAATAGGTTGTAAGTTATTCGTTAGTCTATAGTAAAGCAGCAACAAGCAGATATTTTATGAATGTGGTCTATAAATAATAAATTAGTGAAAGTACATAGTGCAGTGGTTAGGTAAGAACAATAAATGTTTAAATTTTGTGAACAATGCGAAAGCGAAAGGAAAGTTTCCATATTAACCAAACAAATTAAAATTCTCAAAAACTGGCTACTAAGGCCAAGAAGAAAGAGGGTTCCACATATGGTGCTGGAGAATTTTAAGTTGATTGAATTTAGTTAAAGTACTTTGTACTTTAACTAAACTCAACATTTAACATATTGTTCAACTTTAAAATCCACATTTCTCAGTTTTTTTTTTTTGTTTTTTTTTTTTTTGTTTTTTTTTTCAGCGTTTCTCACTATTCAAAACGCTCCTTGGACCCTAGTTTATAACTCATTAGCTAGAAATTTTCAGAAGAGCTTCATAAATTAAGTTATTAAAATTTGTCATGCGCTGGTTAAAAATATTAAATAACTGAGCTGAAATTAAATATTTTTCATAAGTCATACTGAAAAAATTGAAAATATCAATGAACTGTATACAAAACATTTTTTCTCTCTTAAGCCCATTATATTCAAGCAATGGCGGTATGACAATTTCTTTATATCTGTATACTGAGCTGAAATTAAAAATTTAAGAAAGGTACAATAAACTGTAGAGTCCAAGGGTAATTTCATATTAGCATATCAAAAAGTGATTTATTGTTAATATATTAATAATTTAAACACGGTTTGATGTAGGACATTGAAATTTCGTGTATACTATATATTTTATGTGCTGAGTGTGTGGAAAAATTCAAAGTAATCAGAAGAAAACCGTGGATTTTTTAACTTTCATAGATACATTGCCTTAAAATGTTGAGGCATATACATACCCGCACTAAATGTGACATTATGGACTCTTTGCATGAGGACATAAAAGGGGAACAACCACTAAATATTTCAAAATGTACTGCTTAAAATCTAGGATAGGTGCTTTAAATTATTAGAAATAATTCTAAAAAGGTAAAGACGTAACATTTTTATTTGGCTAAACTGTATATTTTAATGGCATGTAAATTGTTTCCTGCGATAAGTCTTTTGTGCAACTTGTGGTTTTCAGATATACAAAATGCAATAAGAGTGACGAATAGGGTAAGGATTTTCATTATTTATTTTGACTTTAGTACTCGTATCACTTAAAGTTTTAATTGGATTAGCTTAGTTGGCACTTAGAATTTTAGTAGAATTTTAAACAAATTATTTTATTTGTATTAACGGAATCAAAAACCGGTGTGTAATCTACGAATATATTGTACAAATCTACGTTATATTCCTAACATTTTTCAAAAATCTGCTGTACTATGAAAATGTATTTGGTTGGTCTGTTTTCCCTGAAGACCATCTGGTAGTCTTGGAGTTTTTTTTTATTTTAGTTTAGTTTTTTTTTTTTTTTTTTTTTTTATTTTAACAATGGACGTTTTGTTGGACTACCTATATGGCAAAGATTTTACAAACTATGTTAAGGAGAGGGATGGGTTTATAGTTAGCAGAGATCATTGTATCGCCTTTTTTATGCATTGGGTATATTAATCCCTTTTTCCATTGGTCTGGTATACCATCTTCCCAGATTAACTTGTAGTTTTTGTTGTAGGGTTCCACCATATTTGATTAATTCTGGTGAAATATAGTCGGAGCCCGGTGATTTCTTAGATTTCAGTTTGTTTATTATGTGACAAATATAACATGATAATTAACTTTTGTTTCCATCTACAGCGGAGAACGCTTCCACCAAAATCAATAATGAACAAGAATTTAGCAACAGAAGTATCCGCGCGAAGTTGGGAAAAGGTATACATAGGCGCAGTAAGAAAACGCTACTAATTTACCAGTCTGTGAGATTCATTCGAGTGAGTGAATGAGTGAGGAGTGAGTGAGAGTGTAATGGCCCGCCGACAACTAGGTAATCAGGGCCCAATTCATTCGACCTGTGTTCACGTCGCGGCAAAAAGACAGTCGATAATAGAGCACTCCAAATGTAACAATATCGTTAGCAGTAAAACTGCACAAAATGAATAAAAATGTGTAATGCATCGAACGTATACAGCAGAAGTCTCGCCGCAGATGGTGACAGTAAAAAAATAAGTGAAATTGTAAATATCGTAGCTGTTTGTAACATCCGTGTGTATTTATTGCTCCAATTAATATAGTACCAAAGTAAAAGTTGTCTTTGGGATCATTGCCCCGAGATCTCCGTACTAATCATTCTCTACAACCATTAATAAAACAACAGGATAGCCGAGGACGGACCAAGGACCACAAGGAGGAAGATTCGTGCATTCTACACGAAAACATAATATATTTTCTTTCATACATAACAACACCAATTAATTACATCTTCATAAAGGGAAAAGTCGCAATTGGATTTATTTTTCCTCCTGAAAACATTGTTTGGTAAGAAAGCAATTACAAAATCTGATGTGTTGCACTCACATGACTTTCTCTACTCTTGTACTAACCATTCTTACAAACTCTTATTCCTGTATCTTCTTCGTGTTAAGATAAACATTTGTACAAATTATCTTATTGCTTATTTCCTTGTAGGTGCAAGGGGAATGTTAGAATACAGTAGGCTTTGTGCGATAGTCAAATCTTTTAAAGCTTTGAGATCCCGTTCACATTGCACACTTCACATAAAAAAATGAACGGCGTTCCATTTCACGAAAGTTTTTTGAGTTTTCCGAAACTCATACATTTAATAAGGAATATCTCCGAAATGGTTCACCTTACAAGAAAATTTATTTGGACATAAATTGTGTATTTTAGCAAAATCTACATTTTTGTATAGTATGATTTGGTCTCTCTCTAACGGTTTACCAGTTATGCAAAAGTCGTCCAGACTAAATACGACTACAGGGGCTATAGCCAGAAAATTCAAGATATACATTTCATTTGTTATCAAAATATCTCAAGCATATGACAATTTAATCGAAATCGTTAGAGCTATTTTCAAGCACATCAAAATTTCCGAAAAATTTTCCGTGTAAAGGGTAGTTTAGGGTGGGGCTATTTTCTTCAAAATCTTCGTGTGGCATTCTTGAAAGACATTAAACTTAAATACCAGCTTTGGTTTTTAACCTACTTTTCGTTTTTGAGTTATGCTGTCCACAGACTGACAGACACACACAAACACAAACACAAATACACACACACACACACACACACACACACACACACACACACACACACACGGACCTTTTTTCTAAAAATGCTTTTTTTGGATTCAGGGGCTCTCAAAACATTTCCGGTGAAATCTCGACTTCGAATTTTTGGGTGGAATAAATACTTCCCCTACTTACCAGTAGAGAAAGTAAAAAGACCAAGAAGAAGAAGAAAGATAGCACCTCATGTGGTCCAAATTCTCTTCAATGAAATAAGTAACCAGGGTGAGGATTAATCTTTGTATGGATACCCTTCCACCAGGATACCCCAGGAAATGAGAAAGCCGATGAAGCCGCCAAGGACACTGCACAACTGTCTACATATAGCACTTCTGTGGAACCCTACAACTATGCGGCAATATATTTTACTAAAAAAATAAAAGACACGTGAAAACTAAACTGGAATTAGTTGGCATCAAGAAAGCTCTTTATAGTGCGAAAGGGTCCCACCTCTACTTTTCCATTATACTCATTACTACGAAAACATCAAATCGTGTTAAGAAGATTGAGAATAGGTCACACAATGTTAACCAATTCTCACCTTTTTAAGCAACCAACCCCTGACTTGACTCATGCATCATACCATTAGGTATCAGCCATATTTTCATTGAATATATAAAATATGCCAAAGCAAGAAGACAATACAACATTCCCACAGACAATTCTGAAGCTCTTAACAATCCCCACTTGCTGAACCAAGTTATACTCTTCTTAACATCTACTCAACTCTACAAAGGCATGTGCTTATTCACATCTAATAGACTGCACCAACCCATTTCACTCAACCGACGAGTTCACAGTGTATGTTATGTTTAATTTGTGTATTATGTGTATAAGACATTGTAAATCAATTAAAAGAAAGATTGAACAAAATAACAAACGAATAAAAAGCATATGATTTCTCTACTCACTCTTGTGCAAACGATTCTTAGAAACGTTTACCTCATGTTATCAAGATAAACACTATAGAAATGATTTTATAACATAATGTTTTTTATAGGTAGGTACAATGGGAA
This sequence comes from Tenodera sinensis, assembly GCA_030765045.1. Taxonomy (NCBI): domain Eukaryota; kingdom Metazoa; phylum Arthropoda; class Insecta; order Mantodea; family Mantidae; genus Tenodera; species Tenodera sinensis. The sequence continues at coordinate 33,250,552 of CM060966.1, read as the reverse complement.
TAGGAGAATACAGTAGGCATAAGCGATAGTCAAAACTTCTAAGAACTAGTCGCTAAATGATGCCTGTAACATTACATTCCTTTTGAATGGGCAGCATATAAACAAATACCGTCTTCCTATTTGAGGAAAGCATAAGTAGTTTGAAAATTCAAAACAATAACAAGGATATTTAAAAAATGGTTATCTCTAATGTGTACACACACACACACTAGACCAACTAGCAAAGAGAGCAATTACAAACGAAGAGGAATGCAGCTATAATAGACTTCCAAAGAGTTTTGTTAGAAGAACGCTAAGACAAGAAAGTCTAAAACATTGGGAAAGTCAATGGCAAGAAACAACTAAAGGTCAGGAAACAAAGCAATGCTTTCCTACTGTAGCAGACAGAATGAAGTTAAGGATAAATCTAACGGCAAACCTTACAACACTACTGACAGGACACGGAAGACTTAAAGCATACTACTATAGGTTCCACATCACAGATGACCCAAGTTGTTCCTGCAATGGAGGAGAGCAAACAACAGACCATATATTATATGACTGCAGAAATCTAGAGGAAAAAAGAACATTCAGAAGGAAAATAATTCAAAGAAGAGGAAAATGGCCACCAACTAAAGCCGAAATTGCTAAAAGTTATTTTAAAGAATATGTTTAGTATGCAAATGCAATTGATCTTACGAAAAATAATTGAATTGTACAAATCTATACATTTATTCATCTTAATTAATATATGATTATTAGTTCACTTTGTAAGCAAACCTAACACGTATTACATATTGTAATGGAACATGTAGAACAATAAATAATCTTAAAAAAAAAGAAAAGAAAAAAAACCACACACACACACACACACACACACAGACACACACACACACACACACACACACACACACACACACACACACTATTTGGCGGTTCCCAAAAAAAAAAAAAAAAAAAAATACACCGACAACGTTGGAAAATTGATCGGTTTTCAAATAGGAACTCCTGTCCGGAAATGCACGGTTTGGACGCTGTACCGTATCGAAGTGTGAGATGGATGTATGTTCACATATCGTCAATAAACCCAACATCGATATGTCTACATTACAAACGAGCTTCGAACTGTGTACCTTCTACGTCGTTGTAGAGTCTATATCGGGGGTAGTGAGCCTCATGTACATGACCCAATACGTGCGGTTGTCTGAAGATTTTCAATCGCTCCGTGGACTTGAGTCACAAGGTCATCCGCTGACGTTACAGGAGTATCATACAACTGCACAGAAAATAGTCGAGAGGTGTCAGATCTGGCGACCGTGCTGGCCATGGAACCTCTACTAATCCATCAGTTTGGATATGCGACGTTGAGATGATTGCGCACATTTACATCAAAGTGTGCTGGAACTCATATCGGCCATTTCAGCAACTGTGTATATGTCGCACTGTTGTTAAAATGTTACTGTACTGGAAACTATACAAGTAATGCAGTAAGATGCGCACCAAGGACTCTATGTAGGAATTTAGTTCATGCGCAGGAATGTTAAGCTCAGATCGTTCATCCCAGTAAACGGATGGCTAAAGGTTGCATACCTTCCGTATTAAGATACCAAAACAATGTTAAATTGTCACAACCGTTCGTTCTCAAACTTCAACGCTCTCCAGCGTCCAAACTGTACTTTTCCGGACAGGGGTTCCTATTTGAAAACCGATCAGTTTTTCATCCCGCACAACATATTAAGCTTTGTCGGGCGAGTCTTCTCATCCTGCGGATTGGTAACTAGGCAACCCTGTATTTTACAGATGATGCGGAATGCAGGTGCTGACACCGCATTCACCAGTCCGTTGATTAGGCTTACGATGGTACTCGTTCTTAAACTACTCTAGTAGTGGAATTGTTAGCGTGCTGCAAAGTCGTGATAAAGATTAGTAGTTCAAATCACGCCTGCAAAAAATTAAGTTTTTATTCATTTCTGTTTATGTTTCGAGAAGGTTCTAGCAAATCGTGTGTTCTATCCGAATTCACTAGACGCTAAATTGTCACTTCTCGTTAAATTTACTATACATAAAAAGAAAATTCTTCTTCTCCTTTACCTCATTACCTTCCCCTTATGTAGGACTTACACCCCCTAGGACTTACAAGCCAATGCCTAGGGTCAGACGCCTGTTGGGGAGCAGATGAACCTCTGGACCGGACAGAGTGAAGACCTGAAAGCGGGTGGTCAGCCAAGCACCAGGTCTGAGAGTGAGGAAGAGGATTATATGAAATGCAGGCGAAATGGATAATTGGAAAGTTGATAATGGAGCATTTGGTGGAGTGAGTGGTGGGGAAAACCGAAGAACCCGGAGAAAACTCGCTCAGACGCCGCTTCATTCCACCATAATACCACATGTGGGTTCCTGGGACCGACCGGCCGCCTAGGTGGTAGGCGAACTATCTAACCACTCGGCCACGGCACCGCCCAAAAAGTAAATTCAAGTGGCAGTATTTGACCCTGGGGTCTTCACCACCGAAGGCCAACGCACACATTGTTGCGCTGCGAGAGCAAGTTACGTCACGGACCAGGGTTGCCAACTCGTAGGATAATTATGGGGGTGTACGATAATTTGAATGTATGATAGTTCGATATCGGTGAAATATCATTTTCACTGGTTTGTCACCTCAGCGAAGTGAAACTAATTACAAATAGCACCACTTTTGTCCTCATTGTCTGTCTCCACCCCATAGCTACTAAGCCTGCTACCCTTTATCCTCTTATTGCCAGTGTGCCCAGGTCTGATAATCTCAATGAAGAAGGCACTGTTCAGAAAATTGACGATCAATGTAGGAAACTCGGAATACGTGCTATTCTGTGTGAAATAAAGAACATGCCTGAACCTGGCAGTTTCTGGAGTGCTATTAAACATATGTCACCTTGGTGGAAATACTGATTTCAAAGAACTAGCGGCCTTTGCATTGTCAGAGGTTTCTTGCCCTACAGAAGCACTTCTTGTGAAAGAGTTTTTTTTTTTTTCTAAACTGGGTTTAATAAAAACCAAAGTTAGAAATAGATTGGCACTAGAGACTGTAAATGAACTCATTTTGCCGTCTCAACTTATGAAAGAACGTGGTAGATCTTAAAATCTGCAAGTCACCGAGAAGATGTTAAGGTTTATCTCAACAACAAATTTGTACAATGGTGCAACGGTTGAGGAAGTGAACTTTCAGATGAATAGTGCGAGAAACATAAGAGCTAAAGTTGCAATATTTGTTGAGGTCATCAATCTTGTAAGTGGATATAATAAACATCATTACTCTTATATTTTCATAAGTATTATACTGATATTTTTATTGTTGTAGCGTTTGCTTTACGATGTACGATAATTTTGAATCCAAATCTATAATTTTCAGTGGCTGGCACGATAATTTTACTTTTAAATGTTGGCAAACCTGTCACGGACAGCGGTGCAAAGCAGTCATTTCGGCCGAAATTGATACGACACGATACAACAGACAGTGTTTATGACATAGCTTGTAAAACACCGGGACTGCATAACTTGTCTATCCGCAGGATGAAAAGGTTCACCTGGTATATACATATATATGCACTTGAGATAAAGTGTGTACTTCAACGAGATCTACATTTTTTTGTAGTACGATTTTGTCTCCCTCTCCCTCACACACACACACACACACACACACACACACACACACACACACACACACACGCACGCACGCACGCACGCGCACGCGCACGCGCACGCACACGCACACGCACACGCACACGCACACGCACACGCACACGCACACGCACACGCACACACACACACACACACACACAGAGTTTACCAGTTTTTCTAGTCATTCATGGTGAAGAGGATCTCATAGGCTATTCCCAGAAAATTCAAGGTACACATTTTATTCCTCATGAAAACATCTTAGACATATGGTAATTTAATCAAAACATTTAGGACCTCTTTTGAGAAAACGAACATTTTCAAACTTTTTTCATTTAAAGGGTTGTTTGCGGTGACAGAATTTTCTTGAAAATCTTCATGTTGTATCCTTAGAAGACGCTACCCTTAAATTCCAAGTGTAGTATTTAAACGACTTAGTTTTTGAGCTATGTGTTTGCACTCACGCGGAACTTCTGCTAAAGATGCCTTTTTGGAGTCAGAGGTCCTCAAAACGTGTATTTCCAGTGAAATCTGGATATTGAACCTTTGGCTAATGTGTACGTGGTAGAAAAAGTAAAAAGAAATCAAACACGATCTGAGACATACACAGCAGTTGGAACTAATCCGTTTCGTTATAATTAAAAGCCGGAGGGATGTGCGCTCGCATGCAACACAGGTTAGCTGGACTGACGTCAGAAGTACACCACAGCCATCAAATGTATAAGCACTGCCACTAGAAACAAGAGTCCAAAAAAACGTAACGTAGCACTCTGCAAACTGGTGAAGCATTGCCTTGGAAGTGTATGAAGAGGCGAGGTCAAGGTGTGCATAACGCGGCTGTTTTGTTTCTTCTCGCAGTGAGCCACAGACGTGGAGTGATAGTGTTCTTTAGTGTTCATACGATGCTTGTAGGTTGTCTGCAGTGAGGCGGTTTTCATGGTCAGCCTGTACCTACCTGCGGTGGTTTACATGCGGGAGAGATAACAGTAAAGTCAATGTGGATTATATCTATGGAAAAATGCACACGCCTCCCGCCTTTAGTTATAATCTAATATTTTCTTGACATAAGTGGAGAGAGGAAGGTAGAAATGCAGATGGCGGCATAATGAGGGTGACAAGGACGACAACGATAATCTTACTGACGTCGACGGTGGTGATTATGTGGTTGTATGTACAAGAGAAGTATCTCTAATTGGACCTGTTTCTGGAGGCATGTTTAGTAATTATACAATCAGGAAGCCATTAGGAATCATCAGGAGATTGACGTTAGGGTCCATGGTGCAATTCCTCTGTCTCTTGGGCAAAAGCTTTGCGTGCGATTTACATGCACTTCAATTACGTGCTGTTTTGCTATAGCATAATGGCCGTTAAAAACATCGAAATAGAAATTACAAAAATCGTATGTGTTGCACTCACATGACTTTCTCTACTCTTAAACCAACTACTCCTACAAACTATTACTCCCCATCTTTATGTTAATCCAGATAAACATTTGCAAAAATTACCTAGTTGCTAATTTCCTTGTAGCTACAAGGGCAATATGGGAATACAGCAGGCTTGAGCGAAGTAAACATTTTAAAGCTGGTCGCTGTTTGAAGGGTTTGAAATTCCGTTCTCTTTGCACGGCCAAGAGATAAAAAAGTGAACAAGGACCTTCTATAAGCATTGCAAAACACACAAATAACAAGGAATATCTCAAATGGTTCACTCCACAAAAAATGAATTTGGACATAACGGGTGTTTTAACGAGATCTAGATTTTATGTATAGTAAGATTTCGTCTATGTCTTACGGTTTACCATTTATACAAAGGTCATCAAGAGTAAACAGGACTACGTGGACTGTAGCCACAAAATTCAAAATATACATTTTATTTACCATAAAAATATCTTAAATATATAGAATTTTAATCAATATCGTTGGAGTCATTTTTGAGACATTTTCGAAAAGTTCCATTTTAAAGGTAGTTCGGGGTGTTTCAAAAGGAATATGGTATTACAGAGTATAATGTTGTCCAAACTATTGATTGGAAACTGTCGGTCCAGGAACTAGTAGGCTTACCTTCCAATCCGGGGGACGAGATTTCCAAAGCGTATTTGTTCCCCCTGCCGTGCTCTCGCCGACGCTTCCAACCTTGGAAAAAAACCTAACGTAATGATGGGCGAAACGAAATGATTTATGTAAAGAAATTGAGGGACAGGAAATTCGGAGTATATGGAAATCCTTCCCAGCTTTCGCCTGGCGACCCGGGAAAACCTCCATGGGCCAGGAATGTCGACCATGGGGATCGAACCCGTAACCTCCCGAATCCGGAGCAAAGATATTACCGCCTGAGCCACCCACTCGGTATGCAATGGTTATTCGTTTGCTAAAGAATCATTTATTCCTAAAGAATTCAGTGTCAAAACGTTCAGTGACATTCAGTGTCAAATGAGAAATATGCATTTTAGAATTTGCGTTCTTTGTAATTCCTAGCATTTTCCGAAGTAGCCTTTAACACATTGCTTACTTAATCACGTCTTCTGCTTGTGATTCTGATAACTTGGTTAGCATTAAGGTCGGTGCCCTACGCAGTCACTTTTCAGTTCATTCATTTATCCACCCGTCATCTCATCGACAGTAATTTTATGCTCTAATAATCCCTTTAATAAGTATGCATTTATGCATTGAAAACTTCCATAACATTGTCACGGTGGACTTAACCATGACAACGCCTCCGTCAGGAGTCATAATAAAATAGACGCTGGATGTCTTCAGAAAAGGGTAACTTACCATGACTGGAAAGACAGTTATAGGTTGCGCGTTCGTTCTTGACGAATGACCTTGAGCAGAAATCCAATGAGTGAGCCTACCCTTAATAAACAGGTCAGCAAATGTTTATGCTACGATAACAGACACCTCTGTTTTCCTCTGTCGCGTTTGTGTATACAGTCGACTGCAGAAGTTTTGTGCGGTACGGATGTATGTATGCATGCAACGAAAATAGCAATTCAGACGAGGGAGAAATGTCGGGAATAGAATAAATGCAAGAAAGTTAAGTGGAAACAGTTATAGAGGTATAGTGTATAATACGTGTGGCTGATATTACTGCAAGTGTCATAAATTGATTTGTAGTGTTGTACTACTTCAGCTCAGAAGCATGCGCGTCATCTCACTGCAGACTGTACCTCCTCTCTCTCGTTCCCGCAAAAGCTGAGTAGAGACTCGCATTCAACCTTTCATATAAAATTTTCATTCGTCAAGAAGTAACGCGCGACCTATACAGGTGAGATAGTTCAGTGTACTAAGGGTGGCTGGAAATGTGCTGAAGGATTAACTCCAGAAGTCGACATGTAATCCTGGTTTTAAAATAATTTAATTTACATAAATAAGATTGTTGATTTACACTATAATGAGAGGTGACAAAATGGTGCTCATTGTTAAACAATTCTTTGTTTCACCTTGGCGGAGATTCTCGGCAACCCAAGTGCCATCTTCAAAGATAACTTTAGCGTCGCAGATTCGTCCTAGCACGTAAAATTGACCCCCCTTCGCGCAAAATTTGGGGGTTTAAATGCACAATACTCGTAGAGAAGATAACTTAGTGACGCATTTGTCAGCACACGTCAGCTAAGTCATGATTCGCAAAATATGTTCCTGCAACGCGAGCTTCATGAAATAGCATGCACGTTTGCGAATAAGAAGTCGCATACCAAGACTTAAATAAATTATGTCTCGAATATTCCAACTTAACACATTTAAACTTCACAGGAATTTACAAAAATATAATCGTCATAACATGCACGTAAATATGCTGGTATAAAAGTTATGACTCATATTGACATAAAATAAAAATTTAAGGAACTTTATGTGGACAATCTCTCCTTGAATAAAACTTGTGTGGAAACCATATGAATTATTCGACCCATTAAATGTGTCTTTTTTTTCCCCTGAAGAGAAAGGATATACGCCAGTAACAGATTTGTCATGGTAACAAGGCCTTCACCATATACAACAAACACCACGCTACTGGTTGATAGATTGTATTCGCATTTCTAGTGAAACATACGTGGGTTGTCCAGAAAGTAATATACCAACTTTTTTTCTCAGCTGACAACAATATTACGACTTTGAAGTTTTCGGAATGCGCAAGCAAATTTTCCATTTTCTCCAACAGAAGGTGTAGTTGCAGCAATGTTGTCGATCTGGATGGCTCAGTTGGTTAGACGCTGGCCTACCGATTCCCAGGTCGCGGGTTCAAATCCGGCCCAGACCGATGGCGTGTGCGTAAAAAGGACAGCTCCATGTCAGTAGATTTACTGGCATGTAAAGGAACTCCTGCGGGACAAAATTCCAGGACATCGGCGATGCTGATGTGATCCTGGTAATTGACAGCGTCATTAAACAACAAAATAATTTTTTAATGCACCAATATTTCAAAATGGTGTAAGTGGTGTCATTGAATTTCTCATTGCGGAGAACGAAATTGGAACATTCGCAAACATTTTTATGAAGTCTATAGAACATCTATAGTTGACTGAAGTGTGATTAGTCGCTGGACATAGAGGGTGAGGCCATTAGGTCATTGCTTCCACCATTAAGGTCATGATCACTATGTTTTGGGACTGTAAGAGTGTCGAGGAGCATTAATTCTGAAGCACATGTGAACACATTAACCAAACTCAAGAAACGCTTCCAGGTATTTCAGTGCCAGAATAACCCAGGTGATTCCTTGATTCAGCATGATAACTCTCGGCCTCACACAAGTTTAAGGACTCTCCCTAAATAAGGTTGAACAGTGGTACCCCATCCACCCTACAGCCCTGACCTAGCTCCCTCAGACTTTTACTTGTTTGGGCCATTCGTGGAAGAAATTTTGAGGATGACGAGGAGGGATTTGCACAGTGAAAAATGGCTTTGTCAGAACAAGGAATGGTACCGACATGGCATACACTCTTGTAGCTCATTGGAGGACGACCACGGAACTGGAAGGAGATTAAGTAGACAAAATATGATTGTAAAAGAAACATTCTTTCTTGAATGTAATTTTCATTGTGTGGAATAACTAATTGTTGAAGGAAAAAATGTGTTGCATTACTTTCTGGGTGACCCTGGTATTTCGTCGTTTCGTTGGTTCTTGTACACGAGCGACAAATGGGTTCTGTTTGATAACAATATAGCTTCATTGTTTTTTAAACCTTCCTGTCCAGTTACAAAGCTCCTAACTAGGCATGGTCGCCGATATGACCTCTGCAGTTAAAGGCGGGATATACCTAAATATGGGGGGGGGGGGGGGGAGGGAAGAAAAAGCTCATAACTCATCTATGAGTGGACTTATTTAGACTAAGTGAGTTGCTTAATGTTGCACACATAAGTTTTATTAATTATTTACCTGGAAAATTTGTTTGTGAAAGTTATTTTCCATTTCTTTTGAGTAGTTTTTCGAACCCAAAGTTTTATTGAGCTTTTTGCTTCTAAAGTGATTATTCGTCAGATATGGGCTGGTCCTTCAAAGGGGAGAGATGCTGCTTTGTTTGCCAGGGTGTCAGCTTTTTCATTTCCCGCAATACCGATGTGTCCAGGTACCCGTTGCAAGTCTACGGTATTACGAGAGGAGAGATTTGACAAATGACTGTGACATTCCCAAACCATTTGGAACTTGAAGCGTTGCCAACTGAGAACTTTAAGAGCAGCCTGATCTTAAGAATTGTAGGTTATTAGGGTATATTTTTCTATAATTTTTTGCCAGCAGTCAATTGCACCTATAGCAAGCATCTGCCTGACATCTAGTTAGACTAATGATCCCGATTTGCCCGTTGATTAGCCGTACACACCTACTCCAGTTTTGCCATTCATGTGCGAGTCCGTCGGTGTAAATTACAAAATGGTCTTATTCTTTAAAGAAAACTTTTTATCGACCTAACATGAAAGGTTGAGAAAATGAAGTTTCTTCTAATATACACTGATATTTCATTTATAGTATACAATCTTCCAGTTTTCCACTAGCGATGGAGGGGTGGCCTATTTTTCAATGGTTCTCTCGCCACATTCTTCTAGATAGTTCTGCAAGCTGCTAGTCTGCCTCGGCTCGGATACATAATTCTATCGAGGGAAGACCAGTTTTCCATTACAAAGAAACATGTGCTTCTAAAAGCTCCAGATATGCATACACAAGCGAACCTTTGGAGACTATCTAGTTTTTCCTTAGTTGGAACTACTGATGCTTCACAAGTAATTTGTAATTTTACCACAGCCTCATAAAACTATCGACAATGTTAAGTTTAAACCCCTTTCTTTAACTACTAAGCGTTTACAAGACGTGAGGGTCCATCTTGTTTTACAGATAATGATTTCAAAATACTATAAGTTCCAGTAGCTTATGACCTCAGTTATTCTAGACTCCAGACTCCACACTGCTGTGTTCTTGCTTAATAGCGACCTGAATCGCATTGTGCAGTAGGTTATGTGGAAATTATCACGACAGAGTATGTACATGGCGGGAGCACATGCACAAGTGGCGGCTCATGAGTTTATGAACTGGGGATGCAGCAGTGGGGTTGGCTAATCACAATTTTGCTTTTAAAATGGCAATTATTATGTTTAGCATAGCACAAAAATAAACTCCATATAAGTATGTGCAGTCACCCCACTTAGTAATCCACACGAGGTTCATAAAAGGTGGACACTGCTGACTCTTAGAAATTCTTATTTGTTATCCAATTTGCACCATTGTTTCAGAGTGTATTACACTCGTCAAAATTTAAATTTATGTCAAATTTAAAGTGATTCTGATCCATAGTTTTATTATTGTAATATTTCTGTAAAATAAATTCAGTTATACTTAAAAAGTCGTTCGCATCAAAGTTTCTATGGGCAATATTTTCAGCCGCCAGTGAATTTCAGCCGCGGTTACACGTTTTGGCTACAGAAATTGAATAACTGAGTGGATTTCTTCACGAGACCAGTTTCCCAAACAAGTCATTGTTTGTGTTTACCTACAACTGGTAAGTGGCAGGTGGCAGGTGGCTGAAACTCAAAATATGCATAACTTGGCATTTTATAACAATTCAGTATTTTTCAGTTTATCTTATTTCTTTTCTTTATTTCTTTTTTATTTTGAAATAATTCTTTTACTTAAGTAATGCACAGCTTCTTATGCCCATAGTGAATTTTACTCAAAGTACAGATATTAACATATATGCAAAATTTTTAGATCTGAATTAAATTGCGACACGTGGATTATTTTAAATGGCCAAAAAAGTTGCTTTGGGAAAAAACAATTTGTATGTAAAATCTAAGATTTACTAAGTTTTACCTCTATTATCATTTGACGCAGTATACATAAGAAAGATGGCAGCATATACGATATGTATATCAATATATTTTCATTCACTGACCACATTAGGAGCGAAATTCACAACGTGAAAATAAAAAATGGCCGCTCATGAAAAATAATCAGTATATCACCGTGCGGGGGAATGGTTGGGAGATGATCTTATGACAATCCAAATTTCGAATTTTTGAACATTTTTTAAAAAAAAAACTCAGTAGCTGCCTCCATAAACGCCTGTATTTGGTTCCAACGATATTGTAATAACAATTAAAGAGAAGGGAACAATTAGCCATTGCTTCAACATCAAGTATGCAAAAAATACGAGTCGTGTATAGATTTTAAGCAAAGGGTTTATATTTAAATGTTACCTCATACAGCAGCAACAATAAATGGACAGACAGTGCCTGTGAAAATGTGCTTGCTATAAATTAAAACCACTCGTCTATTTACTGAAGTTAGGAAACACTCATACTTGCATTGAGTGTATATATATACACATTACAATGTTTGACTGCCCACGAACTAAAATCCAGCCTTGTCATCATTGGGCAGCCTATTACTGCTCCTAAAATTAAGATATTTGGTTGACAAGTGTTCGGTCCCATACTCCACTCAACCATGCCTACATACCTGAAACTACGCTTGCACCGTGCGATCGTCCCGCCCCTGATTCTGTACGGGTGCGAGGTCTGGGGTACGGTGGCTCGTTCCACCATCCGCAGGCTGCAGGCCGTGCAGAACAGGGCGCTTAGGATGATCTACGATACCGACCGTAGGTTTCCATCACACATCCTTCACACTCACTCCGGCATCCCATACATTGTGGACGTCGTGCGGGACAGGACTCGCACAATGTATGCCAAACTCACACCTCACCCAAACCAGCTGGTCAACACCTTGGGGCAATATGACCATCGCCTCCCTAGGCGGAGACAGAGCTACCTTCTACCCAAGGACGCCCTTGGCTGGTAGGTACCGCTTTGCCTTCATCATCCTCCACACCTATCACCTATTCCTCTCGGTTTCCTGTCACTGGCACTGCATTACTCGACGGCCATGGCTGACGAAGTAATCAGTAGGGTAATGGTCGCTTGGGTGGCTAGACATCCAAGATCTGACAGATCCCGCCGCCAGTGACAATATAGGAACCCACCCTGCACCATCAGACGTCACAAAGACAAAAAGCCTGTAACATATGACTACCTATTCCACCTCACGGGTAAATCCGTAATTAAACGGATAGGTACCGTGGCCACCTTACCATCCGCCTGGGTTAACCCAGGCGACTAGTACTCACTCCTGGACTACTGGTACTGCTTCCCTCCACTACAGCGACAGCTCGATGCTATCGGCAGGTGGAGTGAACAGTGGAGAATGGCCATTAGCCCGCAGAAGAGCCAGGCTCTACTATTAGGCAAAGTTCGAAACTGGCGGCCGGGTGTGTCCTTGGCAATGCGGCGGAGAAGAATCCCATGGGTTAACTCTGCCAAATACCTGGGGGTACTACTTGACCGTGGTCTAACCTTCACTCCACATGTCAGAGCAAAGGTCGGTCAGGGACATGGCGCCCTGAGACAGCTGTATCCCATACTCCACTCAACCATGCCTACACACCTGAAACTACGCTTGTACCGTGCGATCATCCCGCCCCTGATTCTGTACGGGTGCGAGGTCTGGGGTACGGTGGCTCGTTCCACCATCCGCAGGCTGCAGGCCGTGCAGAACAGGGCGCTTAGGATGATCTACGATACCGACCGTAGGTTTCCATCACACATCCTTCACACTCATTCCGGCATCCCATACATTGTGGACGTCGTGCGGGACAGGACTCGCACAATGTATGCCAAACTCACACCTCACCCAAACCAGCTGGTCAACACCCTGGGGCAATACGACCATCGCCTCTCTAGGCGGAGACAGAGCTACCGTCTACCCAAGGACGCCCTTGGCTGGTAGGTACCGCCTTCCTTCACCATCCGCCAAATGTAACCACAGTTGGCACCACCACACCTATCACCTATTCCTCTCGGTTTCCTGTCACTAGCACTGCATTGCTCGACGGCTCCACAAGCGGCTGACGAAGTAATCAGTAGGGCAATGGTCGCTTGGATGGCTAGACATCCAAGATCTGACAGATCCCGCCGCCAGTGACAATATAGGAACCCAACCTGCACCATCAGACATATAAATACACAAAAGCTTGTAATACATTGTGTAGCAGTTTTTTGTATAGCGCTTATGATATACGAAATATATCAAAGCTACAAAATCCAGTAATAGCCAAGGGTTAAGAATATGTACCACAGGTGAAGGGATGCCAAAAAGGCACTACCAAGGGTCATTAGCGAACGTCCCAAACATTAACGTAAACGAGATACAATTAGTTTGGCAAGGTCTTCAACGTAAAAAAAAAGAGCCTGCTATTGTATTTTTACAAAGTATCGGAAACCCGAGGGGTTTCGCCAGAGGGCAAAGTCTTGACTTAATGAAGTGAGGGCCATTATGGATGTTTGGGAAGCTAAAAGCATATAATGACTGAGGACAGTAGGAGACAGGCATCGTTACGAGAGAGATACATGTAAGCAACACGGTGAAAGTTCGTTCCAGCGGTTGCGTAAAACTGCATATTTTATTCTATTTAAAATTGTTCAGCAAAGCTTAAACGTGTAAAAATAAAACAAATAAAGGGTTCTAACAAAATTATAATGTCGCTCTCTGTAACCACCACGGATACCCGAGATTAAGACTCATGTGTGAGCAGCCGTAGGCACCCATAATACGAAGCAGTCAATCGAGTGATATAAATGCTTCAAATTGGCGCCCAACGTGGGGCGTGAACTTCAGAGAATTGCAGGAATGCTGCGTGAACTTCAGAGAACTTCAGGAATGCTGAGCGTGAACTTCAGAGAATTTCAGGAATGCTGAGCGTGAACTTCAGAGAATTTCAGGAATGCTGAGCGAGAACTTCAGAGTACTTCAGGGAAGCAGAATAAGGTATGCGGAGAACTTCAGGGAGCTGAACAACAAAGGTCGTGAACTCCAGGGAAGGTGACCCAGGACACAGCAGGAACGAGAGGATCCACATCGAATAGCAGTGCAGCAAGCTGATTAAGGTACTGAGTGAGAATTTTATCTAAGTGTTGTAGTATATAGTCAATGTATTTAAGGAACGGGAAAATGATCGAGCAATTAGATATAAATATGGAAGTGCAGGAAGGTGATGAGAGAGTGGGAGAAGGTGTATATAGTAATGTAGATAATGCAAGGGACAGAGTAGCTGATACGAATATACAAAATCAGGGAGAAGAAACAGGGGGAAGCATGGAGACTAATGAAATATTAAAATCACTTATGTCAATGATGACGGGGTTAACAGAAAAGGTAGATCAGAGTCAGAAAGATTTAACGGGGTTAACAGAAAAGGTAGATCAGAGTCAGAGAGATTTGACGGGGTTAACAGAAAGTCAGAAAGAGATTAAGGAAAAGGTAGAAAAAAGTCAGAAAGAATTAACGGGTTTAACAGAAAGTCAGAAAGAGATTAAGGAAAAGGTAGAAAAAAGTCAGAAAGATTTAACGGGGTTAACAGAAAAGGTAGAAAATACGAGGGAGAACTTAACAGCTGACTTAGTCAAAATAGGAAATAAGATTGAGAAACAACAGAAGGTTTTAGAAAATTTCAAGGAGGAAGTTAGAAATGAAATAGAAAATGTAAGAAGTGAGGTTAGAAATAATCAGGAAGAGGTTAAAATTGAAATTGAAAATGTACGAATTGAAATGAGGGAAAGTCAGGAACAGGTTAGGGAAGAGATTAAAACAGTTAATAAAAATGTAGAGAAAGAAAATAGAAAATTAAGGGAGGAAATAACTACTGAATTAGCTAAGGAAAGGGAAATTAATAGCAAGGAATTAGAAATCTGTAGGAAAAGATTAGAGCAATCAGAGAGGGAAACTAGGAGATTAGCTGTGAGTGTAGATGAGGTAAATGACAAACTGAAAGAAAGATTAAATAACATATGTATGTCTGACAATGTTAGTGATTCTGTGAGTAGTAACACTATTACGGTAGCAGCACGGGACGAAGCGATGCATAGTGCGTCAGCGGACATTCCGATGTTAAATTTAAATGCTGGTACATCAGGTAATAGTAATACAAATGTTAATGTTAATGCACGCAATAGTCCACATTTGCAATGGCCCAACCATGTTTTGAATGAAATTTCACCA
This sequence comes from Tenodera sinensis, assembly GCA_030765045.1. Classification (NCBI taxonomy): domain Eukaryota; kingdom Metazoa; phylum Arthropoda; class Insecta; order Mantodea; family Mantidae; genus Tenodera; species Tenodera sinensis. Next base: position 33,235,384 of record CM060966.1, on the reverse strand, counting down.
CCAACCTTTGAAAACGAAGAATTTGATGACCCCAAGGCTTTTATAAATAGCATGCAAGAGTATTTTCTTGTAAAAGGTATTCCCGAGGAATATAAGATGACGGTTGTCAGAAAATGTTTTAAAGGCAACGCTTCAAACTGGTTAGAGTTATCAGTAGGATCAAGTAATGATTATCGGACATTTAAGGAAATTTTCTTAAATAGATATTGGGGAGCTAGCAGGCAGGCAAATATAAGACTGGAACTGAGTAATGGGAAATATAACCCGCATAAGGATCAATGCATGGTTAATTATTTTATGGCTATAGCTAGAAAATGTAAGATGCTTGACCCTCCGATGGGAGAAATAGAATTAATTAATTTAATAACCACACATTTTCCGGAAACAATTCAACACTATCTGATTATTGCGAAGCCGATAACAATAGCGGCAATGATTGACTTGTTAATCGCACTAGAAAGAAATAAGAGCCAAAACGAGTCAAGTAATGAGAGGCCTTTTGGAAACAACCGATCTCCAACAAAAATTTTCGGGCAGGGGGCAGGTTCAGGTGATGTCAGGAATTTTGATGCTCGGCAACGGTATCATGGCCCCGTCCCTAAAAACAATAATTACCACCGGAAAAATAATTTTGAGCCTCAGGACAGGAGACATAATTTTGAGCCTCAGGATAGAAGAAATAATTTTGAGCCTCAAGATAATAGAAGAAGGGTTGAGAATTATCCACGGGAAAGAAACCCTCAAATTAATTACGTACAGGCAAATAGATATTACGGAGATAGAAGGGGGAGGTACACTAGGAATCGATTTCCTTCGGGAAATAATTATCACCATGATAATAATTGGTACAGACCGAATTCCCCTAGGCAAGAAGAAAGAAATGGGAATAGCAGAATTTCTCCAAATCCGGAAGAAAGGGTAGACGCTATAAACGCGGTAAAAAGATTGGAAGAAACAAATTTTCACCAGGATTCAAACCCGGGACCTTCATATAATGGGAATGGGACAGGAGCCATTAGTAAGGTTTCGGAAAACTCCAAACCCAGTCAACTTCGCCTTCAGTGAAGATTGGGAATGATGAATGTTCTTATTATGGGAAGTACTTCGAAAATAAGGGACAGAGAAGGCAATGTTTGATCGAAAAACATAAAGAAAATACAGAGAATGAAATTGTAATTGATCCGCCAAGAATAAATATTGGTATTAACGGGAAATTATTTCAGGCTATTATTGATACAGGCGCTAATACTACTGTGTGTTCCCAAATTTTTTTTGAAAATTTAGTGAGTAGTGGTGTAAAATTATTATCTTTGCCAGTTTATGGGATATATTGCTCTGTAGCGGTAGGTAAAAGGAAAGAAAGGGTAAAATTTCAAGTGATGGTAAAGGTCGAGATCGCACATAAATGCATTGAAATATTATTTTTGGTTGTACCCAGGCTTGTTTTTGACGTAATAATCGGTTGCGATAGTCTTTATGCTTGGAATTCCATCATAGATTTTGAAAATAGAAGTTTTAAGTTTGAAACAGGACCTGACACCATAATTGTACCATTTTTAGACCATACTTCGAGGATAATTGTACGGGATCAGGTAGAGGAAGAAATGGAGGGGGAAACATTCTTTGTAGAGGTAATAAATATTGGAGCGATGGAATTAGCAGAATTAAAAGTTGGGAACTACGATGAAATAGATGAAGAAAATATTGTAAGTAGAGGTAATTATTTCTGTGATTTTGACGAAGAAAAGAAACCCCGAGAAAACCCAAAATTTAACTTGAAGAATAGTAGTATAAATGAGTACGACGAAAGAAAGGACTGTGTCAAGATAGAAAATTTAATAGAATCTAAGGTGAACCAAGCTGAGAGACTAAATGAGGAACAAAAAGGAAAATTACGGGAACTTTTAATAGAAAACAGGGAGGTATTCTCGGAAAAGCCTGGAAGATGTAACTGTTACACACATTCGTTTGAAGTAGCGAATAAAATTTTCAAAGAAACTCTAAGTAGCCACCAGATAAAACTATATCATTGTGCTTATTACTTTCCTTCAGGGAATCCGACAGAGCGGATGTTAAGAGAAATAGGGACTTATTTTCGAGTGCTTACTCATAATAATCATCGAAACTGGGTAAGGTATTGTACCATCATAGAGAAAATTATTAATAATACTGTAAATACTACAACTGGTTTTGCACCGATACAGATAATGCAAGGAATTGACCCTGAACCCATTTTTAAAAATACTCCAAGAACGATTGAGAGAAGTCAGCCATTATCAGAGGAACAAAGGGCTAAGATCGTTTTTGACAGATTGCAAGAAAAAGCGGAAAAGAGGAAATCAAAAATCAAGAAACGTAAAAATAAATGGAATCCTCAGGTAGGAGATCTAGTCCTCGCTAGGGATCATAAGTTATCCAATGCGTTAATGGGGAGAAGTCATAGATTAGAGCTATTATTTAAAGGTCCGGTAATGATTACTGAGAAATTCGGAGAGCATACTTATGAATTAGTGGACTTAAAAACAAACAAATCGATTGGGAGATGGCATAAGCAGCTAATAAGACCGTATAGAAATTCCTCAAATAGTATCGAAAAGTAAGAAAAGAAATGGTGAGAAGTAGTTGAAAGAATGGTTGGATCATGAAAATGAGGGCCTAATTGTTTCTATGTAAACTTGTAAATAACTGTAAGAATAACGTAATTAATATTAAGCAAAGTGAATATATCGAAAAAAAAACAGTGAAGTGGATAATGTGCGTGTGAAAAAAAAAAAGAAAAAAAAAAAAACAAATTAAAAGTGAAACCAGCAGAACAATCCATAACCATAAAAGACTTTTGATAAAAATAATTATATAGAATCAGAAGATCAATGTAAGAAGAAACATGTGAAATAATATTAAATCACTATGTAGTATTAAAAATATAACCCTATGTGTGTTGAGTGCTGATTTGTGTAATGTAAATATGTAAAGGGTATTCTATGTACAAGCTATGTCTTTAAGAATTTGAGTGTAAACCCTTTTAAGTATTTGTATGTAATTGACGAAAGATTTGCTGAACAATCGCGAAATTTTAACAAGAAAATGATTTTCGGGCAAGACATATACCTTATCATATTCTTACATAATATGATAATGTATATGGGGGGCATTTGTAGCAGTTTTTTGTATAGCGCTTATGATATACGAAATATATCAAAGCTACAAAATCCAGTAATAGCCAAGGGTTAAGAATATGTACCACAGGTGAAGGGATGCCAAAAAGGCACTACCAAGGGTCATTAGCGAACGTCCCAAACATTAACGTAAACGAGATACAATTAGTTTGGCAAGGTCTTCAACGTAAAAAAAAAGAGCCTGCTATTGTATTTTTACAAAGTATCGGAAACCCGAGGGGTTTCGCCAGAGGGCAAAGTCTTGACTTAATGAAGTGAGGGCCATTATGGATGTTTGGGAAGCTAAAAGCATATAATGACTGAGGACAGTAGGAGACAGGCATCGTTACGAGAGAGATACATGTAAGCAACACGGTGAAAGTTCGTTCCAGCGGTTGCGTAAAACTGCATATTTTATTCTATTTAAAATTGTTCAGCAAAGCTTAAACGTGTAAAAATAAAACAAATAAAGGGTTCTAACAAAATTATAATGTCGCTCTCTGTAACCACCACGGATACCCGAGATTAAGACTCATGTGTGAGCAGCCGTAGGCACCCATAATACGAAGCAGTCAATCGAGTGATATAAATGCTTCAATTGACAACCTATACCACCTCACGGGTAAATCCGTAATTAAACGGATAGGTACCGTGGCCACCTTACCATCCGCCTGGGTTAACCCAGGCGACTCGTACTCACTCCTGGACTCCTGGACTCCTTGCTCTCACTTACTAGTTCTCTGCCATGTTCAGTGTTGGCTCCCATAATCATTTTTCCAATTTTTCCCTTTTCCATCTCTTCTTTGCCCTTGTTAACTTCCCCCTCCCCAATCATAATTTAAATCTACCTGCTTATATCACTTTTGTTACACACTTCTTTGTTCCCCCTAATTCATTTCACTCCTATTTGTTTCTTTTCTAGTTGATTCTAATCTTTCCCTTTTCCTCCCTTTTCCTCCCTTGTTCATCTCCTCTGAAGCATCGAGTTGCTATAAACTGTCACATTAAATAAATACACAGATACACTGAGCAGATGATCACTTATGCCGAAATTTCCTAAATCTGGAAACAGTATGCTACTACAGTAGATTCTGTTAGGGCAGTCATCTTCAGTAAATAGAACATGTTCTACCTATAAATATAATATTGCGTCATAATTTCTCTGTTAAATCGGTTATATTCTACATTGCTGTAAAGTGTGGGAACTCTGAAAAATACCATTTTTTAAGAAAGTAAAGAATTCGTTTGCCTTAGCTGAGGATGGGACCTAGAGATGGAGCCAGGTGAGAAAGGCTTTCATTTTCTTCCAAAGTGCAAAGGTCTGCAGTCACATAGACTATTTCAAACTGTACACTCACTTCCATTTATGCCGTCCCCACAGCTTTGGGGGACATTCTACTGGCCTTCACATGAAGTGTATGTGTAGCAAGGAATAGGTGTGTGTATATGTTCACATTTTCACACATGCAGTGGGGTCGTGTTTTACGTGCACGTAGAGTTCTAGATTATTAACATATGAATATATAACTTGGAGTAATGTCTTCAAATGGCAAACTGGCTTCCCACAATTCTTCCTAAATGTACCTCCGCTGTACTTGCACATAACGTGTCAGGGGATACCGGGACTAACTTACTTTTTCAGTTTTACATATGTTTACTTGAAAATAGCCACACTTGATATAAGTAAATAAAGAAATGACTATGCAGAGGCCTCAATGTCTAGCTCAAACAATTTTTTCGGATAACAGAATCAAATATTTTCAATTAATAGAAAAAAATTCATTCCTTTAAAACTGTCTTCACACTTTTCAGGGAAGTATACTAGAGGCATTTTCTGATACTTAAGTAAACTGAAAATAAATTGAAGTTGATGTTATTACTTGCACAGAAGCACATTTTTGTTTTTATGAAGTTGTTAGTGTTAAAATTCCTTTTCTTTTCAGCATAAATAATTTTTGTGAGCCATTGAATAAACCAATATTCAAACGCATATTTTAATCTTTAAATAACATGGTTGACAGCATATATAGAAATTTACATACAAATAAGAGCAAAGCTGAAATATAAGAAATAAATGTCATACAAAATGCAAAACTGATAAAAAAAAAGCACCAATGTGGTTAAAATGAAGGACACAGGCGACTTAAACAAGTCACTGGACTTTTAAAAATGGTGGGTAGGGAAAAATACTTGGCTAAAATGAATCACAGCTGCCTATAGAATATTTATATGATATAATTAAAAAACTGAAAACGTAATTTTCACCTAAAATTTAGTCCTAGGATTCCTAACATACGCCACTGTTTGGTCGAACAACAAAGGCAGAATGCAGAACTTTCTCAACCAATGCGTAATAGTAGGAACGGGGCTGAGAAGGTTGGTAAAATGCCCCGTGAAGCAATAGGGACAGCATATATGGAACCCAGTGTACCTATTCCATACCTATCCTTCATCTTCCTTCCGTCCTGTTATTGCCTCGAAAGTGTCTACCGCTGCAGTGCAGAGAGCCCAGAATACTATTCAGCAGACGTGTTTATGTAGAAGCCTGGGAAGATATGCCCGGGATGCCTCATTTCATACCTGAACAGGGTTGCCAACATTTAAAAGTAAAATTATCGTACCAGCCACTCAAAATTATAGATTTGGATTCAAAATTATCGTACATCATAAAGCAAACGCTACAACAATAAAAATATCAGTATAATACTTATGAAAATATAAGAGTAATGATGTTTACTCTATCCACTTACAATATTGATGACCTCAACAAATATTACAACTTTAGCACTTATGTTTCTCGCACTATTCATCTGAAAGTTCATCTTCCTCAACCGTTGCAGCATTGCACAAATTTATTGTTGAGATAAAACCTTAACATCTTCTCGGTGACTTGCGGTGACTTGGTGACTACCACGTTCTTTCATAAGTTGAGATGACAAAATGAGTTCATTAGCCGTATCTAGTGCCAATCTGTTTCTAACTTTGGTTTTTATTAAACCCAGTCTAGAAAAAAAAAAAAAAAAAAAAAAAAAAAAGAAAAAAACTCTTTCACAAGAAGTGCTTCTGTAGGGCAAGGAAACCACTGTTAATGCAAAGGTCGCTAGTTCTTTGAAATCAGCATTTCCAACAAGGTGACAGATGTTTAACAGCACTCCAGAAACTGTCAGGTTCAGGCATGTTCTTTATTTCACACGGAATATCATGTATTCCGAGTTTTCTATATTGATCGTCAATTTTCTGAACAGTGCCTTCTTGATTGAGATTATCAGACCTGGGCACACTGGCATAAAGAGTAGTAGGCTTAGTAGGGTTGGAAATGGTTGCTATGGGGTGGAGACAGACAATGAGGACAAAAGTGGTGTTATTTGTAATTAGTTTCACTTCGCTGGAGTGACAAACCAGTGAAAATGATATTTTGCTGATATCGAACTATCATACATTAAAATTATCGTACACCCCATAATTATCGTACGGGTTGACAACCATCGTACAAACATTAAAATTATCGTACACCCCCATAATTATCGTACGAGTTGGCAACCCTGTACCTGAATATGCATAGTCCGAATTCGGCTAACAAAATAGCGAAATGTGTCAAATAAAGATGCAACAATCCTCTAGGAGGATGCATTGTCTGTTAAAGTGGGAGTGCAGCTCTAAAGGACGAGCCACCCCTGACATACCTACATCTTATATAGTAACTTGCTTTAACCCACGCAATGAACTGCAGTAATAGCTATACTGAGCGTCCAAATAACTATAACAAACACGATGTTATCTTAACACCGTGTAGATTCACTACTTGTGCATTCTGTACAAGAAATGGTTGTCAATGCCTGTTGTCTTTGATGTTAGATTCTCTTTTGTCCTACATGGATGACTTGCTAAATGGAACTTCACGCTACATAAACAGATGTGTTAGAACCTTTTTGTTTCTTTCTGTCTGGTGGATGTCAGTAACCGAGTAAATACGTACAAAGGCAAGCAAGAGCATTAGAGGTTCTGGTCACAGCTCCACACTCACCGTGTGTAATCTCAAAGAATGAAATAATGGAAGTATAGATTTTGTTATCGATACCCGTAAAGGATACCTACAAGTACATAAGTGTGCCTGCCAAAACTGTTAATAACTTGTTTGAAATTATAGTAACCTAACTAAAACAGGTTGAGGAAAGAGAAACATAAGTAGAAGAGGAAGGAAAAGTCACATTTTGTTGTTACTGATGATTTTAAGAATGAGTTTAAATTTCAAGTTCAAGTAAAAATTATAAAAACGAAATTTAAGTGAGGAAAGGAAGTGGAAATAATAAAGAGATAAGAAGAAAATGAATCAGTGAGGTGTAGAAAATTATTAGCAGATGGTTTTGTAGGTCACTAATTGACAAGACAGTTTGAAGCAACACTTTTCACTATTTGCACTGAGATGTTGTCGACCAATGTAGATTATAAAACAATTCACCAGTGAAATAAAACTGTGTCCCTATTTAAGAACCTAAAGATAGATTCACTACAACATAAATCTGCGTCCGTTGGTTTTAAATGTACCCCACGCCAAAGAATTATGATGCGTTCATTTTGACTGGCCAGCCAAAAGTGTCGTTTCCTGTGAACTAAACATGGGCGTCGTGAAGAGGAGGGGGGCGGCACGGAAATGAAATTACAATTAGACTATTGTTGTAATCTTGATGTAAACAACAGTTTTTATTTAACACAAATTGAAACACTTACTTGCAACAAATGCTATACAACTAATATCTTGTACAGTTTTTGGTAATAGAATGATGAATTAATGTTGTTTGATTGCAAACTTCCAAAACGCCCCCTCCCCTGAAAAAGTGTCTGCCGACGCCCATGGAACTAAACTGACGTTACACTCTACTCAGGTTTTTAAATTCGCGGCCCCCCCTGTTTACGTTCGTTTTCTCTATCCATTTTTATCGAAAATTATTATTCTAATTATTATTTTTTAAATTGTTTTTAAATAATTGATTTTCATAATACACAATTTTGATATCATCGTTAAGGACATTTATATGAACTAAATTTGTGGCAAACTTATACAGCATTGCTTATACAGCAGCTGAGCAGTTCATCCAAGCTGCTCTGTTTTTATTTAAATTTGGAAATTATTTATAGTATATACAGAATGGAAGTGAAATGATCCGTCAGATTTTAACAGCGAATTTCTCATGTTGTGAATAACAGGAAAGTCTAATACCAAAATGTTGAAAATTTTATAGTTTTCTAGAAAAAAATATTTTTATAAAAAATTATCATCACCTGGCTGAGTCATTATTGTTTGAAGGTTCTTGGTTTATTGCTATATTCATAGAAAATTGAATAAATGACAACTTTTTCCTTTGGCGTATTTCGATAGCTTCAACGGTTTTTGTGTAAATTAAATTTAAAAAACCCACAATTTGTTGCCTTTTTTGTTACACATTAATATTAATACTACGTACGCTCGATCATGCCATAACGTAGCGTTTATACGCCACCGTAATGGACCTCATTGCATTCACCTCTTCATAACGATACTGCTATCACCAATCAAAGATGCACGTAGCAATCAATACTTGGCCGTCTGCGCACACTCCCACGCAGCTGAAAGCGAAACTATCGATTCCCGTATATGAAAAAAAGCTACTCTATTTAATGCTTATTATTAATATTGTAAATAATCTTCTAATAGATTCAGTTCTTCTCATTTTTAAGGTCTACTTTTTTAAAGGCTATAGCATATATAATCTCTCTATCATTGTGTCAAGGACAACATAACAATAAAATCAATGATTTCGCAGTTGAAGGCGCAACTATCGATTCTCGTATGTACAATCAAATAACAAATACGTAATTAAAATGTCGGACACCAGTCACAATAACATGCAGCGTAGAATATTAAAAACATTTTATAAATGTTTTAAGCTTGACTCGTGGCCGTGTGGAACATGAGAATAATGGCAACTATGCTCTGGTTGCATCATATGCTATAGTTCTATAAAACACACACATAATATATGATATATGTAACATAACTTGCTAGTAATGCCTTACTTGATTTACTGTCAAAACGTTAGCACTGCTCCTGCTTGATTTGGAAACCTTACGTGCTGTTAATGTAGCGCCAAATACATGACGCTCCTCCTCAGGATCTTTCTGTCTGAGATAAGAGTATACAAGTGTTGCTAACGAGTAGTACTAATTGTTGAGATACAATCTGTATTTAACAGTCATTATGCCTCCAAAACCTCTTCCATTTAGAACGATAAGTTCGATTGCTGATTCTTGCTTTGCAGTTTCTTGGGTGTTTATACAGTAAACAAAACCTTTCCTGGGCAACATAAAGTGTCCTTACAAGCGTCGTTAAGGAATCCTGGGACTCAAATTATATATTTTTATAGGTATGAAATTAATACTTTGCACAGTTAAGGGTGTTTATGTTATAAACAACCACACAAAGTTCCAGCGCAGTCTATTTTATAGTTTTAAGGGAATTAATTATTAAATTGATTCACAATGCAAAAATACCTTACTATTCAAAATATTTCACGGGCATCAAAAACTAAAATACCACAACAGTATTATTATTTTATAAACTATAACTGCCCAATAAACACCACCAATCTCTGGCAGGAAGAAAGAATAATTACTTTTAAATTTATTAATTTGCTTTGATGAACATTAAAAATATGTTCTTAAACTTCTTCTGTCATTTAACTTTTTAAAGCTAAAAAAGTTACCATTTTGAAACCAAAGACTGAAGTTGAAGTCACATAATTCAAGCACATACCCGAAAAATTGTAGGAGCATAGCACAAAATTTAATACGCGTGGAGCAGATAGTGTGTTAAAAAACATAGTCAACAAAAGCCAAATTTTAATATGCAAGTGCATCATTATCATGAGTCAGATTACTTGTTCGTCACACCTTTTCTCTCTTGTCTAGTAGTTTCTCTCCTCAAATTCATAGCTTTTCCCTTGCGGTGAGATTCCATTCAGCTGAATTTGGTTGTTTCTGAACCCTTTTTGGCCCATATTTTGTTCAAATACTGCCGAAAATTTAAGCAGAAAAGGGGCAAATAAATGTAGCGCACGTGCCACTTATAGCCTGCGCTAGACCTTTAAAACTGGAGAAATCTAAAAAGCTCATTGTCAATCGATGACTGAAAGTTTAGGGAATATTTATATACATTAACCTAAAAATGCCCAATTTGATAATTTTTCGATCATTTTTCAGCCACAGGATGTCTTAAATGGAAATATAAGAAAAGTTCACACAGGGTTTTGGAAACAAACAGCGAATGTGGAAGATACATTTCTGAGAGGTCTCAACATCGGTATTGAACCATCACTTATTAAAATTGCAGCTTGAGCTGGAATAGACACCTAAGAGTCGATTTTCGTTTAGTAAAAACGAGACAAGTTATTTAATGACACACATGTAGAACGATTTTGAAGAAATAACAGTCAATAATATCAATCTGCATGCAATGACTTAACTAGTCATCCATGATACCAAAAAGAGACACTTTCTGATTATACTGGACTTCTTAGATACAAAGCATCGCCTTTACCAGAACATTTCTGTATAATGCATAAATAACATTAATTCTGAATCTAGTCAAGCCTGATTTATATGTTTCAGAAAATATGATTTAACAGACAAATTTGAGTGAGACGTCCCCAATTCCATATATAATGTTACTGTCCGCCTCCCAATCCAAGCAGTTTCTATAATAATGTTGGTGATGATGATGATGATTTATGGGTTTAAGGGCACTCAACTTCTAGGTCATTAGCGCCCTTCTAAAATTCATGGCAATAGCCAGATATAAACTTGAATCAAAAATAAATTACTAGTATCAAAGGAAAAATACACATAATGTTGGTGAGACACTGTCCATAAATTTGTTTTTTGCTTCCCATGAAAAATTTGTTTATGGCAGATATTGGCTTTCCCATGTTAGTACCTCGGAGGCTTTTCTTGTAAAGTAATTGTTATTGAATTTACATATAAAGTTGTATAAAACTGTAGAAAAATGAACAAAGTGTTACGGCAAGAGCGCGCAGACTTTAACGCGATTTCTTGACATTCAGTTGTAATAAAAGTTACGCTTCCATGTTCTTCTATAGTGCATGGTTACATAAATAAAAACTAAAATTGCTCGAATGTTTGACTGCCAATATGTCACCCCTCCTTCGATGAGCATAGAGAGGTAGAGCTCGAAATAAATTCGTGAACCTGCGCTTGGCAATCGCGCAACTTTGGAATGAGTATAAACTGGAAGGTCAGGAATGTTGACAATAAACATCACCTGTTCAGGTGCAGTGATCACTGCTCGGAAAGAAAACTCCTCCTTATTTTAGTCGCTGATAACAAACACATAGGCACGTGGTGAAACCAGTTTTCGAGCCTTGACCTGCTTTGAACTTTCACTCGTAGGTGTGCACGCTTGCACGGAAGGGAAGTCGCTTTAGTAAACAAAATATTCGCCTGTTCAGTCCTAATCTGTTGACAGACTGTGCAGATAATGTATTCAATAACGTTAAATTATTTCTTTCACGATAGATGTACTTGTTATTGGAGTTTTTATTGGTGATATTTGAATGCCCCTCACGCGAAATCTGCGCACCCATGCTCCTAACATCCAAATGAAATGTGAAAAATCGATTTAGTGTTGCTTTATCAATTGCAAAATCCCCTCAAACTCATAGTACTAGCTCATTGTATGCCATAAAATACACAATTACTTAATCTAACCAAGAATTTAAAAAAATGATGCATTGCACTCACATGACTTTCTCTACTCTTGTACAAACTGTTCCTACAAACTCTTATTCATCTATCTTCTTGTTATTTGAGATAAGCATTTGCAGAAATTATCTTATTGCTTATTTCCTTGTAGGTGAAAGGCGAATATGGGAATGCAGTAAGCTTCGAGCGATAGTCAAATCTTTTAAAGCTTTGAAATTACGTTCTCTTTACACGACAAAGTGATAAAAAACTGAATAACGACCTTCCATTTGAGAAAATGTTTTGCTAAACTCACACAAATAACAATAAATATCTCCGAAATGGTCCACTACACAAAAAATGCATTTCGTCATAACTTGTGTCTTTTAACGAGATTTACATTTTTATATAGTGAGATTTGGTATATCTGCTACCGTTTACGAGTTATACGAAAGTCATTAAGAGCAAACAGGACTAAACGAGCTATAGCCAGAAAATTAAAAATATACATTTCATGTGCCATAAAAATATCACAAACCTATAACACTTTAATCAAAATCGTTAGCCATTTTTGAGCAAGTCAAAATTCTCGAAACATTTCCATGTAAAGGGTAGTAGTTTAGGATGGAGGAATTTCCCTCAAAATCTTCGTCAGATCCTTGAAAAATATTAAAGTTAAATATCAACTTTGGTTTATAACCAACTTTTCGTTTTTTGAGTTGTGCTGATCAAACACACACACGTCTTTTTCTAAAAAATTTTTATTTTATTCAGGGGTCTCAAAATGTATATTTCCGGTGAAATCTTGACACCGAAATCTTGGGCTGAATACAGTGCTTTCCTTACTTACTATACATAGTAAAGAAAGTAAAAATCTGATGTATTGCACTCACATGACTTTCTCTAATCTTGTTGGGCCCAAATGACCTCGTTGTCGTCGGGCCGTTAAACCCCACACACTCACTCACTCACTCTAATCTTGTATTAATCATTCTTACAAACTCTTATTCCTATACCTTCTTCGTGTTAGTTAAAATAAACATTTGCAGAAATTATCTTATTGCTTATTTCCTTGTACCTACAAGAGGAATATGGAAATACAGTAGGTTTTGAGCGATAGTTAATTCTTTTAAAGCTTTGAGATTCCGTTCTCTTTTCACGGCTAAGATATGTTAAAAATCTGATGTGTTGCACTCACATGACTTTCTCTACTCTTGTACTAACCATTCTTAAAACTCTTATTCCTATATCTTCTTCGTGTTAGTTAAGATAAACATTTGTACAAATTATCTTATTGCTTATTTCCTTGTAGGTGCAAGGGGAATGTTAGAATACAGTAGGCTTTGTGCGATAGTCGAATCTTTTAAAGCTTTGAGATTCTGTTGTCTTTGCACACTTAACATATAAAAAAATGAACAACGATGATCCATTTCACGAAAGTTCTAAGTTTTCCGAAACTCACACACATAACAAGGAATATCTCCTAAATGGTTCACTCTACAAGAAAATTTATATAGACATAAATTGTGTATTTTAGCAAGATTTACATTTTTTGTACAGTAAGATTTGGTCTATCTCTAACGGTTTACCAGTTATGCAAAAGTCGTCTAGAGTAAATACGACTACATAGGCTATAGCCAGAAAATTCAAGATATACATTCCATTTGTCGTAAAAATATCTCAAACATATATCTCAAACAAAATCGTTAGAGCCGTTTTCTATAAAATCAAAACGTAAAGGGTAGTTTAGGGTGGAGGAATTTTCTTCTATATCTTCGTGTCACATCCTTGAAAAATGTTAAACTTAAATACCAAGCGCGCGCGCGCGCGCGGACCTTTTTCTAAAAATGCTTTTTTGGGACTTCAAAGCATATGTTTCCAATGAAATCTCGATATCGAATTTTTGGGTGGAATACAAATACTTCCTCTAGTGAGAAAGTAAAAATTAAAGTAAGCTATATAAACCACTTTCAGAGTTATCAATCGCAATACTTGTGCATCAAAAATGTATCCCACATTGAGACGAATGAGGAACATCTGGAAGCCACGTGTATTTGGAATGGAAACAACGTAAACATTTAAATATGCGATGAGCTACATTTTAATAGGAAGTGGGTTAGTTACATAAAGATATAAAGCTCCCGACAAAGAGAACAGCAAATATCTAAGCCAACATTACCTCGAGGGGAAGCATCGGCAAGGCCGCACTCCTTTGAACCTTCAGTAAACATTTGCGTGCGTCACTGCAGTTTCGCTTTGAAATACCGGCTGTTTTCTTAAAGCAAACCATTTTCCTTCCAAACCAGAAATACCTTAAAGCTGAAGCAGGGTTATCTATCTCTAAATATATGTATGTCCTTGACTATATGAACTAGAAACATGCAGAAACAATCCTAAGTTTTATACTGATAAAATACTTGCGCTAACAATTACCTATTTTATGTGTGACCATTTAATTGCAGCTACTTATCCATCGTCATATCATTAGATAATTAATATATTTATATTTTGCTAAACGTGCGTGTGATCAAATCTTACTATACAAGAAATGTAGATCTCGTTAAAACACGCAAGTTATGTTCAAATGCATTTTTTTTTTTTTTTTTTTTTTTTTTTTTTTTTTTTTTTTTTGTGGAGTGAAACATTTCGGAGATATCCCTTGTTATTTATGTGAGTTTTCCAATACTTTTCTCAAATGGAAGGTTGTTATTCACTTGTTATCTCTTGGCCGTGTAAAGAGAACAGAATTTCAAAGCTTTAAAATATTTGACTATCGCTCAAAGCCTACTGTATTCCCATATCACCTTGCACCTACAAGAAAATCAGCAATAAAATATTTTCTGTAAATGTTTATCACGACTAACATGGAGAAGATAGAGGAATAAGAGTTTGTAAGAATAGTTAGTTAAAGAACAGAGAAAGTCATGTGAATGCAACACATCAGATTTTTATTTATTATAATTCATTTCCATAGAATGTAAGCAATTTATGTTGATATCTTCAGACAGTTAATGTATTGAAATCGTGTACTTTTTGTATTGAATTTTTACTTTCTCTACAACGTTTAGTAAAGTAGAGGAAGTATTTCAATCAACCCAGAAATTCGATGTCTAAATTTCACCGGAAATATATGTTTTGAAGGCCCCTGAATAAAAAAAAGCATTTTTACAAAAAGGTCCGTGTGTGTCTGTCTGTCTGTGTATCTACCTGTGTGACTGTCCATCTGTCTGTCTGTCTGTCTGTCTGTCTGTCTGTCTATATATGTGTGTGTCAGTTTGTGGACAGCATAACACACAAACGAAAAGTTGGTATTTAAGTTTAATGTCTTTCAAGGATGCGACACGAAAATTTCGAATAAAATTGCTCCACCATAAACTACCCTATATATGGAAAATTTTTGGATAATTTTTATTTTCTTGAAATTGGCTCTAGCGATTTTGATTAAAATGCCATATGTTTGAGATATTTTTGTGGCAAATGAAATGTATATCTTTAATTTTCTGACTCTAGCACATGAAGTCCTATTTACTCTGGATGACATTTGTATAACTGTTAAACCTTAAGAGATAGACCAAATCTTACTATACAAAAATGCAGATCTTATTAAAACACACAATTTATGTCTGAATAAATTTTTTTGTAGAGTGAACCAATACCTCGTTATTTGTGCAAGTTTTGGAGAACTTACACTTGTCAAATGGAACATCGCTATTCATTTTTTATGGTTAACCGTACAAAGAGAACGAAATTTGAAAGCTTTAAAGATTTGACTATCGCTCAAAGCCTACTGTATTCCCACATTCCTCTTGTACCTACAAGGAAATAAGCAATAAGATAAGTTGTACAAATGTTTATCTGTATTAACATGAAGATATAGGAATAACAGTCTGTAAGAATGGTTAGTACAAGAGTAGAGAAATTCATGTGAGCGCAACACATCAGATTTTTCGTTAAAGTTATGATTACTGGATTGTCTGCTTAGTTTCACATTATTTATTCAAGACCTAGAAATGTTACTACACCCAGCTTTTATCGTCTGTTGCTACCTTATATGGCGATAAGAGGCACGCATGTCTCATTCCTTTGTTTCATAAAGTAGCTAGGATGTTTCCTATCCGTCTGCAACTAAAAAGACTGTTTTTGGCAAAGACTCAATATTTTGCACCAACAATGCACGTTGAAAATGAAAATGGCATGCAGTTTAATTTCCTAAGTAAAGCATCAGGAGAGTAAAGCTTTTGCCCGCAACTAAATATTTCTGCAAATATAACAGTTCGTTTGCAGTAGCCGGAACTATCTAGAATTGAGGGCCACATAAAATATGTATTGCTTCTGCAGCTGAGTGGTCACCGTACTGGCTTCTCAACCCAGAGGATCAAGATTCGATTCCCGACTGGGCCGGGAGTTTCTCTTTAATACAAACCTAAGCGTGTTTTACAGCAAAACAGTATCAAACCCATTAATA
The DNA here is from genome assembly GCA_030765045.1 of Tenodera sinensis. NCBI lineage: Eukaryota > Metazoa > Arthropoda > Insecta > Mantodea > Mantidae > Tenodera > Tenodera sinensis. The sequence goes on along the minus strand of CM060966.1, from coordinate 33,219,031 downwards.
AAATGATAGCCAACATTTCCAGGGGTTTTAACACTAGTTGTTTCTCAGGTCAAAGGCCGATAAGTTAAGTTACTTTTTAAGGATCAAACACCAAACGGTTAAGGTTCCGTATCCTTAACGGTCCCGCAATTGGCAAACTATACGTTTCACATAATTTCTTCATTGAAAAAAAAAAAAAAAAAAACCAACAACAACACGCAAATCGGGTAAAATACACCTGAACAACTATTATGAGTGACTGACTGTGGTCTGTTGGTTAGCATGCTTTCAAATGCAGAGGTGCCGGGTTCGATTTCCGATTGGATGGTGGGAATTTTTTCTTTACTCAGGATAATTTCCCATCCTCCCTAGAGTCTGTATGAAAGTGTAACGAAAATAACACCATTAAAATCATTGATTCAACGTGTCCGAGCGTTCTAGGTATTGAAACTTGAATTATATATATGGATTATACAGGTTCGAATCTCGGACACAATCTTCACTTTTTAATTAACGTTTTCGTTGCTTGGATGACTAACAACTAAACAAAGAGTAAATGTTTAAATAAAAGAGGGCGTTTAAACAATTACAGTTTTAAAATTGTATTGAACTTTCTCTTTGTCCTAAAATAATTGAAGGGCTTAGTGGAATAAGGGGGTATCCCTCAAAATTGTGTTTCTGAGATATTTAGTACTTTATTTGATTTTCCATAACTCAAACAAAAAATTACCAATCATAAATAATTTTGGTAGTAAATTAGGAAGGTTTTGAACTAACTTTCTGCAAATGTAGGACACAGTATGTTAGTTTATAGCATAAAGAATATTTACTTAACTTGAAGACGGCATACAATATTCTACATTAAAAGTGACAATCACAACTTCCAAACATCACAATCAAATGATTTCATCCTCATTGTTCTCTCCCACTTCACACACACTGTCTGATCTCAAATTTAAATAAAATTCATGGTACACAGGGGGTATGAACTTCAACAATGAGGTTATGTCTCGAGGTTTTGCTTCTTTGATTAACCTTCCATTAGGGTACTTTGATTCGAAGACTGTGTTTGATATTTTCTGTGGTTTTCTTTTTCCTTTTTGAAAACTGATGGTAGTGTAAGGACCTAATTGACTGTATGCTAAACACACGTCTACTTCATGCCCATCTTCGAACCTTAGAATGGATGCTTTCCGGAAGTCCACATTTACGCCAGAACGGAATTTGTTTTGTTAATTTACTTGTTAATGGAGCCAGACTAACAAAATCTTCTCTCTTCATTTCCAGTACAGAGAATGGCTTCTGCTTCCTTGCATTTCGTATAAGATTTGCCCACTCCTCAGGTGTATACGCATACTGGGTACGTCGTTTTAAGTTTTCAATAATGCCAAAATCTGCATCACTCTCTTCTTCTGCAATGTGTTTATTACCACACCATTCAGTTTTGCAACATTGGATATTGGTAAATGCTTTAGCAGGCACAATTTTGCCTTTTCGTGTAGAATATTCTTTTCTACTATTCCGTGCTAACTTCCTGCTGTTGTATTTCCATTTTTCTACATCTCTCTTCCTCTTTTTGCTTCTATTTTCCTCATTTTCTTCATTTACAAGCACAACAAACCTTTCATCATCAGCCATCTTGTTTCCAAACCATGAGATGTGAAAGCTGGTCTCCCATTGGCCAATGCGGTATACAGCTGACCTATCAGGACAAAGGTTTCAAACAGGAGTGGGATAGCCCCATATTCCACTCAGAATACCTGAAAGCTCTTCAAAAGACTTTTATCTATCTCTCCAATATGTCCGAGGGGCTATCCTACACTCTTAGTAGTTCAATAAACTAACACTAGATGGACTCAGATTACATAATATGCAACTAGTTCATGTTTGACCAAAATGAGGGATAGCCCCTTATTCCACAAAGCCCTTCAATTATTTACAGTTGAAATACATATCGGTCTCTATTAAACATTAAAATAAACAAAAACAAAACTAAAAGGGAACAATAAAATTACGTAGTACCCTGCGTTGATCAAAGCTAACATCGTACTACGTTTGTCTAAAAGAGCAGCCATATTTCGATTGAAACATATAGAACAAGTCTATTACAAAGTAAGACATGCATATTAGCAAATAGCAATTACATAGAATTGTTTATTGTTCATTAAATAAATCGCATTGTATGCTTTCTTAATCAGAGAAAGGATATTGAAAGTAAGGGATATACAGAATATCGCAACAAACACCGACAACGCTTAGTATGTTGTGCGGGACGTCAAACTGATCGGTTTTCAAATACGATTCCCTTTCCGAAAATGCACAGTTTGGACGCTGTAGCGCATCGAAGTGTGAGATGTGTGTATGCTCACAGTTCATCAATAAACCCAACATCGAGCTGTCTACAACATAAACGGGCTTCGAACTGTGTACCTTCTACTCATTGCAGAGCCTATATTGGCAGTGGTGAGCCTCATGCATGTGACCCAATACGTTCGGTTGTCTTTGAAAATTTTCAATCGCTCCGTGGACTCGAGTCATAAAGTCCTCCGCTGACGTTACAGAAATTTTCGGAAAAGATGCTCGTTCAAATTCTGCTAAACTTTAAATTTAAATATTTTTAAAGTTGTTACCGAGGGCATGCTAACGGGGCCTAAGCATCACTAATTTTCTCCTTGTGACGAGGTAACATTAAGGGACACAAGAATATTTATTAGAAAATATTCTAAAAGACAATTCCTTCACTAGATCTTCAAATAGAATTTTTGACACCTCCTAAGAGGTCAATTAGATACAAGCTTCCTGAGCTTGGAAATACGAATAATCCCGAACAATGCAGGACACCTGGCAACAATCCAATACAGAAGTTTGAATACAAACCATCTATTCAAGTGCATATCTTCGAGTCAAACACAGGAAGTGGGAGTAATTGTAGATTTTAAAAGCAAATACTTCATTAAACCATAACACAATAATCGCACAATATGTTGTTTTAACCGACTATAATTATAACTATCTTGTTATGGAAATGTTGAATGTTCATTTAAAGAATTAATATGGCTATTAAAATGAATGGCATTTAAGGAATTACACTTGCAAAGCTAAATGTTACGAGGCAATGCCATTAAACTGGCTAGATGTAGATTTATGGGCAAAAGGCTGGAGTAATTGGTTATTGCAAACGGCATGACACGAAGAATGTTTCATATACAACCACTGCTTTAACATAACCTTTGTTACGCTTTTGTGTTGACCAAAGCAAATATGATAAGTGTAGTTCCCATTTTCTGTTATATATAAAATGTAACAATTCTGACAAAGGCTCCTTTTTTATATTTACATAATATATCCGCAACCTAAGAGTCTAACTTTCTTGCATATAGTAAGATAAATGGAATACTGTATTTCACGTAAATATTTACTGTGGAGATTTCACCAAAGACACCTTTTGAGGCCCTATAAAACCAAACTTGGTATTTAGGTTCAACATCTTCTAAAACATACGATACAAAGTTTTTCAAGAAAATTCGCTCACCCCAAACAACGCTTTACGTGTAAGATAACATATTTTATTAAAATACAATGTTTAAGGTATTTTTATGACAAATAAAAAGTCTACCTACCTTTAAATTTATGGGAATAACTTCAAAAAAATATTCATTCAGAAGGAATGCTGTATAATTTTGGACGCCGGCTTGACTATAAGAGATACATAAAAACTTACTTAAAAAATCTGATGTTGCACTCATATGACTTTCTCTACTCTTGTACTAACTATTCTTACAAATTCTTATTCCTCTATCTTCTTCAGGTTAGTCGAGATAAACGTTTGCAGAAATTACCTTATTGCTGATTTTCTTGTAGGTACAAGGGGAATTTGGAAATACAGTAGGCTTTAAGCGATTGTCAAATCTTTTAGAGCTGGTCACTATATGAAGGCTTTGAAATTCCGTTTTCTTTCCACGATCAAGGGATAAGCATCTTAGACAAACAACAAGGAATATCTCCTAAACGGTTTACACCATAAAAATGTATTGGGGTACAACTTGTGTTTTTTTAACGAGACCTACATTGTTCTATACTAAGATTTAGTCCATTTCTTACGGTTTTCCAGTTATGTGAAAGTCATCAAGAGTACACAGGATTACAAGGGCTATAGCCCGAAAATTCATAATATACATTTCATTTGCCATAAAAATATCTTAAACATATGTCATTTTAATCAAAATTGCTAGGACCATTTTTGAGAAAATAAAAATTTTCGAAAACTTTTCCTTGTAAAGGGTAGTTTAGGGTTGACCTTGTGTCACATCCTTAAAATATATTTACCTAAATACCGATTTTGGTTTTCAACCGACTTTTCGTTTTTGAGTTATGCTATTCACAGACAAACACACGGACTTTTTTATAAAAATACTTTTCTTTTGTATTCAGCGGGTCTCAAAGCATATATTTGCGGTGAAATTTCGACATTGAATTTTTGGGTGGAGTACAACTCTTCCCCTATTTATTATACGTAGTAGAGAAAGTAAAAAGGTACGCGCGCATAACTTAGACCTAAAATTAAATGGCGGATATTTTTGCTTGATATTTAAGTTCAGTATCTTACAAACTGAGAAACAAAGATTTTCAAAAAAATCCCCCCTCCCCAGCATCTCAAACTAATCTTTACGTGCTACATAATTCATAACTTCTGATATCTCAAAAGTGGCTAATTATTTTCGTTAAACTATGTACGATATAGGTATATTGTGTAATTATCTGGGAAGAAGTAAGTTCTATGGAAATTGGGTTCATTTGAGAATCATTTCACCCATCTCATTCATCATCCGATATGACCTACCAGCTCAAGTACGTTAAACTTAATAATAAAATAATAATATAATAATAATAATAATAATAATAATAATAATATACAATCATAATAAATAATAATAAATAATCATAAATAATAATAAATAATAATAATAAATAATAATAATAATAATAATAATAATAATAATAATAATAATAATAATAATAATAATAATAATAATAATAATAATAATAATAATAATAATAATAATAATAATAACATATAACGTAGTTATAAACTTTCTATCTTCCCACCCCAATTTTTTTTTATTTTATAAGACGTATACATATAGTAAAGAAGGTTTACACTCGGCTCAAAAATTGGATATCATCATTTCACAGGAAATACATGTTTTGAGGCCCCTTGTAGTAAACAAACATTTTAGAGAAAAAAAGTTCGCCCGCACGCGCGTGTGAACTCAAAAACGAAAAGCCCAATGAATATCAAACTGGATGCGTAAGTTCAGTCTCTTTCAAACATGCGATAGCGAAGATTTTAAAAAAGAAAAAGACCATAACTTCAACTATCCTTTACATGGAACATTTCTCGAAATTGTTAATTTTCTCAAAAAATGGCTCAAAGGATTTTGATTAAACTGTGATGTAGATATTTAAGTATTCACAACACAAACTTGCTACAAATGTCCTGTGAAGTCCTGTTCCTTCGGAAGGGATTTTATATAGTCGTTAGAGCGTTCGCCTGCTACCGAGGCGACCCAGGTTCGATCCCAGGGACCCGCATGTGGTATTCGTGGTGGAATGAAGCGGCGTCAGGGCGGGTTTTCTCCAGGTTCTCCGATTTCTTCCGCTCCATTATCACTTTTCCAATCATCGATTTCACCTGCAATTCATACCATCCTCTTGCTCATTCTCATACCTGGGGCTTGGCTGAACACCTGCTTCCAGGTCTTCACTCTGTCTGTCCCATAAGTTTTTGTGCTCCCCAACAGGCGTCTGACCTTAGGCACTGGCTTGTAAGTCCTACATAAGGGAAGAGTAATCAGGGAAAGAAGAAGAACTATACCTAACTGGTAAACGTCAAGTGATACATGAAAACACGTTGCAAAAAATATAGGTCTCTTTAAATCACGCAATTTATTTCAGATAATTTTGTTGTGGCATAAGCCATTCCCAAGATATCCGTTATTAATGTTTCGAATAGTTCAATACTTAAACATTCAAGTCCTGTGGATTTTCAGTTGTTTTTCGCTACTATATTGAAAGCGTATAGAGTTTTAGGGCCAGCATATAGTGTCCAGTTCTTAAACATTTGACTATCACTATTCCTTTTATTTACATAACGAAACGTGCTGTGTGGGAATTTCTGCAAAGCTTTATCTCAAAATGAAGCAGATAGCAAAACAATCTGACGTGTTGCAGTCACATGACTTTCTCTACTCTTGCAAGACTATTCTTACACTTACTCCTCCTATACTTCATGCGAATCCAGAAAAACATTTGCAGAAATTATCTTATTCCTAATTTTCTTCTAGGTACAAGGGGAGCACAGTAGACTTTAAGAAATAGTGAGGTATTTCAAGACTGTTCGCGATATGGTGACTTTGAAATTTCATTTTTTTTTTGGATGACAAAGAGATAAAAGAAATGAACAATGACTTCCCATTTGAGAACGATCTATTAGCGTTGCAAAATTCTGACAAATAACAAGGAATATCTCCGAAATGGTTCATCTCAGAAAAATGATTGAACATAAATTGTTTGTTTTAACGATATCTACATTTATTGTATAGTAAGACTTCGTCTATCTCTTACGGTTCACCAGTTATGGAAAAGTCAAAGAATAAACTGAACTACATGGGCTTTAGCCAAAAAAAATTCAAAATATATTTCATTTCCCATAAAAATATTTTAAACGTATGGTATTTTAGTCAAATTCGTTAGAGCCATTTCTCTTTCATGTAAAGGGTAGTTTAGGTTGGAGGAATTTTCTTCAAAAACTTTGTGTCGTATCCTTAAAACATATTAAACTTAAATACAAACTTTGGTTCTTAACCGGCTTTTCGTTTTTGAGTTATGCTGTTCACAAGAACACACCCACAGCGCGGAAGGACCTTTTTCTTTTTGGATTCAGGGACCTCAAAACATATTTCCGGTGAAATCTCAGCATAAAATGTTTGGATGGAATACAATACTTTCCCTACTTACTATACGTAGTAGAGAAAGCAAAAACCTTTGTAAGAATACTTAGGGGTACAGAAAGGCATGTGAACGTAATACGCTAATTTTTCGAAATCCGGGGCTTAAATTGTAGTTTAGATAGCGCCCATTTAAAACCAATATTTAATGCTGAAGTATTTTGGAAACAATTACCAAAACGTTCCTAAAACAGCATCAGTTAAGGGACACGGAGTGAAATTTTGGCCAAAATTGTCAAAAGTCGAAAATTGTTTTTTTACCTTAAAATGTTCCTGGAACACCTGTGCATTTGGATCAGCTAACATTTTTCATATCCTCCACTCCATGTGGTCATTACGGCCCTTTCAAATAGCGCTCTTCCCTTAACGTACACAGGATGCTCCTATATAAAAGCCTGTTTTTCTCAAAACTACATTTCTGCACATTCCAAAAGAAGGTCGCGCCTGAGTTTTGCTTCAAATTTAATGAAAATTTCCAAAAGTATTCATAAATAGTAGCTAAACAAAACTATGATTCAATATTGATGTTATCATTAACATGAATTCCAAAAACATTTTTTGTATGAAAAATATCAATAATTTTTAAGCTTAAATTTTCTTTGTTATTAAAAAAATATGTACAGCATAATTAGCAAACATATTTGAAATATCTCTTCATACAATTGTTACCCATGTTTTAGAGTACCAGTTCTGGGAATATAAACCAATTTTGAAAAGTCAATAGACGCGAGCTACATTTTGAAAATGTGCCTATTAAATTCATAAAATAATTTATATATCATAAACCAATTATCCAAATTTAATGAAATTTTGTGTACATCCTATTCTTATGTAAATACAAACACAGTAAAACTTTCAGAAAGATCTATCAAGAAACGTGGAACTTTCAAGTTTCACTCCCAGTGTCCCTTAAGATGTAACCAGTATAAAATGCACGTTGAAATGATTGTTCTCCTTTAAGAAGTTCCAAGTGAAGTTAGATCAAAGAACCTGGGGCTTGTACGATACAATAAAGTAACTCACGTTTTGCATTGCCATGACGCTAGGGAATCTTCATCCTGCTGCACCTTGGGATACTTGTGAAATGCCCGTAAGAAGGCGGTCGCACAGCAGGCAAACCCATTGGATGGAAATAGCTCATTGCTTCACCTTTATTGGCGCTTGAGTTTTCCCCTCCGTTCTGCGAAGTGTTTGAGTCACATGTATTGTATACACGGAAGGCCACTTTTGTCATGCCTTTACCGCTAATGTGGCTGTGCGTACGACCAGTTCTTTTTACTTTCCCAACTACATATGTAAAGTGGGCCCCGGAATTCACCCCTCCCCCCAATAAAACATGTTTAAGAAAAGCCTGGGCGCGCGCGCGTGTGTATCTGTAAACAGTATAGCTCAAAAACGAAAAGTCGGTTAAAAACCAAAGTTGGTATTTAAGTGTATTTAAGTTTTAAGGCAGCGACACGAATATTTTGAAGAAAAATCTACCTTATACATGGACAATTTTTCGGAAAGTTTGATTTTCTCGAAAATGGCTGTAACAATTTTATGGCAAATGAAATGTATATTTTGAATTTTCTGTCTATAGCCCACGTAGTCCTGTTTACTCTTGATGACTTTTGCATAGTTGGTAAACCGCAAGAGATAGACCAAATCATCTTTATCATCATCATCATCATCATCATCATCATCAGCCCACCTCGGTAGCGTGATGGTTAGCGTGTCTTCCTCACGTTCAAGAGGTCGCGAGTTTGAATCTCGCTTAGGGTCAGTTATCCGGATAAGGTTTTTTTCCGAGGTTTTCCCTTATCCTGAGAACACGAATGTCGGGTAACTTAAAGCTCCATGAAGCTCGGGCTCATTTGAGCATCATTTCACCCATTTCATTTCATTAATTCGTCCGATATGACACAATGTTGGAGGACGTTAATTAAACAAAAAAATCATCTTCTTCTTCATCTTCTTCATCTTCTTCTCCTCCTTCTACTCCTTCTCCTCCTTCTTCTCCTCCTCCTCTCTTTCTCCTTCTTCTCCTCCGTCTTCTTCTTCTCCTCCGTCTTCTTCTTCTCCTCCGTCTTCTTCTCCTCCGTCTTCTTCTTCCTCGTCTTCTTCTTCCTCGTCTTCTTCTTCCTCTTCTTATTCTTCTTCTTCCTCTCCTTATCCTCCTTCCTCTCTTTTACCTCCTTCTACTCCTTCTTCTTCTTCTCTTTCTCCTTTTCCTTCTCCTTCTTCTTCTATCTGAATTCGCTCCCCGTATGGAGGACTTACAAACCAATGCCTAGGGTCAGATGCTTGTTGGAAAGCAGACGAACCAATGGACCGGACGGAGTGAAGACCTGGAAGCGGGTGGTCAGCCCAGCACCAGGTATGAGAATGAGAAAGAAGATGATATGAAATGCAGGTGAAATGGATGGTTGGACAGCACCAGACACAATTGGTTAATAAACAAATCTGAATCTTGGAAAGGTGATGGAGCAGTTGGTGGAATGAGTGGCGGTGGGAACCGGAGAACCCGGAGAAAACCCGCCCAGCTGCTGCTTCGTCCACCACAAATACTATATGCAGATTCCTGGGATCGAACCCGGGCCGCCTTAGTGATAGCCGAATGGTGTTACCACTCGGTCATAGCGCCGCCTAGACTAAATCTTACTATAAAAATGTAGATCTGGTTAAAACATACAATTTATGTCCAAATCATTTTCTTTGTGTAGTGAACCATTTCGGAGATAAATGTGAGTTTTGTAATACACTTTCCACAAATGGAAGATCGTTATTCATTTTTTATATCTTAACCGTGCAAAGAGAACGGATTTCAAAGCTTTAGAAGATTTACCTATCCCCAAAAACCTACTGTATTCCCCATATTCCCCTTGCACCTACAAGAAAACGAACAATAATTTCTACAAACGATTATCTCAACTAACACGAAGAAGATGGAGGCATAAGGGTTGGTAAGAATAGTTAGTAGAAGAGTAGAGAAAGTCATATGAGTGCAACACATCAGATTTTTTAGTTTCTCTACTGAATTGCATTCTACCCAAACCAGATGCCCAGATTTCATCGGAAATGCACGTTTTAAGGCTCTCCGAATAAAAAGTCTGATGTGTACACTGATATGACTTTCTTTGCTCTAGTACAAATTACTTTTAAAAAGCCCATTCTTCTATCCACTGCTTGCCAATTGAGATAAACGTTTATAGAAATGATTTTAACATATACGAGCTGAACTACTGGCGTTACGCTGGCTTGCGGAATTATTCCTAAAACTTTCGGATTTGGGTTGAACTTGTCCAACAGCCTATTGTTTCTTTGGAGACACTTAAAAATATTACTTAACATACTTAAATATTTAATTAAAACCCTTAGGTTACTATAGTGAATAAAAAATAAAGTAAATAAATTAATAAATAAAAACATCTGTTAAGACACTATGCAAAAAGCACGGTTGTACAACCACAAATACCATAGAACAGAAAATTGCATTAATATAATGCGTTGCATTTCTATTTCGGTAATATAGAAAATGTATGAATTGCTTGTTGAAGAGTGGGAAGAGAAATACATGTGAATACAGTAACGTAAAACAAAGTGAGTTAACAAAAACACATGAATGTAATACGTTGAATTTGTATTTCAGTCATACAGAAAATTGTATGAATTGTATGTTGAAGAGCGAGTAGAGAAAAACATGTGAATGTGTTACATAAAAGAAGGATAGGGAAAGCCGTGTGAATGTAATACGATACATTTCTATTTCAAACATAAAGAAAATTATATGTACATACTGTTTATCAAAGTGGGAATACAGAATGAAATCCGGTTGTGTTTCGTAAAAGAAGCGTGAGTAGAGAAAAGCTTGTCAATCTTATACGTTACATTTCTATTTCAATTATAGAAAATTGTATGAATTACATGTTGAAGAGCAAGTGAAGAAATGTGAACGTGTGACGTAAAAGAAAAGCGAGAAGAGATAAGCATGTGAATGTAATAGGTTGCCTAGTAAAACGTATAGCGTAAATACCCTCTCACTGAAAAAAACATTCAGAGTTGCCAAATAGTCAAATCCTTTAATAGCGAGTCGCTATGTGTTGGTCTTGATATTTCATTCTCTTTATCAGGATTAAAAAATTGAATACTACAATAAAAATCTGATATGTTGCACTCACATGACAAGAAATCTACTCTTCTATTAACCATTCTTACAAACTCGTACTCCTATATCTTCATGTTAGTTGAGATAAACATTTGCAGATATTATCTTATTGTTTATTTCCTTTTAACTGCAAGGAGAATATTACAATATAGTAGGCTTTGACCGATAGTCAAATCCTTCAACGTTTTGAGATTTCGTTCTCTTTGCACGGTTCACATAAAAATTTTGATGTGTTGCACTCACATGACTTTCTCTACTCTTGTACTAACCATTCTTACAAACTTATTCCTATAACTTCGTGTTAAGATAAACATTTGTACAAATTATCTTATTGCTTATTTTCTTGTAAATATTAGAATACAGTAGGCTTTGAGCGATAGTCAAATCTTTGAAAGTTTTGAGATTCCGTTCTCTTTGCACACTTAACATACATATTAAAAATGAACAACGATGTTCCTATTTCACGAAAGTGAGTTTTCCGAAACTCACACACATAACAAGGAATATCTCCGAAATAGCTCACCCTACAAGAACATTTATGGAGACATAAATTATGTATCTTAGTAAGATCTACATTTTTTGTATAGTAAGATTTTGCCTATCTCTAACGGTTTACCAATTATGCAAAAGTCGTCCAGAGCAAATACGACTACAGGGGCTGTAGCCAGAAAATTCAAGACATACATTTCATTTGTCATAAACATATCTCAAACATGACATTTTAATTAAAAAAAACGTTAGAGCCATTTTTAAGAAAATCAAAATTTTCAAAAAATGTTCCATGTAAAGGGCAGCTTAGGGTGGGGCTATTTTCTTCAAAATATTCGTGTCGCATACTTGAAAGACATTAAACCTAAATACCAACTTTGGTTTTTAACCTACTTTTCGTTTTTGAGTTATGCTGTCCACAGACTGACAGACAGACAGACAGACAGACAGACAGACAGACAGACAGACAGATAGACGGACGGACAGACAGACAGTCAGACCAAATCTTACTATACAAAAACGTAGATCTTGCTAAAATACACAATTTATGTCTGACTAAATGTTTTTGGTAGAGTGAACCATTTCAGAAATATGCCTTGTTATTTGTGTGAGTTTTGGAGAACTTGTAATTTTATGAAACGGAACATCGTTATTCCTTGTTTTATATGTATGTTAACCGTGCAAAGAGAACGGAATCTCAAAGATTTAAGAGATATGACTTGTTCAAAGCCTGCTGTATTCTCATATTCCCCTTGCAGTTACAAGGAAATAAGCAATAAGATAATTTCTCCAAATGTCTATCTCAACTAATACAAAGATACAAGAATAAGGGTTTGTAAGAATGGTCAGTGCCAGAGTAGATAAAGTCATGTGAGTGCAACACATCAGATTTTTTTTCGTATCCATGTCTCCCAGGCTCAACTCCGTTTCATGGAATATTAAAATCGGAGGCTATTTTTTCACTTTTTTGAAAAAAGGTAGACTTTTAATGATTTAGAGCCCAGAGAGATAAATGGGAAGGATTAACGTATTTTGAAATTGAGTTATCGAAGCAAATAGCTGTATAGCGTTTTCCTACCACATTTCGCTGAACCTTGCTATCAAAGAGTATTTTTAGTATGATTTTAGCAAAACTTAATACATATGGAATTATATGTGGGAAAAATAATAAGCTATGCTACAACTTTCAAAAACTTTGTTATCCTTATATTCAATTCCTTACACGCAAATCAGTATTCTCTGCTTTATGAGAAACTTGACGCCTAGTAAAGGACCTAGGCTATGACTACGATTCTATGCCAGCTTGAGGAGGTGGACTTAGCACCTAGACCAAAAGGGGATCTTTTGTACCTATGTGCCCCTGATGGGGTACTCCCCGGGAGGATGGATGAGGCACCCAAAGGGCGGCCGGAAAGTTGCCACGACGGAGCAGAGAGCAGGGTCCCTACATTTTCCCAGTTAAAAGCATCCAGGCGGAGGCTAGCTCAGCCCGGTTCCTCTCCCAATCCTTCGGGTTCGTACTCCCAAAGGGGGCGCGGAACTCGTAAACCGGCTTCTCTCCCTCCCCCCTCGGGATTGTACCATTCCATGGGGGGCCAAGAAACTAGTAGGCTCGCCTTCCAAACCGGGGGACGAGATTTCCAGAACCATTTGTTCCCCCTGCAGAATTTGCGGCTGTACTTCCGCATTATCGGGGATGCTCTGCAGAACTCCAACACCACTCTTTAGTTCTCCTTGCAATTCCCATGTGTAAAAAAAAAAAAAAAAAAAAAAAAAAAAAAAAAAAAAAAAAAAAAATTAAAGAATAAATTATAGTCTAAAAACTTAAAAAAAAAAAAAAAAAAAAAAAAAAAAAAAAAAAAAAACACGCTTTTACAACAAACTGAACTAAAAAGTAAAAAATAAATTTTAAGTATGAAGAATTTGTTCTATAAAGTGAAGTAGTTCATTATATTTCTAAATTTTCTAATAAGTTTAAAATAAAAACTAATTTATATTAACAAAATAAGTTTTATTGTAAAAAAGCGTGGGGTACTTCTTAGATATTTTTATCATATCTTTACTTTTATAAATGGCTACCAAGGAGCTATTTATAACATTTGGTGTCAGACGCTGTCTTATAATAATATTTCTTATTTTGTTAATATAAATTAACAAGATCTACTACATTCTTTGTATGGTAAGATTTGGTCTATCTCTTACGGTTTACCAGTAATGCAAAAGTCATCAGAGTAAATAGGACTCCATGAACTATAGCCAGAAAATTAAAAATATATTTTCATTTGTCATAAAAATATCTCAAACATGGCATTTTAATCAAAATCGTTAGAGCATTTTCAAGAATATCAACTGGTTCGAAAAATTGTCCATGTAAAGGGTAGTTTAGAGTGAAGGAATTTTCTTCAAAGTCTTCGTATCGCATCCTTGACAGGCGTTAAACTTAAATATCAACTTTGGATTTTAACTGACGTTTCGTTTTTGAGTTATACAGACTGATACACACACACAAATACAGTTATGAACTTTCTAAAACTGCTTTTTCTTGGATTCAAGGTGCTTCAAAACGTACATTTCCGGTGAAATCTCGACATCGAAGTTTTGGGTGGAATACGATACTACACGTAGTAGAGGAATAAAATCAATATCAAAATCTGTACCTAATAATTAATATCAAAACTGTATCTAAAAATCAATAGATATCAAATTATATATATCAAAACATTTATATTCAAATCTATAACAAAACATCAATGTCAAATGTACATAAAAATAAAAATCTACATGAATAAATCAATATCAAAAAGTCAAAATCGATGTCGATCATACGACCTCTGACTTTGTGTGCCACTTCCTATGCCGCATCGTGTTCACCATCGTGTTCAGCTTCGTGTTTATCATCGTGTTCAGCTTTGTATTAACCTTCGTGTTCGCATTCGTGTTCACCATCATCGCGTTCATCATTGTGTATAACTTTGGGCTCATCGTTTTCAACGGTGAGTTCAACTTCGTGTTCGCCATCGCGTTCAACTTTGTGTTCAATTTTCTGTTCAACATTGTGTTCAACCATGTGTTCAATATTGTGTTCAATATTGTGTTCAACATTGAGTTCAACATTGAGTTCAACATTGTGTACAACATTGTGTTCAACGTTGTGTTCAACATTGTGTTCAACTTTGTGTTCAACTTTGTGTTCAACTTTGTGTTCAACTTTGTGTTCAACTTTGTGTTCAACATTGTGTTCATCATTATGTTCAACATTATGTTCAACATTCTGTTGAACTTTGTGTTCAGAGCTACGTGTTTAGTTTTGTGTTCAGAGCTTCGTGTTCAACTGCCCTTCAATTTCGTATTCAACTGCGCCTGCGCCTTCGTGTTCAACTGCGTGTTCACCATCGTGTTTAACTTCGTATTCAACATTGTGTTCAGCTTTGTGTTCAGCATTGTGTTCAACTTTGTGTTCATCATTATGTTCTACATTATGCTCAACATTATATTCAACTTTGTGTTCAACTATGTGTTCAGAGCTACGTGTTTAGTTTTGTGTTCAGAGCTTCGTGTTCAGAGCTTCGTGTTCAACTGCACCTTTAATTGCGTATTCAACTGCGCCTGCGCCTACGTGTTCAACTGCGTGTTCACCATCGTGTTCAACTTTGTGTTCAACTATGTGTTCAATTTTGTGTTCAACTTTGCGTTCAACTTTGTGTTCAACTTTGTGTTCAACTTTGAGTTCAACTTTGAGTTCAACTTTGTGTTCAACATTGTGTTCAACTTTGTGTTCAACATTGTGTTCAACTTTGTGTTCATCATTATGTTCAACATTATGTTCAACATCGTTATCAACTTTGTGTTCAACTTTGTGTTCATCATTATGTTCAACATGTTCAACTTTGTGTTCAGAACTTCGTGTTCAGAGCTTCGTGTTCAACTGCGCCTTCAACTTCATATTCAACTGCGCCTGCGCCTTCGTGTTCAACTGCGCCTTCAATTTCGTATTCAACTGTGCCTGCGCCTTCGTGTTCAACTGCGTGTTCACCATCGTGTTTAACTTCGTGTTCACATTGTGTTCTACTTTGTGTTCAACATTGTGTTCGACATTGTGTGCAGCTTTGTTAAGCTTTGTGTTCAACCTCGTAATCGACATCAATATCGACATCGAAATTAATAATTTATCAATCAAAATCGAAAAACCAATCTCAATGAAATTCGATATCAGAATCAGTAAAAAATCAATATAGAACAATAACCAATAATATAACCAATAACCAATAATAAACAACCACGCTTTATATTGGCTGTAACGGAAAATTTCGACGTAGTTTTCACCAACCTGAGTTGTCTGACATGAAAATTTGCACACTTGACCGATAACAATACAACAGTATCATGGCATTGTCCTAATGTACTGTTCAGAATCATCAGGATAAAAAAAAAAATTATCTAACTTTATCAATGTAACGGAATTTTTCGATGTAATTTTCACTTTCGTCGGAGTTAGAGCCGTTTTCAAAAAAATAAAAATTTGCTAACAATTTTCCATGTAAAGGGTAGTTTAGGGTGGAGCAATTTTCTTCAAAATCTTCGTGTCGCATCCTTGAAAGACATTAACCTTAAATACCAACTTTGGTTCTTAACCAACTTTTCGTCTTTGAGTTATGCTATCCACAGTCTGGCATACAGAGACAGACACACGGACCTTTTTCTAAAAATGCTTTTTTGATTTTTAATTCAGGAGGCCCCAAAACATATTTCCGGTGAAATCTCGACATCGAATTTTTGGGTGGAATACAATACTTCCTCTACTTTACCATACGTAGTAGAGAAAGCAAAAATTGTGTTTGGCATAATTATCTATTTTTTATGAAGTAGGATTTTATCTATTTCTTACGGTTTACCAGTTGTGCTAAAAGAATTCGGAGTGAAAAGGACTTCGAGGACATTCCCAGAAAATTCAACACATGCATTGTATTTTAATTAAAATCGTTAAACATTTTAAGAAAATAAAAATGTTCGAAAAATGTTCCATGTAAAGAACAGTCAGGGGTAGTATTCTTGAAATATGCTGAACTTGAATACCAAGTTTGATAGTTAACCGACTCTTCAACTTTAAGATATGCTTCCACCGATACGGAGACACACATGCAGACCTTTCTTCGAAAAAGTTTTTTTTTTTTTTTTTTAAATTTGGTACTCCCGAAACAAGTATTTCCGGTGAAATATCGGTTTGGAATGTCTAAACCGGAGTACAATACGTTAATATACATAGCAGAGAATGTAAAAATAGTTTTTGAAACGCAATTGAAATAAGTATTTGGTTAAAAAAAGTTCAAAAGGGTAGTCATGGTCGCTACGCAGGTTCCGGTCGACATTAGTCAAAGTTCTGTGTGTATTGATCAGGAAATTGAAATCAAATACCTCGTAGCATGGGACCACCCCGACAGAGTGCGCGGCACGCCGTGTATATATAGAGACAGAAGTACACATTTCGTCCGTGAGAGTTTGAGTGACGTCACAATACTACTTTGTCCCCAAACAACAAATTTGTTTATGAACGAAACTTTTTCGAAATTTCACTAAGAAATTTCACTTATATTTTTACATCTTTTTACATGTTCAATTACTAAGGTTATAATAAAGGTTTTCGGGTTTGCTTTTCTTAGACGGGTTTCGCTGCCTTAAGTTAGGTATATCACAGCGTTGTGTATAATCGTGCATTATTTAACAGTTGACCCTCTCTGTCAATGTCATAAAGCTCTGTACTCATCTGAATATTAACTTATTTCGTGAAGATTTAACACGTATTGATTATTTATACATGTAATGGAAAGAGGCTATTGCCACACAAAGTTTGAACTACAAATGACTTACTTGCAGAATTACTAGTGATCGTAATTTATTTCACTACCTGTTATGCACGTATATAGCTTTATAGCTGTTGGGGGGGGGGGGGGGGGAGAGTGGGGCGTTGCAGAATACCATGTGCATTAGCTGACACTAGCACTCGATACAAGTAGATCTTCAAGAATACTATTATGCTCAACATTTATATACAGCCTGCAGCCAAAAGTGTTATTTAAAATAACAGAATATGCATGCGTATTCTTCTTCACCTTGAAACAGCTTAGCATACAATATAACAAAGAGAAAATTCTTGTTTTGAACGTGCAGAACGAATGAAAATATAATTTCTTAATTTTTCGTTATATCAATTTTATAATTTTTGCGTGTGATGTTGCAAAAATTGTCTTATCCGCACTTGATAGAGTACACTTTTTGTGTAATCCCTGCAATTACATTGAAAATGGGGTTTGGTCTGGTGAAGGACATGCCCAAGTCAAAATTAATATCCTTTTGCTGAACTTCCTCTTTAACGTCTGAGCTTTTTCTCGTAAGCGTTATTATTGTGTTAATCGTCGGTGTGTTATTTGTGTTATTACTTTCTCTACTACGTATAATAAGTAGGGGAAGTATTGCATTCCACCCAAAAATTCGATGTCGAGATTTCACCGGAAATATGTTTTGAGTCCCCCTGAATCCAAAAAAGCATTTTTAGAAAAAGGTCCGTGTGCGTGTGTTTGTCAGGACAGCATTAACTCAAAAACGAAAAGTCGGTTAAAAACCAAACTTGGTATTTAAGTTTAAGGTCTTGCAGGGATGCGACACGAAGATTTTGAACAAAATTGCTCCACTCTAAACTGTCCTTTACATGGAACATTTTTTCGACAACTTTGATTTTCTTGAAAATGACTAACGATTTTGATTAAAATGCCATATGTTTAAGATATTTTTACGACAAATGAAATGTAAACTTTGAGTTATCTGGCGATAGCCTTCCTGTTTGCTCTGGATGACGTTTGCATAAATAGTAAACCATAATAGATAGACCAAACCAGCTATACAAAAAATGTAGATCTGGCTAAAATATACAATCTATGTCCAATATATATATATATATATATATATATATATATATATATATATATATATATATATATATATATATTGTGTAGAGTGCACAATTTCGGAGATATTCCTTGTTATTTGTGTCAGTTTCGAAAACAAACTTTCGTCAAATGCAACATCATTGTTAATTTTCTTATATGTTAGCCGTGCAAAGAGAATGGAATCTCAAAGCTTTAAAAGATTTAACTATCACTCAAAGCCTACTGTATTCTCATATTCCCCTTGCACCTACAAGGAAATAATCAATTACAAATTTCTGTAAATGTTTGTCTCATCTAACACCAAAAAGATACAGGGATAAGAGTTTGTAAGAATGGTTAGTACAAGAGTAGAGAAAGTCATGCAAGTACAACACATCAGATTTTAGTGATAAAGTTGTGAAGACTGTTTACCTTTCTACTGCGTACGTACAGACACTTGTTGGTAGTCCAACATGTGATCTTAGGATAACGTTGAAGGTATTTTGGTCAAAACGCTTATGAATGGCAGTGCATCAGCTTGAATCATAAATGTAATATAGAGAGCTTATACCAAAATACATACATCACTTCGATGAGTTTTGCAAAGAACTTTGTCCACCATCATTCAAAACTTCAGTGCAGCTATCCCCCTCTTTTACTGTGAAATTGTGTGGTGCTGCTCTCTATAATCAATTTCCGTTAATTAATCTACTAATTTCCTTTACTTCATCTTTAGCATACTAAAATTGCGATCACAAGGGAGCTAACTATTAAATGAGTATTTTTGGATCAGTTAATGCTAGAAGTAACCTGGAAAATGGCTGAATTGTATTCCATCCAGTACAATGTCACTGTATAACCAGACCTCTTCAGACATACGTCATTTTTAAGTGTGATAAAAAATACACTTCGTATAGACCTTACTCGCCTTGTCTCGGGGTGTAAAAAAATACACTTTTTTTTTCTTTATATCATGCATACAAAACAAGTTAACTATTTCAGATTAAAAAAAGGAAGTCCTTTAGTGGAACTTTTGGAAGTGAACTGCCCGTAATAAAATCAATAGATAGAGTTGATAATAAAACACAGTGCTTGAATATGTATTAAATGATTTTAATATATAATGTACAGGGCAAAGATTTTAATGTCCTATAAAATACTAAAAAAATGCACTTAAAATGTAATTATGATGTAAAAATCTCAAAAAAATGCCTATAGAATTTAAAAAATGCCCTCAATACTGAAAAATGTTATTTTAATATGTACCAGTTTAAGGGAAATTCAAAATTACACGGTATAAAATAATGCAATTAAGAAAAGAACACGTGTAGTTAATGCAGTTAACAAATCGAAAAGGATATTTTGTGGAAAAATACATTAGGCACGTTATATCTTTGAGTAAAGAGAATTAGCAGTTTTTACCTTCTATGGTACAGCATCGGTCAACAGCAGAGTATATTGTCATGTTGAATGGCATTGGGATATATAAAACCTATAAACCTGTCAAATATTTTGCTGATTGCTGAAACATGTATTTTATTCTAACTGCTCACATTTGAGTAGGAATTGTCCTCCTGAATCATCATCTTGCATTGTTGTTATTGTAGTGTTTAACGCCCGCTTTTACTACTACGGCACCGCAGGCGGTGACACTGATGACACATGGAGATTGAGCACCGGTGGAATGACATGACGGGGGAAACCGGAGCACCCGGAGAAAATCCGCCCTGACGCCGCTTCGTCCACCACGAATACCACATGCGGGTCCCTGGAATCGAACCCGGGCCGCCTAGGTGGTAGGTGAGCGCGCTAACCGCTCGGCCACGGCGCCGCCTTATCTTGCATTGTGCCTACCACATTTCTCACATAACGGCCTACTGAAGCTGTACTTTCATCAATATACACCCAATTTTTTTCCTGACACTTTTGCCCAATCTCCTGCATTGTTCTTGGTTGCATTTACTAACGTAAATCTTTCTTTAAGTTGAAGAACAAATGGAATCCTTCACATCGTTCTTCAAAGGAAAATGAATCTGAAGAAGAGCCAGCTTAGCCAAATTGTGTTTTTACCTTCAAGCAGTTTTAGACGAATATGTTTTTCTCTCTTCAAGTGTTGGTCTATACAGCATATATGGGGGAGAAGTGACTCAATACGTCACTTCCCCTACATTTTACTTTTAACTCCTTCCGCTGCGAAAATGTTCCTTTGTTCTTTAAAAGCAAAATGGCAGAATGTACCTAAGATGTATTCGAAGTGCATAAATATGCAGTAAAACTGCCTGAAGTATATACAATGTAAAATAATGCAATAAAAACCCTAAAAATGCACAATAATTTAAAAAAAAAAAAAAACTAAAAAATGCACTATACCACAACATTGGCGAACAATGTAAAAAAAATGTCCTAACAAATATGGTTTACTCTGAAACAGATCTATATACAACTCATTCACAAATTAGACTTACCAAAATAAATGTTCAAAGTCATCAAAATCCTAGCCCTAATAATATATGTTAACAATCAAAATCCGTATATATGTTACCAAGCTACATTATATTAAATTACCTGCATTTTTCACCAATATAAGTTTCTGCACTGTAATACTTCCACTACTTCCTTAAACAAATTTATCCACACTTGTAAGACAGCACACACATACACGTACAATTTGATAAGAATGAGAACCACACAGATCAATCGGAAATGAACTCCACTAGTTGGGAGGAAAGCGACTATCCTTTGTTTATGCGATAGGTTATGTTGCATTTTTGCGAATGCTGTTTTCAAGTTTGTCACATTCTTCGACCTCGAATAGCAAAAAGCAACAAAAGTGACTACCTTAAACCCTACTACAATGTATCTGGCCTTCGTGACATACAGATATGTGTACAGTATAACTATATGCCTAAATAATATATTATAAGTAGTAATAGTAGGATAGACGTCACATACAGGGGCGGATTCAAGGGGGGTGATGGGGGGCTGTATCCCCCCGGAATTGGTAATTATTAAGGACCTGAGTAAATTAAAAAGTATTCACATTAATTCACAAATATATTCAAAGAATTTGAGCGTTTTCTATCTTAATTATTTTCATTAAAATAATAAATGTGCATCTAATGAAATATCTAAATATATTGTAATAATATCCTGCCATCGTAATTCAGAGCAGAGAGATTTAGAGCGGTTAATAATAAAATATGCTTTCCATAATCTCATTCCAAATCGTATGAACATCTAAGGCATTATGATAGCACAAATCGCTTTGCAGTTTCAGGAAACTCCTAGATTGCTTCGGTAGTAACAATGAAGGGGCTTATATCATCTTTGAATAGGTGTAATGAAATTCTTTTCCCCTTCATACACAAGACGCTGAAGGTTTCCTGCACTTTGTCGGTAACTACAACAACAGCAGAACTTTCGTTCTCAACATTGCGGTATCTGAAGACCTATTTAAGGAGCACCATAGGAGCAGACACATTGAATGGACTAGCGTTAATGTACAGACAAAAATTTGGAAGTTAAACTCAAGAAGTACTGGATAAGAGTATATTATGTAACGAGACTATATTAGTAGTAATTAAGACGCGAGTTTCCTAATTTTCATGCGAGCGTCTTAATTACCATTATAGGTAAGTTTCATACGACAATTTATGCTCGACCATATACCTAATTTTATAGTTGAAATGTAATATGTTTTACACCTACCGGGACAAATACCTACGTATTGCATCAGCTGATATTTGGAGTTCTGCGCAGGCGTTAAACGATCGATCGATTCCGTTCCAGCACGTCACAGCTATGATAACCTTGGAATGCTACGTAACATTGAAAAATAGAAGACAAATTGAATATAATGGTTTTCAGACGAAACTTTATTTCATGTATAAGTTATTTATTGTACAATTAGTGAAATTAATTTGCGGGACTGTGCTTAGTGCATATTCTTGGAAGTTGATGCTGAATTGAGGTTAATTTGTGTTTTGTTTTTGTCCATTTTAGCGGTTTCTAAACTCGCGCTAGTTGCGTTTTGAGAAATAATCGATATTGCACATGTAGATGTAGGTTTAAGGGCGCTCAACCGCATGGTCATCAGCGCCCTAATCGATATTGCGACTTGCCATTGCTGCATGGGAATTCTCTGAACACCTGTCCTTTAATGAAAATTGAATTCTCCGATTGGATGAAGACTAGTCCTTTAATGAAAGGGTCGGTGGTCAAGTATTGCAATGTCGCCAGAATGTCAAATACCTTGGCGTCACCATGGACCGCACGATGTGCTGGTCCACCCACATAAAAAATACGACCAACAAAGGTAGACAGCGGATAAAGTTATGCGCCCCCATCTTCCGCAGCAAACAGCTACAACTTAAATCCAAGCTGATTTTATATAGGTCATTTATACTCTCGGTGGTCCTGTACGCATGCGTGGCCTGGGCAACTGCCTCTAAAACCGCCCTCAAACAAATTCAAACCCTCCAAAACCTCTCCCTTAGAAAAACCCTCTTGCTCCACTCCTTACCACTAACCAAACTCTTCACCTTGAAACTCAGATCCCGTCCATCCCAGGGGCAATAGCAAAAATAGCAACGGCAACATGGACGCGCATTAGGAACCACGAAAACTACGTGATCGCCAACATTGGCAAAGGCGAGCCGAAGCACCGCAAACATACTAGAATAAAAACGTTCTAGACGCGGCACGGCTCGCCGACTAATGCGTGTCCATGCAATCTCGCTCTTAGGCCACACACACGTTACGGCAGAGGCCCTCGACTCGGAAAACACCCAGGAGCTACACCCTGCCCGCGCAGGAAAACAGCGGGAAAATGTAAATATTGTAAATAGTGCAGTGCGCGAGCTAGGACGCATATTTTTGGTGTACCCAGTGAACGTGTATGTATATATGTATATAAGGAAAAAAACAACAACAAAATAATTGGAATAGACACCAAAAGACTAACGAAAACTATTCTCGGTGGCCTAAAGATGGCCACCGTATGGGTTTTTGGTGATACCCAAAACTATAAGCTTGTAAAAAAAAGAAAATTGTAAATAAATGTAAATTTATAACCTGTAAGCTGGGCCCCTTGTACCGGCACCAGGCCAAAATTATGAATAAAGAAAACTTGAAACTTGAAAGGATAGCTATAAGACTTATAATTAATAAATTTGGGCATGATCGAGCATAAAATGTGTAAAACGCATCATCGGCTTCTTTAAATGTAATTGTTTAACTCCGTAAAACAGTTATATGTATGCAAACGATGACATTTCCAGATTTTGTAACCGTAGCACCTCATCAGCTCCCCACCCCCCCCCTCCCCCCGCCTCCCTGCCCCTGCGCGAGACACTGTCAATGATGGTGTAATTTCTAAACGCTAAAATCGTAACTACTCTGTTACATTGTATTATTCGTCTAGTTTACTAAATTTGTCAGGCAAAATATGTAACGTAAAAAAATAATCAAATGTCCCACCTTTCTGAGGCTCAATCTTCAGCACCTGCCTCAGTAATCATCGCCTTTGTTTGATGTTATTTCCTTAACCAAACAAGTGTAAGACCAAGCGTAGCAAACGAAAGATTAAACATAACAATGTCTCCACATCAAAACGTCTGGTGAGATGAAAGTGCGTGTGGCGTGAGAGAGGTCGCAATGTATGTCAAGTGTCGGAAGGATACCATTAAGAGGCAGAGTTAAACGCAAGCGAATCTCGCGACAGAAAAAATACAAAAAGTGATGATGTAATGTAACCATACGTCCTACTGTGAAGTTTTACTAATGTATGAGACAGTCTAATTTCTTCCGCTACCGCTTAATGCTTAACAACCTCTCTCTTTGTCCATCTATAGATCCGCACGCACGACTCCAACTTCTGTATTTGAAGTATCCAAGTTCATAGACAAGTTTTCGATACATTTAAACTAGTGTTAGTTTATATAGAGAGCTTCCTTGGAATTGACGGTTTTAGTAACTCATTGAGCATACTCAATTTAAATTTTATAACGCTTTCAAAAAACCTTGTAGATGCTTTATAAGCTTGGTTGCAACCTGTACGAAATTAAAGTAAATTGATACAACAGCCTCCTTTACGTTGTGCACTGTTTTAATAGCATTTTCACACCAGGTAGGTCAAAGATAGATAAAATGTAGTATAATACTGTATACATTATAATTTGTACTACACTTAAAGATAAATTGCGATCTTTAGGTACAGACAGTTTGTAATTTGAAATGTACTTGGAGTGTGAGAAAAAAGCGAGTAAACCATTAAAAGAAGCAAAAAATTGTCTGGTTTCCTTAATAAAACTCATAGATTGGGGAAGTATAAGAACTGCAACAATCAACCTGTCGGTCTGGGTGGCTCAGTTGGTTAGACGCTGGCCTACTGATCCGAAGGTCGCGGGTTCAAATCCGGCCCAGACCGATGGTTTTTTAGTGTGCTTAAAAACGACAGCTCCATGTCAGTAGATTTACTGGCATGTAAAAGAACTCCCGTCACACCAGCGACGCTGATGTGATCCTGGCAATTGACATCGTCGTTAATCAATAAAATAATTGTAATTAATTTGTTTTTCTGCCCGTTGAGCGTCGAAAGTTTTTAAAGCTGTAAATGAATTTATATGCATTGTTGATCTCTTATGTTTATCCAACGCTGAGTTTAAATACGCTATATTTGCAAAATCAGTCCTATTCCAGAGCGTTTTCTAGATTACAAACAACAAGCATGGTCAGCAATAAAGTTTATTTAATTCGCATGAGTCAGTCAGCCGCACATATTCATCATAATCGTTTATATTCTTATTTCTTTTGCTTCTGCTCCAGGCGCGGCTCCTCAGGGTAGGCAGGGTAGGCATTGCCTACCCTATCGTAATACATCAACAAATAATGTTTAACTATGATTCTGCATTTTATCATTTGAACCGTCATTTTCCCCTAAATTGCAGTTCAAGAAAAGTTTTCTCGGTTATAATGATCAGCGCATGGTCAAATCCTTTAATCTCAATTCCGATTCATCAAAACTGCGCTGCGTGTTTGAAACGCGCGGCAGAAATGATACGCATGGAACCTGGGTAGTGGAGAGCAGGCTAGCTTAACCTCTGCCTGCCCGGCCCCATTTCCTCAGTACGAGGCCCTTGAACAGGGATAAGGAAACATTCGGTCTGTATATGCACTCCGAGCATGCGTAGACGCGTCTGCCAGCAGTCCGAACACTTGCCTGCCCAAACCCGAATTTATGCGACATTTTCCGAACAGCCATACTCCACGAACGAAGATCTCAGAGATCTGAATCGTGTCATTATCACTGTCTAATACCAGTATGACCGACTTAATTAGTGAACTATTACAAATTCCGCTTTCGCGGCGCACTGACAATGAAAAGAGGAGTGTTTTAGCTATTTAACACAAAGCTGCAGTCAGACAATTTTTCAATTTCTTAATCTATTTTAGTCATGGGCGTCGCGAAACGGGGGCAATGGGGGCCACGGCCCCCCCTTGGAAGCTGGTGAACTTAATGTGCAGTCAGTTACTGACTTTTAAACTATTATTTTAATTTTGATGCAAAGAACAATTTTTGTTTAGCACAAATTAATACGATTATCTGCAACAAATACTATAAATTTTGACAGTAAAATAATGATTTAATATTATATGATTGCAAATTTCCAACATGTGGCCCCCCCCCCCCTGGAAAAAAGTCTGCCGACACTCGTGATTTTAGTTTTGGCGGTAATTCGTCCGTAAGTCACACTCATTCACTCTGCTCTTATTAAACAACCAAACAATATATTGTTTGCGTTATCCGCAATGACTTCGCCCCCTATATTTCGGATAAACGGGGTTTATTATTATTATTATTATTATTATTATTATTATTATTATTATTATTATTATTATTATTATTATTATTATTATTATTATTATTATTATTATTATTATTATTATTATTATTATTATTATTATTATTATTATTATTAATTATTATTATTATTATTATTATTATTATTATTGTTGTTGTTGTTGTTGTTGTTGTTGTTTTGTTGTTACTGTTACACTTTGCCTACCCTAAAAGTTTGACTGCGAGCCGCCACTGTTCTGCTCATGCTGCAAGTACGGAAGAGCTGGAGTAGGCCTCCCTTGTATTACTATCACTGTTTTATCCTCGTATTTCAGCTACAAGTGTGTTTGTTTCACTAATGTTCATCCATTTCGAATTATTAGTACCAGCAACTGTCTTGGTACACTGTGCACTATGAAGTAAACAATACTCATTAGGGTTGCCAATATTTAAAAGCAAAATTATCGTACCAGTCACTCAAAATTATAGATTTGGGTTCAGAATTATCGTAAATCATAAACCAAATGCTACAACAATAAAAATATCAATATAACACTTATGAACATGTAATAGTAATGATGTTTATTATATTCACTTACAAGATTGATGAACTCAACCAGTATTACAATTTTAGTATTATGTTTCTCGCACTATTCATCTGAAAGTTCAGCTTCCTCAATTGTTGCAGCATTATACAAATTTGTTGTTGGGGTAAATTCTAACATCTTCTCGGTGACTTGCAGATTTTCGGATATACCATATTCCGTCATTAGCTGAGACGACAGAATAAGTTCATTTACCGTATCTAGCGCCAATCTGCTTCTAACTTTGGTTTTTACTAAACCCAGTTTAGGAAAAACTTAGAAGCTTCTGTGGGGCAACGAAACAGATTATACGAACGAAATCACTGATAATGCAAAGGCCACTAGTTCTTTGAAATCAGTATTTCCACCAAGGTAATACATGTGTTTAACAGCACTCCAGAAGCTGCCAGGTTCAGGCATGTTCTTTATTTCACACAGAATAGCATGTATTCCGAGTTTTCTACATTGATCATCAATTTTCTGAAGAGAGCTTTCTTCATTGAGATTACCAGATCTGGACACACGGCAACGAAAGGATAAAGGGTAGAAGGATTAATATGATATGAAATTGTTGCCTTAGAGGGGTGGAGACAGGCCATGAGGGCAAAGTGGTGTCACTATTTGTAATTTGTTTCATTTCGCTGGTGTGACAAACCAGTGAAAATGATATTTTGCTTCTATTGAAATTATCGTATATCCCCATAATTATCGTACTGGTTGGCAACCATTGTACAGACATTATAATTATCGTATGCCCCCATAATTATCGTACAAGTTGGCAACCCTGATACTCATACAGCTGTTGAGGACCATAACAATCGCACAACTTTCTTTTTTGCATTTAACTCCGTGCTATTGCTATGCAGCCAGTCGTGTGCACACGGCACGTTTCGGAGACACTTGTGTGAGCATAGCGACACGGGATTCCAAACAGAGACGAATGCTTTCTCGTTAGGAGTTCTTGTGTACCCCTTACTATTATGCAACATGCAATAGATAAACGCAGAAAAAGATAAAGGTGGTTAGCAAGATCAATATCCTTGCTAGTCTTGTTCCGTCTTTTGGGCAGCTACAAGTTCACAATCGAGAGTAAGAATCAACAGGGTACTTTCACAACGCTGTGGTTAGAACTAGGAGAGTGAGGTTGAGTGTGAGAGAGTGAGTGTGTTTGTGAGAGAGTGAGTGTGAGGTGAGTGAGAGAGTGTGAGGTGAGTGAGAGAGTGTGAGGTGAGTACTTTCACAACGCTGTGGTTAGAACTAGGAGAGTGAGGTTGAGTGTGAGAGAGTGAGTGTGTTTGTGAGAGAGTGAGTGTGAGGTGAGTGAGAGAGTGTGAGGGAGTAAGTGGTTTGTGCGAGAGTGTGTATGAGAGTGAGAGTGTGAGAGAGCAAGAGTGTGTGAGAGAGGAGAGTGTGTGAGAGTGAATGTGAGGAAGACAGTGTGTGCATGAGTGCATAGGTGAGTGGGTGCGTGAGTGAGTGGGTGCGCGAGTGAGTGGGTGCGCGAGTGAGTGGGTGCGCGAGTGAGTGGGTGCGCGAGTGAGTGGGTGCGCGAGTGAGTGGGTGCGCGAGTGAGTGGGTGCGCGAGTGAGTGGGTGCGCGAGTGAGTGGGTGCGCGAGTGAGTGGGTGCGCGAGTGAGTGGGTGCGTGAGTGGGTGGGTGCGTGAGTGAGTGGGTGCGTGAGTGAGTGGGTGCGTGAGTGGGTGCGTGCGTGAGTGGGTACGTACGTGAGTGGGTGCATGAGTGAGTGGGTGCGCGCGGGTGAGTGGGTGCGCGCGTGTGAGTGGGTGCGTGAGTGAGTGGGTGCGTGAGTGAGTGGGTGTGCGCGCGGGTGAGTGGGTGCGTGAGTGAGTGGGTGCGTGAGTGAGTGGGTGTGCGCGCGGGTGAGTGGGTGCGTGAGTGAGTGGGTGCGTGAGTGAGTGGGTACATGAGTGAGTGGGTGTGCGCGCGGGTGAGTGGGTGTGTGAGTGAGTGGGTGCGTGAGTGAGTGGGTGCGTGAGTGAGTGGGTGTGCGCGCGGGTGAGTGGGTGCGTGAGTGAGTGGGTGCGTGAGTGAGTGGGTGCATGAGTAAGTGGGTGCGCGCGGGTGTCTGTGTGAACGAAGTTTAAGAGCCCGTCGACGGCTATGTCATTTGGGCCCGAAGTCAAATTTTAACAGTAACAGCCTCATGTGGTTAAAACTTGAAGGCTAAAACACAAGGTTAAAATGCTAAATAGTTCAAACATTAAGAAGTGAAGTACTGGAAGAGAAACTTGCTTCTGGTGTTTACATATTGGTAGAAAGGCAAGAAGCAGATGTGAGACAGAGAATTTTATTCTAAGACCAGGTTGGAGTAAATTTTACTGTGTTGTGGAGGCCATGAGTTCCTCATGTAAAAAGGTGTTTTAGTTCTGCTGGATTTATTTTTTCCGAAAGATGATGTAATTTGGATGCTCACCAGCCCAGTGATCTTGTGTACTTGTATCGAAATAAAAAACATTAAAATGATTTAACTTAAATCCATATGCAAGATTGTTTGTCGTTTGTGAGTGTGAGTGTGTTGCTTTATTTGCCGTTTGTTTCAGTTTAATTTTTGTAATGTAATTAATGTTGCTGAATGAACTGACAAAAAGAAAGCCGAGAAAGCTATAAAATGAAGAATCCATATGCATAAGATGTATTTTTCTGTTATATTAGAATAAAATGTACTCATATGTTTTCAAATCAAAATTCTTTTATGCTATTAGCAGGTATGAATTGTTATTTACTTATCTAGCATTAGGTACCTATTATTATAATTTCACTTAATTATAAAGATGTGTGGTTTTGAATAGAATGGAAATAAATTTTGTAATAAAATCTGTGTTTATTTCATGACCATATTTTTACTAGCTTATAATATTAAGAGAGATAAGTTGGAGCGAAACCACAGTATTATAAACTATATTGAGTTAATGCTTTTAGTTTTATTAACACAGTTTATGGACTGAATTGCCATCTGGGAAGATACACTGAAAACAAAAGGTAGCGATTAATACAGCAACTGCAGCAGGGCAAGGTCACTGTACTGTGCCGTAAACACCAAGCAATTCCGACAGACTAGTAGGACTGCACTTACCAAACAAGACAAACTTCTCAAGATGCAGGCTTGCGAGCGTCATGTTTCGATACCGAAACAAACAAAATAATACGAGAAAAGGGGCGAAAGTGCAGTACTACTTGGCAAAGCGACAACGCTTATTGACCTCGGTAGTCGAGCGCTACGATCGCTTCTTATCTTATTAGAAGAGCGAAATAATAGAACTACTTGGCAAAGCCATGAGGCGTATCGGAAAGAATGTGAAACTGCCCAGCTGTTTACGCGAGCTTATCTCATAAACAAGGTAAGACAGGGTATGTACAATCTGTTCAGATGCAATCTTATCTTCAGGACAGTAAGGTCTCATATATCGGCAGGTGCGAGAGACCATCTATTTGTGTTTTATCACTGACAATACACCAAGTTGTTATTATTTCGCTGTTCTAATAAACAAGATAAAAACCGATCCTAGCGCTCGACAGCCAAGGTCAATACGCCTCGTCGCTTTGCCAAGTAGTAACTTGGCGGATAGTCAGTGATAAAACACAAATGGATGAACTCTCGCACCTGCCGATATATGAGACGTTGTCCTGAAGATATGATTGTATCTGAACAGAGTGTACACACCTGTCTTGCCGTGTTTGTGCGATAAGCCCACTGGGCAGTTTCACATTCTTTCCGATACGCTTCATCTGATTCCGAAGCCTTGGCGTGCTTATTCCTGCATTCTGCCACCTCACCTCTCTCTCCCCGCACCAGAGTGATGGCTGCGGCAGCAAGTATCCGAAGCCCTACTCTCCCCTCTTCAATGGTAGAGAACGAGACATTCCATCCTACGCGCTAATCCTTTATGAGGGAAACTGGCTAGTATTGCAATTATTATTTATATTACTCATTAATTTCCAATTTACTTTAGGTATGGCTTCGGTGATAGCTTTGATAGCCCACAATATGGATCTTGCAAATAAAACAACGTCCGGTTTATCCAATGTAAAATTATTTCTAGACAGATTTCTTGATTAATG
Source organism: Tenodera sinensis (assembly GCA_030765045.1). Lineage (NCBI taxonomy): Eukaryota > Metazoa > Arthropoda > Insecta > Mantodea > Mantidae > Tenodera > Tenodera sinensis. Next base: position 33,187,985 of record CM060966.1, on the reverse strand, counting down.
TGAAGGAGATGGGGGAACGATCCTTTTTAATCTTTAATTAGCATAGTGGGACTCTACTATAGCAGAAACAATTTAGTGGCAGTTGCCAAGAATTCAAAGTGGCCAACTTTACACTAAACTGAAGTACTACCAACCTTATAGTATGAATTACTAGTTTCAAGTCAGTAAATCAAATCTGGTTTTCAAACAATACAAGTTCATTAAACCACTTCCCATCGCTAATTATTTAACGCATAGTATTGTATTTAAAACAATGCACCCGTGAAAAACCTGGAAATATACAATGTCCTTTTGAGAGACTTGACATTTTTATCACATTATGGCAATGTACTGTACAATGGCCACATACAAGATTTCAATCACATGCCTGCATTTGTTTCACGGATTTTAAGGTTTTTGTTCTACATTTAATTAATTTAATATTACAATTAAAAATGCCCTACGAGTCAAACCGTGAGCTACATCCTAAAAAGGGTTTTGTTATAAAGAACCCCAATCAAATTAAAAATAAGCTATGTTAAAAAATAAAAGGATATAAACCTTGTGTTTTGGCATTTTTCGAGTTAATGCATTCCAGAATATGAAAATATGCAATAAAAATAACACAATTATGAAAGTTTAAAATAGCTACGCGTGTCTCTTAAGTAATCATTACGATGTTTTTCTGAAAATTAGAAGTTAGTCGGTATTTTTGACAGGTGAAGCATTTTAATTAATAAAAGGTTCTAAAAAAAAGCCCAGGTTTAAAATTATTGAAGTGTGTATTAAAGTACTTTCCAAGAGGTTTCAAAGGCCACATAGAGTAATAAATATTCTTATATTAGTTAATCAAAGGTGCGAATTACAGTATGAGGTGTAAATACAGTAAAAAGCAAAATATTCAGTTATTGCATTTTTTCCAGACTTCCATCCAATTTTACAGGTGCATTACCTTAATGGGTATTTTTTCAGCAAATAAACAATTAAAAATCTGATGTGTTGCACTCACAAGACTTTCTCTACTCTTGCACCAGCTACCCTTACAAACACAAACACTTATTCCTCTATCTGCTTCATGTTAATCGAAATAAACATTTGTAGAAATTATCGTACTGCTAATTATCTTGTGGGTGCAAGGGGAATCCAGTAGCCTTTAAGCTAAAGTAAAATGTTTTAAGAGTGCTCGTTATATGATGACTTTGAAATTCCGTTCTCTTTGCATGACCAAGAGAGAAAAAGGTGAATAACGACCTCCCATTTGAGTATGTCTATAAGTATTCCAAAATTCTGACAAAAGGAATATATCCGAAATGGTTCACCCCACAAAAAAGTGTATTTGGACACAAATTGTATGTTTTAACGAGATCTACATTTTTTGTGCAGTAAGATTTGGTCTGTTTCTTACGGTTTATGAGTAATTCAGAAGTCATCCGGAGTAAACAGCAGTACGGGGGCTATATTCTTAAAATTCATAATATACATTTCATATCTTAAATACACGGCATTTTAATCAAAATCGCTAGAACCATGTTTGAGAAAGTCAAAATTTTCGAAAACTTTCCATGGAAAGAATAGTTCAGGATGGAGAAATTTTCTTGAAAATCGTCGCGTGCTGTTCACAGACACACGCGGTTTTTTTTTTCCTCTAAATAAAAACACTTGTTTGATTCAGGGGCATCAAAACATATATTTTCGGTGAAATCTGGACATCGAATTTTTGGACCAAATACAATATTGCCCCACTTACTACACGTACTAGATAAAGTAAAAGGTGTGTAGCACTTAAGTAAGCAGTGAATGAATTATAAATTAACGCACACGTGGAAACATAACGGCCTCTGCCCAGCCAAGGATTATTTGCTTTAAACTCAACAGTTAGTTCTGCAAGATAGACGTGTTCTGCCAACATAACAGCTGCAATTAACACAAACTACGGCCGTATCTATACCATGCGTATATTTTAGGAGCAATTGCTGGTATTGATGAGAACAGAACAAACAAATATAAACCACAGTAACTAGTAGTACTCTGAGGAAAGATGTCACAGTTGACTTTTGGTGACTTCTATCAGCTTATATTCCCCAGACCACGGCTCGTTATTAAAAGCATACAATGTTTAGAATTAGATTTTTCTAACCATGTTGTGGATGTGGAGAACTTTTGGGGATGAAGTAACAATAGGTTTGAAATGTATGCTCATTATACGTAAGCAAACCATATTTTAAAAAAATCTGATGTGTTGCACTCACATGACTTTCTCAACTCGTGTACTAACCATTCTTACAAACTCTTATTCCTATATCTTTTTCGTGTTAGTTGAGATAAACATTTGCAGAAATTATCTTATTTCCTTTTAGGTACAAGCAGAATATGGGAATACTTAAATACCAACTTTGGTTTTTAACCGACTTTTCGTTTTTGAGTTATGCTGTCCACAGATTGACAGATACACTGACATAGACACACAGAAACACAACACGGCCCTTTTTCTAAAAATGCTTTTTTTTTTTTATTTTTTTTTTATTTATTTTTTTTTTTTTTTATTTTTTTTTTTTTATTCAGAGGGCCTCAAAACATATTTCCGGTGCAATCTCGACATCAAATTTTTGAGTGAAATACAATACTTCCTCTACTTATACGTAGCAGAGAAAGTAAAAACACCCAGCGAAAGACATGCGCAATATAATTCAAAGATAAATATATCAGCACGTTTCTAGTTCCTCGTGGAAATGGTAATACAAAATATAAATGGTTACATGTTAAGAAAATGAAAAATTAAAGAGCACAAAAGTACAACTTTTCACAGTATAACTCTCCTTTCAGCAGATCACCAGAAACATCTGAATCAAAACATGAGTCTTCCCAATTTTCAAGATCATCATCACCTTCTGGAGCAGTTTGTTCCTAAAATACGCAATATTCATCCAGAAGTGCATACATGTGTTCTTCATTTTGATTACGATCTTTATAATCTAGCAAATCCTCTTGCCAAATATTAAACTTTCGTCAAACATGCCTAAAGTATGCACATATTACAAACTCTTCGTTTACAGCGGAATTACTTGTCAATTCCATAAATGTATTCAAAATAAATCACCGATATGCGTATAAAATTAATGCAAATGATGCTACATTCATATAACCTTCTCTACCTACATATTACCGTTTAGTATTTATAAAGCTGCTACAGACTATGCACGTGAAAGCTTATTTCTTGTTTATGTTAATCGAGGTGAACCTTTGCATAAGGTGTAGTGTTCTTTAAAGCTAATCGGTATACTGACTGGCCTTGAAATTCCACAGATTTCGTGACATTACGAGAAATAAGTAAATACTCGCAGCACATAAAGAAAATGGCAAAATTATTGAAGCTTTCAAAACAGAATAGAATATCTTGGAAGTGGCTAATGCCACAGAAAAAAAAAAACTTTGAGATAAATTGTGTTTTTAGAGATTAAATTTTTTTCTGTTACGCAAAATACTGATACTTTTATACAAAATACACAAAATTCCTTCCGAAAGAAGAGGGCTTCGCAAGTTATACTCAAAAAATCCAAGAAAAACATTTTATTTGTCCTGTAAACACCACCGCCGCCACCACCACCACCGCCACCGCTCGGTGACCGTCACCGCCTCCACCACCGCCGCCACCACCACTGCCACCGCTCGGTGACCGTCACCGCCTCCACCACCACCGCCACCGCCACCACCTGCACCATCATCAGCATCATCATCATCATCATCATCATCATCATCATCATCATCCAAGGTTTGGACCCTTGGATCCGTTCCGTCCTCATCAATCAATATCAACTCTCCATCTCTTCCTCGGTCTTCCTATGTCTCTTATACTGATTGGAACGTAGTCGGTCACTATTCTAGGGAATCTGTCCTTATTCGTTTTCTGTACATGTCTCAGTTTTCTTTATTCTGTTTACTCCTTTCTATTAAGTTAAATGTTCAATTCTTCTCTTATTTCTTCATTTGTTTTATAATCTAGCAGAGAGCATCCAGCCACTGATCTTAGAAATCTAACTTCTGCTGATTCAATTTTTCTTTTTTGTTTTCTGTTTAATGTCCGTGCTTCACTTGAATACAGTAGCACAGGGACTGCCATTGTCTTATACAATTTAATTTGGGTTTCTCTTCTAGTTTTCCTTCTAAGGGTTCTCTTTATTGCATTTGAGGCTAAATTTAAATACATATTTAAATATCTTAAATACTTATGGAGCATGTTAATCACAACTAATTTTGACAAAATAAAAAAAGATCGAAATATTTTTCCATGAAAAGGGTAATTTTGGGTAAGAAGATTTGTTTAGGCGTGGCCGAGCGGTTATAGCGTTCGCCTACCACCTAGGCGGCCCGGGTTCGATCCCAGGGACCCGAATGAGGTATTCGTGGTGGACGAAGCGGTGTCAGGGCGGGTTTTCTCCGGGTTCTCCGGTTTCCTCAGCCACTCATTGCTCCATTATCACCTTTCCAATCATCGGTTTCGCCTGAATTTCATATCATCCTCTTAGTCACTATCATACCCGATGCTTGGCTGACCACCCGCTTCCAGGTCTTCACTCTGTCTGGTCCAGAGGTTCCTCTGCTCCCCGACAGGCATCTGACCCTAGACACTGGCTTGTAAGTTTTAGGGGGTGTAAGTCCTACATAAGGAGACGTTAATCAGGTAAAGGAAAAAAAAAAAAAAAAAGATAAAAAGATTTGTTTAGTCATCTGTATTTACTTATTTGTTTGTTAACGACGCATCTATTGTCAGATAATAGCTTCGCTGGTATGACGGAATCTCGTGCCGCAGTTCTTTTGCATTCCAATAAACCTACTGATATGGGACTGCCGCGCTTAAACACACTTAACCATCGGTCTGGACTGGGTTTGAAACCGAGACCTTGGAATCAGTGGGCCAGCGCCTATACCAAGTGAGCTACCCAGACCAACTAAAATCGTAGTGTTGCATCTTCAGAAGATACCTACTGAATATCTGTTTCGTTTTTGCGTTATGCTGCTCGCAGTTAAAACACAAGTCCCTTTTTTTCTAAGAATGATTGTGGGAGATTTAGGGAGGCCTAAACACATATATCTACTTCCCGTGAACTTTAGACATAGAATTTTTTAGTACATTCTTTACGTAGCACAGAAAATGAACAGTTTATGTATATAAAATATTTCACAAATAACATGGTGCTGTGAGACTATCACAGTAGAATTTTATGACGTTATTTGCGTTCCAGAAGAGTTACAATGAAAACCATAACATAGAGAGTTCATATCTAAAGTGGAAGTGGAAAGTCTTTAAGAACAATAATCGGCGGAAACATGTTGTTCACAATAAACGTCGATAGGTCCCAGTTTCTAAAACGGTACCACGTTAATTAAGGTATATTAATATTAAGTAAACATAGGTGGGTGCCTGTGAATTAATGTGGTTGAAGTAGGTTTCGGTTGTTTTTTAGTGTTTAACGCCCGCTTTTACAACGGCACCACAGGCGGGTAGATTTCGTCACTGTTATGCATCGGATAGTTAAATATTGGAGCATACCTACTATACAAGGCACGGATGAGCCTAGTTAAGATTATGTATTTCTGAAACTTGGTATACTATTTGAAAATTTCCAGTTTGCAGGAGGATTTTTATTATATTTCTAACGTGCACTTTGATGATACAAAATTGTTTTAATATCAACATTTAAAGCCATAAATGACTGTTTAATCTATTGTTGTACTATTTAGTCAAAGCACAAAATTGAACTTTAAACTCCATTTACACTTCCTTTTTTTTTGACATTTTTTACTACTCAAAAAGTTTCTTGAATAGCAAGGAACTTGAAATTTTCAGGACAGCTTAACGAATTATAGTACACTAGTTAAAAATTATAAACAGTTAATTTGAAATAAGTTATTTTCCATAACTATCACTGAAAAGGTTTAAAAATTCAGTAGTATGTATACACTTTTCATCCCTTAAACTAATTTATACTTAAGAAATGCTTACACAACAGTTTTAAGTTAGTATACTGAACTCAAATTACAGGTTTGTGAACAACGCAATAAACGATAGGATGCAAAGATAATTTACATTACCATATCAAGAAGTGATTAAGATGAATAAAAACTAATGATTTAACGGCCTTTTGACAGCTCAATAAATTGTTTTGTGCTCTATACGTTTATATTCTGAGTATATGCACAAAATTCAAAGTAAAGATGCAAACTATACTTAAACCAGTGACCTGTAAAGTGGCGCTCGCGATTGCAGCCCCTGCAACTTCAGGGTAGGATGGTCAACGTATAATAATAATAATAATAATAATAATAATAATAATAATAATAATAATAATAATAATAATAATAATAATAATAATAATAATAATAATAATAATAATAATAATAATAATAATAATAATAATAATAATAATAATAATAATAATAATAATAATAATAATAATAATAATAATAATAATAATAATAATAATAATAATAATAATAATAATAATAATAATAATAATAATAATAATAATAATAATAATAATAATAATAATAATAATAATAATAATAATAATAATAATAACAATAACAATAATCATCATCATGATAATAAAATAAAAAATAACAATAATGCCAATAATAGTGTCATGGTCTAATTGGCTTAATTTTTTTTAAAATCTACCAATTTCAGAGTAGTCTCAGATCGTTTGCTAATAATATTGAAGCCAACATATGTATACCAGGTGGAAGGTACTACTTCGGCCATACATTAACCAGAGATTCTACACGATGAGTAACAAATATGTCCAATGTAATTATTGTCAATAAAGAATCGCTTACAAAAAAAAAGTTTGTGTCAAATATTTGGAGCCATCTAGCTTCTTGACGAATGGATATAAGTGGTTTATTATTTCACTAACTGTCACGCAAACATTGTGCGAGCAATGTTATAATGCATTTCTATCTTAATTTGAATTAATTTAGTTATAATTTAATGTTAAAATGCCATCCAAAGTTTAAATTCTAAGAGCGATTTGGTAACGCCACGTTAATGTCAAATTGTGACTAAATTCATTCGAATTAATGTAGAAATGCATTATAACATTGTTCACACAATTTTTGCGAGACTGAAATAATAAATCACTTAAATCCATTTATCAAGAAGCTAGATGGCTCCAAATATTTGACATAACTTATTATTGTTTCGACGGAGCAGCTCTTTATTGACAATAATTGTATTGGACATATTTGTTACATTCATCTTGTAGAATCCCTGGTTAACGTGTGACCAAAGCAGTACCTTCCACCCTGTATAGGTATGTGAATAGTTTTTGTTTATTTTATTCAAACTAAAAACACAAATGAAATTAAAGATCTCGCATTTCTAATGAACAATTTTCTTGGCAATTAAAACAGCTACCTCTGATACTACTAGTTTAATAAAATAAATTCACACACTATAACCTACTCATAACGCTATAGATATTTACAGTGCTGCACTGCATATCAAAGCCACTCCACCTATGTTCTTCCCCTCTCTGGAACCACCAGCTGTTGTGCGGTACAATTCCTAATGACACCAGAGAGTTCCTATATATTTTGGTGGCCTCTGCCTTAAACGGTCCACCCACTCAAGATAGCGGCACATTGAGCATCTCGTCATAGAGACAGTGCATCAACCTGTCAGAAAACGTTTACACCTACTGGTAGACAGCCAGCCAGCCAGCCAACCAGCCAGCCAGAAATGTGTTATGAACAGTGCTTAGGCTTCTTCAGTGAAGAGAAGTTCACTGACCACTAAACAACTGACAGAAACACACCGGCATTCTGCCAAAAAGATGAAAAGCAACCATGTTTTGTAAGCGAAACCTTCCTCTTTGCCTGTACTATAGCGTCATCATCAGAAAACAGGTGTATTTTGTCCAGCTACAACAAAATCAAGTACCCTTTTTGAATATTTTAATTCATCCTTCCAGTTTTGGGCATTCTATTATTTACTGAATACGAGTATCCAGCTTCTATTTTTCGAATTTTGTTACTTAATATTGCTATTCGCAACTAAATTATGTTTTACCGATGAAATTAAGAAAAGACCAGCTTTCTCTCTTTTGATGTGTAACGTTTTTTTACTTGTTCGTTTAATGAAACTACAATATTCTCTCTGCAATTTAAAAAAGTAAAAAAATATTCATAGCAATTTTATTGTTATTTTGACAATTAATGAATTTTTCCAGAGGAAAGATTATTTGTTTATATTTGTTAACACAGTGAGATTTATTTGAGATTATAGACTGGCTATTCGTTATAACAAGAGAAGAGCTAAATACTTGTACGAGTAATTCTTGGGTTTCGTTTTCCTCAGTTGGCAGCGTTGAGTAAGTGGAACCACGCTAATCGAAATGAATATATTTTAGGTTACTTTTTATTGAGCCTAAATTTTCTGGTCAAATATTTGTGTTATACTACTTAAATTCATATTTTATTTATGAAATAGTCTAGATGAATATCATTCAATGGTCTGACAACTTATGTATGTTACTTGTGAAAATTTTAAACAGGAGTAATTGCATTTGACGGAAAACATTCTTCATTGAAGGTGAAAATATCAAACTTTGTGGTGCTTTAATATAAATTATATAAATCTGTATTGTGTTGTATTTTTGTGTTGCAATGTAATGTAATATTGACATTTTTAATATTGTTCTCATCTCCGGTTTCCCCCGCCACTCATTCCAACCACTGCTCCATCATCACCTTTCCAATAAACAATTTCGCCTCCATTTCATATCATCCTCTTTACTCTCATTCGTGGTACTAGGCTGACCACCCGCTTCCAAGTCTTCACTCTGTCAGGTCCATAGGTTCGTCTGCTCCTGGACAGGCACTTGACCCTAGGCACAGGCTTTTAAGTCCTAGGGGGTGTCAGCCCTACTTACGGAAAGGGTAATCAATCAGTTAAAGAAAGAAAAACAATTATCACATATGGTGAAGAGGTTTTAATTTTTGTTTACACAGGACAAAATTGTCTAATTACAATCACTATCGTGAAGAAAACTTATTTTGTTATGCTTTAATATATAATACTTTGTTTAAGTATTAAACCTTTGTTTCAATCTCGCTTTCAGTATAATCCCAATATTGATAGGCACATGTTGGGACATCAATAACAGCCTTGCATTATGCTGGTCACTCCCTTAAATGAGGTCATCACTAGTGTGCAGGAAGTATTAGAACAGACGACAGCCGAAACCGGCAAATGGCCAAGATAGTTGAACCTAACGTGCCTACATATGAGAAGATAGGCTCATAAGTGTGACATTGGCAAGATAATCGTAAATGAATGGTTACGGGGCTTTATTGATTAGTATGCTAAGTTGCACATTGCTTGATTTACAAAATTAATTTTTTGAAGACTAATTCATCTAAATTCTAATCGACACAGCAGCACAGTTCTATTATACGTGCAATTATGCACCCTGACTACTTTGTGCAAGCCTCAATGCACGTGTCACACACCAAGGACGTAGCATAACTTTTAGCGGTCTACGTTCATGTGGCGTGTCGCGCTGTGCTTTTTTTTTTTTTTTTTTTTTTCTTTTCCGCCTTGGGGGTTAGAAAATCAGTTCTACCAACCCGATCGCAAATCGACAGCTAGTATGGATTCCTGTGTGTTGTATTATTGCTACAAACCAAGGTTTAAACTGCAATCACTTTTGTCGCAATTTCCTACTCGAATCCAAGAATACGATCAGCTTTAAAACAGCATTCACAAAGATGCGACAATTTGCCACAGAAACAAACGGTATGCCGTTTTCCTCCCAGCTAGTGGAGTTCATTTCTGATCTGGTTTGTGTGGTTCACTCCTTCTTATCAAATGTACACCGTGTATGTGTGTGCTATTTAAGAAGTGATGGATAGATTTGTTTTAAGAAAGTAGTGGAAGTACTGTAGATAAAAACTATAAAAAATCAATAACGTTTCATTTATTAGATAACTGTTGGCCAATTCAATATACACATATTTCAGTTTTAAAACACTTATTAATGTTATAGGATGATTTTCAAAATAATACTACAAAGCATAGTTTTCTATGGAGCGGAATTTACATCAAAAACACGTCAAGAAATTGAATGCACTGAAGATGGACTTCTGGAGAAGGTCGGCCAAAATCTCCAGAAAAGACAAAATAAGAAACACGGAAATATGACGACTAATGGAAGTGAAAAAAAGTTAGTTATGTTACAATTATTGAAAGGAGAAGACTTCCGTGGGACAGTCATGTGCGTAGAATGGAAGTATGAAGAATACCCAAACTCGTGCAAGAATGGGAAATCAAGAGGAACAGACGACGAGGACGACCTGGATATAAAATATACACAAGTCAGTACAGATATTTGGTGCAGCTGAAGAAGACGTACGTGATAGAAATAAATAGCGTTGTACTATACAAAAACAGTAACGAGTTCTGTATGGTAGCATTTAATCTACAAAATTATTTTTGTTACATGGTTATATAATTGAATTACATTTATGTATTGTTCTGCTGGACACAAACCTCTGTACTAAGGAAATTTCTCACCTAATAAAAAATTAATACTATAATTCATAAAAAAGTCTACTAGGAGAATTTTGCACAAAAGTGTCACATTTTGCTCTAATTTTAATTTTGATTTGTGCATTTCTGCAACATTGTTTTATTTTATATCTTCAACTCTGATTAAAAGCATATCATGTTCTGTGTATAGAGTTCGTATGGTATAAACTGTAATATGGGAAGCACCATTAAAATTCATTACTTTCTCAGAGAGGAAAATTCTCTTGAGGGAAAAGAATCTTGAAACCTCAAAGTTATAGAAATATTATAAGACAAAGAAGACTCGAAAGAGGCTTATACTGGTGAAAAATGCAGATAAATATAGTTTGGTAACATACATTATGCTTGATTGTAAACATACATTATGCATTAAAATTATCTAGTAGATATTAAAGAACTGTATTTAACATTCCTGGCTTTTGATTTTATGAAGAACATTTCAGTTGCGAAAGTTCCAGTAAAATATATTTTTTTTTTTAATTTGGGATAGTTAACTTGTTTTATATGCATAATATAAAGGAAAACAAAGGTGTACTTTCTTTACACCATGAGGGAAGCCAAGTAAGGGCTATAAGAAGTCTAGGTATTATGTTTTTGGATCACACAAAATTACATATGTGCCTTCATACTGAAATGATCTGGTTGTGCAGTGACAATCATTATTGTACTGGACGGAATACAACTCAACTTTTAATATCAACTGACACAAAAATATTCATTCCATAGTTTCCTCCTTTGTGATCGCAATTTTAGTATGCTCAAGAGGAAGTCGAGGAAATTGGTAGAATATATCCTGTGCAATAATTAATAGAAACTGGCTGTAGGAAGTAACGCCATACAAATTCACAGTTAAAGAGGTGGGTAGTTGCACTGAAGTTTTCAATAACCAAGTTCTTTCGAAAGTTCATCGAAGTAGTGGGATAGATAATCCATTTTGGTATAAGCTCTCTATATATGTATGATTCAAATTGCTGCATTGCCGTTCATCAGCGTTTTTATCAAAATACCTTCAACTTTATCCTAAGGTCACATGTTGAACTACCAACCTCTATAGGACGTACGCAGTAGAAAAGTAAACAAACATTCTTCACAATTTTACCGGCAAATAAGAAACCGAAGATTAACACCGACAACTAACACGCGTTAATGAGGAAGTTCAGTAAAATGTTAATAATTTCTGACTTGGGCACTTCCTTCGTCAGATCAAACTCCAATTTCAAGGTAATTTCAGGAATTACACACAAAAATACCCTGTCAAGTACGCTTAAAATACTTTTTTCAACATTATATGTAAAAAAGTTGAAAAATCAGTGTAATGTTTACAAAAATTATAAAATTGACACACCTAGAAATTAGATTTTCATTCATTCTGCACGTTTAAAATAAGAACTTTCTCTTTGTTAAATTGTATGCTAGACTGTTTCAAGCTAAAGGGAAATGATTATACATATGCATATACTGTTATTTGAAATTCCACCTTTTTGCTGCGGTCTCTTGTGTACCTATGCATGTAAATGTTGAACACAATAGTATTCTTGACGACTTTCTAGTCTCAAATGCTAGTGAATAATAATAATAATAATTCAGCTAATGCACATGGTCATTTAAAATCCACTCTCCTCCCTCCCTCTCGCAACCCCCCCCCCCGGAATCCCTCCCCCCACCCCACCAACTCTAAGACAACGTACCTCCGTGGACAAAAAAAATGAGCCACGTCTGGAACACATGCATGCTGTCATTCGTGCTTACATACATGACAGACATACCTACTTGATAACTGCGAGTGATTTGGTATTTGTGGAGTTATTCTCTGCTGTTAACGGAGCCTAGCGTGCCAGAATGACTTTTTTTTCTTCCGTGGGTGTATATAGAAGGTTGTCTAATAAATTACGATCACCAGTAATTCTGCAAATAAGTCATATGTAGTTCAAACTTCATATATGCCAGTAGCCTCTTTCCATTACATGCATAAATAATTATTATTTAATAAATTGCAGCCCAATAACCACATACAGTTACGTAACATTTTTACATTTTTGCATATTCATTTAAAGGTTTCACTCTTTTACTGCACAATTTTGTGATATCGTTCACAGGCTTCGTTACATAGTACATACACACACACACACACACACACACACACACACATACACATACACATACACGCACACACACATTGTGTTTGGGTCGTGATAATTTTAGTTTTTGACATTATAAATAATCAATACGTGTTAAGTGCAATGCACGATTATACACAACGCTGTGATATACCTAACTTAACGCAGCGAAACCCGTCTAAGAAAAGCAAAACCGAAAACCTCTATTATAACCTTAGTAATTGAACGTGTAAAAAGAAGAAAAAATACAAATGAAATTTCATAGTGAAATTTCGAAAAAGTTTCATTCATAAACAAATTTGTAATTTGGAGACAAAGTAGTAGTGTGACGTCACTCAAACTCTCACGGACGAAATGTGTACTTCTGTCTCTATATATACGGCCCGTGCCGCGCTCTCTGTCGGGGTGGTCCCATGCTACGAGGTATTTGATTTCAATTTCCTGATCAATACACACAGAACTTTGACTAATGTCGACCGGAACCTGCGTAGCGACCATGACTACCCTTTTGACTTTTTTTAATCAAATATTTATTTCAATTGCGTTTCAAAATCTATTTTTACATTCTCTGTCATGTATATTACCGTATTGTACTCCGGTTTAGACATTCCAAACCGATAATTCACCGGAAATACTTGTTTCGAGAGTCCCAAATAAAAAAAGACGATAAAAAAAAAAACAATTTTAGAAAATAGGTTTATGCGTGTATGTGTCTCTGTGTCTATGTACAGCATAACTTAAAGCCGAAAGGTCGGTTAACTATCAAACCTGGTATTTAAATTCAGTATTTCAAGAATATGATACGACACTTTTTTAGAAAATCCCTCTACACCTGACTACACTTTACATGGGACATTTTTTCGAAAATTTTGATTTTCTTAAAAATGTAATGATTTTAATTAAAATACATGTTTAAGACATTTTAATTGGAAATGAAATGTGTATCTTGAATTTTCTGGGAATGTCCTCAAAAGTTCTTTTCATTCCGAAATCTTTTTGCACAGCAGTAAAGCTTAAGAAATAGACAAAATCTTACTACACAAAAATGTAGATCTCGTTAAAACACAATTTATGTCAAATACACGTTTTTGTGGAGTAAACCACTTCCGAGGTACTCCTTATTTGTTACAATTTTGCAACATTATACTTTTCTCAAACACGAATACGTTTTTTACCTCTTGTCCATGCAAAGAGAAGGTAATTTCAAAGTCATCACATAGGGACCAACTCTTAAAGATTAACTATCGCTTAATGCCTATTGTATTCTCATATTTTCCTTGCACCTACAGGAAGATTAGCAATAAAATCGTTTCCGCAAATTTATCTGGATTCACAAGAAGCAGATTAAATGTTTATTATATATATATATAGACACACACACACACACACACACACACACACACACACACACACACACACACACAAATGCATAAAAATGGATGTTGAGAAGTATTAAGTTGATAAATTCCAACACATGAAAATTGGCACTTATAATTTTTTTCCTGGAGAAGGTTTTTATGCTGTCCGTTTTGCTATGCAACGTATTACAGTTTTCTTACTCGCTTTTCTTTTATGTAACACATTCACATATTCTCTACTCGCTCTTCAACAAGTTCATATAATTCTCTGATTGAAATAGAAATACAACGTATTACTTTCATACTAATTTCTCTACTCGCTTTTCTTTTAGAAGACACAATTGCAAGTCTTTCAGAAACCCTCTTGTACAAACAATTCACACAATGTTCTAAGTGACAAACAAAAATGCAATGTATTACATGTTTTTCTCTACTCACTTTTCCTTTATGTGACACATGCCTTTCTTTGCTCACTCTCTCTCGCTTCTAAATAGAATCCATAGTTTTCTATGTAACTGAAATAGAAGAGCAATGCATTACCTTCACGTGGCTTTCTCCGCTCACTTTTCTTCCTGCGGCATTGGTTCGACACTGCATTTACATAGTGTCTTCCCCATGTTTTTGTCTATTTATTTACTTTGTTACTTTCTCTACTGGTGAGTAGGGGAAGTATTGTATTCCACCCAAAAATCTTCGTGTCGCATTCTTGAAAGACATTTAACTTAAATACCTACTTTGGTTTTTAACCCACTTTTAGTTTTTGAGCTATGCTGTCCACAGACTGACAGACACACTCGATCTTTTTCTAAAAATGCTTTTTTTATTCAGGGGGTCTCAGAACATATATTTCCGGTGAAATCTTGACATTGAATTTTACTCTAGGGCAGAAAAAAATAATCCTACGCATACCTGAACAAAGTAAGAAATTGGAGAAGTTGTACAGAATTCCACCCACTGTGTAGTGCGTCATCCAATGCTATACGTAAAACGAATTATACTATTGTAAATCAGCTTAGGGAAGGTGCTGCTCCAAAACTTACTTCTACAGATAAAAAACGAGTGTTAAAAATGGTAATGCATACTAGCAGAATAACAACAGAAATTAGAGGACATGAAAGAACAGTTTGTAGGATTCCGAACAATACTAGGTACAAAAATTAAATTATTTTGTTGTTTAACGACGCTGTCAATTGCAAGGATCACGTCAGCGTCGCCGGAGCGCCGGAATTTCCTCTTGCAGGAGTTATTTTACATGCCAGTAAATCTATTAACATGGAGCTGTCGTTTTTAAGGACACTTAAAACCATCGGTCTGGGCCGGATTTGAACCCGCGATCTTAGGATCAGTAGGCCAGCGTCTAACCAACTAAACCATCCAGACCGACAGTACTCGGTACAGTCAGCTCCAAATGTTTTCCGATGGGCGAGAGGTGCTGAGGGGAAACGGAAGGAGAATTTTCTTATTGATTAGTTGTATCTGTCCTGGGGGCGGGTTATCGCACGTGTTTATTTACATTCGCGGGCAGATGTCTAAGTGAGGCAGGCGGGGTAGTTTCTGTTGAGGAAACAAGAAACGAAATACTTTGTTCTATACTTAACTATTCTGTCCAAACAAAAGAAGTCTGCGTATCGTTCCCCCATGTGTTTAAACAAATTAATGTTGACATTTTGTGGTAGTGCTGTTGTTTTAGAAACATTGTTAAGAACGTTTTTAAAAAGATAACGAATATAATAAATGTTTCGTTAGTAATAATAATAATGATGATAATGATAATGATGATGATGATGATGATGATGATGATGATGATAATAATAATAATAATAATAATAATAATAATAATAATAATAATAATAATAATAATAATAATAATAATAATAATAATAATAATAATAATAATAATAATAATAATAAAAGTATAACATTCGACTATTTCAAGAAAAATCTGATAGAAAAATGTTTATTTTGGATATACAGTTTCTCCATTGACAAATTCTTCTTCTTCTTCTTCTTCTTCTTCTTCTTCTTCTTCTTCTTCGTCTTCTTCCTCCTCTTCTTCTACTTCTTCTTCCTCCTCTTCCTCTTCCTCCTCTTCTTCTTTCTCTTCTTCTTCCTCTTCCTCTTCTTCTTCTTCTTCTTCCTCTTCTTCTTCTTCTTCCTCTTCTTCTTATTATTTTTACTATTATTAATCATTATTATTGTATTAATTATTATCACAAACATAATATGATATTACGAAACGACCAGTAGCTTGGGGGGAAAAGATAAGTGTGTGTGCGCGCGTGCGTGTATGTGTGCGTGCGTGTGTGAACGTTGCCTAATATCGTGTAAGACATCGTCTATAATAATACGTAGTGTTTATTGTGGCCCTACTACCGAAAATATTTTTGCAGACAAAGAAGCCAGTCGCCATGATAGTTTCTTTTGTTGAAACAGGAAAACGTCAGCAATACAGCTATCAAACTCATACGAGACAAGTATACCTGCTGCGGGTTAACTTGACTCGGGGATCATAAAAGTGTCAAGTCGTTTCCAACAACGGGTTATGAGTGAGGGTAAAAAACATGTTTTGCGGTCACAAACTCCGGAAAACAACCTCTCAATTTGTCTTGTGTTGTGTTCAGTGTCGAACTACTGCAGTACGTGCACTTGTGTGTATATTATTTGAAATGAAAGTTCAACATTATACCATTACTTTTGGAATATAAGGCGGTATAGAGATCTGGTATATACTTTTAAATGTATTTCTTCTGTTTATATTTGTGATGGAACTACTGCTAAAGCGCGTCTCACCCTTAAAAGACAGTACACGTTAAATGGAGCGCAGTGTTACAACATGTACTAGTTGCGAATCTTTCTCCGCGAGCGACTCGAGGTGACCAGAGTCCTGTACTTAGTCCTTCAATTGCTGCTTGACGAGACGGGCACTTTTAACTTTGGTATCCCTATACGCCTTTGTTACTGTATGACCTAAATTTACAAATGACTCGTCTGTATAAACAATTGATTTCCCCTGGTCCCTAAATCTTTTACGTCTTTTAGATATTTATGTCGCCATCTGATGATATCGATATCGTCTCTTTCTATTAATATGCACTTGTTACCCTTTCTTTCATATTCAAACCCCAAATCAGAGTGGCCCTTGAGAAATTTGGTAGGGTCTCATCACTGTTGAACTGTGACAAAATTATATTCAGCGTGGGTGGAATATTTGCAAACAGTAAAGAATGAACAATTCGCCGCACTCCACCTTGCACTATTCAATCATATTGCGTTAACCTAGCGTTTTGTGTAGTCCCGCCCCTTTTGCTTTCTTTTTCGATGGCGTTCTTAGAAGTCCTTTCATTACTTCCTTTTTAATCATACACACTACTGCTTCTGAACACCCGATAGCCTTAGCTGTTTCTTTTACTACCTTACACGCATTTTAATTCAAAAATAATCTAACAGATTCATAATTATTTGGCGTTCCTTACTTCTTTATTTACCAACATATCGTCCCTTCCTAGCTTCACCCTCCATAACTACAAATATTTACAAAAATATTAAACAAATAACGCAATAACAGCTCACAGTTACACACATGGCTTCTTTCGAACTAATGTTAGTGCTGCTCCTTATACTATCTTCTGTGTCAGGCCTGTCGCTGAATAGATGAATACCTTTTGTTTGCCCTACTGGATAAAAGAAAGAGGTTACTGCCTTTTGGTTTATTTTAAAAACTTTCTCCAACCTTCCTCAACATTTGTTCTCGCTGGTTCCCTGACGTAAACTCAATAACAAAAACGTTTCACACTGCGTAACTTTTGCAGTGCACATATATAAAATTTTCCGAAAACATTTAATTTAAAAAATTATAACACTTAACTGGGTAAACATAGAGAATTCAAAGTACGCAGGTAGTAGCACTATAGTTTACTCTACCTAAGAAAAAAATATAGATGCATTCTAGCAGTTAGTTTGTTAGTTAGTGCGTGATGAGTGTAGAAACAGCAAATATCGGACTTCTATTGAAAAAACGTTTTCTGAAGAAATTTGGACCTATAGAAATGTATAATGACTCTGAAAAGGATATAACCTGATAGAGAAAAAAATTCTGCATAGGATAATGTGTTCAAACCTTAAATTTATAACAAATGAATATTTATACCATGATATTAGGAATCTGGCAACAGAGCGAGGGTAGAAAAGGACGCGGCTAATGGCAACTTGTATGCGCTAGATAGAGACAGAGATGTCCCATTTAACTCCATACTGTCTTCTAAGAGTGAAACGCTATATAGTTGTTCACAATCCACCACTGATTGCATGGAAGGGGTCGAACCTCTCCCGTATTCTCCATAACAACAGAGAGAGAAGGATGAATACTTGCTTCTCTTTTCAACATATCTCTTCTCTTTCTTTAGGAGAGAGACAAGATAAACCAAAGGAGGTATAAACAACTTGAGACGACTTTGATTAAATGAAAGCAAATTCAATGTATACCGAAGTGATAGCCGATTAAAGGGTGGAGACAGGAGCATACTGAGTGGGATCCTCAAACTATGGAAGTTACGGTCAAACAGGGGGTGGCAGCACAATGGTATAAGGATGTATGGCGTCAGTGGTGTGGACGAGCTAACTTTCATTGATGGCAACATCAACAAGTATGATTATAGCAACATATGAGGGTTCTCGCCCTAGAAGAACATATGAAGAGAGGCGCTCTAACACTAAATCTTAGAAATAATTTTTATTTCCAACAAGACAACGATTCTAAGCATAGTTGCTAGCTCAAGATCATTTACTACAAACCCCATACACTCAGAACACCACCTCAATCACCCGACTTGAATTCAGAGAGAACTTCTGGCAAGAATTGGAAGGTAGGATCAGGAAACGCCATATGACAAGCAAAACAGAAATATATACATATTCTGCAGGGGTGGAATAAAATTAATTCGGAGTTAACTAACAAGCACGTACATTCAATGCCAAAGGGTTTGGCAGTCGTTATTCATAGGAAAGGCCTGATAATCAAGAACTAGAGTGTTGTGTTTTATTTTAATACTTAAATCCAATTGTTGGGAGAACATTTTTCAGTTTTCATTACGAAAATGTATTTATATTTAATATAAGTAACTGCACGTGACATTAAAATTAAATAAAGGCATTTAAAAGCATAGAAGATGTTTGTTTATTTTATTGTATATGATTTAATTGCTAAAATGTCCTCTTTTAGTTGCATAATGTTGACATTTAAATACTTCTGCGCGCCTCAGCGTCGTACTTGTCAGATACGTATGTAAATGCGGCCTTAGGTCTGCGCTGAATATCGTATGTTCGCTTCTCTTCTTCATTTTGTAATAAACCCTTTTCAACATATGAAAACATTTACTACTTTCTCCCCCAAGACAACCTCGAGGAGTATCATGCTACCTCCTTTAAAAAATAGCCATCCTAAAATATATATAGCCCATCCTTAATCACTCATCCCAAAATAAAAACCCTGCGATTAAGTCCTATTGAAAGAAGGCAAGCACCAAAAGCACTCAAGGCTAAACGTCAGCTTGTCAGCACCAAGTCGGTGTCGGACATACATACAAACATATGTTTTTAATTGGGTTGGCATTTATCCTTATTTTATATGGACATGTCGTATTTTGGCGTATTTTATATACTTGACTTAAATAACTCATTACAAAGATTGGCTACAAAGAATTTAATTATTTGTATTGTCTACCCTGCCTAATAGCAAGGCACTTAACTGTAGATTCTGTTTACTCAACGCATGTGCAGTTCGGTCGCTTCTTTGAAGAACCCTAATAATCGTTTTACAACACGGTCCCTTCCTCTTGAGTCCTCTCAGGCAGAGTTGCAACATTAACATGAACCTTTGTAGCTAATGAGAAAGAAAAGAACTGGAATTCAGAATTTTGGCAACTGAGACTCCACGCGAAGTCAACATGTAACTGTCATTCCCTTAAAATCAGGGTTGCTATTGGTCTTCAAGAACATGGATAGAGGTTTGCCCTTTCTGAAGCGCACATTTCCTTTGAGCAGTAACTGCACTCCGTTAAGTAAACATACTCTAATAAATAATTCGTACCTTTGCGAAAGAGGGGAGTTGATTTACGGAAACGCTTTCAAAACTTATACGATAAACATTTCTTAATTAGTGACTTCCTTGGTAGCGCTTACGTTTAAGAAGCCAATCAATATTTGGCATTGCCTGAGAAGATACACCAAGTGATCGTCGCGGAACCTATTGCGATACAGACTTTCTGATATAGCTCAATTTGGAGAAACTCTGTTCGTAAATATATGTAGAGCTATAGTCACTCTCATAAATGCTTATTTCTGTATCTACTGCATTTTAATCGAAAATTACATTACTGCGAATTGTCTTGTAGGTACAAGAGGAATATGGGAATACAGTAGGCTTTAAGCGATAGTGAAATGTTTTAAGAGCTGGTTGCTATGCGATGCCTTTGAAGTTCTCTTTGCAAGACCAAGGAAGGAAAAAACGAATAACATCTGTTCGAAAAATACTATAAGCATTGGCAAATTCATACAAATAAGAAAAAAATATCTCGGAAATGGTTCACTCAAAAGAAAAAGAAGCAATAGACATAAATTGTGTGTTTTAACGATCCACATTTTTTATTTAGTAAGCTTTTGTCTGTCTCTTACTGTTTACCATTTATGTAAACATCATCCAGAATGAAGAGGTCTTCTGAGAGCATTCCCAGAAAATTGAAGTTGTGACTTAGAATCGACCATGGAATCGCCTGTGTCCGTCACTGGATACTGACTCTGCCCCTACAACTGAGGAGTGGAGTGGAAAATAGCCGCTCTCTACGTAAGGTTCTCCAAAGAGAGAAGGTTGGACATACCTGGTCTACTTTGATAAGCAAGGCTGCCAACCTTGTTTGTTTTGAATAAAAAGCACACTACTTGGCAAAGTCATGAGGCGCATTGGAAAGAATGTGAAACTGCCCAGCTATTTACGCGAGCTTATCGCACAAAGAAGGTGAGATAGTGTACGTGCACTCTGTACCTTCAGGACCGCAACGTTTCATATACCGGCAGGCGCGAAATATTATCCATTTCTGTTCTATCACTGACTATACGCCAAGTTACTATTATTTCTCCGTTCAAATAAACAAGATAAGAAGCGATCGCAGCGCTCGACAACCAAGATCAATACGCCTCGTCACTTTGCCAGATAGTATATAGTTATTGTCTGTTATTTAATGTGTCCATACTCTCTATACTAACGGTTGACCCTAAAGACTGTGAACCGGCTGCGCTGTGTTTTGTCTGCACTCGTCGCCGACTGCGGCGTCATAGAAGAGCGCGGATAAAACCATGCAGCATTTTTTAAACTACGTTTAAAGGCATTACCTACCAATGGCGCAAAATTGTATTCACGTATGTACGGGCGCCAACTGTAGACTCGAAAAAAATTGGGCCTATAACTCTTTCTCCACTAATGGCGCACCATACATCTGGCGAGCTGACTGAGTTAACACATACAAATCATAAATAAACACACGCTGTGCAATAGAAAACAAATGCTGAGCCATAATACACTTTGTGACTAAGTACATTACTAAATAATAAAGCACACCGGTAATAATGCAGCCGCACGATATCGCGTCAGCTCAATACTGATTGTAAGCAGAGCAGAGAAAAAACAAGTGATGCTCGTGACCTTATGTATATCAGCTGCTGTTATGGTCTTATCTCGTGCTCAGAGGAAAACACCGCGTAGCGACGAGGCGTATTGACCTTGGTTGTCGAGCGCTACGACCACTTATCTTGTTTACTAGAACAGTGAAATGCTAAGATGGCGTACAGTCAATAATGCAATGCAATGCAATGCAATGCAATGATCTCTCGTTCCTGCCAATATACGAGACATAAGATATGGTTGTATCTGAACAGAGTGTACGCACACTGTCTCGCCGTGTGTGTGCGATAAGCTCATGTAAACAACTGGGCACTTTCACATTCTTTCTGATACGTCTAATGGCTTAGCCAGGTAGTACATTATAACAGGCCTGGACGACTCGCGGTATAGCTTGAGCCATCTTAATTTATTTTTCACCTGCTAAACATTATCAGTTCAAGGCCGTGAGAAGGCTGCGCTCTCTAAATACCAGCTGCCCAGTTCTGGTATACTTACATACACCACCTGTGAAAGCCAGTAGGAGGAACGTTCCTCCCGAAACTGCGGGCACAGCGTAAATGGAAGTGAGTGTACCTTAGGTTGAGAACTCTTGACCACACGTTCACTCCTGAATGCCTGCCTGCCTGCAGGCCTGTCTACCCTCCCGTCTTCCTCTTCTCTAATGGTAAGAATCAACCACGACTAACACGGTAATCTAAATAGAATAGCGCTTTATTTATGCGACTTTTCCATTACACTGGAAAGGCATAGGGGTTTTAGTTGGGGAGACCTTTACCAAGTAAGTGTTAACGCAAAACTAAAGAATAATAATAAATGAATGTTTATACTCCCTCTCTCTTTTACGGCTCTATTATAACCACCACCGCTACAACTACCTGCATGTCGATATGAGCGGTTCAGTTGGTAGGTGATGGTTTGCTGATTCGAAGATCGCGGGTTCAAACCCGACTCAGACCCATAGGTTTAAAGTGTACTTAAAAGTAACAGTCCCAGGCAGATTTATTGGCATATGCGGGACAAAATTCCGACACATTGGCGGCATTGAAATTATCCTGACAGTTGACAGCGCCAACAAAAGGTATATTTATCCTACCGCCACCAGCATGTCGGTCTGGGTGCCTGGCGCTCGCCTTCTGATGCCAAGGTCGTAGTTCAAACCTGGCCCAGACCAAGGTGTTTGAGTGTGCTTCACAGCGACTGTGACCCAAGTCAGTAGATTTACTAGCACTTACAGCATTTTTTTTTCTTTTTTTTTTTTTTTTTTTTTTTTTTTTTTTTTTTTTACTTTTTTACTAGCACACAAGAAAACTCCTGCGGGACAAAATACCGGCACACCAGAGACACAGATATAATCCTGGCAAATGTACCATGGTTAACAAACAAAACAGCTTTGGTAATTAAGTAGAAAATGGACCGCTCGAGAAAATGAATGAACTATAGTGCAATCGATAAATTTTGTATTCCTAATTACGATTTTGAAAGTTTTATTTGACGGCCAAGGTTTTTTTTTTTTTTTTTTTTTTTTAATGAACAAATTCCGTACGTGTATTGCAACGGTGTTACTCGGCTTGTGCGGCGAATATTTAGCAAATAAATGTTTATAAATAACTATTCTATGCGGTTGTCTCCTTAGCGCGGTGGAAGCGCTGCTGTTTACCAAGCAGGAGACCTGGCTTCGACTCCCGGTTCCGACGTGGGGCTTTTCTCCCGCTGGAAGAGCTGGTCCGGGGTGCACTCAGCCTCATTAGGTCTCTGAGGTGTCAGTTAAGAAGCTACTTGGTTGAAAAGTAGCGGCCTCTGGTCGAGAAGATTGCATAAACGGCCGGGACGGACCGAGGCGCTGGCCACGTGCCACCTCCAGTGCTGCACTCCACTCATGACGCCTGTGGTGGGCAGAGGTGGGGGACGCAGCGGCCGTGTGGTAGGCCTTGACTCGGATGGGCCGTTGTGCCACGGGGTTTACTATTATATGTGCTAAAATGGTTTAGGATTTATATGTTTACAATGAAATTACTACATAAACACTGTATTTCTAAAAAAAAAAACTGGTTTCGTGGATATTGAAAGGCGCTGAAACTATTATAGTGCAAGAACGTCATAAGTCTATTCGGAGATTACCGCCTCCTGCGGAGATTGCAAGCGAAATGAACCATTGCAGCACACGTACGGAAGTTGCTCATAAATAAAAAAGAAGCTTGACAGCCAAATAAAACTTATAAAATCGTAACCAGGAATAAAAAGTCTATTCATTGTACTACGTTTCATTAATTTATTTTCTCGAGCGGTCCGTTTTCTACATAATTACCAAATTTTTTAAATACAACTAGCTACTAGCATTTCCCATTTAACTAATTTCCTCCCTGCAACTTACCTATATACAAATAACGGGTGATCCAAAAGACTGCGAACTGGCTGCATTGTGTTCTGCCTGTACGCGTCCTCGGCGCTCGTCGCCGACTGCCGTTTCCAGCAGCAATATCTGCTGCACTTTGAATGTATTTATGTTCTTCAATTACCTTGATTTTCTCCTTCGGTGTAAGTGTTTTATGTTTAGAAGCCATTGTAACTGAATTGCATACACAAATAACGTTAAACTAATTCAAGTTCACAGTTTTCTTCTTGTCTTGCCTTCTCTTTTGTTTAGGGACCTTGCCGGCAACTGGCAAATTCCTTTCCTTTATCAGTGGTTATTGACAGCTAACAAAAGCAAGTTTGTTAGCTAGCCACAAAGGCAATTCCTCCCAAACCCAACAAGCAGGTGAGCTGAGTAAACCTCGTGAACCTCACGTACACGGTTCTTAGAATTTCGGTGCTAGTACAGTCGCGCACAAAATTAATGGCTATCACTTTAAAAATGTAGCACGTAACTATGTATTAAGCATAGTGAAAATCCGTCTTAGGTTATTTGTGCAAACAGTTCCGGAAAAACTATTCCGTTTCCGCGTTAGGCAGTTTTCCGGTTTAGACTGTTATTTAACATAGGAAATAGCTCCGTTCCTAGATTTATTTTCCGGTTGTCCAGATTTCCGGTATATAGAGGGTCCGGTTTAGTCAGGTTTTACGGTATCTTATCATTAGCATTCCCGGACTGTTGTGAACAGAAACATTGAGTGCTATCTTGCTTGCCGTTCCCGGAATCGTTATAGTTACCGTTGTCGAGTGGTTGTGAACAAGTTTTTATCAGTGCAAGGCCGTGAGCAATCAGTTAAGGTGATATATATCTTTCTCACACACGCACGCATAATCACGTGTAGCGCGCGCGCGCACTCACACACACACACACACACACACACACACACACACACACACACACACACACACACACACTGTTAACCAATGTCAAACTTCGAAAGCTACGCAGCACAACGGCTTCAGTTGTGATTCACTTTAGGAACAACGCTCATCTACACGTTTTCAAGTATAAAATAAACAGTTCAGTGCACTTACATAGCTTGAATAAAAATAAGCACGATAAAATGAATCTAATTACTCAAAGTAGCCTGTGGCTGCAGTATTTCATATATCATTTTATGGGAGATAAACCTACGTCATAGTACTGGCGCGAAGTTCTCTGTTTTGATAAACGGTTTACCCTTCAAAAGCATTATTTATGATAGTGCAATAGTTGTATTAATAACTAGCAGAAATACCCGGCGTTGCCCGTCGTTTGACGATTTTATCCCTGCAACTTTTAAACTTTGATTGCGCTTGCCAAATAGCCTTGTGTTTCTTTGAAGACATTTAAAATAGATTACTTAATACGCTTGAACAAATAGTTAATTAGAAATATTGGAATACTATAAAGAATACAAAATAATTAAATAAAAGGACCGGGAAGACACTATGCCAAAGCACTGTTGAACAACCCCAAATACTACAGTAAGAAAAGCGAGTAGAGAAAACAATGTGAAAGTAATACGTCGCATTTCTATTTTAATCGTAGAAAATTATGTTACTTGTATGTTGAAGGGCGAACACAAAAGGAATGTGATCGTGTCTCGTAAATAAAGAGTAAAGAAAACCATTTGAATGCAATATGTTGCATTTTTATTTCAATCATAGAAAATTGTATGAATTGTATGTTGAAGGGCGAGTAGAGAAAGAAATGTGATCGTGTTTCGTAATAGAAAAGCGAGCAGAGAAAACCATGTGAAAGTTACGTTGCATAGTAAAATGTATAGCATAAAAACCTTCTCCGCGAAAAACATATGCATACGAAATTTCGCGGTGATCGATTCAGCGGTTTTGGAGATTAGCGGTTACACACTTACACATGTCGATTTTTATACGTAGGCATACATATATAGATACTAATAGTTTTGTAAACAAATTACGTCGAAATACCTTCGTATATAAATATTAAGCATTTTTAGGTGTTAATGAACTGAAAATGCGAATATTTCATCGCTGTTTACTTAGTTACTGACAAGACTGCCACTACCGTGGAGTCGAACTTCCATCGTCAAAAATTGAATATTTCGTCCCAGAGCGGACGAAGTGTGTGACCGTATTCCTAAACGCCTTCATGCGAGTCCACGCATTTGACCATAAACACTTAAAGTCACATAAAAATAGCAATTAGTGCAGCTGTAAAATGAAGTATGAACCAGATAATTATGACTTACTACTTTGCTGCTCGTGTAGCTGTCAACATGTCACACGACATCCTTTGGCATGCTGGCACCACAACATTAACAGCATGTGCATGTCACCGACGAAAAGCAAGCAATTTAGCAAAATTGTGCACTCTACACTTTGATATTGTTATTCCGCGTGTCACTTTTTCTGTCACAATTTCAAAACAATGGAAGGTAGTTCCTTGATCACTGAACGAATGACAGTCGACAAAGACTGCAAGTAGAACTCGAAGGTGGTCCGAGAATAGCAATGAGTCGTTTGTCACTGTGGCCGGAATGAAGACTAAACGCGCTTGTTCATCGTGATCCATCGAACGTCGGTCAAGGGAGGGGGGGTTGCGTCTGTTTATGTATATACACACAACCACACAAAAATCTCGGGCATCTTTCCAGAGAAGCGGCCTCTGTGTGCAAACCTGGGCTTTTGTTTCTGCTAAGCTGTCCTTGGTAATGAAAAGGCGTGGCAAGAGAAGCCATAGGTTCAAGTACCTCCTACGCCATACCAGTTTATTGTTCGATTTATACGTAGTTTGTGTTCTTTTTATACAAACTTACCTGCAGCAGCAGCCGCAGTAAGCAGCCACATCAGTATATCTTTTAAAATAATTAAGAGTATTATTAAAATCTATAAATGCAAGATCAATAAAGAAGAACCAGGCCTTTGCCAAGAAAATTATGAATACGATGACTATTTCATAGAGGCGTTAAAATTATCGTATACGAATTAACATTCTTTTGTTTTGTACACATCAATAGGTCATTCTTTTGTTTACTCAGAGTAACCAATTATCCCATGAATTGCTAAAAAACAATGTATTACACATTACAATCAATTAACAATTAAAATAGCATTTCAGTTTGACAACTTGTTTTAATAACACAGTGCAACAAACTTGAACTTTCTGTTTTGCCACGAGATGAAAGTTGGTGTTCTTTACCAATTCACATGTGCTGATTACAAAATGAAATCAGACAAGTTCCATCGCGTACCAATTTTTGTGGAAACGATATGCCACATGAACCCCTTTATATTTCATATACGTAGCAATATATGTTCATACCATGAAAAACAAACTGGCAAAGTTAAAGACACTCTGAAACCACTCTATTACAGAATATGAGAAGCTTGTTGCTGAATAAAATACAGATCATACAATAATATAATTTTTTTTTATTACAACCCCCTCCCCCACAAAAAAGCGATAATACTGATTAAAGCACGCAATGTATTCACAATTTAGAAACTTCTAGAAACTTTCGGTTTGCGGGTGAATGGTGAAACTTCTTGTAGGAGCGTCTAGCAGTATAATCCGCCATCAGGTTTGGCGACCATCTTCCCTTATGTCGCCTTTCCATGGCAGCTATATCTTGATGAAATCTTTCACCACGTTCGTCACTCACATCTCCAAGATTAGGTGGAAGAAATCCAAATGAGAATGAAACTAAGCTAAATACTAAGCCCCGGCACAACAGCCCATGAAGAGCCAAGCCTTACCGACCAGTCGCTGCGTCCCCCACCTCGGCCCATTACAGGCGTCATTGGGGGTGCAGTGCTGGAGGGTGGTACGTGGTCAGCGTCCCGATCCCTCTCGGCCAGTTATGCGGTCTTCACGACATGGGGCCGCTACTTTTTCATTAAGCAGCTCTTCAATTGTCCCCCCGGGACCTAACGAGGCTGAGTGCACCCCGTGCCAGATCTCCCAGAGGGGATAAAATCCCCATGGTGGTACCGGGGATCGAACCCTGGTCCTCCGCGCCAGAGGCAAGCGCGCTAAAATGAGAATGAAGAAAATGTAATTTCAAGGCCATGTTGCACCCAACAGCCTTTGTAACAGTCCAGCATGTGTTCTGTTAGTTCCCTGTGATTCTCAGATCCCACATCTGCCAAGAAACTGTTGCATACATTTTTAATGCAAGCGAAGCTGCTTTTTCAGTATCTGTTAACAACGTTTCGAAGGTAATCTGTTTCATCAACTCACGAATCTAAGATTCAATGAAAACACCTTCTTTAATTTTAGCATTACTATTGACAGGAAATTTGGATGTTGCATATGAAAACCCCGACCATCTTTGTCCATTGCCTTCACAAAATTCTTCATAAAACTCAATTTCAGATGCAGCAGTGGTAACAGCACAGTCTTTGTTAATAAGGGGTTCATGTGACATATTTCTTTCACCAGAATTGAAGCTTTCAAAGAACGCTGTTTGACTTACCTTCCCCTACTGTACCAGTGACCCAAAAAAAAAAAAAAAAAAAAAAAAAAAAAAAACAGGAATATTTTGCATAACCAGTATGCATTCCTAGAAGTAGTCCTAGAACTTTGAGATCATCACAGATTTTCCATTTGTGATTCAAATAGCCAGTATATTTCAGAATCAGTCTCATGTTATCGTTCCTTTAACTGAACTGAATGGGCCACTAGCATGGAAGATTTGTTGTTTCCCTTATGTAAGAGAACAGCTTTGGGACTGCTTTTTGAGGAATCTATAAGTAGAATCTGCCGTTCTTCTGGATTATGAAACATCTCAAATTCTTTATGCAACTCATGATGTTGTCATTACAGCATACCAAAGCTCCTGTCTCTGAGAAAAAAGTGGATAGGCCAAGCTGTCATTTGGGGAATGATATTCTAGCCTTTGGTTGTAGCAAGCTTTTTTTCTTGAAGACGAGACCCAAGTGCTTGTCTTTTTGAATGATTTAAATCTCTTACAAGATCGTTCCATACTGCCTGAGATAATGTGAGAGGCAGCAGCTGTGATGTGGATAACATGTAATAATGATCTTTGTGGTCTTCGTGATCTGTTGTGTTGTCACTATTGTCACTCACTCACTCACTCACGCACTCACTCACTCACGCACTCACTCACTCACGCACTCACTCACGTACTCACTCACTCACTCACTCATTCACTGTATGGTTAGTCAACTATTTAGTATATTTAAAAGTGTGATCTATTGTATTCAGTTATTGGAATAACCGATTAAATTTTAAAAGCAGCATCACTTAGTTCATTGACATGTGGTGACGTTTGCAGCACAAGGAGAAATTACAAAACTTTTCGAAGACAGATTCCCTGCTATGACATTGTGCTAGCCGAAGGCTGGAATTATCAGGCATGATGTGGTGAAAGAAGTACTCGTATCTGCCATCAACAGGTTCGAGAATTTCTTGCACAATTTATTTGCTATAAGTATAATGCATCTTCGAAATGTGCAAGACAACTTCAGTCTTGCTGAATTTACAAGTTTTAAAGATAGGAAGGATTCTATCCGCAAGGCGGAGTGCAACTATCTTTAGTTTTGTCTTAACTTTTTGACTAAGCCCTAGTACGCTATTTTGGAAAGGGTGAAACAGAAGTGGCAGAGACAGAGAAAGAGAGAGAGAGAGAGAGAGAGAGAGAGAGAGAGAGAGAGAGAGAGAGAGAGAGAGAGAGAGAGAACTGTACATATGAAGGTCTGTATAAAAGATTACATCTGCTGAATTCATTTTGGATCCAGAGTTATTATGTAATGGTTACCTTAGATTTGTAGGGTAAAGCACGTAGTACGACTGAGTGTTTTGTAAATGTTTGTGAGAAGGGAAATCTATTCCAGATCGTTAATATCAGCAAACACTTGAGGAAAGTAGAATTCTGCATTTTAAGGTCTTCTCATTACACAAGAAAATTATAATAGATGATCCACCAATCTCTCCACTTTTTTCTATGGAGAGCTAAAAAATTCTCTTCAGAAAAGGCTACTGTCAGATGAAGACCTGAAAATGTTATTGTTTTAGACTCCAAGAATTGACCAGGAAACTAAAAGACAGCATCCTGTATGGAGAAAAAATATGAACACTTTCAGCGCAGTGAAGGAAAGGCATTCGCATCTTTAGAGGCCATCTGAAACGGAGAGAGGAAATTCCCAAGGAATTACGTGTGATTCGGCGCACCTTGAATACGGCATGGCTGTTTCAAACCGACACCGAAACAACGTGTGTTGCTCAGACTCTATGTGATACGAAAATATAGTTTTCAACGCCAATGCCTCGTGGTCAGCGTGCATTGGAGCAGCATGTCCAACGTTTGCGAAAGAGGGGAGGTTGGATTTACCTCCTTCCATTTAATGCGGACTGTGCCACCCACTCGGACGTGCACTATGTTGCAGTGACGGTTTGGTTTCATGTACGTTACGTTTGATTTGCGAAAGCACTTTAAAATCTTATGTGATAAACATCTGTTCATTAGTGACTTCTTTGGTACTGCTTACGTTTAAAAACGTATATCAATATTTGACGACAAAGTCGAAGTGCATAGCATTAGAAGATACACCAAGTGATCGTCGCGTAATATATTGCGATACACTTTTAATGTTGTTCAATTTGGAGAAACTGTTCACAAATATATGTAGAGCTATACTCACTGTTATACAAACTATTCTTGCAAATGCTTATTTCTCTATCTATTACATTTTAATCGACACAACCATTTCCAGAAATTGTCTTATTGCTAGTTTTCTTGCAAGTGCAAGGAGAATATGGGAATACAGTAGGCTTTGAGCGATAGTGAAATGTTTTAAGAACTGGTTACTATGCGATTCCTTTGAAATTTCGTTCTCTTTGCAAGGCCAAGAGATAAAAAGCGAATAATGTATTCCGATTTGAGAAAAATATAAGTATTGGCAAATTCAAACAAATAATAAAGAATATCTCGGAAATGGTTCACCCAAAAGAAAAAAGAAGTATTTGACATAAATTGTGTGTTTTAACGAAACCATATTTTTTTATTTAGTAAGCTTTTGTCTCCCTTATTGTTTACCATGTATGCAAAAGTTATTCAGAATGAAGAGGTCTTCTGACCACATTCCCAGAAATTTCAAGGTATGACTTAGAAACTGCCATGGAATCGGCTGTTTGTGTCTGTCACTGGATACTGACTGTCTGCTTGTGAGTTTACACGTGTACCTGGCCCACGCTATCGGGAGTACCAGGTAAGTTGGGATTTGGGAAACACGGAGTCGCGTGCCTTACGAGTGTTTTTATAAACATATCGACATATTGCACAGTGGTTAGCTAACATTAAGGGATTCCTTCCCGCTAAAGGATCTTAGCTTTAGTTATTTGTTTACTCTTCCAACATATTTCATCATAGCAAACAATGAACGAAAGGAAATGACTGGGAAAGTAAGTTGGGATACATACGCCGCCAATACTATCTTTTAGAGGCAATTTAACGTTAGTGATCTTTCGTATGGAGGCAAGCAATTGATACAGACAACCGAGCCAAGAATACTATCAGAATCCTAGCCAAGGGATTGTAGGTAAGGTTAAACAAAAACAAATCCCTTTTGTACTGAGACAAGAAGTTTATTTTACTGCCTTTAACCCGTAATACAAAATGACTCTAGGCACTACTTGTAAGTCCTAGGGGGTGTAAGTGTATGGGGTAATCAGGTAAAAAAGAAGTAATTATCTTTCCTAGCATTCGCCTAGTGACCCGGGGAAATCCCTGAAAAATCCATGAGTCAGGAAGGTCGGCCACGGAATCGAACCCATGACCTCCTGAATGGAAGCCTTACACAGCGGAGCTATCTCGCTCGGTGGTTAGGGCAAAATATGTAGGTATGTTTCATATTCAGGAGCAACCTCGAAACTGTCTGAA
The DNA here is from genome assembly GCA_030765045.1 of Tenodera sinensis. Lineage (NCBI taxonomy): Eukaryota > Metazoa > Arthropoda > Insecta > Mantodea > Mantidae > Tenodera > Tenodera sinensis. The sequence goes on along the minus strand of CM060966.1, from coordinate 33,155,994 downwards.
TCAGGTAGTTTTTGAGTAGGTAGCTGCCTTCTGCCCCTTTACCTGAAAGCTAGGACAGGTTTGCTGATGACGAACAAGGAGAAATCCTTTTGCTTTTACGACACTTGCTTGCCAAAAACACCCCCTGAGGTGTAAGTATGTGGACATCACACATTAGTGCTTCTTGCGCTGCCTAGAGTGTGAAGCTGCGACATCAAACTTCCGACTAGTTCAAGCATACGCTATAAGATTGTTATATTCGCTCAGTGTCGTTTCGAAACAGTCTGTATATTTCTTCAGCCGAATGTGAAAAAGGATTCTTCCAGATGAATCTAATCGTCACTCCAAAAACATCCTACATGTGAAAGACATTTAGTTCATTGTTGTTTATAAAGATTCTTGGACGTGGGGCCCTTACTAGTCTTCCATCTAACAAAGTATATGAAAACGTGTTTGCTTCAGGGACATCATTATGCAGTCGACACCAAAGGCAACACCCAGGAACGAACTGAAGAAGATGGTGACAAGTCTAAGGCTTGGAAGCTGCTTTAAATTTTATGTAAGCAGCAATTCATTGAAGTGTTGTTGTTTAATTATCTCCTGAGAGTTCCGGTAACTCTTTGTCCGTCGATCTGGTTGACCCGGGTGGTTGGGCGCTGGCCTACTGATTCCAGGGCCGCGGGTTCAAACCCAACGCAGACTAATACTTTTTAAGCGTGTTTTAAAGCGATTGTCCCATGTCAGTAGCTTTACTGGAATGTTAAAGAATTCCTGTGGGACAAAATTCCGGCAAATGGGCGACGTAATTGACATCATTAGCAAATGAAATATTGATTTATTATTTAACTTCTTTGTCCAGAAAAAATGCACCGCTTGGTATTTAAAGATTAACCCAACGAAATCACAGACAGTCACCTTCACGAGAGGGCTGGTACAAGCTGATCCTCCCAAGTTACGATTAGTTGGTGATCCAACCAAGTAAAATATCTTGGCGTCATCTTGCACCATAAATTAACTTGAACCCCTCACATCGAGAATGTAACTAACAAGGTTAACCCTAAGATGACAATGATATATCCACGTTACAACAGGAAATCAACATATCCGTCCGCAACAAAGTCTCCTATACAAGCAGATACTTCGCTTTGCCCTCAGCTGCTTATGCCAAGTCTGGGGCATTGCTGCCCAATCACACTTTAAACGTCTACAGATCTTCAAAATTGCTTTCTTCGTAACGCTGTTGACGCAGACTGGTACATGCCAAACAGAGCTGTCCATCGTGACCTTTCTATCCCAACCTTTACTGATCACATCCTATCCATTTCTCAAAAATTCTACAGTTCCCTTCCGCACAACTTCAATGCCTTTATCTGCGGCCTCAGGGAGTACGACATTGACCCCGGGGAAACATACAAATGCCCTAGACTTGTACTTAGCATAAATTGAATCAGTAACAAAAAAGAAGAAACTTGTCCCTTACCTGACGGGAACAGTTGAGGGCGCCTCTCACAGGGGAGGATCACCCCTCAGTGACTAAACCAAGAAAGAAAAAAGTCCCTACCAACAAAACCACTGCATTACCACCATCCCTTTTTGCATCAGCCTCATTGTACCAGTAAAGGACCCAGTCCTCGTATGGTTCTTCACCACAGTGGAATCAACTCTCATGACACCCTCCACATAAAAAAAGAAAGAAAATATATACTGGTGTTGATTGCGGTTAGTTTCGAGTTTGTACATTATTAAAATAACGGTATGACAAAAGCTGTTTTCCATTCGAGTCGGAAGTCTCGGAATGCAGGGCTCTTTCCTAATAGTTTCACGTGTAACATTAACAAGATTTATTCTGTTACTATCCTTTATTTTCATATATCTACTAAGAACTGTTCCTACGAAAGCTTACATTTCTATCTGTTCCAAGTTACTCGAGATAAACGTTGGCAGAAACAGTTTCATTATACCTTTCATTGAAACAAGGGGGATACAAAAAAGCGGAAGTGAAAGCACTTCAAAAATGACAAACTATCGAAAAATTAAAACCATAATAACGGTATCTCGGATATGGATGAAGGAAAAGTTATTTGAAATAAGTTGTGTGTTTTTGTGCAATAAGTTTTTGTCTATATCTCATAACTTAACCAATCTACCTACGACATTGTATTAAAGTCCTTCTGAACGTATGTGTCTGTGAACAGCATAACTCAAAAACGAAAATTTGGTTAAAAACCAGATTTAGTATTTAAGTTTAATATCTTTCTAGGGCGCGACACGAAGATGTTGAAGAAAACTCCTCCACTCTAAACTACCCTTTACATGGAAATTGTTTCGAAAATTTTGATTTTCTCGAAAATGGCTGTAATGGTTTTTATTAAAATGCCATATGTTGAAGATATTTTTATGATAAATGAAATATATATTTTCAATTTTCTGGCTATAGCCTGTGTGGTCCTGTTTACTGGTAAACCGTAAGTTAGTGTACAAAAAATGTAGATCTCACAAGTTTCGTCCACATGCATTTCTTTTGTGGAGTGAACCATTTCGGTGATATTCCCTAGTATTTGTGTTAGTTTTGCAGTACTTCAACTTTTCTCAAGTGAAAGATCGTTATTCACTTTTTATCTCTTCGCCCTGCAAAGAGAGTCTTTACATGGCGACCGGCTTTAAAAGATTTGACTATCACTTAAAGACTACTGCATTCCCATATTCCCCTTTCACTTACAAGAAAATTCGCAACACGATAATTTCTGCAAATATTTATCTCGACTAACATGAAGAAGATAGAGGAATACTGTTTGTAAGAATAGTGTAAGAGTAGAGAAAGTCATGTGAGTGCAACACATCAGATTTTTTTTGAGAAATTCAAAAATAAGAAAAATGTTCCCACGTAAAGGGTAGTCTGGGATGGCGGGCTTTTCTTGGAATATTCTCGTGGCGTATCCTTGAAGGATACTGCACTTAAATACCGAGTTTGGCATTTATCCGACCTTGGTTTTTGAGTTACGCTGTTCAAACATACACATATACACACACTTTTCTTTATTCAATGGACCTCAAAACTTGCATCTCCTGTGGATTTGTTTAGATTGGACTGCGTTCAGCAAGTTCACAAGTAGCCAAGGTTCACAAGGTGAACATTGAACATGTCAACTGAAATGTACAATCATGTCGGTAAATATACAGAATAACATATTAAACACATATACAAGCACAAAAAACAAAAGAAAAGAAAAAGAACAGGATAATGGGGAAGCAATCAAAACTTCCTGTAATTATAAGACTTACATAAACTTTCACTAGGCTTTTCCTGCCACGTCCTACTGTTTAGTTATAATATAATTATTTAATTATAATATAGTTAGCAATGAATGGCATATTTTGTCAGATTGTTCTATACGTCAAATTTTTACGTAGCTTTCATACAGACATCAAATGTAATTAATGATTTATCACTAAAGATGCTAGAGATTACTTACAAAGCAACATAAGCATTAACAGGATGATTGGTCATTCAGATTATCTTATACAGAATAAAATGAGCTAAAAACTACCTACTTACAAAGCTATATAAGCATTAACAGGATAATTTGTCATTCAGATAATCTGATACAGAATAAAATGAGCTAGAAAGCACTTCGGTATCAATCTTTTTTTCTGGAATGCAATACTTCTACTTACTATAGGTAAATAAATAATATTTCTTAATGAAACAAAAGAGCAATATTCTGCTAAAGAATATTCAGTGACGACTATGATCTGAGCAAACAGAAAGGCACAGACCTTCACAGAACCGCTTGACACAATAGTAACGATTAGACAATGCAAACTAGGGAAGGAGGTGAAGACATTTTGTATTCGGGGCGCCGGGCAATCTCACAAGAATAACAATGACTTATGCAAGGTATGGACTTCATTTTCCTTTTCTTCCAGCAGCTGCCCAACCTAGCACATTGATGTAGTTATCAAGTCATCCGCCGTCTAGAATTAGCTTATTTCTCACTGTCATGAGGGAATCTTTGGTGCAAGAATATCCTTCTACAAACTTTAATTATTAGAGAAGCCGAACCCACCAGATACAGTGCATTAGTATCACAAGTAATATAAGACGTGGGAACTAAACCGAACGAAGCGAGAGAATTTATCTGGGAAGGTCAGACCATCGAATAATATTTACCTAGACTATTTCATAAATAAAATATGAATTTAAATACTGTATCGCAACGATTTGACCAGAAATGGTTAAATTCTGTTAATAAATTAATAATAATAATAATAATAATAATAATAATAATAATAATAATAATAATAATAATAATAATAATAATAATAATTAATAATAATAATAATAATAATAATAATAATAATAATAATAATAATAATAATAATAATAATAATAATAATAACAATAACAATAATAATAATAATAATAATAATAATAATAATAATAATAATAATAATAATAATAATAATAATAATAATAATAATAATAATAATAATAATAATAATAATAATAATAATAATAATAATAATAATAATAATAATAATAATAATAATAATAATAATAATAATAATAATAATAATAATAATAATAATAATAATAATAATAATAATAATAATAATAATAATAATAATAATAATAATAATAATAATAATAATAATAATAATAATAATAATAATAATAATAATAATAATAATAATAATAATAATAATAATAATAATAATAATAATAATAATAATAATAATAATAATAATAATAATAATAATAATAATAATAATAATAATAATAATAATAATAATAATAATAATAATAATAATAAACCTTAAAATATATTCATTTCGATTTTAGTGCAGTTCAACTTACTCAGCACTGCCAATTGAGGGAAACGAAACCCAAGAATTACAAGTACTTTGATCTTCTCTTGTTATAACAGAAAATCAGTTCATAAATAATCTCAACTAAATCTCACTTTATTTTTAACATACACAAATAACCTTTCTTTTAGAAAAATACTTTAATTATTAAAAGAGCAATTGTTAAAGACAGTTGTCAAATTGAAATGGAGTGCTATTGTGAGTGTTAATCGATTGTAATGTTCAATAAATTATTTTTCGTTGAGTTATGGAATACAGTTGGCGACACTGACAACAAAAGAACGGCCTAGTGATGATTTGCACAAAACAAAAGAATGAACAGGTATATGATAATCTAACGCCTCTATGTACAAAATAGGCTCTGAGATTTTCCTGGCAAACATTTTCCCTGAAGAGAAGCCTTTAAAACGCTGGAGTTACAACACTTGACCACTTGGCAGGAACCCCGAGAGCAACTTGATTTTAATCTCTGGCTATAACTATGTGCACTTTTATTATCGCTCATTCTTTTTTTTTTTTTTTTTTTTTTTTTAAGTCTTTAATGTATTCTCTTTCAGTGGCGTATCCTGAAAATTTTGCAAAGGCATGCAACAAGAAACAAATTATATACTACATTATACACATTAGCCCCGATCTTTACTATTCCACGGAGATTTAGCCTTATCGAGCAACAAACAGCACCAGCACAAGAGCTTATATGAATTTCAGAGCCGCATAACCGAATTATATTTCTATAAAGTTTAGAGTTATTTGTGCGCACAAAGTTCCTCTCTCAGTTCTCGTCTTTAAATTTTGGAAATCTGGAACAGGTCTTCCTTTTTAACTCTATCTTATCACAGAAAGAACGTGACTAAAAAATAGTGAGCATGACTTTCAGAACCACTCACTTTAAATATTCAGCGGTCAAATTCACTGAAATGCGCTCAAACAATGTTCACACCTTGAATGCACTGACATGTGGTATAAGCACCATGCCATCTGGACTGTGCCATGAGTAAAATAATGTTGCAGAACACTGCTCTAATCTAGCAAATAAAAGTATTAGAAAACAAAATCAGTTTCTGACAAAATTCTGGCAATCGTCTTCCCTTAGCGCAATGTTAACTTAATTTGTTTTAAATGCTTAGTCGGTTTAGTTTTTAAAAGTTTAATTAATAGTATTACTTACTTTTATTTTAACAAATGGTACGCATATTCAAAAGTTTTATATAAAAAAGCTTCAAAAAGAGTATCTTGCTTCCCCGTAAAATAATATAATTGTAGATTACGACTGTCTACGAAATCACCATCATGTTAGGCAGGGGCGTATATTGTGGGCTGTCAAACCTATCACCGAAATAAAGTAGAAATTAATAAGTAATAATTGCAATACAAGCCACTTTTCCTCATGAAGAATTAGCATGTTGGATGCAATATGTCTCATTCAAAGGGGAGAAAGTGCTTCGGACGCTTGCTGCCGCAGTCTTGACTACAATTCGGGCAGGGGAATGCAGGAATGAGCATGCCAAGGCTTCGGAATCCCTTGTCGCTATACTCACACGAGCATCTCCGAAATGTGCCATGTGAACCCGACTGGCTGGTAGTTAGCAAGAACATTCTGTCTTTCATGTTGTACGATTGTTATGGTCCTCAACAACAGCTGTATTGGAATTAGTATTATTTGTAGCGCAGTTGGTAGCGCGCTTGCCTCTGGCACGGAGGACCCGGGTTCGATCCCCGGTACCAGCATGAGGATTTTATCCCCTCTGGGAGGTCTGGCACGGGGTGCATTCAGCCTCGTTAGTCCCAGGGGGACCAATTGAGTAGCGGCCCCAGGTCCTGAAGACCGCATAACTGGCCGGGAGGGATAGGGACGCTGACCACGTACCACCCTCCAGTACTGCACCCCACCAATGACGCCTGTAGTGAGCCGAGGTTGGGGACGCAGGGCTGGGCGCTGGGTGGTAAGGCTTGGCTCTTCATGGGCTGTAGTTAGTTTAGTGTACAGTGTACCAAGACAGTTGCCAGTACTAATTCTTCGAAATGGATGAACCATGTGTAATAAAACAATTAGTAAAACAACCATACTCGCAGTTGAAATACGAGGATGTCATTATTACAAAACTCTGTTCAACTCCCTTGATACGAACGGGTTCATGATCACAAGCTAAATTCTTTCGTATTGCAGATAAGGTACTTTAACCCTTCCGCCGACCTCCACACCAACGTCAAGCAGTACCTCCCCTAAACCCGCAGGCAGCCGAATTTGTGGTGAAAACACGCGACATGTACGTTTCGTGTGACCCACGACGTTGCCATATTTCGCGTATATTCAAGTTGCGCATTTTGTGGCTAAATTCTCCACACAATGTTTCCGCGACAGTTAGTGAAATAATAAACCATTTTTGTCCATTCGTCAAGAAGCTATATGGTTCCAAATGTTTCACTTTTTTTTTCCGGCGAAACGGTCCTTTATTGACAGTAATTGTATTGGACATATTTGTTACACTCATCATGTAGAATCCCTGGTTAACGTCTGGCCGAAGCAGTACCTTCCATCCTCTGTATCTAATAAGGTTGCAAACTTGTAACTCGCTGTCGCTTTCCTCAGGGTCTATGGTTTTCCATCGCTTTCTTCAGGGTGTAGGATTTTTCATTGTCAGACAAGCCATTTCATTGCGCCTTTACGAGTAATAAGAATAATGCTCGTATTCTCTATATGACCGTGGAGTATACAAATAAAGTACGTACGTAGGTATTTCTTCATTTTATTAAGGTAGTGCCATGACATGGAGGCACTACCCCCGGAGCCGCCCTTAGACTGATTCTATGAGTGGAATTAAAAGCCCCATATCACCAATGTCAATGGTTCTTGATCAGAAACCATTCTTGGCAAATATCGTCTTATGATGATCCAAGAATTTCACCTCTTTAGGGCACCGCCTGCGCATCGAGGTTAACTGAGTGGACCTGCTGTGGTTCCGGCCACGAAGCCGCCTCCTGCGCCGCTCGATCACTGACGAGGGCACGAGATCTCAGGAAACGCCGCCGCTGTTGCGCCACGTACAACGGCTTCGGCCACTTCACTGGGCAGGCACAGTGCCCACTGTATCCGCGACGCAGACATCAGCTCCAGTCATCACAGCACCAACTCCAACCCCGTCCATCACCACTACCAACCACCGCAGTCGACCAGGCACCACGTGGCGTCGAACAAGTCCTCCATTCAGATATCCTGAACATCGGCGTCCGGCTGGCCGCCATTGGGCCACTCTCGCCTCTATCCTGCCGCCACACCCGGCGCTCAACAAGCCGAGGGACAAATCACCAGGCTGAATGTCATCGAAGCGCGAGTCCAGAACCTTCGCGCCACCATCGCTGACTCATCTGCGCAACGTGCTTTGATAAACTCCAGCACAGTACTAGAGCGCCGACTCCGATGAACGCCCCAAAGGATAGCCGGCAAGTCGATAGAACGACTTCAGACATCACAGACCGAGATATGTAACACCATACCACCTACAGGAGAACGGACAACCAACGAGTGCTGCTTAACCACACTCGTGAGAAGTAGCAGCTCATTGCAACGACATCACTGCGGAAAACCAGACAGAACCAATTCTAATACCACCCGAGCACTCAGGTGCGCAGAAAGGAAAACTTAATAATAATAATACACGTCATCACCCTCACTTCCTTCCCACAACCTCTCCTACCTACTCTTCGCATGCCATGACCAAGGTCTTGTGGCATGGTCATGTCCAGGACAAGTTTCCTCTGCCCACTGCTGCCAATTGTGTGGCACCTCTTCATTCTTTCCCCCAACAAATTGAGATATCTTTGGCAGAACTCCACTAAGCTACATCCTACTTCCTTCCCAATTCCTACCTATTCTACAGTCCAACCTGACCTTGAAAAAAATGCATTGCAATATAAATGCTTCCATTGATCATTACCTCATCATTGTGAAACAATAAAATTGAACCTTGATCCTATTCCCTTGTTCTATGTACTCAATATTCAGGGGGATTCTGCCTACTTTAATTTGTTCAAACTAAATGTGGCAACCCACTGCCACTCAGTTAGTGCAACAGGTATGATCAGCCTTCCTCGAAGACAGGGCAGTGAACAAGCAGGGTGGAATACAAGTTTCATAATCACAACAACTTTAATGTATACAATTGGAGATAGAATTACTGCGGTTGCTGCCACCAGACTTCCCTCAATGGTTATTCATTAAAAAAATTTCAGCAAACAAGCACTTTCCACCAGTCATACACAGGATAAGAGTGCAAAGTTGAACAGAGTTTTGTAATAACGACAGACTTGAACCTGTGGATCTTTGGTAGCCATGGCAATGTTCCATCTCTGGGTCACATTGAATTTTTCAAATCTGATTCAGCTTTCTAGGCTTAACCTACAGCTGGTATTACTCAAGTTATTTAAGATAAATTAATCTAATGGAATGTCTGATTTAATTTGAAGAGGCTATTGTGTTAATGCATCTGTAGTGGTTATTCAGCTTATCTGCTACTATCTATTGCATTATACTGCACCTGAAAACTGATAATTTTCTTTACCACAGCATTCTAGATCCTCTGTAAATACTAGGAACATCTCTCATTATACATTAGTATTGATTTAAGTATTTTTAAACTTAAAAATTCATAAAGCAGGCTGCACTTTTGCTATGTGTACCTTACCAACACAATGGAATCAAATCAACAAGGAAATCAGGCATGGGCATCACAAAGGGAGGGGGAGGGGTGTGGCTCACCCTTGGAATCAAATGCACTCAATGTGCAATCAATTACTGACTATTAGACTATTATTTTAATTTTGATGTAAAGAACAATTTCATTTAGCACAAATTAATACAGTTATCAACAACAAATACTATAACTTTTGACAACAAAATAATGAATTAATAGTGTTTGATTGCAAACTTCCAACATGTGCCCCCCCCCCCCCTTCTGGAATAGGGTCTGCTGACACTCTGTTCTACAATCTTAACAGTCCTATCAACATTCCCACCAATAATCAATTCTGGACCCAAATCATTCATGGCATACTCATTTGTAAAGTTGAACAACACTTAAAAATCAACAAAACTTCTAAAGGTGCAAGACTTTGAATGGTCACAAAATCTTGGAAGTATATGGATCTCTTTTCCATACTTATTCAGGTCCAAATTGCAGAAGATTTGAAGCAATTTTATGAAAAGTATATCCAAGTATGTTGTTAGCTAATGCTGGATTTCTGACAATGAAGTCATTAATCCTCTTGCTCTCCAATATTTTTCACTGATGATATTGAAGAGAGCAATAGCAGTCAGTAATAGTAACCGCTTTTTAGAGAGCACCATATTTTTATGTTTTGGCGGTCACATCGCTCTCTCACAACCCCCAGAATGTATGGAGGACCACACCTGTCGTTGGTTTACGGGTCTCACCGACCTGACCGGGAGAGTTATCAAAATAAATTCACCGACCATATCCTCTGATCACCAATCAGAGGACGTATTACATGCCATGACAGGCCAGCATGTTAGGGGTTAAGATTTTATAGAGAAATGGAGAAGTTGGAAAAATAAAGACTCCCTAGCCCTAGGGAACCCTAATAGCATCGGAGTTGGAAGAGAACAAGAGATGACCCAGGTAAGGTCAGATAGAAAAGTTACAGTGAGGAACAAAACACCAGTAAGTGGAAGTAATGTTCTGCTCAGATTGGGTACCTTGTGGTCGCTATTCACATATCCCCTAAATGGAGACCCCTGAGTCAAAAATGTATAACAGACTATAACTTTGGTTCCTCAAAATAAATATAATGTTGAGGTTTCAAATAATGTGTGCACATAATGTAAAAGCACACTTTTGGCCAAGTATAAATAAGGCTGCTACTTTAGATCTAAAATCCTTTAACTATAGAGGCTACTAGGCAGGCAGCTCATGGTGCTGTGTACTACAGAAATAGAAGTGTGAAAACATATTGGAGATTAAGACATTCAGTATGTAATAATCACAGTAGAACACCTCAATAATTCTAGAGAAATATCACAGAGCACTAAATACCAATGCTTATGCCCATAAAAAAAATGTTATTTTACAAAAGTTAAAGGCATATGAAGACATGCTGTACAGAGGATTAGGGAATCATATATATGCTTGCCCCTCCTGTCAGTGCTGCCAAATATGGTATGCACATCTTATGCCATTGAACTGAGAGCAGTATGGGTGATATAAATAAAAAACAGCAAATGCTTGTGAGGTTTAGTTGGGAAGCAAGTTGAGAATCAAGCATTAGCTTGTGGTTTGGTATAAATACAAATTTCCCTACTTTGCTGAGCTCTTGCTATCAGCACTAAGGTTTAGCTTGGTTACCTTCACCAAGTCATGCTGAGTCAACAAAATTCCTACTTTTCTGTCAGGAGGCAATTGTATCTGCTGCACTTAAACACTCATATACTTATTCATGTTCAGTGTACTCTCATTTAATAAATCATATATAGATACACATTTTAAACAGGAATTGAACAAAAGATTTGACAACTGAAAAAGAAATTGAGATTTGCTGGTTTATGCATATTGAGAGATTATTTGTAGTTGTGCTTTTGGATCCTTATATTGATATTCTCTGCATCTACATATACAAAATATTACAGTGATTCCAAGATTTTACAAGGTGTCACCATGAACTAAGGCTGGATGGAGGGGTTACCTTTCGTTAAAAGTTAAATTTTTATTAAATTTTTTGTTTGACTATCCTAGTATTTATTTTGCATATTGCCAGATGATACATTCATCTTTATGGAAAGAACCGAAAGAGTACTAAATGAATTATCAATAATGTCAACCTCAAAACAAAATGACAACAATTGAGAAAAGTGAACTAATTTCACATTATTTAAACCATATTTCCCTTAGACCCAGTTTAAAACATAAGAGTTTAACCAAGAAAATGTCCTTCAAATCCAAAAAGCTATTGTCCAAGCTATTTAAGAGAGAGAGAGCAAAAATAAGCACATGGAGCATTTTTAAACAGTTGGTGCTGTTTTTATGTATTACGATGATGGTGATGAGCTTTTGACTCTTTTGTTATCTCGGGTCGTGGTACTGGATGGAATGAACATACACTCGGGTTTAACTTTAGTGAAACATTTTATTTGCACCTTCTTGTTCACAGTATTTAAATTGTATTACAGTAGAAAGTCTTTTGTTTCAGTGGATTGACTTCCCTAGCATCGCCGAAATTTAATGTCTGAAAATTTAGCGATATTTCGCTAAAAGTGTTTTCTATCTCTTTACACTTCGTCTATTTTACATCCTTTTATTTAATCACGCACTTCGTATTAACTAAGTTATTAAAGTTAGCTAATGTTTCACTTATTTTACACAAATTAACGGTCTTTAAACACTTAGTAAATTTACTTTCACTATTTTATGACGCGTACACATAAAAATATGTCCATCAACGCCAAACACGTAGACGCTAATCCCAATTCTTTTAGTTGCAAGTCTAGCATTCCGACTGCCACGTGTACATCCGCGCATGCGTTCATCAAATAGTTCCTGCATTGTTAGGGAAGCAATCCTTAGCCATTTTCCCTTCGCTTTCAATATTTAACACATATAATTCTTTTATTTATACATATATATTAAAATTAAATATGGAAATATTTATGACGTCCTTAAACAAACTTAATTGTTCGTAACAATGAATATTAGTAACACGTTTTCGTCATTTAACCAACTCATACCAACATCAAAAACAAATTACACTCTTAACAAATATTCACATAAACGATTTTCTTTTGGGGTCTTTTAATATTCTGTCTCACAGTGTTAATTATTTGATTTTCATTGATGACTCTCCATTGTTCATCAACGGACACTCTGCTGTCGCGGTCCTTGACTTCACTAATACTAGACCTTCAACAGTGTTTATAAAGGATGTCCCATACTATCTGTATGATTAATTTCCAAGTTCCACCTTTCATCATTCATACTTTCTCATCCAGATTGGTTGCAGATTATCGTTTGGTCCATACTGCCAGCCTAAGACAAAAATATGTACCTTATATTCATTTTGAACAGAATAATCACATCACTTTGTGCCTAAATGTCATTTTCCATCAGTAAAAAAGGTTGTAATATATAAATTATAATATTATATAATTAATTATTATATATTTTGCCTCTCTGCAAAATGCAAATTGAAACTAATTTACAACCAAGTGTAGTTTAGTAATTCACGAAACCAGGTGAAACGTGATGAAATGTTGAAATATATACTTTCAGCTTAGGAGAGCAGCACAGATTCTAGCATTCCTCAAGGTTCCATCCTAAGCCCAATAGTGTTCAAAGTGTTGTTATTGCTTATGCTGTTCAAACTGGATTTTGTCCATTTTTCTACAGGCTTCCCAATAATCTTTACATGGTTGAACTGGAACACTGGTATTAATTCTTGAGATTGCAATACATTGGAGTAAGATGCTGTTCAAAGTATCTTGTGGCTATTAAAACACATGGCATATATGCTGTTGGCACATGTTTAGGCAACCCATTACAGGATTTGCACACTAAATTGTTTCCAGAAGTACAAATTACTGTAGTACTGTGCTTGATAACTGGAATATCATGCTAGATAAATGTAAATGTGAAGCAATGATCTTTACACTGTGTTGATCAACCAAACCTGCATCAGCAGTCTTAACCACTAATGAAATGCCTTGGAAACCTCAGACACTGTAAAATACTTTGGAATGCACTTGCACTTGGAAACATCGTATAACCAGCTGGTTAAATCAACTCAAGGATTTGTGGAGCCCTCCACTGTGCAGCCAAATATCTTCATTAAAACTTAAATGGTGCCCACTACTTTAAACATACCTTCTTTGACATTTTACACAGTTTTTCATAGAAGAACTATTACAAATAAATCAAATGCATCGATTTCTTTCATAATAAAATAGATATTTCAGCTGATACTAAGTGTTTTTTTTTTTTTCAAAATAGTCTAGTGAATAGAGAAACAACCATAACCACCAATTAAATTTTATTTCCTCATGGACAGTGTCACATTTGGGAATCTTTCAATGATATGCCCCTAATTTTGTGCTTCATTTTCCTTTGACACATCTGAATTTGAGAATTAGTTTCCCTGTTAGTGACCATATTTGACTACTATAAAGTAATGTATAGTATACACAGGTTTCCAGCGTCTGTACTTTAGTTTTTCTGCTTAAAGTTTTGTCTAGTAGAATACATTTCAGGGCCAAAATGCTTTCCAGGATAGGGAGATTCTTCTATTTATTTCCTTTTCTGTTCTGTCTTGAAAGAGATTAGTTGTCCGAGATAGGTGTATTGCTCCACATACTGAAGTTGTAGTCCATCTACTGATCAGGGGTTGTTGAGCTTTCCCTTTATAGGAGGCCTTTGCCCTTCATGGGACAGTCATTCTGGATGGCTCAGCTGGTTAGACGCTGGCCTACTGATCCTAAGGTCACAGCCTCAAACCTGGCCCAGACCAATGGTTTTTAAGTGTGCTTAAAAACGACAGCTCCATGTCAGTAGATTTACTGGCATGTAAAATAATTCCTGCAGGACAAAATTGCGGTACACCAGCGACACTGATGTGATCCTGACAATTGACGGTGTCATTAAACAAAATAATTTAATTATTATTTATTTATGCCAACAAACTTACTGTTGGTGTTTTTAAACACACAAGCCATTCTGGCAGATTGTCACAGTAGCTCAATGGTTAGAGCAGCCACCTGGTAAGCAGAAGGTCTGTGGTTCAAGTCTCAGCTGTGGCATTGAATTTTTAAGTTCCAGTTCTACCTCTCAAAATAATTTAATTTAATTTTATGTGACACCTAGGCTATCTTTATCATGGACAGTGAAGTTCTGCAACCAGCTAGAAAAGGTTTGAGGTGCAGTCTTCTATTGTTAAGAAGTGCAGCTTTTAAATCCAGATCAAATCATTTATCTATTGATCAAAATAGTTCAAGATTGCTTTATACTCCTTTAATCTGTGTCTGTAAACAGCCTCATGTCTTTCGACTCATTATATTGGAATGAGAGTCATCTTTAAAGTATGCCTTTAAATTTGAATAAATCAAATAGCCAGTTAAACACACTCTCCTTTGATCCTGTAAATCTTATTTATGTTTAGGATGTCTACAAGTGGATACAATGCATTCATTTCCATTAATGATTCACATTCCCATGCTGAGTGTAAGCCCTTCATCATTGGGTGTACACAACAGTTCTAATTTATACTCCTATGGAATGCAAACTTGAATTAAATTTCATTATGCATAGTGGAATTAGCAATGCCGGCCGTGAAAGCCTTAGCATTTGTGTTGAATTAAATTTAATTTGCTTGGACTGCTGTACTTGAATAATACAAAACAACTTAAATTTTTGACATAGAAACCTAGAAAAATCTTAAAATATGGAGACTTAAATACCTGCGGATCTTTGATCTCGCTGCTTCAGCCTAGTTACACCTCTTCATGTGTCACTAGACTTGGGATATAAGATAATGGGATTCTTCTGTTATTCTTCTACAGGTATGAATAAAGACAAATTATATAGCATTTGAAATATCTTTATTATGAACATGAAACAATGGAGACAATAATTTAGAATTCAATGTATTTTGATTCCATTGTACATGATTTTAAGGTAGGTATAATATAACTTAACCTGGATGCTAAAACATTAACAATTTGATATCTTTATTGCAGCAGGAACTTGGTTCACTTAATAACAATGGAATGTCTATTATAATGTCTATCTATTGCAGCCAACACTTTGGGTTCACATTTCACAGTTATCTATAAGAATAACACAAATGACTGTGCTGTGATGCCACAGGTTTAAACACTATTGGTCAATCATTGGCTGCTTTAAAATAAAGAAGAAATAAAAAACACCCTTATTTTTGCATTCATCTATATAACATGTTAGTAAAAGGCAAACATCCTGAACAGTTTCATTTTGATTAGAGTAATAGTTTTATGTAGACCAGATACTTGGATGTTTAATGTATCTTTGAAAGTTGCAATACATTAAACCAAGAGAAAACTGCCTCATTCCTTTGAACGAGCTATGGCATGTTTTAAGCAAGGGAAATTCCCTTCCACTTCTGTTCAGATTTTTAACTGTGCTTTTTCACTTTCTTGGAAGAATTCTTTAAGATTTTTGCTGACCGCTATTCTAAAACTATATAAACTGCACAAAGTTTAATGAAATAATAACAAAGAGTTTAAAATAATAACACATTAAAAAGTAATGGTAGCATTATAAATATTATAATGAATACTAATTGATAAGCACTTCCTAAGCATGCTTCTGCTATGCATGATGTCATGCACTTCTCTTTCCATATTAATTTAAATTAAGACCTTAACTGTGTATTATGCAATTATACATTAAACATTTTTGTGGAAGTAAATGTTTAAAAAGTGATGCACCACTCATTTTACTAAAACAATAACCAGGATGGTGATTAGGTGCTCCGAAAGGAGATAAGTTCAACTGTTTTGGTTAGACCAGAAGGTCAGAGGTGGGCAAACATAACTCAGTGTATAGTCACAATGTAATGCAACTGAAAACAGACAAAGCCTAGGTCAGCGGTTGCTAGCTATAACTCAGATGGTAGGTAGAAGTAAATAGTTCAGTGGTGGAGTTCGTGATGGCATTATCTACCAAACCATCGTTTTCTGGCAAAAAGAAATTTTGTGCAGATTGAGAGGATGAGTTTGCATATCCATTTCCTGTTGATGTAACAAAACAAACTGGAAAATGAAGTTATCCACCTTCACTCTTAATTCTCAGAAACAAGTGTAAAAATTTGTTGCATGTGATATTTCAAGCAGTTCTGTAAGATTAAGTATGCACCACTTCATCTTTTTCTGCAGCACTAATGGCAATATTTAGTTCAACACACATATGCAAACAATATTTTTTTCAAATGAACGTTGTCAAGTCAAGAGCAACTTCCCTTTTCTCTGATGATGATATATTGTCCAGTTATGTCAAGTTCAGGTATGGGAAAGAGGAGTGACAGGAATGCAACTGAGTATTTACGTTCTCCATTTACCCCATTACTAAAGGTAGATCACCTCTCTTTTCCGGTTCTGTTTGTTTACGGATACACATGTCTTAACAAACAAGTTAAGTTTCAAGGGGCGCAGTGGCAGAACCAAACAGAGACATGATGTATTGCTTTTGTGATTATGTTACATACATTTTCTTTTGGCATAGCAAACAAAGCTTTATTTTTACTATGAACACAAAAGTAGTTATGTTCCCATTTGGCTTTGAAGTATCTTTATATCTTGTTAAGCAACACAATTCCACCACTGACACAATTTGAGGGACACACCAGTTCTCTGAGGTAGACAGAAAACAGCGGGGTCATGGCCTGATAGCTAACCGCTGTTTAGCAAAGTGGACAGGGTTAAAACTACGATGCAGGGGAAATGATACATTGTGTCACTTCTCCCCATATATGGTCTAGTTGTTACAGATATTACAGCAAATTTTGAAATTCTCATGAACAGATGTGGAAAACTGGAGGAGGAAGAACAGGAAAAACAAGAAGCAGAAGAATGTTAAAAGTATGATAGATTTCTTTCTTATTATTGCCATTGCAACAGCTCTACAACCATTACTCCCCTTTCCCGTTGCAGCACTGCTTTACTTGTTTGTTACCTGTGAGGGTTGTGCTGTGTATGCAGTGCAAAACTGACTTTTTCACACCCCTGCCATGGGTGTTAACAATGATTTGCTCGGAGGTTCACAAAGCAAGGAGATAACTGTGATAGTATGCCATTGACTTCAGCAATACAGAAAGTGACATCACATAAATACCCAATTTTGAATCCAAGCAATTCCGTATTTGTCCAGCTGGAAATCAATCTTGTACCACTGTATGCTAGCACTGACTACCACTCTATTGGGAGAAACAATTTTTTTTGGGTGCAATATTTTTGGGGTATAACATCGTAAATTATGTTTATTTATTTTTTGTATTTCTTAATTATAAAAGGATTTTAACAAAAATCAATGTTGATTTTCTACTGAATTACTCTAAAGACAGTACTTTGGTAGCAGGAGAGATGGTTTGCTTTATTTTTCTATTTAAAAATACATAGTTTAATACTGCACTTTTCGTCCTCAAACTAAACCCTGTATCCAAAGATGCCTTACATAAGGGGTCATCACACTATGAAATTTCCATACTACATCACTACATTATTAGTAATAGTAAAGTGTTCCAGACACCCTTGCACTTCGACCTATAGGCCTTTTGTGCAATGCCTATTCCCATCACAGGAATTTGAGTTCTTTGGTTTTTATAAACTTCAGAACTTCCTTTCCTGAGATGGTATGTTTACACCTATCCAGTGTTGAGGTCCCAAAGAGCTGATATCTTTTCCTTCCTAGAGCCTCACAATTCAATAGTAAATAACTGGCGGTTTCTTCTTGCTGTTTGCAGCTGGTATTACCCCAGATGATTCCTACAGTTCCCAAATGCTTCAAGAAGTATCTATGTCCAGTTAGTATCCCTCTGCCTTCCTTATTCCATCTCTACCTAATTGTAGAAGTGTTCTAGTGAAGTATCATCAAGTTCTGTAACTATGTATTTACATATTCCTTGTCCAGAGATCCTATTCCATCTCTTCCAATGTTCTTCTCTGGACCATTTTTTAACATAGTTCTAACATGAGTTTTACTCAACCCGCAGAAAGGTTCTGGACCAAAAAGTGGAGTTGTCACTGCTCTATTGGCAGTGTATCCGCTTTTTCATTGCCCTCAATACCTTGATGGCCCAGCACCCATCCCCACACTAATAAGTATACAATCCATAGGGTGTCTCCTCTATGCAGAGCTTACCCTCATCACCTGACCACTATGTCCTCCAGCAGCAGCCAAGGCCATGGAGGAGTGCAGATTGAGGGTGGCGAGGGTCAGTATTCTGACTCTTCTGACAGTAAGGCGACTACTTGACCTTTTAGGGACGCTAACTTTCTATCAGGATAGCTCCTCAATTACCCCTCAGGGACCTAACGAGGCTGAATGCACCCTGTACCAGACTTCCCAGCGGGGGAAAAATCCCATGCTGGTACTAGGGATTGAACCCAGTCTTCCACACCAGAGGTAGGTGCGCTAACACTAGTGAATATAAAAATGCATATTTTGTTGTTTAATGACACTGTCAATTGCCAGGATCACATCAGCGTCGCCGGTGTGCCGGAATTTCGTCCTGTAGGAGTTATTTTACAGGCCAGTAAACCCACTGACATGGAGCTGTTGGTTTAAGCACATTTAAAAACCATCGGTCTGGGCCAGATTTGAACCTGCGACCTTGGGATCAGTAGGTCAGCGTCTAACTGAGCCACCCTGACCGACACACTAGTGAATTGTGTTGGGATAGGATTTGTTGAAGACATTCTCACACCAATTTTGAATTAAATTAGTACGAGTTTAGAACCTTTAAGGCATTAGATAATAACTAGAGATTATTCTCATTATACTACTTCAGTGCTTGTATTTGGACTCAATGAAACATCACACCCTCACAATCTTAATGTATACTTGGTTTATTAGTATCATTACATTTAGATGGTAAGTCACCTTGTGATCCATCATAATCTAGCAATTTAATGACATAATTAATTTTGATAGTGTATGCAGAGGTAACACAATGAAACCTTGCCAACAAGAGCTGTGCGAAACTTCAGTACTACTTGGATAAAGTCGGGTTACCTAGCTTGATTGAAGGCTGCATGCCACTTCCACTCCCTGCATTGTGCCTGTCAGTCCCACTACCTACTCCCCCTCTACTGATTCACTGCAATATGCACTACTCAAGATGTTGTCAAGATACTGGAGCCTGTAATAGAGGTATTGTTGTCCTGCAACAGGCATAGCATACATTTAAAAAAATAATGTTCTGCGCATCTTGCAGATTAGCAAGCTTTCATTGCTCCAGCTCTAGTATAGAATATTATGAGTAAGTTTCATTATCAAAACGTGCTGCTTATAATTCAACAAAACTTTTTACTTTAGATAAAATAATCACTCAGGTACTAGAACTTAACTGAATAACTATTTTCTTTGTTCCTTTGATGATGGTGGTAACTGCTAAATGCCTATCAGCAATGCCAATATTATGGAATCTGCAGGATCTCTTTTGCATACCAGCAAGTGTACAACATGAACCTATCACATTTAAATGTGCTTAAATGGATTATCCTGGGGCAGGATCTTGAACACCAAAAGCCAGCCACTAAACAAATATGCCACCTAGAATGATGTACTAGTCACAGATGAAACAACAGAATTCTCAATATTGCTTTTTGTTTAGCTTCTTGAGAGAAAAATTATGTATTCAATCATAACCTTGTATTATTTCTTCACATTTTGAAGCTAAGGATTGATCTCAATGTGTATTTCCATTCCCCCTGCAATTCTAGAAACAAATCAAAAAACATGCAGTACCATCCCATTTTCAATGTATATTTATATTATGGCAATATATAGTCTGTATTCTGCACCTCAGCCATTACTATTTAAGCATGTACATTCATTTTTTTCTACCAAATCAAAGCATTAGCCTCATACACTGCTTTGCATTTTGAAAAAAAAATTTTTTGTGAAGTTTTAGTTTTGAATGCCAACTCTCCCTAATTTTGGGGTGCTGATTCCAAATATGTGATCAGTTTTCCTCTATCACATTCAGATTTTTAAAAAGAAATGATAATAAAATGTTCATATTAACTTATTACCAATATGTACATGGAATGAATCGTTAATAGTGGCAACATAGTATACAAAGTTTTAAGTTTCACTGGCCTTTCATATAAACACTAATGTTGTGCTAGATACAATATTAACCGGGCTTGTGGGCCGTGGTCTATTGGGTTCCTTCTTCTTCCTAAACGTTTCGTCTGCGACTACGGCAGACATCTTCAGTGTCGGCGAGGTCGAAGTTTCCTAGTGGAGATTTCAGCACCGACTGCGCTGGTCACCACCAGAGGTGCGCTATTTATGTCGGCGGCTGGAGGGGAGGTACGTTGTGATTGGTCTGGGTGGCCAGTGGGCTGGACTTGTACCAGCGGAGTACTACAAGGAGCTGGCGTCTGATTGGCTGGAGAGGGGTTCTGGATTTTTGTTTTTGTTAACGCTGTTTGCCATATTCTGTTGAGTTTAAGCCCTTCCTCTTTGCGATTGATATTATTTTTGTGCTTGTGTATTTCAATGGCTTCACGGAATAAGCGAGAATAGTAGTGGGATGTAGATGCCAGAATATCTGTGTTACCATATTGGATGATGTGTTCCCCTTCTTCGAGTATGGCATGTTTCGCAATTGCTGATTTTTCTGTTTCACCCATGCGACAATTTCTTCTGTGTTCTTCAATGCGGGTTTTTATACTACGTTGTGTG
Source organism: Tenodera sinensis (assembly GCA_030765045.1). NCBI lineage: Eukaryota > Metazoa > Arthropoda > Insecta > Mantodea > Mantidae > Tenodera > Tenodera sinensis. The sequence continues at coordinate 33,134,704 of CM060966.1, read as the reverse complement.
GTTCCGATGTATACCTTGCCACACGAACAAGGTATTCTATATACTCCTGCGGTAGATAGAGGATCCCTGGGGTCTTTGGCGGAACGGAGTATGTTACAAATCTGTTTAGTGGGCTTGTAGACGGTGTCAATGTTGTGGCGTTTAAGTAGTTTGCCTATGCGGACTGTGACTGATCTGATGTACGCCGACATAAATAGCGCACCTCTGGTGGTGACCAGTGCAGTCGGTGCTGAAATCTCCACTAGGAAACTTCGACCTCGCTGCCACTGAAGATGTCTGCCGTAGTTGCAGACGAAACGTTTGGGAAGAAGAAGGAACCCAATAGACCACGGCCCACAAGCCCAGTTAATATTGTATCTAGTATTGACACCGGCCGTGAAAGCCTTAGAACTAATGTTGTGTGTCACATGTTCCCAGCGATATGGAAGCTGTTGGCACTATCTAATTTCTGGATGTCACGATGCAAGCGGTCAGTTAGCTGGAGAACATCAACTGCATGGAAGCAGGTTCCCACGAAGTGGTTCTTTCATTTTAGGAATGAGATCACAGTCGCAGGGGCTTAGATCTGGAGAATAGAGGAGGCAGTGGTAGAGCACTTCCCAGCCCCAGCAATTGAACAAATCAGACACAGCTCCTGCTGCATGCAGTGATCTTTGATGAGACTACTTGTTTAGCATTTCAACTGTGGTTCATAAGACCTAGCCCAGGTCTTGTCAATAGTAATGATCTGCCATGAGAAGGTCTTAGCTTTGCATTCATGATCCTCCAAGTGCGTACGACCTGCATCATATCATAGCCATTTTTTATTTTCTGTCAAATCATATGGAACCCATCTTGATGCATTTTCTGCACTCTCAGCCATTTCTTCAAGAATTTGAGCAGAATCAAAGGCACCAGTCCTGCATCATTGGCCAATTCACCAATCATGGCATTCTGACCCGCCAGCACTGATGCATTCACGTTCTGCACATATTTTTCCCTTACTGTGGGATGACCAGGACAACACATGTCTGTCAAATTTTAAAGGCTTTGACCCCCTTGCTACTGTACAGTAAGCAAGCCTCTTGCAATCCTTCATAATAATGCCTTGCATTGCAACCTCTAGCACATTCAATTTTCAACCAGTTCATCTGATATTGCTTCAAAATCATTGCGACTGTACTGAACAAGGATTTTTCAAAATTGCATTATTGCTATTGTTGCTTCACATGTGCATGGAGTGGAGAAGACGGTTCATTTGTTCTAAGGGAGTGTGGGCATCTAACCTACCTCTGGTAAAAATTATATCGCCTGACTGTTTCACGGCACTATTAAAACATTGTTGCCACTATTAAATATCAAGCATGTATTTATATCCCTCTACACGATAACTGTTATGCTTAAAAATGTGGTGTATACAGTAAAGTCCAACTAATCCGAAATAATTGAGAATGAACCCTGTTAGGATTAGCAAAAATTCTAATTAGCCAGATTTTCATCAAATACAACATATTGACCTTAAGCGTTTATGGGTTAAATATTAAGTAAGAAATTAGTACAATGTGCTGTAATTTATTTTACAACTACATTCTTAGACTCAAGAAACAATTACTGTAATGTTTTTATGAGCATAAGTAGCCTGGTGAAAGTAGGAATGGAAGTTGGTGAAACATTGCCTCTTCAAGTCATTTCAGTGTACTGCATCAAAAGATCACTAATTGATTTGCTTTTCCATTTTGTTTTCTCGTTAATGTAAAAAAATTGCATTCAAACTTTGTCATGTGCATTGCTAGTAGGTCTAGGCCTTCCGTGTTTTAGTTTTTGTGCATAAGATAGCAGACGGATTCACTGTTTACTACTGTAGCATTTATTTCATTTTTTTTCTATGTTAATAAGTTTACGTTTTTACTTGGAAAAGCTAGTTTAATCTTATTCTTTGTTTTTTCCTGTATTAAAATTCAACACAAATTTGGTAGATATTCTTTTCCTAGTCCTGTTCAGATTAGGCAGATTTTCGAATTGGTGGATTGTATTAGAATCATGTAACTGTAAACATAATGTATATACATTTTACAAGAACTACCAACAACTGACATTACTGATATTTGTTTAGAGGAAGAAATTTTGTTCCTTTTGCACTTCTTCCATAAGCATGAGAAGTGCTTTCCCTTTTCAGGTACCAACAGTAGCTTATATTCATATTAACTGTCCAATCACCATGGTATCTTCTTCCAATGTATTTCAAATATTGGTGAAAATGTTCATGCTATTTCTCACCATGAAATCCAAGACAACAATCTGGAAAGTAGTCAATGTGAGCATGCAGGAAGTATAACTTAAAACTCGTGTTACATCCTAGTTTTCTCAAATTTTCCAATAGGCATTCACAATGATTTTGTAATCTGGACTCTTTCTGTTTTTTAGGACATTTTTTACATCCTTGTAGCTATGCCATGCCTGCTTTTCTGTTCAGCTCATTGCATCCTCAAAATTGGTGTCACACATTAATTTCCTGATCAGAAATCCAGTAAAAACACCTGCATTCAGCTTATTGTACTGAGAAACACTGCATACATGTGCTTAAAACACTCACTGTCCTTGTCTAGAGCACATAAAAACTGGCTCATGATACCCACTTTTATGAAACACAAATTCTCAATTTTCTCAAAAACCTAACATGATAGAAAATAAAATGGGTTACGCTGTTCAACTCAACACAAAAACCTGTTTAGGAACATGCATTCATTCAAAACATCATTTTTGATACAGAGCAGTGTAATTGACAGTTTAATTTCACAAAAAAGTCTCGCATGAGAGAATTAACAAATTCATTCAACATGACAACTTCACAGGTTATTCACAGAAAACTGAAGATACAAGTTTTGTTACTCATGCAAATTTTTTACATACATGGTGCTTTAATAAAAATTGTTAAAAGCATTTTTGAGAACATGAGTGATGAACATTTTTTCATGTAAAGTGTAGTTTAGGATGGGAAAAGTTTCTTGAAAATCTTCACCTAGCATGCATAAAAGGTGTCTAACTCCAGGAAGACATTTGGTATATAAACCGCATTTCATTTCTTGAGTTATGGTGCCATCGACCAAGCAAGATGGTTCCATGGTAACATGTGAGGCTCACAATCAGGTGGTCATGGGTTCGATTCCTGTAGCTGACCTTCCTGACCCATGGGTTTTTTCGGAGTTGCCAGGCAAGTGCTGGGGATTATAATTACATCCCCCAAATTTCCTGTACTTCCATTTCATTTCATTAACCATTTCCTTCATCCTTCATCCCATTGGTTCTTTCAGGGTTACAGTGCAGCATGACGGGGATGATACGCGCACAGAGCTTTTTCCATCCCTTGTCCGTGGGATCTCGGTGGAAAACACGGCAGCATCTGGGGGCATTGACCCCATGCTGAGGTCCTCCTGAGTTGGCTCCGGAAGATCTAAAGACATTGGTGTGTTGTCATACTTGGGAAACCTTAGGGACCTTTGTCAATGTCTGTGCCATTAGTCTGGATCTGGCTGCCCGGTGTCTCCTCTCACCTCATCCTTTCTCCTGGCAATGCCCCCTTGTGAGCAAAGGTACAATAAGCCTGGCTTCAGTGCCAAACCCCCTCTGTATCTCTCCTATTCCTATGGTGCCATCTCCCTCTTTCTTTTTCTCACATTCATTGGGTTCAATAGACCTCTTCTTCTTTCCCTGATTACTCTCCTCTTATGTAGGACTTACAAACCAGCCTAGGGTCAGATGCCTGTCAGGGAGCAGAGGAACCTCTGGACCAGACAGAGTGAAGACCTGGAAGCAGGTGGTCAGCCAAAGCACCAGGTATAGGAAGAGGATGATACGAAATGCAGGTGAAAATTGGATAATTGGGTGATAATGGAGCAATTGGTGGAATGAATGGCGGGGAAAACCCGCCCAGACACCGCTTCATCCACCACAAATACCACATGCGGGTCCCGCCTAGGTGGTAGGCGAGCAGTCTAACCACTAAGCCACAGTGCCGCCATTATACTTCCAGACTCAGGGAAGGATGGAGAAACATTTCTACCCTCCCTGCCAGGAATTGAAACTGGGACCCCTTGCACAGCAGCCAGGTGTTCTACCAAGTGCGCTATAATGGCCAGCCCATTCAATGAACCTCAAAATTCATATTTCTGGTGTTTGCGTGACACTTCATCTATATGAGTAAGCAATAAGCAAAGTATATAAAAATGTATAGAGTAGGTAGCGGGAGGGGAAGATAAGTAGAATGTACTACCTACCAAAATAAATATTTTGAAGTTAGAAACAAGGAGTCACAGATGCAGTGTAATAGCAGCACTGCATAAACATAATTGAAATCTGACTTTATGAATCATCTTCATTTGCTAGTAAAAATGAAATGTATCTCACATGACAAGTGTGTACATATTGCCTCAACTAATGAGTACTGATACACAACAACAAACTAACCATTACACACATGTACTGTACTGTACTCTTTGTACTGAACAATACGAGCATTTGGTATTACTATACCATCCAGCAGGCTTCACAACACAAATGTGGCATTGAACACTAGGCACAACTTATGACAGTGATTAGCACTGTATAGAGTGCATTTTGTTTAAATCTGACACGCCACAAATGAGTTTCACAATACCAGACTTTCAAAATGACAGATTTGAAGTTGACACATATAGTGCAGTAAATAAGCATCCATGAGCATTGTTTCTATCCTCAAAATGATTATTTTGGTACTGTCTTTCTACTGTTACAATTTTCTGCACATCAATTTTTTTTTTTTGCACCCAATATGTATTTACAGTATTTATTAAGCTTCTGTTTTGATCTTTTGACTTCGGGCCCAAATGACCTTGCTGTCGATGGGTCCTTAAACCCCACTGACTCACTCACTGTAAACAGGCTGAAATTTGTCAAAACAACTAGACAATAAAGCCACCATAAATGTTAACTTACCATCATTAATTAATGGCCTCAATATGTATAAAGTTTTGAGTCATTGGCTTTCTGGTTTTGGTTAACGGAGAATGGAATGCTGTATCTCAACAATTTTCAACCACAACCCACTGTGATAAGAGAACAGCCAAATAGTTGAGTGCAATGATGCAGAACTTTTAAGCAAATATAAAATGACTTTTTTCATTGCAAAGCTGTTGTATACGAATATGAATGTATATGTTGCATGTTCCTATTGGTTTTTGGTACAATGTAGCCTTTGTAATCATGGAGCTGCTGGCTTGGCGTAGGGAAGTGGTGACCCTATCGCCCAGTGGGAAACCAGTGCAAACAGCCTCTCAAGTGTTGGCAGAAAAACCAAAACCTTTCGGGGTTGGGAGGAAATGCCCAACCCCTACCTCAGGAACTGAGGATGTACCCGAGCCCTGAGAATAAAACAAGGACCTTAAGCATTGGGCTAATCCCCCACCTTAAGTAAAGTTGGATTCAAAAGAAAAATGTGAGCCTCGAACCCAAGGTAAACCCTTGATAGTAGTAGAACAGGGAAGTTGAAGAAGAAGAAGAAGAAAAAGAGCTGCTGGCTGTTCTTTGGCTGTACAAGCAGTCATTGTGATATTGGACAGATGGGCTTAATCAGTCACTTTTATATCCATCTAAGTTAAAGTTGTCGATATATGGACTTGGTTGCATAGTCATCTTTCCGTACCATCTAATTTTATTTCTATTTCTTATGTTCTATAAATAGAACTTTGGATAATGGTACTGAATATACAATCTGGTATTTACATGGAAACTAATCATGAAAAAAGAAATGGCTACCTCCATAGCTCAGTCAGTAGTGTACCTGTCTGCTGTGCAAAGAGTTGTGTGTTTGATTCCTGGCTGACAGGCGGAAAAATTTTCTCTGGCCAAGATTATTCCCTATCCTTCCTGGAGTCTTAACTGTGAATTGTCTGTGGTGTATGATCTAATGATGAAAACCTAAAGAAAAAGCACTGTACACAAGTTAATACCATTACCAATAGGCAACATATTAGAAAGCTAAAAGTCCACTAATATGACCAATGGAACAATTTAAAAAAAAAAACTTTAAACCTGTGAGCCATAGATGCCCCATTTCATTCATCTCTCACAGTAATGCCTTATGCTACTTTACCCATTTCAATTTATTTTTATTTAGATGGCAATTTTCTTAAAATGTCACTGTTGATTAGTTTAATATACATCTATCGGCCTGAATCAACAGATTAGGTAGTCAAAATTTTTTCCCTAAGGACATTTTAAAGCTCATTTGTTGTGTGATTCCATGCAACATATAGTCAAAGGGTTAAAGATTCCTTAAATGTACTATAGCATGACAGCTATAGTGCACAATGTAACATTTAAACATAAGAAGGCAATTTTGAGCAATTTCTCTAACTTGTACTTGTTAATTGTTATTGCTTAAGTAATTTACCACTGTTTGTTGCTTACTTAGTATTATTCAATGACCATTCAGGAGCTATAGTCATACAAAAGATTCTTAACCAGATGACATTGATGACATATATATTGTGTATTCAAGTAATAAAGGGAAATAGCAATCTGAGTATTCACACAAATATGCAACCCAAAGTAACAACTTCATATAAAAATAAGAACCTTTCCATCAATGATTTCTTCTTGTGCTAATCAGTACAAATAATTAAATTTTGCACAAATGAAAAGACACTGCAGAAAGCTTAAAAAAGCAATAGTTGATAGTATTTCAGAAAGCAAGATGATATAGAAATATTTCAGTATCATAGAATGTCTATTCATGTAGATTATATCATCCTGAAAATGTTGAAATGCATCTGTAGTTTCATGGTTCACCACTGTAGTTAACACATATATTACTTTTTTCTTTCTCACATGAGCCAATGGAAACACATTTATTTTTATTTTTACTCACTATACTGCAAAATCTTTACAGAAAAGTAGTAAAAAGAAATAACTTTTCAATCAATTTAACATATTTAACTGTTCCCTATGAAAAAGAGGTAAAATACCTAGGTCTGGTACTAGATGAAAAGCTTAACTGGAAATCGCATGTAAAAAGGAAAAGAAGTCAACTAGATCTAAGATTTAGAAAACTGTATTGGCTACTGGGACAGTACTCAGAACTAAGTCAGTACAATAAATTGTTGATTTATAAACAAGTACTAAATCCTGTATGGATGTATGGCATACCCCTATGGGGTTGCACCAAGAAAACGAATATCGAAATCATTCAGAGATTTCAGAATAAGGTACTAAGGACTATAGTAAAAGCACCTTGGTATGTACGCAATGACAATATCCACAGGGACTTGAATATAGCATTTGTCAGTGAAGAAATTAAAGCTGCTGCGGTTAAGCATGAAAGACGGTTATGTGCACATGAAAATACAGAGGTACTGCATATGCTAGCAAACAGCAACACAGTACGAAGATTGAAAAGAACCAAACCCTTGGACTTGGTGCTTTAAAATCAGTGTGATGTTGATGTAATAGAATTACTCATAGGAAAAAAAAAAAAAAAAAAATTTTGTTGTTTAACGACGCTGTCAATTGCCAGGATCACATCAGCGTCGCCGGTGTGCCGGAATTTTGTCCCGCAGGAGTTCTTTTACATGCCAGTAAATCTACTGACATGGAGCTGTCGTTTTTAAGCACACTTAAAAACCATCGGCCTGGGCCGGGTTTGAACCCGCGACCTTAGGATCAGTAGGCCAGCGTCTAACCAACTGAGCCACCCAGACCGACATTACTCATAGGAGTAATATCTAGTAAATGTGATTTATACAGTGAAGACCAAACTATTAGATAAGTGTAAAACTTAGTTGTAGTTATTGAAAGAAAAAAAAAATTTAACATATAAACTTTCTTTTAATGAAATGACCTTTGAATCTAAATTTTGTTCACAAATTACCCTCATGGATTTTTTCCCGATTTTCACCTAGTTTATAGCATGTGGAAATATCCATGATTTTTCACCAGCTATTGACACAGGAAAGAACTCAACAGACCGTACGACTATTACTATGCAAATTTAAACTTGCACTTATGCATACTTTGACAGTTTTAAGTCCATTGTTGTAAGCAATTAGTCACATTTTTGTACTCATTATTGTCCAGCATTGGATAGGCCGGTTGCAAAACATTGTCGAAGTCCCTGCACTTCAGTAATTATTTTTTGTACAATCCACTGCAAGGCAGGTGCGAAGCATGATCATGACTGGGTATTCTTAAATCCATACTTTCTTTTTCCAGATAAATTCCATAGTCATATTTCTTACTCTGCAAAGATGTCAATGATGCATTCTTTGAAGCCTTCAACCAAAAAGACTCCTCAACAAACTCTTCTCATCAGCCAGAACACTCAAATTGCTCAATCTAAAATCTGACATGAATTCCTTAAAAACATCATAACTCTCTTTAATGCATTCGTACTTCCTTCACTCAAAACAGTAGATACAGGGAAGGTGAGAATCAGTCTTATGAACTAGACTGTTTCTTAGACCATTGTTAAAAAATATTTAATCAACAAACTTTGAAAAGTACTTCAGTAGAAACACTTATTAATTTATAAGTTTGTTCAGTCAAAAAATGGATACATTTCATCAGTGCATACAACCTAAGTCAGAGGTCGCAAAACGTCACAAACTCTATGATGCAGTAGAGATACTAACCGCAAAACACAAAGTGAAAGCACAATGAGCAAGACAGCAGAGGTGGCTTTGATCGGTATTACCTCATGTGTACTGCTTAATAGTATTCATAAGATTTAAATCTTTTTAGGATATTACAAGTACATTTTATCTGTACTTTTTAATTTTATTTCACTATGGCATAGTGAACCTAATCTAAATATGTGGTTGTTGCATAAGTAGCTAGTTTTAATTGTGTATGAAGGCTGATATCAGTGAAGCATGTTCTTTCGATTTTCGTTTATAATAAAAACTTGTTTAGATGTACCACAGAACGGCACTGAGGCAGCAAATGATCAGAGATGTGGATATTGGTTTCATTTGTATAGCCTCTTTAACTTCTTTGGTCATGTCGGGGGTTTTGAGTGAAGAAACAAATGACTGAACTTGCTGAACCATCAAGTTTCTTGAAGTTAATTTCTTTTTTATTGCTTTTACGTTAAGCACACTCACATTCCCTCCAACATTCATGCATCCAGACTCTGTGGGGATACGGAATTATTTTGGTTAAAGAAAAAAATGTCAATCTCAGCTGGGAATCGAACCCGAAACCTCTGGGTTAAAGGAACTAATTTTGTTAATAGTCTTAACAATATCCATAAGTACTTGTGTTTGCTATCACAAGGTTTCCATGCAGTACCTCCTGATGGATAACACAATGGAAAAAGTGTACCTTTTCAGGTATTTTTAACATTTTAAATAATTGTGATCATCTCCCTACCACATCCTTCTTTGCCCAATCATTGCCTGGAGCACTATCTATCGCTGCAGATACCAGTTATTTCAAATTTCCTCATCTTGAGGTTTTTTGTGCTGTAAATCTATGGCAAAGGACCACTGCCTATACTTCTGTAGGAAGTCATGCTAAGGAGTTTTACACCCCAAGAAATCCATTGCACTTCAGCATGTTTAATCCTGTGACCTTGGGAACCAACCATTAGCATGTTACCCTTAGATCACATAGGATGATGCTCTCTTTAAGGTGTGCTTCTAGGTTTTGTGGCATAAGATCTGAAGGAAAGTTGGTGTGGATGCTTACTCAAAGGGAAGAGTGCTCCCCATTGACACCAAAGAGCTGCTTGGTCAATGGGTCATTCATCGCCCTCTTTAGGAAGCTTCAGCAGTGAGATGGGTCTTCAAACCTGAAACATTAGACTTCCATGCATCTCTGTGGCTTGTAGCCTCACTTCATCCCTTCCTCCTGGGGGCGGTAGCCAAAATATGCCTACGTAGGTCTAAATTTGCAAGATATCCCCCTTCATTGCATAACCTATAATTATATGGTTAAATACAGAAGCACAGAAGGAAGGGAATGCATTTAAGAAAAAATCTGTATTTGCATTGCTGGACCAAATTCTTCACAGTTATTCTTTTGGATAGATTTAGCAATGTTTCATTGAAACAATGATTTTATGCTAAAGTTTTCATCAAAGGTGATTTTTGAAATTAATTTACAAAAATGCAAATTAAAAGTTCGAAACGTAGATTAGGTCAAGTGTCAAGAGCCTGTCTGGTTTATTCTTTTCTTTTTTGTGGAGAAGTACCTGAGGAGAAGAAAGAATACATAAAGTGTGTGCATTAAATTCAATTATGTCTGTGCTTCAGAGCTTGAGATATTCAGAATATTTTCTTCTATCTCTTGCATCCCTGTTTTAATTTATTATCAGCTATGGATTCTTGCTGGCTTCACTCCCAGATTTGCAAGGCATGCATTTTACTTGGACAATGAGGGGTGGTCTATGCCACAGATACTGAGACATGGCCAGCAGGAGACTAAGAGCACGTTACAAAAGATGATGGAATCTAGTTATGAACTGTTTATCATGAAATATGAAAAATATCAGCTTCAAATAAGTAGTGAAATGAATGTTAAAGTTTCTCAACTACCAATTGATTAAAAATGAGTGGTTATTTCACAGCTTTAAGGAATATACATTCTTTTGTACTACTCACTTGCTTCCAACACTGAATGGGTACATGTCATTAAGCACAAATCTATGTACAAATAATACTCATGTTTCTAAGCATTCATGCTATGCCTACACACAAAGAATATCACAAATAAGCTATTTACAATAGTAGCACAAAGGTAAAGTCTGATATACATTTGTATACACTTCTCTACCCAATATCATTTATTTTTATATTTTGTCTAAGAACTACTCTTAAATGACAACTCTTCTATTTACTTTATGATAATCAAGATGTCTGCAGAAATATCATTATACATTTCACTATATACAATGGAGGGGTCAAAAAATTACCAGAATTTTTTTTTACTGGAAAATACTGCACACTTTCATTCAAATTCCATTACAGATCTACATTGTAATCTCCCTTGGACACTATGCAACGATTCCAGTGTTCAGTCCAATATTCAAAACACTCCTTGAAGCTCCTTTTTGATTGTCTGTTGAGTATATCCGAAATTTTACTGTTTAGCTCTCGATCATTCTGAAAATAAATCCCAAAGCTCTTTTTTCACTGCAGGAAATTGGTGGAAGTCATACAGCACAAGGTCCGGTGAATAAGGTAGATGTGGCATCACCTCAATGCCTAATTCAGTGATTGTTTCTTGAGTTTTGATTCCGCAATGAGCTGGTGCATTATCCTGATGAAGGATACATCCCATTTGAGCAACATGTGGTCTTTTGTTGCAATTTTCCTCCTTAATGGACTCTTCAAAACTTCACAATAGTAATTCGCAGTAACAGTATGTTGCTTATCCACCACGTTATCATACACAATGCCTTGCTTATCAAAAAAGACAAGAGGCAGGACTTTTCCTGCACTTGGTTCAACGTTGGCCTTTTTGGGTCTTGGACTTCAAGAATGTTTCCATTGGGCCCTGTGCTGTTTTGTCTGTGGGTTGTAATGATGAAACCATGATTCATTGCATGTTACTATTATGTCCTACATTTCCATAACATAATCTGGGAACCATAGTTATACATCCACACCCACAACTGTTAATCACATCACCTTTCGCAACAAAATTGTAACACCGGCAGGTTGGCATTGCTCCCACTGCTTGTCATATCAAGCTAGTATTTACATTTCCCTTATCCTGAAGGAGGTTTTACATTTAGTCTAATTATAGGGTTCGTATTGTCTGCATTTCTATTATGTATTTCAGTTGTTTGTGATCATTCTGGATCTTTATTTGTTCCCCAACCCTAGTATCTTAAGGCTATATACAAGGTATATATTTAATTTCACAAGTTTGACATGATTGCTTTAGTTTTATTTATAACTGTTATGTTCGTTAGCATTTTTATTTTTCTTATTTTTTGTATTTTCGGAAATATCTAAACCTCCTGGACACCCCCTTATTTATGCCATTACCTATAACATGGAAAGTTATACTACCTGGCAAAGCGACGAGGTGTATTGATCTTGGTTGTCGAGTACTACCATAGCTTATCTTGTTTATTACAACAGCGACATAATAGTAACTTGGCGTATAGTCAGTGATAAAACACAAATAGATGATTCCTGCCCCTGCCAAATATATGAGATGTTGCTGTCCTGAAGATATGATTGTATCTGACTTCAAATCACCAACAAGTGATGACCAGTGAAAGGAAGGTTCTGCCAGGAGTAACACACACTTAAAAGCCCGTGAAGGTTCAACTTGTTAATCTTGTTTGATTTAAATAGTTATCTTTAATTACTATGATCTTATTGACTTTAGAAAACAACTCTTTGGTGTTCACTCCTTTTCTTTGTTAGTTGTTTATTTTCTTTAGGTGAAACTTAGGATAAATTACCATTAAATATTTCAAACACACTCATTTACTTGCACATGCATGTTTACCAGACTCTGGAGAGTGAAAATGTTCCTAATTAAACAAAATATGCCAGCAATTAAATCTGGGATACTGAACACCAACTAGGAGGTGAAGAAAGGCAACTGCTTTGCCAAAGAGCAGGGCTGGAGTACTGGTGTTTACTGAGTGCAGCTTGCTCACGGCCTTGCGCTGATAACCACATGTTTGGCAGGTAAAAAAAATGAAGGTCACTCAAGCGGGTTGCTCAGACCTGCCAAAGACGATAAGGACAAGGATACCTTGAAGCTCAAAAAGCACACTCAATATCAGAAGCAATCAGAGAATTTCATGACACTGCTGAACATCCAATTAGATTTCCACCTTCATGTTATTGGAGACTATTTTGAAAAATAATTTTTACCAATTTACATGTATGTTGTTCTGCACTCATATGTATCAAAATGCTATGTAGCAGTTGTATGTTTGCATTAACTAACATGTAGGTCTGGGTGGCTCAGTTAGTCAGACGCTGGCCTACTGATCCCAGGGTCACAGGTTCAAATCTGGCCTAGATCGATGGTACATAAGTGTGCTTAAAAACGACAGCTTCCTGTCAGTAGATTTACTGGCATGTAAAAGAACTCCTGCGGGACAAAATTCCAGCATACCGGCGACGCTGATGTGATCCTGGCAATTGACAGTGTCATTAAACTACAAAATAATTTTTTTTAACTAACCAATATTTTAGCTTTAATTTACACTTAACAATTTCTGAAGAAAACAAATTTTAGCTCTGTATTTTGTATTAGAAATAAATATTTAGAAATACTAAACTCAAATTATTGCTAAAGAGAATACTATATTTAATAAAATAATAATAAATAATAATTAGTAATAGTAGTAATAATAACAACAACAATAATAATAATAATAATTTAATAATAATAACAACAACAACAATACTCTTCCAAAATGTTTACATTCATAATGTTTGAATTCAATACCATCCCCTGTTCACAGTAAAAAAAGGTCTTTATTTAAAAAAGATACTATTGCAATTTACTGACTTCTCACAAGTCTTAGCTGAAATTGCTTGAACAGAAGAAGACAAGCAAAAATCATGCGCAAATGAGATGCTGAAAAAGAGAGCGTCAAAAAGGTAAATTATGATTTTTGGTCTTAACATGCTACTATCATTAGACATCCTGATCAAGTATGGACATTTATGCACAACCAACACAAAGGCAAACTGGACAGTTTCTGTTGCTGTATATCAAGTTATCTCTGGGGCAGCAATCAGAGCTGTGGCCTCTAATAGGCCATTCAGAGTCTAAGAATTATACAATGTAGGAAGAAAATGCATCAAGGTATACGTACTTCCTCAATAGGGTACATAACTTGTTTGAAAAATGAACAATAAACACCAATTATGTTTAGGAAAGCATCTGTTTTTTCTAATGAGCACATTTAAAAGTCTTTAATATACATGTTCAAGTTGTGAAAAATGAAGTAATCTTAAGCTGTATTCAGTATGGAGTAATATGTAGCATCTCAAAATCTTATTGAATAAGTACCACAAAACTGAGAAAATGATAGTGATTTACCTAATGCCAGTTATGGAGGACAATGATATTGTTTTTTTGCAAAAGAATGCATAAAATATAACAATACAATAAGTTTTTATATTTATGATGGCTGTTCAATAAAGAATTTTTTTACATCATTTACTCACCCTAATATATGGTCACTCAAAAAGCATGAAGTTTGAGAGGTAGAACTGGAACTTAAAAATTCAATGCCACAACTGGGATTTGAACCACAGACCTTCCGCTTACCGGAATCAATTTAGGCTTATTCAGGACTCAACAGTCTTGGAAGTTACAATAGGCATTACTGAACATGTCTCAGTTTGTCTACCTCTCACAGGCAGGAACCAGGAGTGCCAACAATGAAACTAATACATTAAATAAGGAAAATTGAAGCTATTAACAGTGAAGCAACAAGATTCTAAAGTAAGAACAAATTAGAAACTAAATAGTTTGTACAAAAAGATTGTGCAACATTCCTAAGATAAGTGAAGTTTTTAGTTTCTAATTTGTTCTTACTTTAGAAACTAATACATGTTTGTTACACATTAAGCTAACAGAATATCATAGGATTAAATTCTACCATGAGCAATTACAATCATAAAAAGATTATGATCATTCTTTATTGAACAGCCCCTGTATTTTAATAGGCATAACGTTAGGCATACTTATCAATAATTCACTAAACACAAGCTATGATGTAACATCATTTTCTTATATTGTGTTTTAAGTTTCCTATATGCTTTGGTAATCCTAGATGCAAACACATCACACTATTTTACTGCCTTTTCCCTCCAGTTTTGTACGTATTAGTGTTAATTTGTTATATTTAAGTAGAATGGTGCAAGGCTTGGGTTTGCTCAATATTGCCTTATCACTATGTAGAAGGTTATTGCTGACAATAAATCATTAGTATAATTACTAACTTTGCTGCATAATCTGTTGGTCTTATTTGGTCCCAAAGTTAATCAGATAAAAAAACAATAAGAATCCTTATACAACACTTTCTCATTTTCTATTGTTCCCTTCCTAAATTTTAAATTATTAGCTTATATTTTTTTCAGAAATAGCTCACCAATAAGAAAAGGGGTGATTAGAATTGGAATACATGCCTGTCACTGCTTTTAATGCACAGAAAATTTACCAACTTTTCTTTTGTGTAATGTGACTGTTACATAACTTCTCTCCCTTTATAGTTGTGTGGAGTGTTGGCAGTATACCCCTGTCATATAACGAATGGATTGTTAAAATTAACCTTTCACCATCTTTCTGGAAAGTGGAGAGGCATCTGTGATTAAAAGTAGAAGGTAGTATACTTTTGGGGAAAACACCCAATGAATGATCACGCGATTTCACCTACACTCCATGTGACCATTTCTAATGGCATGTTATTGAACAGGAGGGAAGCAGATATCAAAAGACTGTAAAAATTTGCAGAAAAGAATATTCAAATCTACATACCAGTATGAAATAGGATAGACTGCTCTCGTTCAGAAATAAATATTTGTAAAACGGGGGGAAAAAAAAAAGCAAATTGAACTCATTTTCCATCAGTTGCATTGGAATTTAAAGGCAAGTGATATAACTGTGAGATGTTTCCTCCTCATTGACCACATCTGTACAGTGTGTCCCAAGGAGCAAACTATAAAAGTTAAGAGCAAATGTACTGATATTACTCGACCATGGACTCACCTTCACTCCACATATTACAGCAATGGTTGTACTGGACCACCTGCCCTCGGACAGTTACACCCCAGTTTATGTTCTGAAATAACCACATACCTTAAACTGTACTTGTACTATGTGATCATCCCACCCCTATTGCTGTACGAATGTGAGGTTTGGAGAACTGTGGCTCAAACCAACACCCGCAGGCTGCAGGTCGCTTAGGAATCCACGATACCGACTGTATATTCCTGTTCCATATCCTACACACCGATTCTGGCATCCCATATATAGTGAAATTTGTGTGGGACAGAGCTCGCATAGTGTATGCCAAACTTAAACCACATCCTAACCAGCTGGTCCACAGAGTGGGTCAATATGACCCTAGAAAACAGAGAAGTTAATGATTGCCCAAAGATGCCCTCAGTTGGTAAATGCTGCAACTGCATCCTTCAATTCTGCTTCCCCAAGTGAAGTAGTATTGGGATGAATCATGACTGTATGGGCAATCATGCAGTTGTTCACCCCCAACTACGACATTTGGAGAATCCTCACCTCCCACTCCTCATGCCTTTCAGTTTCTTACTGACACTGCCCCACTTGCTGGTCACACAAGTAGCCAGCCAAGTGTGTAGCATCTGGCACTGAGTGCTGTTGGATGGGTGGACATCCCAGCGGCATACCCACCCCACAGTCAGTAGCAGACAAGAGAACCTAACTACAGTAAAACCTCGTTTACCGGGACTAACTGGGACCAAAGGCAATCCGGAAAATGAAAAATCTGGGATATATGGGTAATAAGCAAAACAAAATTATTAAATCCTTAAATATGCAGATTTGCCATTTATGACAATAAAAAACTATGTCTAGTAACAAACTTATGTACAGTACATAGTATGTATTGTTTACAAGACATTAAAAAAATATAGAAATCTTAGTCGCATAAAACCACATCATTTCTTAACAAAGAACCGATCCACAGTCTTCTGTTTTAAACACCTGTGGCATTTGAAGTATGATCACGCAAACGCTTAATCATTAATAGTTCAGCTGGACAGGTGTCGGGCTGGCGCTCCAAGTACACCATAATGCTTGTCAGTTGGTGCACAACAACTGCCGAGTCAGCATCTATTTTCTTTGTTTCTTCTTCATCAATTCGATTAAGAGCACCCAACTTTTTCTCCATTGAAACCACGATCTTTTGTTTTGATGTAATTTTAAACTTGTACACTGAATTACACTCCCAAACACTTTGGTAAGACACAAAAGCAGCCCGGTTCAAATACACACAATAAACTTAATGACACATGCTGTTTAAAAACAGTATGAAAACTGAGGATATTGAGGAAGGTATAGTGATGGGTAGGAATCAGTCAACTCTTTCTTCCGGTGCTATTTATAGCTAGCGAGACATACCGTGTCAGCACCATAGGACATTACTAAATCTTTCTTAAACTCAACAGGTAGCATTTTACAATGCAGTACAGTATGTATTACCATAATTTATTGTACAATTTATACAGGATCCGTACATTCAAACTAAAAGGTGAATATTTGATGTACTTATACTTAGGTTCTTGCTATCATAGTTAAATTTATTATCTAATGTGAACATTAAATTTAAAAAAAAATCAACAAATTCGATCCGGAGATCTGGATAAATGAGGGCCAGATAAACAAGGTTTTACTATACCTCCATTAACTTATATACGCATAAAAGCTTGCGAATAAAAAGACACATCTTTAACATCACACAGGTAAATGCATAATAAACAAATAGGTACCTTGGCATTTACCCCCCACCCAGGTTAAACCAGGCAACCTACTCTTACTCTACTGATATCTATTGCCATTATAATCACTGATAGCAAGTAAATTCATCAATTCATAGTAATAATAAAATTTTATTACCATATGAAAGTACTTAAAAATGAATCAGAAAAACACAATAAGGAAATAATGAATTTCTAAATTTAGTAAGATAAAATGGTAGATGCAATGAACGTTAATGCAATGAATGCTTAACAATGTGTTCCTTACTATAAGTATTGCAGGCGATAAAGATATCAATTCAATGAACAGAAATATGCTCCTGGATGCTTTTTTTTTCTGCTTAAGGATTAAACAGCACAAGTCTATGACAAAGAAAGAGAAGCATATGCTTATGAAGGCTGTAAGACATTATAATTTGAATTTCATAGAGACTAATAGTGCTAAGAAAATATGCAAGGGATGCATGCAATTATGGCCTCTAAAATGTGAACAGCAGAAAAAAATTATAATCAAATTAGAGTCTTTTTTATGAAATAAACATAGGAGATTTGAAAATTAAGTTCTCTTTCTACATTCCTAAATTTTCAGAAAATGCAGTGTTTTTGCTTTAAACTTAACCCCTTAATGCTGGAATTATCTCACTATGTGCGGCGCTGTTCCTGTAATTCTTAAACCAGCTTTCATATTGCTATCACAGGCACCATAGCCAAAGTGTTTGAATGGCCATGATTGTTAAGGTTATACGAAATGCACTAGCCATCTATTTAAAGCCAAACATCTCAAGTTCAAATCCCAGCAACTGCAGTCAAATGTACCTGTGGTAAAGGATAGGGAGGATCCATGTAAAATAATCAGTGTGACGGCACACTTGGACGCTGACAGGGTTACGTTCGACAGCAGCTGTATGGATTTTGTTTGTATAAAAAGAATTACATGTTTATTGAAAAAATTACATATATTTACAACAAGAAACAGCTATAAATACTTGTATTTTATTGTTGAACATTAGTGTAATGAGAAATTAAAAACTAATCCACTAAAGCAACTAGAACCTTAAGAAAACACATCTGTGTAAAATATGCTACACCAGGCACTAAGGGGTTAAGAGAAGTACATTTTAGAACGTAAATTCAACGGTCAGTTCATAGAGTTTTATAGGTCAGCAGTTTATGTGAACTCCTCTAATACCAGAGTGAATAACATTCAATCAAGAATTCTTAATTTTTTCGCCTCCATAGTTTTTACACTTTCTGTACCTTGGAATTTGTAAACCCCTGCTTCAAGTTTGCTTATTACAATGTTAGCTTTGCTATGTCATTGTCTGTAAGTGCTACAGTACATTTTTATTGTTGCACATATTATTTAAAACAATTGCAAATTTCCAACTAAACACAGGAATAATCAAATCAATCATGGGTATATGGGCTCATGAACAATCTCACCTGCCTTGGGTAATCTTTCATATTGATGAAACTTCATTATAATTATCAGATGTCTGATAGTAATGCAGCAAACTGCCTATTTAGTAAGCCCTGGTTATGCAATATCACATCATTGAGATTTTCACTATACACAGGAAATTTTAAATGAGTTGGTAAATTTGCCAGTCCTCTTTGAGCCCATTTCTTTTTAACGTTTCAATAAGATATTCTCACCCCTTTCTGTTGGAACCAGATTTGATTTAATTAAGTTCTAGTATTAGGTCGTTCATGAGCTCAAGTACTCATGATGAGTCATTGTTTCAGATTTGACTGAAGTCACTGCCCATTGTTCTAAATAATTAGTATTTGCAACAAGAAAAACTGCAAATATTAAATTCCTGAAGTTGAGAATGGAACTTTTGTTACCTCTGTATATACCTACCACTCATTAATATCAAGAAATGCACTATAATCAAATTAAAGAGAAGGTTACTGAAACTATTCACATAAACATATTTATTATTACCTAATAAGTACAACAGAAAACAAAAAGGCTTACAATTAGAATAATACTGTAACGACAGACACAGCGCAAAACAAAGGATGGATGGGGCTAAGCTACTTGACACCACATACCAGGCCGGCCAGCAAACAAAGGCATCCAAGGTCAGGCAACCTTGCATGATTGTGTGTATGTGACTAACAACAATCAGAGCAGCAGAACCAAAAGGATAATATAGTGATGTGTGTTTAGGCTCGTTATCCTGCTGCAAGACAAAATTGCTCCCTGTTAAAAGAGTTTCATTTGGTATGGCAGGGTATTGGAGGATTAACTACTGCTTTTGTTCCAATTTTTAATTTCTACAAGATGGAGCCACCACCTAATCACCCCCACACCACCTAGGAACCTCCCCCCCAAGCTTAACAGTTGGCTTGATGCAATGAAAAATCATATGCTCCCTTGCATGGCAAAGAACAAATGTCTGGCATTTTCAATTCAACAACTGGAACTGAGGTAGAATCAGGACAAAAATTCAATGCCACAGTTGGGATTTCAACCATGAACCTTCCGCATCATGCTGTGACACTGAATTTTTCAGTGCTGATTCTACCTCTTAAATATTGCCCACACATAGCATGTGTGTTTAAAAACACCAGCAGCAAGTTGGTTGGCATACAAAAATAATAATGAACTGACTTTCATTTTAAACGGGACGATTTTCTACTCTTCAGATGTTCAATCCCTGCATTGTTTGCCCAGGCTAGGCATTTTGTTTTGTTAATAAGACATAATGTGATTCTTAGCTGCCACACATCTATTTAAGCCCACACTACAGAGTCATTGCTTAATGGTTGAAACCACTATTTATATATTGCTTGTTTCCATTAATTCAGACCAGATTTTAATGCTGTTTTCAATCTGTCTTGTTTACTTATAAGTATGATGTACTATTTTAACTGAGATCTTTCTGGGCTACCCAGGCCTGAAACGATCCTTCAAAAAACCACTGCCTGCACATCTGGAAACTGTGCATTGTACACCACCAAGAGATACTTGCTGCATTTGTGCCCTGCATGTTGTAGTACTATAATGGCCGCAAATGTTTCAGCTGATATTTCTTTCCTTAGAACCATTGTACTATGGTTGTTAACACTGTAGCTTCTGGCAACCTGCCCATTGTGATCTGATAAGGTCTTCAAAAGATTGTATTCAGATTGCATGCTCATTAGAGGTCTGCACCGGCTTGGGCCAAGCCCTCAAACCTGCATGGGTTTGGGCTTAATTTGAAAATTAGGAGATAAAAAAATTTATCGTAGAGCGCAATTATCACAGCATTTCTTCACTAGGAATTCTACATGATTATTCTGCTGACGCATTTCACATGCAGCTAATAAGTCAATAAGTGCAAAATAATCTTCCTTAAAACAAAATTACACAATCAGGTCTGGGCCAGGTGGTACACTATAACCTATTCTCGGGCATGGGCCAGACTCAGGCTTGTTTGAAGCTGGGCCGAACCTAAGAATGTCGGCCCCTGCACACCTCTAATGCTCATGCAGCTAACATAAGCCCACCCCTACTGCCATCTAGATGGTCATGCATCTTTATTGCTTATTTTACTCTTTGGTTTCTTATTTAGAAAAGATGCAGGTTGGGGAATTTAATGTCACACTAGCAAGTTTCCATGGTAGCTCAGTGTTTAGAGCAGCTGCATGTGAAGTGGAAGGTCCGTGGTTCAAATCCTGGCTGTGGCATTAAATTTTTCAGTTCCGATTGTGCCTCTCAAACATGCAGGTTTTTGTTTAGACCTGTACTTATTTTGTAATAATAAACATGTTTATGTAAAATAAAACTACTGGTTTCATTCACCCTCCTTTTAATCATAATTTTTATGTATTTATTGAAATTAATGAGCAGCAGTGTACTTACCTCAAAGCCTCCACTGTGCACAAGGAAAAATGAGCTTCTTTTTAAGTAAAAACATAAGGCACACTTATTGTGTATTAAAAAACATGATAATTGTTTAAGTACCATTTCATCAACTGGAATGCTGTTGAGTTACTTTAAATGTTGCCTTATATTGCTAAAGTTCTACATATTAGGAAATGTTCTTGATGACTCATTCACTGGCCTAATATTTCATCTAAGAAACAGTATCTCTTGGTTGTTGTATTGCACTTAAAAGTGGACAATTTTGAAAATTAATTTCAAGAAAGTTAGGTACAAACTCACTTTAATATCAAAAAGACAACTGCTAAGCAAGCAGCTAATAATTGGTGCACTAAAGTGACAGGTTCTATAATTTAATATCTACAGAAAATTAGAAAGCATGTACACATTTTTCGACTTACATCATCTACCAACATTATGCATGTATATGTATAATATTTATGTATATGTATATATAGCAAGAAAATAAATATATGCAAATATACAGGATTGCACATTTTATGCACAGAAGTATTCTATAGTTTGGTATCCCTGGTGTATCAAATGTACCGCAAGTTATATATACATAAGTTAGAGATTTTTCGAAAACTCAGTGCTATATGTGTTTATATACAATAAGAATAGGCACATAAAATTAAATTATCATAATAAGAATAATAAAAATATATGTATTTAGTATTTAATGTGTTTCAGAAGTACTGCGGCATGCTAAATTAATGTTCAGACATGAACTGTTATAACAAAGGAAGAATAATGACTTTTCCCTATCACAGGAATATTCGTCATGCCAGTATCTCACTGACAACACCTTTCCACCAGTCCCATATTCTAGAGCACTCTTTCTCAAAAAATATTGTGTATATACATAATTTAGGGCACCTATTTTAAAATATCTTCCTCTACCAAACTCTTAACAGCAACATTTACTTCTACTGCTGTATTGCGTGGTTCCTTACATGTATCAAAACTTGCTTGACACTCTTTGTTTATTTTAAGGAAAGAGTAGTGGGAATTGTGAGGAAATGTGGGACAGTTAGTGGAATGCTAAGTTCTCTTTTTTGTTGCTCTTATTAAGCTTCTAAATGTAAATTAAATAGTTGGAAATGGTTTACTTAATACATTTTAAGAAATTGCTCAAATGCTCTGAAAATGTCTAGCATACAAACATTTGATTATTTTTGCTATAGACCAGTTTAACCTGGTATTAATAGCTTAATTCTGTACATTAAGTCCAGAATTTTCATCTAGTGGTGATGTGTTTAATTTGTTCGTTTAAAATCCATCACTGCTGAAACTTAAAAACTCAGCACAAATGTGACACTGAAAACCAAAACAGCTTTTCTTTGTAAATGACTAGAGTCTACTTGATTTCCATAACATGGAAAATTACCCTGTTTATAAAACAAGTGAAAATTGAAACATAGTTACATAATTTGAAATAATATCTATTTTTCATATGATATTGCTGCAAAAAGTTACTGCTTTATATGTATGAATTCAGTGTATTTGTATAAGTTATCATTTCTGATAATGTTTAGAAAACCTTTAAGCTGCCTTGGGATATTTGGAAAGCAGATTCAGTTCTGAGAAAGTTAAAACATATTTCTACTTCTGTGCTGCAAGAGACAGTGATTATGGTATCCCATTGATAAGGCAACTGGAACCAGACTGCATTAGTAAAGATGAGAAAAGAGAATACGCTTCTTAGCTTTTCTTCATTTTTCATTTCACGACTAGAAATGTTTTTAATTCCTTTACTTACTCCTACTTCTCTTTCTTGCTTTTGTTTGTTTATCTGTGTATCTTTTGAATGATTTTGTAAAGAGAGAGAATCAATTAGATATCAGGCTGCACTACCATGTGTTCCAAATCAACTCAATTTGTGGGCAGTGAAAGTGGGGCTCTACCAGTCAAAACAAGTGGTGAGGTATGGAAGAGAGGAATAACTAACGAATTGCTTGCTGTCATTCTCCTGTGTCTGCCCACTTGCTTTCCTCTAGTATCCTCTCAAAGCAATCCAACATGAATATGTACTGTAACAAATGAAAAACAAAATAAACATCAGAGATCAGAGCTGTATTATGCAGATATACATAATGAAATTTTATTAGGTAAGTTCATAAATTATAATGCACATATGGGAGTATATGGGCTAAATCCTTGAAATAGGAATAATGAACCTAGTTATGGTGTTTCATGACTGTGAACACCCACTAACAATAACTGAGTATTGTTTATCTTGCTAACTTGGTGTGTACTCATCTTTCTGAACAACTGAATGAGTGCTTGCAAAAATGGGATAACCTACAATTTTTAAAAAGAATAATTTACATATTTCAGTTTACTGCAGAAACTGTACTACATCCTCTCTGAGGCGGCGCCGTGGCCGAGCGGTTAGCGCACTCGCCTACCACCTAGGCGGCCCGGGTTCGATCCCAGGGACCCGCATGTGGTATTCGTGGTGGACAAAGCGGCGTCAGGGCGGGTTTTCTCCGGGTACCCCGGTTTCCCCCGCCATCTCATTCCACCGGTGCTCCATCTTCATGTATCATCAGTGTCACCGCCTGCGGTGCCGTAGTAGTAAAAGCGGGCGTTAAACACTACAACAACAATCCTCTCTGAGGTAACAAAATTTCACTTACCTTGTGTTATTGTTATAAATTCATTACAGAACTAGTTTTGCACTACCATTTATTACTAAAAAAGAACAGATGATGCAATAAATGGCATTGTAAAGCTAGTTCTGCAAAGAATTTCTAATTATAACACAATATAAGTTAAGTTTTGTCACAGATAGTTATTACATTTGTATTGCTTTACTGTCAATAGGTTCACTTTTTTTTTATTTTACATCCTCTCTGAGTTCAGCTAACCTTAAGGAAATGCGTGGGATGATACATAAAGCTTAGAATTTTAGCAGTTTATTGCAAACATGCCATTTTATTTTATTATGCAAAAATTAGGCTCACTTGACACTTTAGACAGGAGGTTTTTCAGGTGGCATAGCTATGTTACGATGGCTGTATTTTATGCCAACCAACTTAGTGCTGTTTTTTTAAACAAACCAGCCGTGTGTGGGCAATGTTTGAGAGATAGAATCAGGACTGAAAAATTCAATGCCATAGCCAAGATTTGAACTGCAGATCTTCCGTTTCACATGCAGCTGCTCTAACCACTAAGCTACCATGGCGAACTTGACAGTATGACATTAAATTCCTGTTGTAAATTACCCTTGGGGTACTTATCTCTGATGTGAGATTCCCTTATGGTCTACCAGGAAAATATGAATCAGTTAGGGAATTTAATGTCATGCTGGCAAGTTGGCCATGGTAGCTTAGTGGTTAGAGCAGTCATCCGTGAAGTGGAAGATCCATGGTTCAAATCCTGGCTATGGCACTGAAGTTTTCAGTCCTGATTGTGTGTTTAAAAACACCAGCAGTAAGTTGGTTTAAAAACATTGCACATATTTGTTTTATAAAATGTTACAGTATTTCCTTTAGACAGCTACTGATTATTCTGCTACAGATTATTCTGGATAAAAATGTATTTCAACTAGTTTGCAAACTTACATAGGGAGTGAATATCTTGACCCATCGAGGATTCTTTTCGGGACGCTGGTACTGAAAACAAAATGCCATTGCTTCATCGTCCACTTCCCACTCCTTGATACTTGTCCAAGCAAACTCAACCACCTGAGACTAAAAAAAGAAAAAAAAAAGAACAATGTCTTAGTATTCAGTAAAAATCCAATTAAATTGGAAAGGAAGGGATCAATGAGATTTGCAAACACACTCATAGGCAAATTTCAAATTCTTCTTACAGCTATAGTGTAAAAGAACTAGAATCAACACTGCATTCATGTGATAAAGATGTCTTATGTTGCGGCTTCACAGCAATATCTTATAGGAGAAATCCTAAGCCAATGAAAAGAACTTACCCTATAAAACTTAAGTCAATGTTAACATTGTTTGCACACATCCATTACATAGAATCAGTGTAAAAACAAAGTACAGAGGTTCTCTGGCAGGGTTTCAGAGCACCTCAGAAAAATGTTTAATTAACAAGATAACTAAACGATGGAACATGAATCGACATTTACACTCATATATTGCTCCATTTACTGAATTATTGGCAGGACATGTTTCAAGAACTAACTGGTGATTCCACGATTTCTTCTTCCCTGGTAAATTCCATAAATAGGAAACAGGTCTTGTCGTGGGCAACCTTCTATCTCTATTTTAGGCAAATGACATGAGCCACTTTAATATCAACATCACAAAACCTATTCCTTTTATATTTAAGATCTGGTATAGATGTGCAGATGATGTGTTTGCTATGATAAATGAAAAAGATGACTCATTCAAACTTCCAAATCTTCAGGAACCAGCCATTAAATTTGTGTTAGAGAAAGAAATAGGGAACTTGCTTCCCCTTTCAGACCTAAAACTCACCAGCATTAGGGAACAGTATAGAATTTGAAAAGGCACACATACTGACATTCACTTCAAAGCTAACGGGTTCAATCCTGAACCATATAAATGCTATAATCAACATTGTAACTTACAGATTGGTAAACATACTGTTAAATAAGCAGAAATATCAGAAATAATATAGATACATACGAGGGCTATTGTTTTTTCAAGGCTCAATCACTCATGAAACTAAAACTACAGTGAAAATTAGCTGACCATTTGTGCAGATGTATTGTGCAATATCTTTAGTCTGCCCGCTGGTCATATCACATCATACGTTTCAGTTCTGAGTGTGCAGTGAGAACATTAACGCGCCTAAAACAATAGTGTCTCCTGCCAAATGTTAAGTGCATGCTGTAATTTGAGGGGTGCCATGCAGCGAAATTTATAGACGAATGAGTAATGTGTAGGGTGAAATTTCATAAGTGATAGCAAGAGCAGCAATGGTGCAGGAACTTTAAAGGAGGGTGCACAGATGTTCACGATGCAAGCGGTCAGGGAGGAGAGTGAATGTCAACTAAGTGGATCTGGCAATTCTTGAAAATCATTAGTTCACAATTTCTGTGTAGTGTGATTTGTTTCCCGAACTTTCAAGGTCAGCTCTGCATATCATACTGACTGAAGTCCTTCAGCACCACAAACTGTGTGTGAAATGGTTCCCAAGAACCGGTCTGATCATCACAAAACACAGCAAATGGACACTGCCATAACATTACTCCAAGCTATCTGATGAAGGAAAACATTTTTTGAACAAAATTGTCACAGGGAACGAGACATGGGTCCATTTCAACTGCAGCTTCATACAGCATTACTTTTGAACATCTACAAAGGGCAATTTAGAACAAGTTAAGAGGGCTGTTGTCATCATGGCAATGGCACACTGCAGCTGCAACACAAAGGCTCCTCCAGATTTTTCTATGGGATGTATTTGAGCATTCACCACACAGCCTGCACTTAGTTCCATCTGATTTTCATCTGTCCTCACATGAAACAGTGCTAGCAGGACAGCATTTTGACACAGACAAATGAGCTGCAAACCAGCATAGAGAAGTGGCCGAAAGCACAGGTAGCTTGCCTTCTATAACAAGGGAATTGCAAAATTGGTGCCAGGCTATGAAAAATGTCTATGTCGGCATGGTGACTATGTAGAGAATTAGTTAAATGTTGACAATAAAATATTTTTGATTTTCACTGTGGTTTTGGTTCACAACTGATTGGACACTGCTAAATATAATGGATTCAAAACTGAACATGTCCAAAAGAAAATTAAAAAGTTTGAAAAGTCAATTCGGCTGAAAGAAATAACTACTTTAATCCCCAACAGGACAAACCTAAATTTAAGGTATTCACATACTGACTTTCAACATTTCAAATATTCCAAAATATCTTTAACATGTTCAACATAGTCCTAGCATCACAAAATAAATACAACTTAAAAAACTCTCATGTGTTGCACTCACACGACTTTCTCTACTCTTACACTAACCATTCTTACAATTGTTTGTTTACAATTAATTGTTGTTGTTGTTAGCTAATGCTGGATTTCTGACAACGAAGTCATTAATCCTCTTGCTTTCCAATTAATTACAATTAATTGTACATTCTTCTATTGTTTATTTTCTTGTAGGTAGAAGGGGAATATGGGAATACAGTAGACTTTGAGCGATACCCAAATCTTTTAAACCTGCTCTTTGCGCAGTTAACATAAAAAATGAATAATGATGTTCCATTGATAGAAGTGTAAGTTCTCCAAAACTCACACAAATACAAGGAATCGGTTCACTCTACAAACAACTTTATTTGCACATAAATTGTGTGTTTTAGCAAGTTCTACATTTTTTGTATAGTAAGATTTGGTCTATCTCTTATGGTTTACCAGTCATGCTAAAGTCATCCAGAGTAAATAGGACTACATGGGCTATAGCCAGAAAATTAAAAGATATACATTTCATTTGTCATAAAATATCTCAAACATATGGCATTTTAATCAAATTGCTAGAGCAATTTTACAGTGAAATCTCAACATCGAATTTTTGAGTGGGATACAATACTTCCTCTAATATACAATACGTAGTAGAGAAAGTAAATACTAACTGAAATCACAACAGAGATGGAATCAAATCAAAAAGACAGCCAGACATATATAAAATGCACTGTTTAGATTAGAACAGATCAAGAATCAGAAAAATTGAGAGAAACATAAGACTAAAAAACACCTCAGAAATAACAGATAAATCACCAATAGCCAATCACTTTCGGGAAAGAAATCACAATAAGATCAAAATGTCAAACTGC
The DNA here is from genome assembly GCA_030765045.1 of Tenodera sinensis. Taxonomy (NCBI): domain Eukaryota; kingdom Metazoa; phylum Arthropoda; class Insecta; order Mantodea; family Mantidae; genus Tenodera; species Tenodera sinensis. Next base: position 33,106,610 of record CM060966.1, on the reverse strand, counting down.
TAAAATCAGTAATGTAGAATTGGACTTATGGGAAAGACTATATATCAACTATTTCAAACATCAAATTATGATCTGTGAAATTCCAGATGATAGTTTGATCTCTAAATTCACCAACCCCATACCAGATGACACCAGTTATCCAGTGAAGAAGATAGGGCAATCACCAGTTAGTCGAACAGCAGTCTAAAATGGAGACAACATATCTGCAAAAATTTCCTGCCAAAAATTTGGTTAGTGGAGCAATATGAGTGTTTAACTTTGATTCATTTTCCATCATTTAATTATTTGCTTCCCTGTGTGAAAGTTCCAATGATTTTACATTTAATAAGACAACTGTTTCAACCTTCTTAAAATAATCTCCTTTAATATTAATTATATAATTTCTCAAACAATTAGAAAAATCCATTAAACTTCTTTAGAGATTTCACATAAGTTACGTTGAGCTAGATGAGGTTTATAGATGAATGTGGAAACCCACTGTCTCTAAAAAGCTGTGTGTTATCATGATGCAGCAGAAAGCTCAGTAACCAAGCCTGTGGAAATAATAAAACAAAAAAGAACAGGCTTAACATTTTTATACAAGTAAACATAAACCAACAATAGAGAGTGATAATTGTGTTACAATGCACATCCACTTTACACTGTACATAGCTTGGTACCACCATAGAGATGACACCTCTTAAATCAGTGGTTTTAACCCTTCCCGGGCGAAATGTGCATATATTTGCGACGCATAGTTATGCGCCAGCTTCGCACAAATTCTTTTTATACGTTTGCGTAAGCTATCGTAGCTGGCCTTTACTTCACGTAAATGGTCAACACATGTCATTAGATGAATTTAAGTGCGTGTCTATGCTTAGGTTTGTGTTTTGTTAGTCGCTACAGAATAATACATCCTGAGCGGGTAATTTTCTGTGTTGTTTCATTATTTTGCTCGTTTTGGTTTGATTTGGAGCATGGCACGTAAGAGACTGTATGGGGAGGATGAAATAAGGGCTTGTATAGAATCTGTGCTCAATGAAACAGATGAAAGTGACTTTAGTGCGTGGGAAAGTGATGAAAACGAAAGTCCTGCAAGTGCACGCAACAGTGACCTATGTAGCAACAGGTGTTAGGAAAGAAACAATATATTTTTGTGAAACATGTGATCTGAAACCCTATTTACATCCTGATAACTGCTTTGGAGCATGCCATACACAAAAAGACTTCAGTGTCACCCAATAAGATGTCTAGGAACTGATGATGCACTCTGCCCTGTAGATATGGCAAAGTTTCAGTTGTTTTGGTACATATGCCACTTTTCATGTGGCCTCAAAAGAAAATACCTCTAATAAGAAGCAATGTTATGACTTAATGAACATTTATGTGCTTGGTTATACGTTTTCAAGGATTTAGTACACAAAATCTTATATATTTAAATGAGCAATTCTTGTGTGTATATATATTTATTCCGGGCAACTTTGAAACAGCTCTAACGATTTCAATCAAATTTTGTATTCAGATAGGGTTTTGCCTTTTAAGTTCAACTATGTAGGTGTAATTCCCGAAAAAACGTGATTTTGCATAAAAAATAACATTTTTTATTCCCGCTTCTACTGCGCAATTCTTGTATGAGTATATATATTCCCGCTATTTCAGAAACGACTCTAAAGATTTGATTAAATTTTTTATTTTTGTATGCATGCATATTACCTTCACAGTGTTTTCTCTACTCACTTTTAGGTAACACATTCACATATCTTTCACTACTCACTTTTCTATAAACAATTTTCCATAAAAAAACGTGATTTTGCACCAAGAAACACTATTATCCCCACTTTTAAAATAAGTCATACCATGTTCTATATGTTTGAAATATAAATACTATTACATTCACACTGTTTTCTCCTATCACTTTTAGGTAACACATTCATATCTCTTTCTCTACTCACTCTTCTACAAATAAATACACAATTTTCTGTATGTTTAAAATAGAGATGCTAAATATTACATTCACAGTATTATCTCTACTTACTTTTAGGTAACACATTCACATTTCTTTCTCTACTCACTCTTCTATAAACAATTTTCCATAGAAAAACGTGATTTTGCACCAAGAAACACTTTTATCCCCACTTTTAAAATAAGTCATACCATGTTCTATATGTTTGAAATATAAATGCTATTACATTCACACTGTTTTCTCCTCTCACTTTTAGGTAACACATTCATTTCTCTTTCTCTACTAACTCTTCTACAAATAAATACACAATTTTCTGTATCTTTGAAATAGAGATACTACATATTACATTCACAGTGGTTTCTCTACTTACGAGGGCCGTTCAGAAAGTAACCTCTGATCGGTCACAGTGCGGGTAGTGGGGGGAGTATTGACGCCATCTGTGCATTCACGCACTCAGCAGGTCAGTCGGCATCAAGCCGTGGTCGAGTGAACGTCGTACCTGCGCTAGTTTAGTGTTTGTGGCCGTTTGAAATGTGTGCTGCAATAGAAAACCCCGCCAAATGTGAAGTGCGTGCTGTTATAAGGTTTTTTACAGCCAAAGGATATTCTGCAGCAGCTATTCATCGTGAGCTTTGTGCCGTGTACGGACCAAGAGTTATGAGTGAAGGAGTGGTCCGTGAATGGGTACGTTTATTTAAAAGTGGATGAGAAAACGCTCATGATGAAGAGAGGAGTGGTAGACCATCATTGTGACGGACGAACTCGTTCAGACAGTTGATGCAAAAGTTCGTGAAAACCGACGTTTCACAATGTCGGAGTTGTCTACTGATTTTTCACAGATTTCTAAGACTCTCTTGTACGAGATAGTGACAGCAAGATTGGGTTACCATAAGTTCTGTGCACGATGGGTGCCCAAAATTCTTACCGACCACCACAAAACTCAAAGAATGGCCTCTGCATTAGACTTTCTGTCACGTTATGAGGACGAAGGTGAACCATTGTTAAACAGAATCGTGACCGGGGACGAAACCTGGATTAAGTACGTGAACCCTGAGACAAAAGAACAATCAAAGATGTGGGCACATTCAAATTCGCCTACCAAACCAATAAAAGCCTGGCAAGATTTTTCTGCCCGAAAATTGATGGCAACGGTGTTTTGGGATGCAAAAGGGGTGTTGTTGGTTGAATTCATGGAACGTGGGACGAGCATTAATCAAGACGTGTACTGTGAAACACTAAAAAAAATTACGACGGGCTATACAGAACAAACGCCGTGGTATGCTGACTTCCGGTATCGTTTTTTTGCACGATAACGCCCGTCCTCACTCTGCTCGCAGAACAACAGCCCTTCTTGAGTCCTTCAAGTGGGACGTTGTCAACCATCCACCTTACAGCCCAGATCTGGCGCCAAGCGATTATCACCTCTTCATGCATATGAAGAAATGGCTCGGGTCCCAGCGGTTTGATGACGACGAAGAGCTCAAAGATGCAGTCACAGGCTGGCTCCAGGCACAAGCGGGTGATTTTTATGCAGAAGGAATTTCAAAGCTTGTGAACAGATACGATAAGTGCCTCAATCGTTATGGAGACTATGTAGAAAAATAGTGCAAAGATGTAGTTGTAAGATGTATATATTAAAATATTTTTATTTAACTTGGTGAATTTTTTGCAATCAACCGGAGGTTACTTTCTGAACGGCCCTCGTACTTTTAGCTATCACATTCACATCTCTTTATTATATTCATACTGTTTTCTCTACACACTTTTAGGTAAGACATTCACATCTCTCTCTACTCACTCTTCTACAAATAAGTCATACAATTTCGTGCATGTTTGAAATAGAAATGCTACGTATTACATGCACACTGTTTTCTCTACTTGCTTTAGGGAAACACATTCATAATTGTTTCTCTACTCACTCTTCTAGAAATAAGTCATACAATTTTGTGCATGTTTGAAATAGAAATGCTGCATAATACATTCACACTGTTTACTATACTCACTTTTAGGTAACACATTCACATCTCTTTCTCCACTCACTCTTCTAAAAACAATTCATATCATCTATACAACTTGGTTGTTTATATATATCCAACTGTTAACCTCGAAAACCGCTTAACCGATCACCGCGAAATTCGGCATGTATGTGTATTTTTTATGGAGAAATTTTTATGGCAACAATTTTACTACACAATATATTACTTTCAAATGGCTTTCTACTCGCATTTCTTTTACGTAGCACATTCATTTATCCTCTGTTTGCCCTTCAACATGCAACTAATATAACATTCTATGATTGAAATATAAATGCAACGTATTACATTCACACGACTTGCTCTACTAATTCTTCCTTTACGAGGCACCATCAGTCTTCTTTCGCTATTCGCCCTTCAATATATAATACATACAATTTGAAATGTTTGAAAAAGAAATACAATGTATTACATTCATACTATTTTCTCTACTCACTTTTGTTTTACGTAACAATTCACATGTTATTCCCTATCTTTTATCAACTTCATACATACCAACGCCTATACATATCGTATGTTGAAGAGTGGGTAAATTCTAAAACAGATTGACCGATCGCCATGAAAAGTGACGTATCTAATTGTTTTCATGGCGAAAGTTTTTATGCAATCCATTTTACCACCCAGTATTACGTTCACATGTTTTTCTCTACTCCCTTTTCTTTTACCTAACATACTACTCCCTCTTCTATAAACAATCCATACATTTTTCCATACATTTGAAATATAAGTGCAACGTATAACATGCACACGCTTTTCTACTCATTTTTGTTTTACGAAACACAATCACATTTCTTTCACTACTCCTGCTTCGGCGAACAATTCATACAATTTTCTATATGATTGAAACAGAAATGCATAGTACATTCACATGGCTTTATCAACCAGCTTTTCTTCCTGTAGTATTTGTTATTGTTCAACAGTGGTTTTGCTTAGTGTTGCTCTGGTGTTTAAATAAAAAATAAAGAAATAGTTAAAAAAAAGTAAAGTAATCACAATTGATGTCAGGAGTGCGCCGAAAAGCACGATATGGAACAGTTTGAGACAGAATATTAGAAGACCCCACAAAGAAAATCGTTCATGTAAATGTTTGTTAAAAGTGTAATTCGTTTTTTGGTGTTGGTATGAGATAATTAAATGACGAAAACATGTCGATAAGGTTCATTGTTACGAACAACTAAGTTTGCACAAAGACGTCATAAATCTTTCCATATTTGATTTTAATATATGTGTATAAATATTAGAATTGTTTGTGTTCCATAATAAAAATAGGAGACGATGATTGGGATCGTTTCCCTAACGAGAAAGAACTATTTCCGCGGATGAATAGCGCGGATGAATATGAAAAAGGTGGTGTGTCGCGTCAAAACGACGCCAAAAAACAGTTCACTAGCATGTGTATCTCCGAGGTGGATGGACGTATTTTTAGGTGTACGCGTCATGAAATAGTAAAAGTGAATTTACTAAGTGTTTAGAGACCTTTAATTAAATTTTGGCGATGTTAGGGAAGTTGATCCGCTAAAATAAGACTTTCTACTGTGATATGATTTAAAAATTGTGAACAAGAAGGTGCAAATAAAATGTTTGACTAAAGTTAAACCCGAGTGTATGTTCATTCCATCCGTTACCAAGCCCTGAGATCAAAAAGATCTCATTAGCTAAAAGACACAGCGTCGTGAATAATCGCAAATACAGCACCAAGTTGATGAAACAAATGTTAGCCAAGATGGACATAATGGGAAATGAAATGAATTCAGGAATGCGACAGAGGAAACAAATATGAAAACCGAATTGGAAAAATGTAAACTACGGAATAGAAAATATAGGAACAAAAATGGACAAAATGGAAACAAAAATGGAAGGCAAATTGAAAATGTAAACTCCAAAACAGAAAAGATGAAGACGGGAATGTCTAATATGAAGATAGATCTATTGGAGAATACTAACGAGCGACTGGCCAGAGTAAAGGAAGCCATGGAAGAACTCGACGGAAAGATGAAGGACCTTGGCGAATGTGTAACGCCCTGCAGTCAATCACAGCAGCAAGGAACTGAACTCCATAATGGAACAAATGCTCAACGAAAACGTCAAACTGGGTGGATATCTATGGGGGAGATCTGTGTTCAGCAGTAGATGTTTTACAGCTGAAATGATGGTGTTTATGAAATATTTGTATCTCGGAAATGCCTCTTCACAATTGTGACTAAAATTGTTATTTAGTTAATGTTTTGTCTTTCAGTTTATCTAAATAAGTATCTTCTCCCACAAAAAACAAGATTTCACAAAAACAGAGGCGAAAAACGCCGAGCGAAACTCGGTCGCCCAGGTACTAGTATCACATGTGCCTTATTTTGAATAATATTCATGTTTTAAAATACTTGAGAAAACTAGGAAAATAATTATGCTCAGGAAGGGTTAAAAAGTGATAAATCAGCCATCCAGTTGAGAGATTTTTAGGAACTCTTTTTAGCAATGTAGTGATGCAGCAATGAGTCTTATCTTCAGGGCGCTATGGGTATAAGCGGACAAATATGGGCAAAGTATTATTATTGGTAATAAATATTCAGGCTCTTGGCTAATTCAATTTTATTGTCATTAACTCGCAATAAATTCACAAATTAACTTCACACTTTTATAACAAATAGTACTTTCAAGTCCCAAAGCTATTGCAAACAAGAACTTTCTAGTTTCGTAAGAGAAGACACACATATTGCTAGTAATCATTCATTATCTCTCTATAGGGGTAATTGTTTAGTTCCCTAGTTATGGACATAGCAACTACGATTGATTGGCTATTTATCAATTCGACTGTCATGCAACGATCATATGGTCATGAACAACTCGAACATATTTCCTTTCGATTTGCAAGAGATTTGGGACGTGGATGAAGAAATACAATTTTGATAATTACATTGCATATATGATATTTACATGTGTTATGTCTCAACAATTTGGCATATTGATATTGGCATTAATCTTTTCTCTGATGCATTATAACACACAATATCTGCCACAAAGTTTTACTGCACAACATATGCAATGTAGTAATGCTTACCAAAACAGTAAATTAATGTCAGTGGCGTCGTAATCTTACAACTCATACTGAGATAAAGAAAAATCCAGTTTAAGTGAGTCCAGAATGACAACGTACTACTTACTACAGCTAAAAATATGACACATTTATTATGTTTTATTCATTGTTAGGTATTATCATGTTGCAAAAATGGTTAACCTGCACTTTATCTTTGTTAATAGACCTCTCAGCTAACACACTGATTATTCTTGGAAGCTGCTGACATTGCACTAATGAGCACGTCACCAGCCAATGAATGCACAGAAATCACAAATTACATAGATATTAACTCCACGTGGTGTATAAAACACAGCATAGCAATGTTTTCACCATTTTCTCTCTCATTCTTCTTATTCATTGGTGCTCTAAGAAATAAATGTCTATACTCATAACGCATATCTTTATTTGGAGAAAACTCATGTTGCTTTCTGCGACCCTGAATACCTGATATCTTATTGCACTCTTTGTTACTGCGAGGTTAACTATTTGAGCAGCACAACTATAATACATTCTTACCTCCAGAGCACCATCTTCTCTACAAGCTTGCAATTTAAAGCTGCTAGCTCCCACAGAGGCTACAACATGACCTTCCTTCCGTGAGTCACAGGAACAATGAGGGAATACGACTTCTCCATAACCTGTGAGTTCTCGTGCTAGTCTCAGATACTGCAAAACAGTGAATCTCATTTTATACACTGCACATACTTAGAATAAACAAGGCTTATTAAACAGCACAGAAATTTGAAATGTATGCATATCAGACTAACAATTCCTATGAACTTAGGTTTCTAACTGAGCATTAGTGGTCTGTTAGCTGTTCTTTTATGTATAAATTACTTGAACTGAATTGCCACAACCCTGTTAGCACATGCTCATCCTGAAGCTACTCATTTAGAGAAGCAGATTTACACTAAGTATAAAAAATAACGAACTGACTGGGACATTGATGCATGGTTTACAATATGCAACAGGCAGGAAAACATGGTTGCTCCATGGTATACAAATTGAAATAGGACTGTCCCTCTATAGGTATAAAGCATTCGCTGGTAGTAGGACTGAATTGGGTGGGTGGCCTAGTGGTAATGTACTTGTCTTCGGATTCATTGGTAATGAGATCAGAACTCTGTATCACATTGTAAAATTTTTTACATCTTAGAGATCAGCATTTTAGAGAGCGTGAAATAAGGTCTTGAGCTGCAAAAAGGCAAACAGAACAACCTATCTATAGATAGCTTAGCATATGCTACTCTCTGGGAGAACTTTGATTGGAGAAGTGTGATATTCGCAGATGAAGTAATTGTCGTAAATTGCAATGACAGTTCTGTCCATATTTATCATATGAATGGTCACCAATACAACGAGCATTCTAAGATTTCATTGAACACTTTACAAGGAAAAAAAGTAGTTATTGTGCCAGAATTCAAACCTGGAGCTTTGTCTTATGCCCATTCTGCAGACATATGCATTACTATCTACGCTATCCTTCTCTTTGCATTGCACCTTCTGTATGTATAGCCATCATGCTTGGATTTGCTTGCCAGCTCTTAAAAATAACCATACATACAGTAGTAGAGCACATTTTAGAATCTAAACTAAGCATTAAGTATATAAAGTGACCTTACTTCATTTCTGTTACCCTTGCATTAAGGTTACACCAGATGAGTACGCACAGAGCTTTCTATCAGGAACTTAGAATATTGCAGCAGCTCGTTATTTTTGAAACTAAGTTTACATGCTAAACTCCATAACTATGAAACTGTATTAATAAACTACAAGTACTGCAAAAGATAATGTCTTCCTCATGTAATTCTAAGTATTCACATGATAGTTAATGTTGATATAAAAAAAACTTGCTTACTTCATGCTTTCTTGATGCATCTTGCAATGCTTTTAGCTGATACAATCTATCATCAGCCCGAATATGACCTCTATTCACGTCATCTACAGCTTGCCAGAAGAAAAATGTTGTTGCCTGATCATCGATAGCTAAACTCAACTCTCTTGAAAGAGAAAAGAGCCACTTTCTAATTGCCAAACACGTTGATGTTGCTGTGCTATAATTCTGTATGTATAGATTATGAGGATACTCTGTAGGTTGCAGTTTTCGCTCTGAAAAATAAAAGAAATACTAAGAAAAATTATAAATGTGCAATAGTACTGTCTGTACTCCTGAATATAAAATCTAGGCACAAAAGGTACACCTATAGATATAATTTTTCTTTAATACAATAATTTATCTTTTTACTCCCAAAATTGAAGTCTAAAAACAGGGATTTCAAATTCAAATATAGCATATATCATAGCATATATTCATTAGGAAAAGAAAAGATGTCCATCTTACTTTTAACCTAACATAGTGCAACAAAAATGCACATCAGAACTTCAGGAGCATATTCCTGTTATTTAAAGAATGAATGTTATATAAATATGATTCTGGAAATACTCTGTTTCCTTCTTGAGCTTTTTTAAGTAACATTTTTAACTGGTATTATTTAATATCTTTAACTTCCTTTTCTGTGATATTTTCAATTTTCAGCTTAACTAGATTTTTACAGTATCAAGAATTCTTAACATAATATTTCATATTTACCAAAACACTCGAATTGGATTTTTGTGCACTTTTAACACTATATTACACTGCTTTATTGTGCAAATATTAAGTATACACCTTTAGGAACAATAATTGACATGCATAATATATTATTTGTTTTCATAAATGCCTGTAACTGAGGCAGGTGCACAAAGTTGAGCAATCAAATGAAATTATGGTACATGTTTCACCCAAAGCATCATGGGAGTGTTCCTCTCCTGCTCGTCCCTTCCCTCTCCTGTAGAGATTTTGTCAACATTGGCACTCAAAACAAGCACATTTGCACAATTTCCTGCTGACATAATTCCTGCTTTTCATATGCTGACAATAACATTTGCTGCCTTCCCCTACCTTGCTTTTGCCCCTTCTATTGCCTTCTGTGTACAGTGTCTACTATCTAACAAGGTTCGAAATATGATTATTTGTGTGTTTTTAAAAGTTTCAGGAGACAATATCATGATCTTAAAACAATGATAATGCATTGACATTATTTGTCAAGGTACCCAATATTTCCTACATAAGTATTTGTGACAAAAATTGGATTTTGGTATATACGAAACATTACCTGAAAATAATAATTTCAGTATCTCTGGTTTGGTTAGTGAAACGTTGCCAAGAAAACCTATCCTGCATAATGAGATTTCCTTTCTCCTGATCTGCCGTTGCTTTAATTCAAAGCACTGACTTTTGGTATACATTGTATGAGAGATTTTCTGCTTATCCAGAAATCAGCTCCTTGCACTTGATATTAAATGAAATTGCTGTTTGCTAATTATGAGGGTACCCTGAGTATAAATGAATTTAAAAGTGAGACAAGAGATATTCATACAAGGGTATTAAGGATACCCATCTGTGAAATTTTGAAAATCTACAGTTTTCATTGGATTGATTTGAAATTTTAACACAACATTCACTGTATAGTGAGGAGTAACTGTGCTAAATTTCATACATTTAGTCAGATTAGTTGCTAACAGATTAATATTTTATTACATTTTTTTAAATATTTGTATAAATGGTTCCCCATGATGCAATTTTGATTTGAAAAACTTAATAATTTTCAGTTATGTCCTGTCATAGAATGTTAGCAAATTGATGAGATAATTTTTTGATCTTGTTATTAGTTTGGATAAAAATAAATTTTAAAGTTTAAAATCATATTTTTTTTTTCATTTAAATTTCGAAATGTAAACTTTAATATTTAATTACTCAGCAGTTATTCACGTTATGAAAAAAATTATCTCATCATTTCTTTTTAATGTTATTTCTAAGCAGATACACCAAATTTCATGCATAAGTACTGAAAATTGCATCGTGTGGAGCATTTTAAAGAGCAAATAGTGTTAAAAATAAAAGCATGGAAAAACTAAGTTTGAAGTCATGGTAAGGATAATAGAAGTGTATTGATTTAAATGGACATGACCACTTACAGGCAATCAGTTAGACGGTCACGTGACATAGTTAAAAAGGCTGTAAGGCTATAAAAAGCATATCAGAATAAAGCAGAAGATTTAAACTATTTGATAAAACAAAAATCCATTTTTGACAATTTTTGAAATTTCTAGCCTTTTTACACAGATGGGTATCCTTAAGTTTAGCATGAAGATAGTTCATCAAAATATAGAAAATATGAAGTTCTAATTGAACTGTAGTAAGGTAAAATAAGAACAAATTAGAAACTAAAAGCCTCACTTATCTTAGTAATATTGCAAGATCTTCCAGAGCTCTGTTGCTTCACTGTTAATAACTTAAAGTTTTCCTTAATTAACGTAGTAAGGTATTATATTTGCTAACATTTCTTACTTTTATAGAACTATCTAAACCTACTACAGTACCTACCAAAATTATATTCCACAATTTCAAACAGGTAGAAATATTTTGCTGTGTTCTTGTTCATTCTAATTTTATCGACTACTGCTGCATAGACTTCTTCCGTTGTTGAATTTTTACGAACATTCACAGTAACTACCTCACGGTCTGGTAGTAATATCTTCAGGTCCACTGGTGACACATTTCCCTGCAAAAAAAAGATGATAGGAATAAATAATTTCTTCAGCATGCAATATCTTTTTTCTGCTTGCAGTTACAAGTGTGAAACAAAGTAAAGGGTTATCAACATTATATAATATTAATATTAATAATTATATTTTTGATATGATATTAAGTTGTAATAGTGTATAGTAAGTAATCCATTATTGTAAATATGTTAATTTAAAATTTATCTATGTATATATAAAACTGTACAATGTTTTTGTACATGTTTCCTTGACGATGCTTTGAATATGTATGTATTCCATTAAGCAAATAAATATCCGGTGCCTATCCTCAGGATAACATTGGCACTGCTGTTTATCTGCATAGGGGACTTTGTTTATATAATAAATTACCTCAGAAAATAAAATCACTGAATAATAAACAATTCAAAACTAAATTAAATAAACTTTTATTATTTTAGATGCCATACAGCACACAGGAATTTCTAAATTGGGGCCTCACATAAAATGGTAATTTTTTAGTCTTGAGTTTTCCTGTGTATAATGAATATATTATTTACGGTATATATTGTTGATGTGGAGGTTTTTAAAGAAAAAAATTCTTCTATTATTATACAATTGTGATAGAATATTATAGAATTATAGAATATTGTGATAAATTTCAGCTTAATATTATCAAATATCTTGTGACTTTTTCCTTTGAAGTTATTGTGTTTTGTATATTAAAATGGTGAAATGTCACAAAGTGTAACATGCTTGTTATGTTACTATATTTGAAGATTATATTTATTATAGCACAGTATACATATTATTGTTTTGTACATTAATGATGTCACTGCATATATTGCTTTCATTATATCACATTGTTTTTATTGTTTTTGTGTATTGACAATGCTATAAATTCCATGTAATTATTAGGCCAAATGTAAATGTATGTATATATAAGTTGACGTGTCATATAACATATGTACCATGTTTCTATGGATGAAATAAATACAGTACAATACAATACATAGCCTTTCATGAATTACATATGTGAATCTATCAGATTTTTTATTTCGCAGAATGTTATAAACATACAATCGTGACAGCCAGTGCTACCACTGGAATTCCTGTCTCTAAAGGAATCTTGGTTACACGAGAGATGCAGAGCGACTTCTCGATAACCTTATATAAGTATTGAATATGATTGTCAATCACAAATACCGAATTTTATTTCACATAAAAATGCATAATTTTAGTATAAAATATGTAGTTAAATATTTTTCATAATTTAATTACTAGCACTTATTTTATTTATGTTTTAGTAACAAAGTATGCCTTCCACTGCTGAACTTTGTTTTCCCTTTAATTGTGTGTGGCAAATTACATAACAACTTGGTTTGTCAGAACAGAAGCTGTGCAACGTTCTGCCATATCCTGTAACCTTAGATTAGATTATGAGTTGTCAACAGCATGCTACACTTGTGTCTGTTTGAACTGCACTTGAAACATATGTACACAGTAAAGAAGTTTCACAGTCAGAGCATTGCATCGTGCACTTTCAGTTCAACAAGATTCACCTTTTGATTTGTTATTTCGTTCCTTCAGTTGAAAAGTGCCTCACATTGTCTAATATACGAGGGGCATTAAAATTTATGGTAACCCATTCATGGATTCTCTCCACGTGCAAGAGAACAGAGTTGCCAGCAAAACGGTACTGGTAAACGCGTATTAAAATCCTTACCTCACAAACAGCCAGCATATCTCTCATTGCTTCGTTAAACAAAATCACTTATCACACATTACACCCCAATTTTGAGGTCATAGTGAGGCATGTCACACAACGGCACACACTTTTCTGAACCCCAATATCAACTGTGTTCATGTTAATTTGTTGCGATCACTTTAAACTGGCACGGATTCCATCTAGTTTATTTTCTGTTAAAACTGAACTAGAATTCTTAAATATAACAAATATCTAGAGACTATAAGCTTCACTTGTCTTAGTATTTGCTGCAAGTTCTTGAAATTAAACACAAGAAGATTGAGACCATGCCACTGATGATGTTCACCACAGATTTGGACAAAGCATCTGGGCATGAAAATGCCAGCAGACCACGGATTATCAGCCCAGAAGAATCCACTATTCCGTAGGTAGATAAATATTCATATGATATACAAACATTTATGAAGAGAGAGTTACAATTTAATTTTATTGATGTATATTTAATTCATACACCTTTGAACAAAGAAGAAGAAGAAGAGATGCAGCAATCTGTTTTAAACTCACCTGTACATCATCAGCATCTGTGAGGAACTCTTGCATAATATCACTTTCTGCAATGACTCGCACCGCACATACCTTTTCCAGGTACTGTTCCAAACCTCTACGTCTGGCATCTAACTGCTGTTCACTTAACCTATTAAATATAATAGAATCTAGTGTAATAATACAATAATGAATTAGCAATAAAACTGTATTCTATTTTAAGCCTTGTGCTTATTTAATTCTAATCTTATATTAGAATAGTTCTTTTTTTATAGTCTCTATGCCTTACTTCCATTCGCTCTGTATCCCTTTATTATTTACCTGGCTATATTCCCCCCTCTCTTTATTATCTCTCTCCCTCTTTCTATCCTTTTCCTTGTTTCCTATCTTTTCTGATCACTCGCTATTTATTTAACACCTTTCACCTTTCCTTTTTCCCCCCCATGTTCCCTTTTTCATGAACACTTCCTTGGTTTCACTTTTCAAACCCCACACTTAATTTGATTTGTCCTTTTATCTGCCTATCCCTATACTCCTATCTACTGATTTCAAAACCATTCGATTCATCTCTGCATGAAATAACACCAATACTGAGGTAAAAGAATTCCAAGGAAACTGCATCTTGTTTAGTTTAATTCATACATTTTAAAATGAATGTCATAAGGGCAACTATAGGATATCAACTCTACAATAAAACAAACATTTCAGACACTATAAGCTATTATTATTTATTTATGCCAACAAACTTACTGTTGGTGTTTTTAAACACACAAGCCGTGTGTGAGCAAAGTTTGAGAGGTAGAACTGGAACTTAAAAATTCAATGCCACAACTGGGATTTGAACCACAGATCTTCCGCTTACCGGGCGGCTGCTCTACCACTGAGCTATTGTGACAAACTGCCAGACTGGCATTAAATTCTCAAACCAAGGCCTGTGGTTCAAATCCCAGTTGTGGCATTGAATTTTTAAGTTTCAGTTCTACCTCTCAAACTATAAGCTATACTTATCGTAGTATTTGCTGCAAATTCTTGAAATTAAACACATAATTAAACATTTAATTTTAAGAGCCTGGAGCAAATTCTAAGATAAGTGAAGCTTATAGTCTAAAATATGTTGTTGTTGTTGTTGTTGTTTTCTAGTGCCTTGCATCTGGCAATGAAGCCATTAGCATTCATGCTTTCCAATACTTTTGAACTGTAGTTCCTTCTGATCTTAATGCTTCACAGGTCTTCAAGTGGTCTTCGTTCATTTCTGCTGGATCGTTACACAGGACACATATTGGTGAGGCTGAGATACCTATTCTGTAGAGATGACTTGCTAAGCAGTCGTGATTTGTCAATAGTCGGAAGACTGCAACCGCTGTTTTCCTTAGTCTCTGGGGGATTATATCTGGGTTGGAAAGTAGTGTAATCCATTTTTTATCTTTGGCATTTGTTTCTATTTCTTGTAGGTATGAATGACAAAAATTTTTAATGATCAAGCGTTTTATTGAGGAATATGAGAAATTGAATTTAGACTTTTGTTTTATTGTTGTGCCTTTCTTTGCAAGTGAGTCTGCAGCTTCGTTCCCCATGACTCCACAGTGTGCTGGAATCCATTGGAGATGAACAGTCTTATTAACTTTTTGGAGTTGTGTTAACATTTTGTAGCATTCTCTAATTTTTGTTGACTTCTTTGTAGTATTTGAACATATTCCCTGAATTGCAGCTTTAGAATCCGAAAGAATTACTGCCTTGTTAAATTGATTTAAGGGAAGATTTAATAATTGTCGGAGAGCAATGTATATAGCCTCTATTTCTCCATCATAATTTGTTGTGTCTCTGCCAACAGAATGATAAAAGGAAAAATGTGAACACGTAACTCCAGCTCCAGTAAGGTTTTCCTTGGAGGATCCATCAGTATATATGTGCAGCCATTCTTCTGTGGGATACCTAGTATTGATTGTTTACAGAGCTAGAAGTTTTTGTATTTCTTTTGGTGTGTCTGATTTACTTATTTCCTCTATTAATTCCAAACTGAAGGTAGGTTGCAATAATTCCAATGGATTTTCTCTTATAAGTAGATTTTCTCTGGTGTTAGGAATGTTCAATTTGGATTTAATCTGTGTTACCTTTTCTAGGAAACTACTATGAGTTTTAAGGATTGAAGGGGGGAGGTTCTCTTCTGTCCATTTAGAGTTTGGCAGTCGTAACATTTTCTCGTGTTGGAGCAATGCTTGTTCTTCTATTTTTGTTGTTATTGATGGGGTCCATGTTAAGGCAAGCATGGCATCAATAGGTGTGGATTTAACTGCTCCAGTGATTAGGCGAAGAGCCTGATTTTGTATTTGTTCAAGTTTATTGATGTTAGAATTTGCTGCTGTTATTAAAGCTTCAGAACAGTACAAAAGGTTTGGTTTAACATACATTTTGTATGTTGTGTTAAGGACTCTCCTTGAGCAGCCCCATTTAGCACCAGCTAACCTTTTCACGATTTGCAGTTTCTTTTCAACCTTTTCTGAGATGTTTGTTATATGTTTTTTCCAACTTAGCTTTCTGTCGAAAGTGATGCCTAAGTATTTGGCATCATCAACTGCTTTGAGTGGTTTACCATTATAATTTATGTTAATATTAACTTGTTTGTATTTTAGTGTAAATAATTCATAATTTGTTTTTTCCACATTGATAGTCATGAGGTTTTTGGAGCTCCATTCATGTACTTTGTTTAGGGCTGTTTCTATTCTGTCTTTAATTAATTCAGGTTTTTTTGGAGAGCCAGAAGTCCAAATGACTACATCGTCAGCAAATAAAGCAATTTTGGTTTCTAAAGTTTTTATTATTGATGGAAGGTCATTTATATATATGTTAAAGAGTGTTGTGCTCAGAACAGCACCTTGTGGAAGTCCTCTGTGTGTTTGTTTATATTTGGAAATGTATGTATTATATTTTGTGGCACAAAATCTTTGTGAAATAAACTGAGTTATCCATTTAAGCATGTTACTTTTCACACCTATTGATTGCAACTTCTCAATTTATTTGTTTCTCCAGACTGAGTCATATGCTGATTTAAAATCAATGAATACTGCTAAGGTATCCTCTTTTCTATTGAAAGCTTCCTTGATGTCTTGGCTTAGTAGGAGTACATTTTCACTTGTACTATGATTCTGTCTGAAGCCGGTCTGTGAACTATTAATTAAGTTGTAATATTCTAGGAACCAGTTAAGTCTTGATGCCACCATTCTTTCCATCACTTTTGCAATAACACTGGTCAAAGATATTGGTCTGAAACTATTAATATTGTTTGAAGGTTTGTTTTTCTTTAAAATCGGGATGATAATGGCTTTTTTCCAGTCGGAAGGTACAGTCATTCTCCAACACGTGTTATACAGTTTAAGTAGGATTTCTTTTCCTTTCCTGCCAAGGTGTTTAATAAACTCTGGGTGGATCTTGTCAGGTCCTGGAGATTTTTTGTTCTGTAATTGTTCTATTGCTAAATCCAGTTCTGTTTCGTTAAAATCCTGAATAAAAATATCATTTCGTATATCTTTTGGCTTATTAGTTTCTCTGATAGTTTTTTGGATAGCTTTATCTTGTTTTTTATACGCTTGGGGTATTCTTTGTGACTGAGCATAAAACTTGTTAAAGGATTCTGCTATTTCCCTATGTGTAGTTAAGCTTTTGGTCTAAAATATGTTATATTTGTACATTTGTATTGCTTCACTGTTAATAGCTTTAGTTTTTCATTGAATAGGATATTAACTTTTCAAATGGCCAAGAAAGGGTTAACAGGTGGTATCATATGGTTTGCAATAAATT
The DNA here is from genome assembly GCA_030765045.1 of Tenodera sinensis. Lineage (NCBI taxonomy): Eukaryota > Metazoa > Arthropoda > Insecta > Mantodea > Mantidae > Tenodera > Tenodera sinensis. The sequence continues at coordinate 33,088,938 of CM060966.1, read as the reverse complement.
TATTTCTCAATCATCACAGAAAGACTAAAAGACATGTAACGCAATGTGAGAAGTTCTTCTCCTATTTTATTTATAACTAAAAGTTACTATAAAAGTTATTTTAATTTTTACATTAATGCTAACTTACGTGAATGGCCACTTTCCAGGGAGTTTGGGAAAATTAAATCCAATAAATTCTTTTTTCAAGTTAAGATGTAAATTGGAAAATTCCCTATAACGCCTTGAACATAAGTGCCTCCCAGCCATATAAATGTTGAAAACCTGAAATAGAAAAAGCATATACAATCAAAATAAGAGCATCAACCAACTTTACAGCCATGCAAATATGGTTAATTGAAACATAGAACACTGCTGATATGAACGGCTAAAATAGATTTATTGAGTATCTACAGAGTGGCCCAAAAGTCCCACACCATAGGGATAATACTATTATACTATTTTATGTGTTCAATATACTGCAAGGAGGAGCTGGGCAAAGTAGACCCCGCAATACACAGGAGAATAGAATTGAGAGATTGGGACATAAAAGGGACAAAACTGTTGTGGAAATGAAGAGAATGTGCAAGAACAGGGCAGAATGGCAGAGATGGCCTGAATGAGGCTACCCCAACGCTTGTAAAGGCATAAGGGAATTGAAGAAGAAGAAGAAGAAGAAGAAGAAGAAGAAGAAGAAGAAGAAGGAAGAAGAAGAAGAAGAAGAAGAAGAAGAAGAAGAAGAAGAAGAAGAAGAAGAAGAAGAAGAAGAAGAAGAAGAAGAAGTGTTCAATATAAGAACTGTTCAAATCACAACACGTCTGTAACCGGTCGACTATGTTCCGTAAAACATTGGTTACCAAGTTCGGCGTGATAGCACAGCACTCTGCTACTATTCACTCTCGAAGATGGTTTGTATCCCTGATCTTCAACTCGTACAATTTTAAATTCAGGTACCCCCATATCACAAAATCCAGGGGATCGAGGAGCTCACTCCACTTGTCCTTTATGACCAATCCACTGCGGGAAGTTGTTGTCCAGCCAAGCCCGCACTTGAATGGCATAATGTGGTGGTGCACCATCCTGCATGAACCACTCAGGGTGGAAACCAATGACATCCAAATCAGCAATAATGAATCTCCCAACATTGTCAGGTAAGTTTCACTGTAAACATTTGTGTCAAAAAAGTGTGGGCCAATGATACATATTCTTCAATAATCAACATGGTTTGCCTTAAAAAATGTCCTATAGTGCGGGACTTTTGGGCCACTCTGTATTTATTTATTCATTCACACTTCTTTTCTTTTCCATGTGTGTAGAAACTTAATGGAACACCATTAACATGGTGTGTTCATTTGGTATAAAATTAATTTGTTATGCACAATTATCGCCAACATTCTGATGATCTAAGCCAGTTATTAGCAACAACAGCCTGTAGTTCTGGAATTGTGCATCCCAGAATGATTTGCCAATGCTCATAGTACCTACCACCATGGCATGGAGATACCAAGTTATAATCTCAGATAGGGTGAATTACCTGAGTTATGAATAAACATTTTAAAAATGAGTAGTACATCTTGATTTGCTGAAAGCAGACACCCCATCTTCAGGTTCATGCAAAAGCATCAAAAGCCTCATTAACTTTTACATGTTAACAAATGTCTGTAAAACATGTTCTGTGCAATAATTTGGCAACTGAGGCAAGTTACTGTATTAAAGTTGGTTCCACAGTTTTGAATCCCATTTAAGGATTGTATTGTGATTAGGTACCTTAAATCTTTAATCAAACTTCTGCTTACGCTTTCCTGGAAATTTATTTCAAGATTATAGTATTATTGCAACCACTATTAAAATGCTTTCCTGTAACATGCCATAAACAAATAGCAGTTGAAGTCTAATGCTTTAAATGCATTAACCACATAGTAATATCAGATGCATGATGGGTAACATAATGAGTACCAGGGCATGGATGTTTATGCCTAAAAATTTTAAAAATATGCAGGCACTTATGACCAAAAGAATTAGAAAATATGACAATAAATATGACCTAAAATTTTTTGGGTGCATTTTCAAACCTCCAAAAATTTAATGCTGTTTAAATTAAGATAATATTGAAAAATTTACTTTAAAAATCTAGTACACTCAATAATGCATAAATATTAATTTTATTGTTGCATTTTGAATTCATTTAATTGCTTAATCCAGAGCTCTCAGCTCTCCACAGAATGAAATAAATGTCATATTTTGAAGGACGATCAGAAAAAATTACGATAGCAAATGACATACATTTTACAGTTTTCAGAAAGGAGTAATCTTCTATTTGCACGCAACACTGTAATGGGAAAAAGACCTCCCAATATTACACACAAGAATTAGGAGATGTGAAAAATTGTCTTAGGGACGACTGCAAGCACATAGGCGAAACTGGAATAGAAGTATAAAAACATGACAAAATATACGAACATTTAAGGGAAAATATGACTATAATATAAAACATGACAAAAAATATTAAAACGTCAAAATATGACCTTATATGATCCATGGAAAAAAGCCACAACCAGAAGCTACGACATGTCATAAAAATTGGGTCCTGGTGAGTACTAATCAGGAAAGATCTTTGAAAACAGAACACTTCTATGACAGGTGCAACTGAACTAAGCTGCAATATATCCAACAGGAAGAGAAAATGAGATGGTAAAATAAATATTCTGGTATTTTATTTGGAGACACCTGTGGTGGGCAGGTGTGGGGGATGCAGAGGCCAGGCAGTAGGTCTTGGCCTGGAAAGGGGTGTTGCACCATGGGAATAGGTTTTATTTTGTTTGGATTAGCAATTAAGTCAACACAGTTCAATATGCTACATAAAAACACACTACGGAGGATAACCAATATATTATATATATATCTCAGAACATTAATTTGCAATAATTTGATGAGATCTGAAGGCTAAAGATAACAATGAAAAGCCAACATAACACACCATACGACAGCTAATAACAGTGAAATAATAGACTGAAGTAACCTTTAAATTAGAAAATCTTCATTTATTTAATTGCTTAGAACTCTGGATATATTTGTACACATCCTCCAAAAAGTGCTGATTTTTCATCAAGCAGATCAGCGAAGTTAGTGATAAAACATTACTTCATTAGGTTATTTTGTAACAAACCACTGAAATATTATTACGCTTTTCAAATGGGAAGAGTTCTGACCTGGAGTCAATGAGATACGTTTACATGCACAGCGTTGCAAGCTCATTACCCCCCTCTATATTTCTTGGTGTGCGTCAAACCCCACTTAAGGGGAAAGCAATGTGAGAACACAGCAGGACTCTGAATGGTTACCAGCCTGGAGACGCTCAAGGACAAACTCCTTCCCATTTGAAAAGCACAGTAGGTTGGAAGCTGAGCATTTGCTTGCAAATCATCTCCATTCAACCCAATTCCATGTCAAATGTACATTGTTTAAAGAAAAACAGATCCTATACAAGTTTCCACACTTAGTCTGACTTCTGGGTAACAAATGTAGAGATATTCAAAATAACTCACCACATATCGTTCTCCTGCCCTTTCCAAATAGTGATAGTCCGGTATAGAGATTGGCAATGACCGCTTTTCACTGTAGTCAATATATGTGTATCCCGTTGGATCCTCTGTCGGTTCTAGCCTCTCTGCTTCCTATCATGTAACAAAAGCTTTTATTAGTTCAATATTATTCTGATTGAGGTTCAAGATCTCAACATTTAATAACGTTGGAGAACCAGTTATTATTCTGCCAATCAGAAGGCACACCTAATATACACATGTAAACTGTGTTTTGGTACCCAGTTGAGCGCTGTACCAGTAACTGACCAGCTAAGTTATAGTTATTCTTAAATTGTGCACTGCAATAAAAATGAGAAAGCAAACATGTATTCTCAGTATTACCTAAGATTCCAATAAAAAAAATCTGATGTGTTGCACTCTCATGACTGTCTCTATTGTTGTATTAACTATTCTTACAAACTCTTATTCCTGTATCTTCATGTTAGTTTAGATGCACATTTGCAGAAATTATTAGAAATTATGCTGATTTTCTTATAGGTGCAAGGGAATGTGGGAATACAGTAGGCTCTGAGTGATAGTCAAATCTTTTAAAGCTTTGAAATTCTGTTCTCTTTGCATGGCCAAACAGATAAAGTGAATAACGACCTTCCATTTGAGAAAAGTTTAAGTACTGCAAAACTCACACAAATAACAAGGAATATCTCTGAAATGGTTCACTGCACAAAGAAATGCTTTTGGACATAACTTGTGTTTAAACGAGATCTACAATTTTTTGTACATTAAAATTTAGTCTATCTCTTACTGTTTACCAGTTATACAAAAGTCATCTAGAGTAAATAGGACTACACAGGCTATAGCCAGAAAATTAAAAATATACATTTAATTAGCCATAAAAATATCTTAAACATATGGCATTTTAATCAAAATCATTGAGCCATTTTCTAGAAAATCAAAATTTTCGAAAAACTTTCCATGTAAAGGGCAGTTTAGGGTGGAAGAATTTTCTTGAAAATCTTCGTGTCGCATCCTTGAAAGATATTAAACAGTACCAACTTTGGTTTTAACCAACTTTTCATTGAGTTACACTATATACACACACACACACACACACACATGCACAACCACACATTTTTCTAAAACTGCCTTCTTTTTTTTTTTAAATTCAGAGGGCCTCAAAAATATATTTCTGCTGAAATCTCAACATTAAAATTTTGGGTCAAATACAAATGTTCCCCTACTAGTATACATAGTACAGAAACTAAAGAGAAATGGGAAATGTGGAGTTTGCAAGAGTACTTCTTGATGTAAATTCCACAAATGTAATTCCTAATTACATTCTCCGCTTCTTACCACATTTTCATTGTAACTATACCTTGAACCACATAGTCACTTTCTGCACCCATTAAAAAAAAAAAAACTGCAATTAGCAATGCTATAACCTATGCGGTAGCATGATCAGCATATTATCACCATTCTTTGACAATGCTGAAAATCTGAATTGAGAAACAGAAATAAGATTGGGGTGGGGGGCACATGCAATTGTGGAAAATACACTGTCGAACATGGCACAATGTAACAAATATCAAAATGCAGTCCCGTTCTGAAAAATAAGAGGCAAGTGGCAATGCTCTTGGAGACAAAGCATGCATTCAACTACAGGTGAAGTATGAGATTACCATCAGGTGCTTCCTGTGGAAGCAGAAGTACACAGTTGCCAAACATTTTCTTTTCAAAGCATTTTTCTACAAACCTTGTAAAATGCTTTAACTTTCCCAATGTAGTCAATGAGATTTCCCTAAACATCTATACCCTTCTACGGGAAATAAAAGGCATAATGTTGCAGTTATATTTCATGTGGCTGAATGGACTAGTGCTCCAAAAAGTGATGCAGACTCAGATCGAAGATTGAGGTTTCCAAATTGGTGTTATGAGAGCTGTTTTCCCTTTATTCAATTTTAATGCTTTGTAGCTTTAGCTAGAGCTGGCACAACAAAAGCGTGCCAATCTACAGGATGCACAGGAGATTATTTTCATAAATGCACCATTATGCCTATTGCAGAGCAACAGTATCCCTATTACACGCTCCAGTATCTTATGTCTTGAGGTGTGCATATCACAGTGAATGAGTAGGAGAGTAGACAGTGGGAGCAGCAGGTACAATGTGGGAGGTTCATACTAAGGGAGGTAACCCAGCTTTATCCAAGTAGTACCAAAGTTTTGTGCAGATCTCATTGGCAGGCTTTCGTTGCATTACATGTAATGAGGTTAACCTAATTACTGATTATCACCACCATATTAATATAATATACTGTGTCTGGTGCTACATGATAATTTTTATTTATTTAATGTCCAATCTTTCTCAAGTTTGTGCACGAGAATACTACAAATATTACCTTTAATGATTTTTGTTCAGCTTTGAGATTATTAGCCAATATTGCATATTTTTAATTTTCATGCAGATATATCCAATCTGTAGCCCAGAACAGTAAAGCATGGGGAGGGGGGAGTTACACTATTAGTAAGCTCTGAACCTGCTATGTCACTTCATAACACTGATTGTTTTATGTACCTCTCTTGTCAGCTACTTTAAAGATCGAAGCTCAGCATGTTTAAAATTCTAATTTACGTTTATGGTGAGCAAAAGCTGGTTATTACCTCAAAACTTTGCTTTTATGCTACTCCCCTCTTTCGCAAAGGTTGGACATTGCTGGTCTAGAGCATAGATGGGTAAAAGTGACTCAATGTGTCATTTTTCCATGTCATAGTTTTAACCCTATCCACTCTGCTATACAGCACTTAGCTACCAGGCCACGCCCCCCACTGTTATCTGTCTACCTCAGAGAACTGGCCAGTCCTTCAAATTGTGTCAGTTGTGGAACGTGTCACATAACTAGATAAAAGGACACTTCAAAGCTGAATTGAGAACAAAAGTACTTTTGTGTTCTTGGTAACAATAAAGCTTTGTGTGTCTTATGTCAAAAGAAAATGTATGTAAAGCAATTACAATTACATAATCACAAAACCAATACATCATGTTTTTATTCGATTCCGGCACTGCATGGCTTGAAACGTACCTTGTTTGTAAAGATGTCTCTATCTGCAAACAACAGAACCAAAGACAGGTGGCTTGCAGGGAAGATGGAGAGGGTAAATACTGGATTGTATTCCTGTCACCCCTCTTCCCATGCCTGGTTTATACTAAAAAGACAATATTTCTTGGCACTGCTAGAAATAGGTGCGTAACTATGTACTATACATATAGGTACTATTAAGTGTAACCTGTTTACGTCATACATACATGTATATGTGTAGTACAGAAAGCAGTACATTCATAAATTCAGCAGATGGAAGTGGAATTCGAACTTGGAACCGCTTAGTTACAAACTTGCCACCTTCACTACTTGTAAACAAAGCACAGCTGGAGATATGTAGATCAAAACAGGTAATCTCACAATCAGATGCTGATAATGGATGGGGTGTATTATTATTATTACTATTACAGTTCAAAAGTATTGGAAAGCACGAATGCTAATGGCTTCATTGCCAGATGCAAGGCACTAGAAAACAACAACAACTATTACTATTATAATTAATATTATTATCAGTACTATTACTATTATTATCATCATCATTTCACTGTAATATATTACGGATTGTATATTGGAATTCAAATTATAAACACTAAATACTTAGTACACAATATTAAACAAATAGTACATACTACGTAGTACATTGGTTAGAATGCTGATATTCATGAATATAATACAAGGAATACTGGGAGAGCAAAAAACCTCCAAACGGACTGCACGGTATTTTGCCTGTCTGCATCCTTGATGCTCATTGCCATCTGCCACTATCATTGAAAGGCTCAGATGAAACCATACGCCATTTTTAAATCTACTTTAAAGCCTTTAAAAGTAGTGTGTTCGGAGGTGGTTTTCTCTCCTCGTAAATGTAAATTGCACATTACAGGTCACAGAAGAACCCTATATGAAAAAAGTTTATATTATGATGGCATCAAATTACTTAACAAACCATTAAAAACTTACATTTTTAAAACAAGTAAAAACCCTAAGAAGCGAAGAAATTCCTACCTTGGGGTTGTTTTTACTCAATGGAATAATACTTCCAAACTAATTTATAAGTTCTTCTCGTATAATATACTTTGTATTATCTTTCTTGTGGAGGATGTCATGAGAGGTGATTCCACTGTGGTGGAGCCTGTCGACCAGAACCATGCCAGGACTGGGCCCTTTACTGGTACAATGAGGTTTGCAAAAAGGTACAGCAGTAAGACAGTGGTTTTGTAGGGAGGGACTTTGTTTTGGTTTGAGAGCCATTGAGGGGTTATCTCCCCCAATGGGAGGTGCCCTCAACTTTCTCCTAATTATGGGGTAGGTGTATTTTTATATAAATAGAAGTTTCTTTTTTTAATTTGGGCCAAGTACAAGTCTGGGCGTTTGTATGTTTCCCCAGGGTCAATGTATTACTCCCTGAGCCAGAGATGTATTATCTTATGTAATGTACCATGCTTATTTGTCGATTCTTATAAACCGCTTAAGATATAATGTGTTAATTATTTTCAATCAGATTATTGTGCTTAGAACCTGTTTATATTGTACCTTGACAAAGCCAACATTTTTGTATAGAAATCAAACGGCAAATAAATAAGTAAATAAATAAACATGTATCAGTAAATCGGTTTAACAATAATACCTATACACACTTGGCTCGTATGCAGTGATAGCAATTGCAATAGCACAACATTTTTAAATAAAGTAACAAACAGAAATGTAAGATTTAAAGCTTTCAAGGCGTGCGTTATTAATTAAGGCTTAATGTTTTTAAACCTCACACGGCTGATCACCCGTGAAGCTTAATTAAACAGAAGTAAGTAGTTCTACTTAATGTAGCGATAAAAATAGGATATTTTAAGATCTCTGACTTTGTAATTTGGTTTTCCTATTTGAACAAAGTGGACGTCAGTCATGAGCAGCACTCCAGTAGCACTGGCAACAGAAACCCACTGCTTTACTTATTTAATTTACTAGTGCTAGCAATATTGCCAATTTCTACATGAATGTACAAAGCAGACATTCATGGACAAATGTTCTAATGCGCACAGTATGCTAATTTTTAGACAAAGTATTATGGAATGTTCTGCTATGGGCTCTGGTCAGTTATAAACAGACCACTCTTTATATTACAAAGTGCTATATTTTTTGCTGGATTTGCTTGATTTCAGTAACTTTTGAATATCAATCTTGCTTATTTGGATCATGATTATTACCACCTACAAGTATATGAAATATGTACATATGTTTACATACCTGTTGTGTTACTGAGATGACTGTCAGAGTGAGAACATCTCCGCCAGATTTGATCAGGTCCACCACCTGCTTGTGTGTCGCACCTTCCACACTAACTCCATTCCTGCAATACCATTTATTGGTCAGTTTTTTCATCAAGCTTAACATAGTCTTAGGTCTTCTAACTACCAGCACAAACAAAACAGAACCAATTGATGTGTATGCAGCAGTGGTTTGGTATGAACAAAGGACTGGCAGCATATTAGCAATAAGTTGCTAATCACACTAAATGTCTGAAGATATTTGAAACACTTCATTCAGTTTACTTAAAGACTATTGTTCTCCATACTTTTGTCTACTATGAGCAAATATTATCGTTCAAGATATAATTGAGGGGCACAATGGAAAAGAGGCACAGGCCAGCCATCTACTGATTTTGTGATTTTGATACGGGGAGACAACCAATGTCATTTATTTTAATAACTCTTAGCAGAATGGCACATACCCATTCTTTGAAATAGAATCCATTATAATCCATTGATTTACATGACTGACATATTTCCAGCGGAAAATAGGTTCATGCCATTCAGTTCTCCAGGTTTTATGACTCGATGCTTCTGATTGCAAACAACCCATCAGAAAGCATTTCTCAAGGTTTATTTAAATCTTGTAGACAATTTACTAGGCTTATGGACTGTCAGATTTAGTCAGGTCATAAGTAACCAAATGCACATTAAATTAAGGCAAGAATGTTCAGGGACCTTCGAAGTTTTCTAAAATTTGTGCCTTCAAAATATTCGCATTTTAATCTGTCTTTGAGAAATGATGATAATGAATGTGAACAGTGTTCACAAGATACTACCTGATCCTGCTACTGCTTTGAGAATAGTATGAAGTAAAATGCCTTCCTATGACGTAATAGCTTGAGGGATGGACGATGCCAGCTGGCGAGGAGTAGTAGAGGGAGGGTAGGGGTAAATGGAACTGTCTGATTGGCCATAATTTTATCTACCCTTCCGAACTCAACACAGCAACGCATTCCACCACTCCCTCATCCGACCGACATAAGGACCTGGATTACATCAGCTGCACACTGCTAGGCGCATCAGGTAGTATCTTGTGAACAATGATGAAACCAGAAAACACTGATGAGTTTGATTTTGTAATCTATGTAATGTATAGGATGACACCTATTTCGCTATTAAGCAGTTGTACGTCCAAGTGATATGAATTTACAAAATGTTTAAACCTCTTTAATTCCCAATTTGTCTGCCATGACTGTACCTTACCTCAAACAATGGAGCAAATGTGAGAACATTTCAAGGCTTTTGTTTTTAATTACTTATTTTAATTTGTTGTAAAATGACATACCAAACCAATACCATCTAATACTTAATAGTATTTGCATAAAATCTTCTAGTTTATGTAACAAGTGTTGCTCAAACTTAGGATTCTCAATTCCATATAAAATCGCATTTCCTTAATTCCATTTTCCTGACAAAAAGAAAAAAAAAAAAAAAAAAAAAAAAAAGTCTGGCAGCTTGTAATGGGGCTCAACAATTGTAAGATTTAAAATTGTTCTATTCTTGTAAAACAAATATTGGCATAATGGGAAATTGCCCTTGAGGGAATGTGTTTATTACATACCAAAGTTGGCTACTTTAAAGCAAATAGCTTCCCCCAAACAAAAAAAAAAAAAAAAACAAAAAAGATTAACTTAACGCGAAGTAAAGTGAGAGTCCAACTCATTGCTCTAAATGGAACTATTAGGGTTGATTTAACCTGACTAAATTCAACGGGATGTAACTTAGGAGTTTGGCGATATCGTGACGCCGGCCGATGGCAGTGGCGGTAACGGCAACACAGCAAAGTCAGGGTCTGGCTGCCTCACACCACAGGTGGTACGTGCATCAAAGACGCTCAAGATCAGAATGACACGCGCCACTGCTTGTGAATACATGGCAACAATCAGAGCGGCATGTCAAAGGGGCTTTCCAGATTATTCGAGAAGTGTCCGGCAGCCAACTTATTTGTAGAAGTTCGAGAAAGGTTCGTGTTGCGTATATACAAGCAGGCGAGGCTATGAGAGTTGGGAGACAGATTTTACTTTCTCTACTGCGCTAGTACGAAGAGTAAATACTGTATTCCACCCAACAATTCGATATTGAGATTTCACCGGAAATATGTTTTGAATTAAAAAAAAGAGCATTTTCAGAAAAAAGGTCCGCGCGCGCGTGTATGTGTGTCAGTCTGTGGACAGCATAACTCAAAAACGAAAAGTCGGTTAAAAACCAAAGTGGTATTTCAGTTTAATGTCTCTAAGGATGCGACAAAAAGATTTTGAAGAAAATTCCTCGATCCTAAACTACCCCTTACATGGAAAATGTTTCGAAAACTGATTTTCTCGAAAATAGCTCTAACGATTTTGATTAAAATGTCGTATGTTTGAGGTATTTTTATGGCAAATGAAATGTATATTTTAAATTTTCTGGCTATAGTCTTTGTACTCTGGATGACTTTTGCATAACTGGTAAACCGTAAGAGACGCACAAAATCTTACTATACAAAATGTAGATCTAGTTAAAACGCTCAATTTATGCCCGAATATTTTTTTGTAGAGCGAACCATTTCGGAGATATTCCTTATTATTTGTGTGAGTCCTGGAAAACTTCCGTCAAATTCAAGATCGCGATTAGTTTTTTTATATCTTAGCCGGACAAAGATAACGGAATCACAAAGCTTTAAAAATTTGACTCGCTCAAAGCCTACTGTATTCCCGTATTCCCCTTGTACCTACAAGAAAATAAACCATAAGATAATTTCTGCAAATAGTTATCTCAATTACCACGAAGCAGATAAAGGAATAAGAGTTCATAAGAATGGTTAGTACAAGAGTAGAGAAAGTCACGTGAGTGCAACACATCAGATTTTTTAGTTTTAGCGTGTGTGTCAGCTACATGCGTACGGTCACGTCGAAAGGAAGGTAGCGAAGTAGTTAATGGGTATTGAGTTATTGTATCGTCAATGTCAGGTGTTTGAGAAACAGAGAAAGTGAAGGGAGAAAGGAGTAAGTGAAGGATAAGAGAAGAAAACAGTTGAGTTGTAATATCACGAAGGACTGTAGACTGTACTAACGTCAGTGAAGTTACGGCGATACGCAATGGACTGGTCAGCCATTCAAAGCTCAGCGTCGCGAGTTCGAATCCCAGCAATTGGAGTCAAATGTGCCTGTGGTGAAGGAAGGGGAGGGCCCAAGTAAAATAATTGGTGTAATGGCACGTTTGGAAGCTGCCGGGGTTACTTATGACTGTAGTTGCATGGATTTTGCCTTTTTTCTCAAATATTACAGTTTTATTTAAAAAATCTAATATTTTTATAATAGGAGATGACTACAAATACTTGAATTCTATTTATTTACGTTAGCATAATACGAAATTAGAAGGAAATAGCCAATAAAGTATCTTAAAGCTTAAAATTATATGTTGCTTGTAAGCAACGCTGCCAATTAAAGGGTTAAGAGAAGAAAACAGTCGAGTTGTAATATCAGGAAGGACTGTGTTATCGTCAGTGAAAGAAAACTGTGTTGTGCATTCAGTTAAAAGAAAATAAAGTAAGAAAAGTATTGGACTGGACTGGATTTTGTCGTTTTTGTCACAATATCAATTTATAGCACCAATCAGCGTGAATCAGTCGCATTAAGTAATAAAAATAACTACCGGAGATATTCCCGTTATATGAAGTGCATCCTAATTTAACCTTTAGTTTAACAGCATGTCTTAACCTCATGTTACGTTGTCAGGTCAAGGACCAGTATTATGAAGGTTAGTGTTAAACTACAGTTTTAGGTTTTATTTGTTTTACAAACGCTAATCTTCTGTTGAATTTCGATTTAACTTTAGTTGAGCTCATCTACCAACTGCAGTTTAATGCAAGGCGTATAATGGCGGTCCCAGCTGTATACATGGATACGGCAGATTTCTGAGGAATTAGTATTATAATGAAGTTGAGAGACCTCGAGGAACCAAAACATTTTTAAACAGGCCTAATCACTTTCAGATGTGGAATGACCATGACTTTTTAAACAGATTCAGACTTACATAAGACAAACTAGAAACCGGACACAGAAATCAATGAGAAAGTATAAACTGTAATAATACCCACATATTTTAATATTGAATTTATAGAAAAATAACAATAGATATTTGAAAATTAAGTGTAAACATAAAAACTAGGACCATGTAATGCAATTAATCCATGCATCAGTAATCACACGGTACAAGCCCACATAAACATTAATCAAATTGCCTGACGCCTATCCTTTGGTATCCCTATGAGAATGTGTTCTATTTCGAGCGTGATTAACCTGAAGTAAAGACGAATTTTGATGAACAATTTGTACGATGTGCATGCAAATAAATCGTAATAGGTAGTGTGAAGTAAGCGTACATGCATCAGGCTTTGTTTAGTACGAATATAATGCCATGCAAACCGCTGAGTGCACTCAGGATTCCTATACATATGCCGTCCCTACTGCTTCACGGAGCATTTTACCAACCTATCAGCCGGCGCGTACATAGCAGGGAGGGTGCTGTCTGGAGTGTTCTGCGTTAGCTGTTCGACCAAGCAGTGATGTATGTTAGGTACTCTAGGACTAAATTTGTAGATGAAAATGACTTTTTTTTTTAAATTTTGAATATTACATAAATATTCTATAGACATCAGTGAATCCTTTTGGACAAACATTTTCCCCGACCTGCCATTTTTAAAACTCCAACGAGTCACCCCTGCGCTTCATTTTAATCACACTGTGGTGCACCATACTGCTGTATTTTTTCTTCTCAGTTTTGCATTTTGTATGAAATGTATTCCTTACATTTTAATTTTGCTCTGATTTGTATGCAAATTTGCATGCATGATCTCAAACGTGTTATCTAAATATTCAAATATGCATTTAATGATTGCTTTATCCACTGGCTCACAAAAATAATTCATTTATTTACTGTAAATGTCAACATAATGTAATATATGCACATATAATTGTAAATTAATATCCACAATGTATTACTATGTATGGTCGTGATAAGACCGTGCTGTCAAAACGACCTTAAATAAATATTTACAAAAAAAAATAATAATAATAATTCATGCTGAAAAAATGAATTTTAGCACAAAAAACTTAATAAAAACAAACATGTATTTCTCTGCAAGTAATAAAACTAAGTTCAATCAAATACTTCAATTTATTTTCAGTATACTTAAGCATCAGAAAATCCCACTAATAGTTATACTTCTCTGAAAAATGAGAAGGCAATTTTAAACAGATGCACTTTTTCGCTAACTAAAAGTATTTAATTCTATTAACTGAGAAATTGAGCTACAAAACTGGACTTTTATACAGTCAATTTTCAAGCGAACAGATGTAAAATTGAAAAAAGTTATAAAAGTCGTCCTAACTGTAGCTGAGGCAAATGCAAGCAAATATTGCAGAGGTGCATCGAGGAAGAATTGTGTGTATGTGGAAAGCCAATTTGCCATTTGAAGATATTGCTCCAAATTATATATTCATATTTTAATAATAATATGTGAACTGTACATATGAAACAGGACATTACTGCATGCACACACCTCTTCCTTGCTAGACAATAACTCCGTCAGCAGAATGCCTCTAGAAGCTTCGGGAACGGTATACATGGAGGTGAGTGTACCAAAATTGCTACGAGCTTCGTTATTACAAAACTTCTTTTTCCTTGTGAATGGCACCTACCAGTTAATTTAACGCTAAACCGCTACGCTTATTTTGCATCCAATATGCCATTATTTCAGAACATTAACATTTGTTCTAATCTAGCAGGTGTAACAACTGCATTTAGTTGCAGTGCAAGAAGGACAAGAAGAAGAAGAAGAAGAAGAAGAAGAAGAAGAAGAAGAAGAAGAAGAAGAAGAAGAAGAAGAAGAAGGAGGAGGAGGAAGAGGAGGAGGAACTTGTTACTTCACATGCTACTATTACTTTCTCTACTGTTAAGTAGGGGAAGTATTGTATTCCAACCAAAAATTCGATGTCGAGATTTCACCGGAAATATGTTTTGAGGCCCCCTGAAACCAAGAAAAAGCATTTTTAGAAAAAGGTCCGCGTGTGTGTGTGTCAGTCCGTGGACAGCATAACTCAAAAACGAAAAATCGGTTAAAAACCAAAGTTGGTATTTAAGTTTAATGTCTTTCAACGATGCGACACGAAGATTTTGAAGAAAATAGTCCCACCCTAAACTACCCTTTACATGGAAAATTTTTCGAAAATTTTAATTTTCTTGAAAATGGTTCTAACGATTTTGATTAAACTGTCATATGTTTGAGATATTTTTATGACAAATGAAATGTAGGTATATCTTGAATTTTCTGGCCATAGCCCCTGTCGTCGTATTTACTCTGGACGACTTTTGCATAACTGGTAATCCGTTAGAGATAGACCAAATTATACTATACAAAAAATGTAGATCTTGCTAAAATACACAATTTATGTCTGAACAAATTTTCTTGTAGGGTGAACCACTTCGGACATATTCCTTGTTATGTGTGTGAGTTTCGGAAAACTTAGAACTTTCGTGAAATGGATCATCGTTGTTCATTTTTTTATCTGTTAAGTGTGCAAAGACAACAGAATCTCAAAGCTTTAAAACATTTGACTATCGCACAAGCGATAGCACCTACAAGGAAATAGCAATAAGATAATTTCTAATGTTAATCTTAACATGAAGAAGATATAGGAATAAGAGTTCGTAAGAATGGTTAGTACAAGAGTAGAGAAAGTCATGTGAGTGCAACACATCAGATTTTTTTTCATAGTGAATGGTTGCCTATCACGTTAATTTAACGTTGCTTTAATCTTCATTATTTTAGAATATTTCAACTTACAGAATTTAGTTGTGATGTAAGAAGACTAACGATCGTCTTCTTTTCTCGGTCTCAGGTATACCAACACCATTGCACTGCGGTTTAACACACCAGCAGTTTATAAAACAGCGCTTGCAGTTCAACTTTTGGTTTGGTTTAACCAACTTGCAGTCAAACTACGTTTATAATACTCGGCCCAAGTAAAGTTCACCGTAATCCCAGCTTTAATGACTGAGAACTATTGTCTCTACATTCTACATGCAACAAAATTGCACCATCTACTTTAAAATAACTTCTGGCAAGGGTTTCATTACCATTAAAATGCAGTAATTTTGTTCTGCTTTCATCTTTCTTCCTCAGTGTCCATGCTTCACTTCCATCACAAAGTACAGGTCTTGCCAAGGTCTAAAGGCGGATTCTAAAATATCTTTGTACTGGGGAAGGTTACATAATGCTATTAACTATTCCCACTTGTTTCTTGTACTTAGTAATTTACTGGGAAATGTCTACTTCATCAAAAAAGCATAATAATGCGCATCCGAGATATGTGAAATAATTTACTCATTGTAATATTTTTTAAATCTAAACATATTTTGCCAGCGTCTAACCAACTGAGCCACCCAGACCGACTCGGTCAGGGGCGGCTCAGTTGGTTAGACGCTGACTTACTGGTCCTAAGGTCGCAGGTTCAAATCCGGCCCAGACCAATGGTTTTTAAGTGTGCTTTAAAACGACAGCTCCATGTCAGTAGATTTACTGACATAAAATAACTCCTACGGGACAAAATTCCGGCACATTAGCGACGCTGACGTCATCCTGGCAATTGACTATGTCGTTACACAAATTATTATTATTATTATTATTATTATTATTATTATTATTATTATTATTATTATTATTATTATTATTATTATTATTATTATTATTATTATTATTATTATTATTATTATTATTATTGTGACAGACCTTGTGGCTAATACTTGGAAGGAAGGACAAGAAGCACTAAGATATTTGGATCACTCATAACAATGTCAATCTCATAAGCTGAGAAGAAACAAAAAAAAATGTGTTTTCTCCTATTTTTAAGCAAAATCAACTTTGATTTTGTTCCGAAAGCTTGGCTTTCTCGTAGTCTATCATTAAGACTGTTAGTTGGGTCAGAAAATGAAAGCTTATTCGGCTTTAAATGAAGAGCAGACATTCCTCTCTTTGTTAAGTTAGGGCACAATGGGTGAATGACCACTAACAAAGTGATAAGATGTAAGTAAGAGTGATAAAGCTCATGCAGGCACACTATTTATTTTTTACAAGTTCACTGCTCCTTGCAACAAGGCATGATGACATGGAAACATTGACCCCAAAAGTGCCGTCCTGCATGTTTTGAAATAATTGATCCACTGATTTGATTTTCAAGATTTAGAGCTTCGAAACTTAACTGTTCTTGTACTTAAGTTTATCTTTTAGTCTAAAGGGATAAGCTTTTTCTTTACGATATAATGCAATGACAACATAATTACGTACTATACTAATGCTAGTCCAATAATGCCATTCATTGGTTGATCATGGAGTTCTATACAATGTGCTTTAACCTTTTGAGGCCCAATAATAAATATAGGAAGAAAAAAATTCGAAATTTCTTTCAAAATGTAACTTAAATATCACAAAAAGCAGCAATATGACATAACAGTAAAAGTGAATTTCAAAATAAAATGTTCCAAGATTCAAGGTGAAACCACCGGGCTGCAGAGCTTTTCTTGATTACACATTTTTGTGAAACAGTTCTTTGTTTTTGTTATACACCAGCCCAGGTACATGTTTTAAACGTTCATCTTGTGTGATGTGGTACCCTAGCAGTGTGCACATCTTCGAGAGGGTCCTCTTTTACAGGATGCCTTATCAAACTGCTATTCTATTTGGGTCTGAGATCTCTTTTGGTTAGCAGGCATGAACTGCACAGAATTATCCATGTGGGAACTTATTAACAAGTTATTGAACAGTAGTATCGGAATATGCAAGAAATATAGGGTGTACCACTTAAAAAACAAAGTTGCAGTTACTTCCACTAAGCCGGAAGTAGAAAATGTCGGTAATATAATTTATCTTTGCAAAACGAGTTTCATGTTTATCAGCCACGTCCTTCAAGTTATTTAGGTGGTGCGGGACTTTCAACTAATTCCGTAAACATGAAGTTAATATCTTCTACGGACACTGTATTCAAATATTGCACATTAATGAAGCGAAGCGCAGTTGGTTGGCATTGGTTACAGTGGACGAGTTTTAAGTTGGCACTTGTTCTACTATCCTTGTCTAGCACGGGCTGCGAAAATCCTTGGGCTTCTTTCCTTGAGATGGTCAGTTTCTTTTAAAGCCCTATTATGTTCCCTGATTACCAGCGATGGTATAAAGGTAAGTAGGCATCAGTGGTGTTGCAACAATTGCAACTCTTGTAAGTGAAGTATCGGTTGTTAACGTGACAATGAAAAAGGATCACCCGCAACTGTGTTGTGTATCCTGCCTGATTCACTACATAAGAGTGACGGTTTAGAACGAGATGGTGTTTCATTCTTTTTCTAACAAGCAAGTGCCAAGTTACACCTCGTCCAGTATAAATTCCTTATTTAAATGCCCACAAACGGATGCAGAAAGCTAAGTTTACTGAGACGCCAAAACCTTTTTGGTAACTCTTTGTCTTCCATTGTTTGCTTTGTATAAAATATAGCGGTCCAATCGATGGAACATACCGCATTAAACATCGAAGTATTTCTTTGATGCTTTCTAACGTTAAACTACTCTTGTCTGCATGCTTGACATTCTTTAGCACCATTTAATGACCAAGGAGTAATAAACTTTCTTAATGACAAATGGAAGTAAAATTTTCAAAATAAGTCACTAAAATGCAACGTGACTGCCCCGAACAACAGATGCTACCGTCCAACTCAAGTTGAACTAAATGCATAAAATATCGGGGGAATGTTTTATTACATTTGTTTTGAGGACCCCCACCCCAAGCTGTAGATTGACTCAAACTCGAACATATTTTTGTGCATTATGATACCCTGATGTACACAAACAGAGAGGAGACCTGCGATAAATCACATCATTCATTCTTATGATCAAAACAATCAATTTTTACCTCCACTCTGTGGGCATGGAGATAAACAGGCGACCTGTGTATGTAGCCACTGATTAATAACCCTTCCCCTTTTGCTCTCGACCTTTCTTCATCTGGACCGGTCACTCAACCATACCGATGATGATGATGATGATGATGATGTTGTTGTTGTTGTTGTAGGTTTAAAGGCAGTCAACTACTTGGTCTCAGCGCCCTTATAAAATGGATAATGGCAAAAACTAAAGATAAATTTCAATACAAAATAAAAAGACTAGTAAAAGCAAAAATGCTCATATAAATAAGCCAAAAGTCAAAATTAAAACGAAATTATAAAAGAATCCAAAATGAATAAAATCTCGATATCCAAATTGTAAATCCTTAGATTTACGTTTATCGTCCCTAGATATTTAAAAACTTTTTTCGACCACTTGTTTATCGTCCTCCAGGACCTCTGCAAGACTGACAGGCAGTTGCAGAGTTTCGAAGGTGTGCTAGGGAAACATAATAACAACACGTGATGGACCGACAAAAGTTTATCGCACAGCGGACAAAGAAGGGCAGGGTCCCCTTTAAAAAGGTAACCATGCAGTGACCAGTGTGTAACCGAACCATATAATCCCCTCACGACTAGATACGCGAGGAATTATGGGAATTTGTTTCACTGCTCTAAGCTTAATACTGCGGAGATCTGGCCATTCCTCGTGGGCACTCAACCATAGCCTCTAATGTATTGGCTTACACCGTTTAAAAAATAAACACAGGTATATGAGAAACATACTGAAACGTGGCTCATCGGTTCATCGCTTATGAACTCTCTGCACGTCTCAGAGTCCAATATGCTTGCTTACATATTCTCATAAAATAAGATTTGCGGATATCTTATAACAGGCCTGAAGCGGAGGAAAGAAAGGTTTCGAAATGTACCGCTTTGTATAAAGCAACTCCTACACACACTAGCAATTACCTATAACGGGAAAATCGAGAAAACATGGAGGATGTATGGGTAGCTGAATCGGCAACGGAAGTTCGCACACTGGCTCTAATAAGGTATTTGAGCCAAGAAGATGTCAACTCATCCAGATATATATTACACTTCCTACAAGCGAGAAATGCGCTTTCTACTTACGTAATAGTTACCTCTGTTTGGCTGGGAACTTATCTATGTATAGCTTTATACAGATAACTATATAAAGGAAAATGTGTAACTCTGTGGTGCTTTACTTATGAGAATAAAACTGCCTATTCGTTAATGTAAGTGGAGCAAAATTTTATGAATTTTCGTTTTGTAGCGAAAATAATAGTTAACACTGGCAAGTCTGTTATTTACAGAAGAAAAGCTAAAAGTCGTGACATTTTAGAAGGTTCTTCCGATAAACTACATTTAATTTTGTACCGTTTTAAATGTGTACGTGTCGAGAATTTTTCTCAAATTCAAATTCGCATCTAAAGCGATTCATCTCAAAATTAGGCGTTTCAGGAGGCTCTTTATTCTTTAGTTTGTACTATTTGGATTAAATTTTAAACGCATATAAGTGTAGTTAGAAGAGTTCGCATAGAACCGTGAAGATTCATTAGGGTCTCCGCGAGGACTCTCTTAATTTTGAACCTATTTCAACGGAACTTGAAACGTGCCGACCAATTTTCTAAATGTTGAATATAAAACATAAACTAGTGAGCGCTAAGTATGTTTTTTTTTTTTTTTTCGTAAATATTTATTTAAGGTCGTTTTGACAGTGCGGTCTTATCACGACCATACATAGTAATACATTGTGGATATTAATTCACAATTATACATATATTACATTATGTTGACATTTACAGTAAATTTGAAAGTTTTATGTTCTTCATAAACTGTAGAGTCTTGCTGATCATATTCGGTGTATTGACTGCATGATGAAGACTGGAAATGCCGGCTTGCTGTCTATATCTGCTGTATTGTGGGCAATCTATAAGGATGTGGTGGATGGTTAGAAGAATATCACAGTGGGCACAATTTGGAGAGAAGATGACTGTGTGTTAGTTTGGAGTGTCCAATTCTAAGCCGAGTGATGTTAACTTGATCTCTTCTTTTCAGTCTTTGGAGATGCAGAAAAGGTTTTGTACAGCCTGAGCGAGCTTCACGGAGTTTACTGCTAACTGATGACCATGTCTGTATCCATTTTTGCATGTACATATGTTTATTACCATTGATGATGTCTTGATGTGGAGAAGCGATCGAGGCATCACTGACGGGATGTTTAGCTGCTTCTTTTGCAGCTTCAAACTAAGTATGTTGTTTCATACTTACAGAGACAAAATGATGTTAAAAGATGCTTGTTATAGTCTTTAACATCCTTATTACTATATGCGGCACCATAGGCAGCTGATACATGAAATTAAATAACTCGAAAGGGAAATTTATGAAGGAAATGTTCCCGCCATTTTCACATTTGCCAATTATAAGGACTGAGGAATCCCTGGAAAAAAACCTGTCAGAGAGGATGCTCCTCCGTTCACAAGTCCATGCCTTATGGATCTCGACCACTCGTGATGGTCACAATATTACACCTAAAATGCAAACTTTTCTGGAAATAGAAGTTTCTGAAGCTTCTCGTAAAAGCACCAAAAATGCGTGCAATGGCGTTTGTTCTAACCCACTATTGTCACGTGTTGCGTAGCGTCGTGAGGTAGCTGACCTTGAGTCTTCTTTGAGGTGCACGGCCGCTCAAAAACGATTCTTCTGACGATTTTGAAGTGGTGTTGGCATTATACATATCTTGAATTTTCCGTGAGTAATCTCTGTAATTCTATTAATTCAAACTAGGCTTTAAATGCCTAAGCCATAAAATATACACAAATAACTGACGAAAAATGCATACCTTGTTAAAATATTTCAGGTATGTCAAACAAACGACGTTCCTTTTTGTTTACATACTTTATGCAGTACTTCTTAAAAGGTTAAGCCACTGTTCTTTCGTTTCTGTTGAGCGCATCAGAAGTGTAATAATATATTTAGTGATCTTCCAGCTTTTTAATTAACTGGCTATGATCTCAGTTTTCTGCATACTCCAATGAGTAATACATTTATTTGAAAGCATTCTGGCGAATATGTATCGTGAACTATAGAGTAGAAAATAAGCTTTTGTGTGAATAACATTTAGAATAGGTACGAAAATAAATGATGGGAAGAGAAAGTTAAGTGAATTGCACATCTTATGTTTTTAATCGGATGACTTAGATTCCTACTAAAATGAGCTCTATAACCAGCTCTATATTTGGTGGTTCCCTAAGTAGCTCGACAGGGGCGATGGGCTCACCAAGTGTGCAACAAATTTGCATGCACGTTACCTTGCTATGGCGAAATTTGTTGGCAATACTATGACAAACACGGCAGACATATTCCACTTCAAGGTCCAACTGTCTCAGTGTTCCAAGCTTCAGACGATGAAGTCAAGGCGTTCCAGAAGAAGTCAGGTGATGGTTAGGGAGAGTATGTCAAGAATAGTAACTTTCTGTCTACTGCCTTCTTATCAATAAACAGTTTTAGAGCATTACGGTAAATATAACTGTACGTAGTTGAATAAATATAACAGAAAAATTGAGAAAACACTTAAGAGCTTAGTAAACTATGATGGCTATTTTTTCCCGTTTTTCTAGATAGTGTTTTAATGGAGCATGTGTTGAGATTTAACTAAAGTGTGCATCTATATACCACTTCCTGAACAAATGTCATATTTTAATGAAAACTTAAGGCAGCTAATAAACTTCCTTGGAGATAGTTATACTGTCTTTTTTATTAATTTCTTGTTGAATTTTTTAAGTGTTTTATCATGGCAAAGAGCGTGTCTCCGATATGTTTATCAGTTCATAAGTTTTCCCTTCCACAAGTAATGCTAGAAGTGAACTTCAAGCAGCATATTCATAGGTTAAAAGGCTACAAAAACAAGTGCTTAGTACTTCATGTACTTCAGAAGAAAAAATCTGATGCATTACATGACTTCCTCTACCCATTCCTCAAATTTTCCTTACTAAAGCTAATTCATCTGTCTACTTAATGATAATCTACATAAACATTTGTAGAAATGGTTTTATTAAATATTTCCTTCAAGGTACAATGGGAATAGGGCAATACGGTGGACTTAAGCGATAGCCAAATATTTTAAGAGCTGGTCTCTGTGTGATAGCTTTTAACATTCCGTCCTCTTTGCATGACAAGGAGAAAAAATTGAATAAAAAAAGAATAAGACTTCCCATTTGAGGAAAGTATAAGTATATATTCATGTCGCATCCTTGGAAATTTCATTTTTGAGTTATGCTACTCACACACACACACGCGCGCACGCACACAAATATCCACCCACCCAGCTCCATCCCCCCATACAAAGAACCTTTTTCTAAAAATACCTTTCTTGGAGCCTCAAAACATATTTAGGGTGAATTTTCTCAACATCCAATTTCTGGGTGGAATACAATACTTCCCCTAATTACCATACATAGAGAAAGTGAAAATAAAAATAAACATCAAAATAAGAAGAACGATCTTCTCTCTGCTACTTCGTTGGATAACCGATTCACCAATGGTTTACATTTTTCCTGCAGGTCTAATCTAATACAACCAAAGGAAGAAGCGATCAAGGAATACAATTAATCCTGCCGTAGTAGAGCCGTTAAGGGTTGAAAGCTAGCTACGCCGAGCTCTGTCATTACGATACGAGTGCTACAGTTAATTTCCTTTGTCACAGTGCTATAGCACTACGAAATGCTATAGAAGCTTCTCCTATAAGCCTGAGATCAAAGGCTTCAGTGGACTACTAATGAGCGCACGATTTCATTTCAAACTCCGCTTCTAACATTCCTACACGAAACGCTACTAGCTCTGCTCCTTTCTGGAGAATGAGGACGTTATCTAATGCTTAGAAGACCGAAGAGTAAGGCCACAGGAATTGTGCCCTGTCTCTCTCTTACATCGTTTTAAAATACATTGGTTGCAAGGGTTGCTTATGTCCTGGCGCCCCTTAACTCCCCAAAAAAGTATTTTTTTTTTTTTTTGGAAAAAAAAGGCCTGCGTGTGTCTATAAAGAGTATAACTCAAAAAGAAAAGTCGCTTAAAAGCAAAATTGGCTGTTAAGGTTTAGGAATTCCACATAATTTTCAAGAAAGTAACCCCCCCCCCTCCTCCTCCATCCAAAAGTTTGTCCTTTACATGATTTTGAGTTTTCTTCTGGTCATCCAAAGTGAATGGTATGTTACAGCCATCTCATAGTGACCGGCTCTTAAAAGATTTTACTACCGCCTAAGCCTATTCTATTCCCATTGTACCTAGAATACATTTAATAAAACCTTTCTACACATGGCCCTAACAATTTTGATGAAAACATCATATGTTTAAGATATTTTCATGACAAATGAAATGTAAGTATATTA
This sequence comes from Tenodera sinensis, assembly GCA_030765045.1. Lineage (NCBI taxonomy): Eukaryota > Metazoa > Arthropoda > Insecta > Mantodea > Mantidae > Tenodera > Tenodera sinensis. Next base: position 33,064,708 of record CM060966.1, on the reverse strand, counting down.
TGAATTTTCTAGGGATAGCCTCTGAAGCTTCATTCCGCATGACTTTTGCGTAACTAGTAAACTTGTAAGATATAATAGGCAAAATCTTGCTACACAAGCAACGTATGTAGATCTCGTTAAAGCACGGGAAGTCGTTATTCGTTTCTCCCCCTTATTTCTACCTCTCTTTTTCTCTCCCTGTTCATACACAGAGAACGAAACTTCAAATACATACCGACTCGCTCTTGCAAGATTTGACTATCACTTAAAGCCTACCGTATTTCCTAATCCTGTTGTAGAGCGCATATTTCTAAGCTCCACGTCGTGTTGCACTGCGGTTTACACCGGTCGATATTTCCAACATGAAGCCTGAGCTTGCAGATAGCCCGTCTCATATGTTATCGTCAGTCAGACACACAAATAGGCTGTCTCTTGAATCACCACTCGCATTTGCATTTGGTCTGATAAAGGGGCGGTGTAGCAAACTGCCTATATGTGTGTCCGGCAGACGATAACCTATAAAATAGTCTATCAAAAAATTCAGGCTGCATGTTGAAAGTATCGACTTGTGTAAACCGCCCTGCAGTATGACGTGGGACTTAGAAATATTATACTCTCCTAATGCACTCTACCATTTTTTCCATGGCTGTACGTATAAGGATATATAAAATAAGACAATTTTTGCAAATATTTATCTCGATTAACATGAAGCAGATTAATTATTGGAAAAGTTTGTGTAAGAATGAGTAGAAAAAGTCAGGTAAGTGCAACACATCCAGTTACGTTTTAATACTAGCTGAAAACCCGGCGTTGTCCGTTGTTTGACCATTTTATCCGTCAACTTTTAGACTTACGTTGGATACCATGAAGAACCCAAGACAAACAATATATAAATAAAACCACCGGGAAAACACTATGCAAAAATATGATGTGTTGCACTCACATGACTTTCTCTACTCTTGTACTAACCATTCTAACAAACTCTTATTCCTATATCTTCTTCCTATTGGTTAAGATAAACATTCGTACAAATTATCTTATTGCTTATGTCCTTGTAGGTGCAAGGGGAATATTAGAATATAGAAGTCTCTATGTGACAGTCAAAACTTTTTGACCTTTGAGATTCCGTTCTCTTTGCACGATTAACATATAAAAAAAATGAACAACGTTGTTGCATTTCGCTAAAGTTCTAAGTTTTCCGAAACTCACACACATAACAAGGAATATCTCCGAAATGGTTCACCCTACAAGAAAATTTATTGAGACATAAATTGTGTATTTTAGCAAGATCTACATTTTTTGTATAGTATAATTTGGTCTATCTCTAACGGTTTACCAGTTATGCAAAATTCGTCCAGAGTAAATACGACTACAGGGGCTACAGCCAGAAAATTCAAGATATACATTTCATTTGTCATCAAAATATCTCAAACATATGACATTTTAATCAAAATCGTTAGAGCCATTTTCAAGAAAATCAAAATTTTCGAAAAATGTTCCATGTAAAGGGTAGTTTAGGGTGGGGCTATTTTCTTCAAAATCTTCGTGTCGCATCCTTGAATGACAATAAACTTAAATACCAACTTTGGTTTTTAACCGACTTTTCGTTTTTGAGCTATGCTGTCCACAGACTGACAGACTGACACACACACACACACACACGGACCTTTTTCTAAAAATGCTTTTTTTTTTATTCAGGGGGTCTCAAAACATATATTTCCGGTGAAATCTCGACATCGAATTTTTGGGTGGAATACAATACTTCCCTACTTACCAGTAGAGAAAGTAAAAACGCACCTTTGAACACGCCCAAATACCACAGGAAGAAAAGCAAGTAGAGAAAGATGTGTAAATGTAAGATGTTGCATTGCTATGTCATATAGAAAACTGATGAATTATTTGTAGAAGAGGTAGTATAGAAAGAAATGCGATTGTGTTTCATAAAAGAAGTGTGTAGAGAAAATCATGTGAATGTAATGGGTTGCATTTTTACTTCAATCATAGAAAACTGCATGGATTGTATGCTGAAGAGGAATAGAGAAAGAAATGTGATCGAGTTTCGTATGAGAAAAGTGATTTGAAGGAAACTGTGTGAATGTAATATGTGCATTTCTATTGCAATCATAAAAATCTGATGTGTTGCACACACATGACTTTCTCTACTCTTATACAAACCACTCTTACAAACTCTTATTCTTATATCTTCTTCGTGTTAGTTGAGATAAGCATTTGCAGAAATTATCTTATTGCTTATTTCCTTGTAGGTGCAAGGGGATATTAGAATACAATAGGCTTTGTGCGATAGTCAAATCTTTTAAAGCTTTGAGATTCCGTTCTCTTTGCACGGTTAACATATAAAAATGAATAGCGATGTTCCATTTGGCAGAAGTGTAATTTCTCCAAAATTTATACAAATAACAAGGAATATCTCCGAAATGGTTCACTACACAAAAAATTTACTTGGACAAAAATTGCCAGTTCTACATCTTTTGTATAGTAACATTTTGTCTATCTCTTACGCTTTATGAGTTTTTCAAAAGTCATCCAGATTAAACAGGACTACATAGGCTATAGCCAGAAAATTTAAAATATACATTTCATTTGTCATCAAAATATCTCAAACATATGGCATTTTAATCCAAATCGTTAACAGCCATTTTCAAGAAAATCAAAATTTTCCATGTAAAGGTTAGTTTAGGATGGAGTAATTTTCTTCAAAATCTTCGTGTTGCGTCCTTGAAAGACATTAAACTTAAAACACCAACTTTGGTTTTTAACCGACTTTTCGTTTTTGAGTTATGTTGTCCAGACTGACAGAAAGACAGACAGACAGACAGACAGACACACGCGCGCGCGCGGAACTTATTTCTGAAAATGCTTTTTTTTATACTAAGTAACAGAGAAAGTAAAAATGTATGTATTGTATGTTAAAGGGGAAGAAGGGAAGGTTTTAATTCGTAAAAGAAAAGCGAGTAGAGAAAAACCATGTGAATGTTCTATAGTAAAATGGATAGTACACAAATCCCGAAAAAAGAAGCACACGTGCCGAATTTCGAGATAAACGCTCAAACATTTTAGGAGCGCATAGAGGACATAGATTAGATTAATATAAGTACAGTCTACTTGTGTCTACTGTTCTCAAGGAAATAGGATATGCTTTTTACTGTTCCATTTATTATCTCGGCTTAAGCTATTTAATTTTTGAAAATTACTCTTAGCAGATATAATTATGTTGATCCAATAGTGATGTTAGCTCTCGTGCAGTCTTTCAAATGAGGCAGTCGTAAAAATCAACCAAATGAACTTCCTTGTTTGTCCTTCAGTAGGTCATTATACTGTGTATAAATTAAAAACCTGAGCGCTTTATTTTATTTTAACCTTTCTAAACTCATTAATAACAACCTAATATAATGTTTTTATTTTTTTTTTTAAATGTAAGTGAGAAAATAAAAGCAGCTTGGCGGTTAGTTTGGTAAACCTGTTCTAAAAGGATTAGATCGGTCTGTGAGCACTCTTGTGGTTGTAACACCCTCCTCGTTTTTCATGACTGCAACGATTTCAGAAACCCCACGAACTCGATCTTGCTCGTTTACTCACGCTCGCACCTTCCGTAAGATAATTAACATTGAACTGTTATACACTATACACTATATCGTATCTACACTGAGCCAAACATTACCTAAAGGTCGATTTTGCAGGCAGACCTACTGCTTCATGTCTCTGTTTAACAGTAATTACAAAATAAACAGATTATGCAGCACGATGTAATAATTGTGACCAAAGCCATTAGCGTGTCCATCCATTATTAACAGTGCACGCAATCTCCCTCGTAATTTATATCCATTTTTAATACGGTGAAAGCTCGGCTAACTGGAACAAGATAACATAAAACGGGAACCTAATTAAATAAATATGTTTAGACTCGGATTCTATTTAAGTGCCATGCAACTCTCTACGTGATTTCTCTCTCTCTCTCTCTCTCTCTCTCTCTCTCTCTCTCTCCCTCTCTCCCTTACAGTGAAGGAAGCATTGCACTTAACCTAACAATTCGTAATAGCATTTCACTGGGAATACATGTTTAGAGGATCGCTGGAAAAGGAAAAGTAAGGTTAAAATCAAAATCCTTCTTTACTTAATTCACCCTTTAAAAGAAAATTTTAAAAAGGACAATGCGCTTGCGCCTTTGTGTGTGAACGGCAGAATCCAAAAAACAAAAGATTAAGTCCTGATTACCAGATTATGCACTGGACACTTCAATCTCAGCCATGGGTAACTGATGAGGAAAACAAATGAAGATCCATGCCCGAAATGTGGAGCTCAAGAAATATCTACAGCACATCTTATCCTTGAATCACAGAAGTGCCTTAAATCTCAGTAGTGATCTGTGCTCTATATTTAAAACGGCCGAAGGATGCACAACAATTATTAAGTTACTGGAGGTATCACAGTTTAATTTAATTTTAGTTTTCTTGTATACTGTTAAACCCAATTATTAATACCACCATAATTATTTATTTAATGTACATTTACAATATTATACTACTGTGAAAGTTCAATTGTTCTATTTATGATCTCTATTGTACTGCAGCTGTGTATTTTGTCTACAATGTAATTTGTTCTGTTATGTATATATTACTGTGGTTGCTGGTGACCTTTGCTATTATAAAGCGACCTTAAATAAACAAACAAACAAAAAAGTCGATTAAGGTAATGAATCTGTGAAGTTTGTAACAGTAACCTATTTGTAAGACAGAGTGACTGTACTGCCTCTACCCAACGTATGCTACGTCACATAATCTCCCTGCAAACATACCGAACACACGCAACCGAGACCGAAGCCTATAGTTGCTCTTGGGCAACGGTAATATTATAACGGTATGATAATGATGATAATAATTGATAATTAATAATAATAATAATAATAATAATAATAATAATAATAATAATAATAATAATAATAATAATAATAATAATAATTTTTATTTGGCTAAAATCATTTACATGAATAACACATAAAATACATATAGTTATATAAAATTATAAATCAATTACACACTAATACTTAAATCATAAACAGAATGAAATGACCTTCTGACTAGCCACTTAAAAAGCTCTCTTTTAAAAAGAATAATGCTCAATGTTCTATATTTAATGTCTAATGTATTATACATTTCTACACCCTCAAAATGACGTTTCCTTCGTCAAAGCAAATCTAAAGATTGGTATATTTAATTTATATTTGTTTCTGGTATCCACACTACGAGTGTCTACTCTGTCATAATAATTAAGGTGTGCATGTACATGTGAAAACATAAAATATAAAAACAAATTAAAAATAGCAAATATTCTCAATTGGTAAAATAAAGGTTTCTTACTCACCATAATCCTGATAACTTTTTTGGCACATTTCTCTGAGATCGGGCTATTACCTCATAAATTTATCCCATGTGTAATACGACTTGGAAATACATAGTGTGAGGTAAATGTTTCCCAATCCTTCTAGTGCTACAAAAGATCATAATTCTCTTATCAGATAAGTGGCTCGTGACAGCTTACAACATATATTATGAACATGGGCTTTCCATGAAAGCTTAGTGTCGAATTCAAGCCTAAGCAGATTTACAGTTTTCATCTCCTCGCCTCCTTTGTTCAGTGGGCCTCAAAACATGTATTTTCAGTGAAATCGCAGTGTCAGATTTGTGGGCGAATTAGAATACTTCCTCTCCTTAGGTAATGGACAAACTAAAAAAGGCATTTTGTAAAAGACTCCGCAAAGACAATGTGCCTCTCGCTGAAGTATTTTAGCATTGGAAGACAGGAATTCTAACAAAGGCAGGTCAACGATTTTGTTTAGATTTGCTTTAGGAACATTTAGGTCAAAGATAAGCAGACACATGTATGAGGGTTTGTGCGACTGATGTTATTCAACGAGAACTAGATCCTTAAAATTTTGTAAAAGACTCCGCAAAGACAATGTGCCTCTCGCTGAAGTATTTTAGCATTGGAAGACAGGAATTCTAACAAAGGCAGGTCAACGATTTTGTTTAGATTTGCTTTAGGAACATTTAGGTCAAAGATAAGCAGACACATGTATGAGGGTTTGTGCGACTGATGTTATTCAACGAGAACTAGATCCTTAAAATTTTGTAAAAGACTCCGCAAAGACAATGTGCCTCTCGCTGAAGTATTTTAGCATTGGAAGACAGGAATTCTAACAAAGGCAGGTCAACGATTTTGTTTAGATTTGCTTTAGGAACATTTAGGTCAAAGATAAGCAGACACATGTACGAGGTTTGTGCGACTGATGTTATTCAACGAGAACTAGATTCTTAAAATTAAAGGCCAGCTTAAATATGTCAGCTAGACACCAGTGTTATTTACTCGGACGACCTGCCCGTGTCATATAACCGCCCATCTTCAAGCATTTCAAGTTCCCGGGAGACAAATAGAACAACAAAGAAACAAAATCTGAAAACAGTCACACTGGTACTTCTAAATGTTAACTATAAGTACGTCACGGGGAACCTCAGAGCCCTCCCTTCGAAAAGTTGTTCGGATTGGGTTGGACTCGGCAGGGAAGTGATTCCCGGTACTCGGAGGTTGTTAGACACCACCATATCTTCCGGCACCAGCCTGGAGAACTGGGATATAGTGTACCACATCCTTGTCGCTTCTACCGAGACCCATCCTGTAGGGCATTCACTTCCGTTTCTGTGCATAAGGGAGGAAGCTTTCTAGGAAACAAGGTATTCGCTGAATGGCAAATAAAAATTTTAAAAAAGAAAGAAAGAAAACGAAAGCTTTGTTTAGTGAAAGGGAAAAATACTTAATAGAACCATCTAGTTGCCGACTTGAAGGGGAGCGTCGGCTTGTACAGGCCTTTGCTCTGAAGAACTGAGCAAGAACGAAAATAGCGCAATATTTTTATATAACAAATCGGGCGACAGAAAGATGGAGGCAGAGTTTAGACACGCCCTTCCTTTTATATATTCTTTGATGGGGAAGACACACTGGTCTCAAAACACTAGTTCACTGAAATTCGAGATATCTACCGGAGTTTTGAATGAAAGCAGTTTCAAGAATGGTGCTAGCCTACCCAAGTTACGATTAAAATCCGGCCCAGATCGATGGCTTTTAAGTGTGCTTAAAAGCATCAGTCATGTGTCAGATTTACTGGCATGTAGAAGAACTCCATAAGGACGAAATTCTGGCACACCGGCGCGCTCATATGATCCTGGTAACTGATAGCGTCAACAAATAAAACATTTATTTATTTAGTTTCAAGAGTTTGTGATTACTAACACCAACAGAAGCAAAATTCTATGTTATAGCTAAAAGAACTGCAACTTTTCAGTTCAGCACTGGGGTTGCTTTTCTGTCTCAGTTTCCCTGACAGTACACGATTAATTGGTTACTTTAATATCCTTGTTGTTAGGGGATCACAAATGGGAGCAATTACACTTGTTAAACGGTTATGGGAATGGCCGTGTTTTCATCCAATGGAGACCTTAATCAAACGAAATTAGGCTTGATCAAATGAATTAAATCAAAGGAAAATTTCAAGAAGAAAAAGAAAAGAAGAAAGAACAAGTCTTATTTAATGTACCTCATTTAACTAGCAAACACAGTGGACGGTAACTGTTCGAAGATGCGGGTTTATCTCTAGAGCACTACTTATTTGAAAGAAACAAGTGAAGAGCTAAACCAAAGGTTTATCTTCAAACGAAATATCTGTTCTTTTATTTAGGTATATCTCGTGTACTGTGCTGTATTGCGCGGCGGCGTGGCCGAGCGGTTAGATCGTTTGCCTATCACAAAGGTAGCCCGGGTTCGATCCCAGGGGCCTGCATGTGATATTCGTGGTGGACGTAGCGGCGTCTGGGCGGGTTTTCTCCTGGTTCTCCGGTTTTCCCTGCCACTCATTCCTCGAACTACATCATCATCTTTCCAACCATTCATTTCATATCATCTTCCTCACTCTTATGTACCTGGCGCTGGGCTGACCACCCGCTTGTAGGTCTTCACCCTGTCCGGTCTATAGGTTTGTTTGCTCCCTAACAGGCCAGCGCCTAGGGTCAGAAGCTCGTAAGTCCTAGGGGGTGTAAGTGGAGAGGGTAATCAGAAGAAGAAGAATCACTGTACTGGGCTATATCAAAGCTGCTCGAAGTGCCGAATAAAACGCTATTGTCGAACTTCTTGTTAACCGCGCGTTTAAGGTTAATTTATATACGAGAGGTTTGGTGTGAGTTAGGCGCAAGGTTACTGTGGCATAGTGCTTGTGTATCGGTCCAGTAAGCCGAAGATTCATGCCATAGTAATGCTTTTTTCAAATATGATTCGACTTTTCAAACATTGCTAAAAAATTATCAATGTGAAATGCCATTCATTAGATCTAAACAATTTCTTAAGATACTTATTTTGAGGAATAATTAATAAGCTATGGTTTATTTACAAGTTTCATAACGTATGCCAATAATATAAATTATTTTACTGAAACATAACCAAAGCTAGTTCATTTTGCTTTCTCTACTTTTAAGTAGAGGAAGTATTGTATTCCATCCAAAAATTCGAGATTTCACCGGAAATACACGTTTTGAGGCCCCTGAATAAAAAAAATATTTTAGAAGTAGTACGCGCGCGCGCGTGTGTGTGTGTGTGGAAAGCATAACTCAAAAACGAAAAGTCGTTTAAAACCAAATTTGGTATTTAAGTTTAATGTCTTTCAAGGATGCGACACGAAGATTTTGAAGAAAATTGCTCCACCCTAAACTACCCTTTACATGGAATTTTTTTTCCTCGAAAATGTTTATTTTCTTGAAAATGGCTCTAACGATTTTGATTAAAATGCCATATGTTTGAGATATTTTGATGACAAATGAAATGTACATTTTGAATTTTCTGGCTATAACCTATTGTAGTCCTGTTTACTCTACGACTTTTGAATAACTGGTAAATCGTAAGAGAAAGTAAACATGTAGATCTCGCTAAAACACACAGTTTATGTCCAAATAAATTTTTTTTGTAGCGTGGAGATATTCCTTGTTATTTGTATAAGTGTTGAAAAACTTATACTTGTCAATTGGAACATCGTTTTTATTTTTTTATGTTAACCATGCAAAGAGAACGGAATTTGAAAGCTTTAAAAAACTTGACTATCACTCAAAGCCTTCTGTATACTCATATTTCCGTTGCACGTGCAAGAAAACGAGCAATAAGACAATTTCTACAAATGTTTATCTCAACTAACACGAAGAAGACAGGATAGCGTTTGTAAGAATGGTTAGTACAAGATTAAAGACAGTCATTTGAGTGCAACATATCAGATTTTTAAAGGGTGCAAAGAGAGCGGGATCTCAATGCTTTAAAATATTTGACTATCGCTCAAAGCCTACTGTATTCTAACATTCCCCTTGCACCTACAAGGAAATAAGCAATAAGATAATTTGTACAAATGTTTATCTCAAGTAACACGAAGAAGATATAGTAATAAGAGTTAGTAAAAATGGTTAGTACAAGAGTAGAGAAAGTCATGTGAGTGCAACACATCAGATTTCAATAATAGTTAGGATTATTTATAAGTGCTGTCGAATGCAATGTTTAAAATATTTCTAAAACGCATTTTCGGCATATCGTTTCCATTCCAGCTAAGAACTGCTAAAGGGGTTTGTTTTCATCCTGGAACAAGAAAAGCTCAAGCAATGGATCTCAAAGACTAACAGTTGGCCCTGGACAAAGAAGCTGATAACTGCTTCTTGACAGCATTTTGCCCAACATTCCTATAATTTTAGGGCTTAACTCATCTGTTTGGGGGAATAAAATTTAGAGCAATTATGGGAACAAAATAAATTAATTTTATTTATACCAATACAAAGGTCTCTGAATGCAAGGATAAGCCATTTCACCAAAATGGAAACAAAAGAAAGAAAAACGGGCAACTCGAATTTACATGAGAGAGTAACATAAAGGGCGTTGTCACCTGATACTTGGCAACCGTATTGTGTCCTTGAGGGAGACCTGCCCTCATTCAAAGTCACCTTACTGCTTCTCCACGTTAACGCACCCGTGACGATCTCGACATACCAGAGATGCATGGCTGTTAAATACTTCCCAAGAATGTCATTCCAAAGCCCCTTGGGAAACAATCCTCTCTATAATGCTATTGTTTTCAGGAGTTACAGCTATCCTCGGCAGTTTCTCCGACTGTTTACCGCCGTTTCTACACCTCCTCTACAAGAATAACCACACCACCTCATCCTCTTTTGAACCAAAATACTAGCTTTTGCCGGCGCAGCACACGCCACTATGTCCAAATGGTTTTGCCGGAAATACTGGTACACATAAATGCTTAACAGTAGCAAAGTAATCCGAAGCGTTTACCTTCCTACTTTCTTGAAATTACGTATGCTGTTCAACAGTTGGCATTTTTAATCATTCATTATAGAAACCGTGGATGTAAAATATGCGACATGTAGCAGTTTGGGTGTCAAACTTTCTGATGTAGCTACTATTCTGTAACATATCGAGAGAAACCTTTTTTCCCTCTGCTAAACCATTTTTCCCAATCACTTTTCTTGCACCTGTGTGGTCTGTGTTGTATGGAGGGGAAAAAAAATTATATATATTTGTGGTCTGGCACTTCAACAACCACTGGTATTAAAATCCTTGGGAATTTTCGGTCATTCAATTCAAACGTCATTTTTCTTTTCTCTTTTTTTTCTAGGCTTTCTCTACCAGGTACAAAGTAGATATTTTCATGACACGTGAAACGTAGATATATCTTGAATTTTCTGGGAATAGCCTCTTCATTCTGGATGACTTTTCCATAACTGGGGAGATACAGAACTTCTTATCAGATCACAAAAACAAACAAACAAACAAAAAAAGTAGTTAAAGTTCACAGTTTATGTGAAATAAAATATTTTGTGGAGAAAACCATTTTCGATATATTTCTTGTTAATGGTTTGACTTTTCAAGTATACTTTTCTCAAATAGGAAGTCATTCGTTTTCTTTCTTATGTCCTTGCCATGCAGAGGACCTAATGTTTAAGCCGTCACGTAGCGACCAACTCTTAAAATAGCTATTACTTAAGCCGACTGTATTCTTCTATTCCCATTGTAGATACCTAAAAGGAAATATGCAATCAAACCAATTCTATAAGCGTTTATTTCTATTACTATGAAGTACTCATTCATTAACACGTACAGGGCATCTAAGAAAATCTCACTACACTTGCGTCTGTCACATTATTTATCGCTGCACGAAGTCTTGGCCATTTCATTGGTTCCTTTAGGCAACGGTGTACCACTCCTAGTAAATAGTTACACCAATAACCATTTCAAAGATTAAAAAAATGGCGTACAAGCGAATTATATGTTTACGCGCTCTCTCTCGATTATATTGGGCAAAAGGAGAAAGAGGTACAATGAGTGCATTCAGCTTATCATGATTGGTAACCATTACCTCATCGGCTAATACAGGACACGCCTTTGAAGGGGTTAAAATCTAAGAGGAAAACTTGATGAACATCCAGATTAGCTGTGAAGTTCATATTTCGAAAGACTCCAGAAAACTATACTATATTCTTTGGCGTTCTTTGTGTTGTGTTGTTGTTGTTGTTGTTGTGTTTAACGCCCACTTTCACTACTACGGCACCGCAGGCGGTGACACTGATGACACATGGAATGAAGATGGAGCACCGGTGGAATGAGATGGCGGGGGAAACCGGAGGACCCGGAGAAAACCCGCCCTGACGCCGCTTCGTCCACCACGAATACCACATGCGGGTCCCTGGGATCGAAGCGTTCTTTGTGCATAGAAAGCTTTGAAAACTTGGAGTGAATTTTGCTGCAAAAGTCCCAAGTATTTTTATACAATATAATTTTGTGGTACAAAGTGAAAGTATGTTTCCTATATTGAAATGTGTATTTCAGACCAGGATTTAAAAACACCGGACAAAAAAAAAAAAAAAAAAAAAAAAAAAAAAAAAAAAAAAAAAAAAAAAAAAAAAAAAAAAAAAAAAGAAGAAAGAAAGTTAAAAAGTTAACACTGATGAAATGTCAGCAAGACCGATAGTGCAAATTCTACATTTCTTTCCAGTGTGTAACGTTTATCTTCTTGTCCCTTTTTTTTATCGATGTTCGCGTTCATATGTCGAGTAATTTCTTTGGCAACATTTAAATGCAAGGCAGTAACTACGAAAACTGCTGCCTAAACGCACACATCAAAACTCACTGAATAGTTTCAAGCGCTGAAAGCATGGGCGTCGCGAAGGGTAGGGGGGGGGTAATTAATAAATTTAACGTAGAATCAATTACTGACTATTAGACTATTGCTTTAATTTTGATGCAAAGAACCATCTTTCCTCAGGATACTGGTACAAAAGAAATACTCGACTGCTTTATAGCGCCTGTGTTACAAATGATTTCACCAGCGATATCCACATTTTAAATGTAAAACAGGAATGCATTATTTTCAATTAGCTATATATCTTTGATTATTACCGTTAAAAATAATTCCGTAAAGACAGTTATAAATGCTTATTTTATTGTCACCTGCGTCGCAGCGATAGTTATAAGATTTTTATTTTTGTACACACTTTCACTGTTGAAGTCCATGAGAATTCTTAGCGACAGAAATTGAAAACAGAAAACCTGTAATATAATTATGTAATCAAATCAATAATTTTTATTTGGCACAAATCAATGCAGTTATCCGCAACAAATACTATAACTAATCTTTTATTATTTTTGAGAACATGTCTGCCGACGCCCATGGCTGACACGAAAAAATGATACAGAAATGAAACAATGCAGTATCTCAAGGTTTCTCACACCGCACGAACGAGCTGTGATTTCAACCATGTTCTACAACTGCATTGTTTTCTTGACTTTACGCAGATGTCCGGCACGGAAAATGAATTATTTATCAATCAAAAGTGTGTTCATTGATTAATCTCTATTGACCAAAAACACCTACTACTGTTAAAAATACAAAAACTCGAGATCTAAAAGATACACCTAACTTGTGTGACTGCCGCACCAACTCAGCAAAGGCAGGATGCTGCACCACGTTATGCTCCTTGGGGAATATCAAGCACGCACAGATGCGAGTTTGAAGTAGGGGAGCATCGAAAATAATATGCAAATGTTTGTAGAGGTGAGGAAAGGTCGATAATGTTCTGTTACCGTTATATCTACTGCTGCTAAATTTGTCTGCTAATAGGATGTACTCTTAGATGTTCTTTCCCTGCTGTTCTAAGTATGAATTCAACTAATAAGCAAAATTAACTACCGCATTCATTCTACTTACAGGTTATAGAACAAAGGGGGAGATACCTCGTGCAGTGCGATCCGGATAGATCTATTGTGATCACCACAATAGGGGGAGGGGCCTAGAAGCAAGAGATTTAGTGAAGGAACCATAGGAAGCTACAGGCCGCAGGCACAGGTCATAGAGACGCGCGGAAGTCCCAAAGGTTGACGCACACGTTCATCACGGCTAGAACTGAAATTTGCAGCCGTCCGTCTTACGCAGAAACTTAAATGCTCACTGCTCAGAATATTCCGAACGAAAATTTACTGGGCCAACAAATATGGAAGGATACAACAGTGAAAGCTGCAATGCCTCGGTGTTAACTGGTTGTGATATTGGCGTCTGCAGTATCACACAATTTTTTATAATTTAGCACAGTCAATGTTAATATTCACCATTTATCGTCGCAGATGCCTAGTTTCTATTTATGTGCGTATGCGATACGAGGTTGTTGAGGGAGCCAAATGCAACGTAATCTTATGAGCGTTTACGAAGGCCACCCAATAACACCGGAAATCCGAGAGGATCGTGTGGCAAGCATCCGTCTCGGAAGGAGCGTAAGCCAAATGCTTCCGATCAAGCCAATGTGCGTTTTGACCATTAAATAACAGGAATTCGACCCTCGCGGAAATGTTCTGCTTCATTCCGTTCCTGTTGTGACGGGCTAGTGTGCGTCAGCCTTCGCCGTTCCAGGCTAGAAGATCCGTCGCACTGCTGGAACTACTTAGAACGGGCGAAAAACGACCAGTCGATCAAGCAGACCTCTAATTCCTTTGCTTTAACAAAGCACCTGCGCCATCTGTCCGGCGCCTCCATACGCCACGAAACCTTGAAACACACATTTAAAATGAGAAGAAAACGGAATAAAAGGGAAATTGTGGAAAATAAATAAATAATCCAAGCATTCGCTTACTGACCAGATAAAATCACAAAAAAAAAAAAAAAACCAAGATTCACAGCGGGCGGTCGATGGGAATCGAATCCGAGGCCTCCCAAATACAAGCCTCACACGTTATCGAAGTCATCTCGCTCAGTGTTTGCTCTGCTGTAACCTTTGCGCGGTTCTTAGCTCTTAATTTATTAATCTTTTCACCTCTTTCATTTTGGAATCTTGTAATGCATTTGTATCTAAATATAGAATACAAAACCAAAATTATGATGACTTTTTGATCCATTTTTCCGGGTTCATGCATTAGCAACACATACTGTGCAACCTTATTTTATATTCTAAATTTAAAGTTTATACTTAAACTTGCAAATCACACAGAAATATGTAAAGAGTAACAAATCATAACTAAATTAATACAGTATTTAACAAAAAGGAGTAAGATATCTTAAAGGATTCTTAATTCATAATTGACCGTTTCCTTTCCAGCTTCCATGCATTTAGCTCCATATCCCTTCTGGCATATCATAAAATGCCTTTGCATTTTCTGGAATTTCGAAAAACCTCATTACATTTTGAACGTTGTTCTTTTACCTTCACAACTTATTGGCCATAGGAAGATGCAATGATTGCTCCAGGTGGATTTCCCGGGTTTCAGCGCACTCTCCTCTAGAAAAGCTACATATGTATTTTGAACTTGTACCAACAATGCGCACAATGTGGAGTCTTGACTAATAATATACCAACAATGCGCACGATGTGGAGTCTTGACTAATAATATACCAACAATGCGCACAATGTGGAGTCTTGACTAATAATATACCAACAATGCGCACAATGTGGAGTCTTGACTAATAATATACCAACAATGCGCACAATGTGGAGTCTTGACTAATAATATACCAACAATGCGCACAATGTGGAGTCTTGACTAATAATATACCAACAATGCGCACGATGTGGAGTCTTGACTAATAATATACCAACAATGCGCACGATGTGGAGTCTTGACTAATAATATACCAACAATGCGCACGATGTGGAGTCTTGACTAATAATATACCAACAATGCGCACGATGTGGAGTCTTGACTAATAATATACCAACGATGCGCACGATGTGGAGTCTTGACTAATAATATACCAACAATGCGCACGATGTGGAGTCTTGACTAATAATATACCAACAATGCGCACGATGTGGAGTCTTGACTAATAATATACCAACAATGCGCACAATGTGGAGTCTTGACTAATAATATACCAACAATGCGCACAATGTGGAGTCTTGACTAATAATATACCAACAATGCGCACAATGTGGAGTCTTGACTAATAATATACCAACAATGCGCACAATGTGGAGTCTTGACTAATAATATACCAACAATGCGCACAATGTGGAGTCTTGACTAATAATATACCAACAATGCGCACAATGTGGAGTCTTGACTAATAATATACCAACAATGCGCACGATGTGGAGTCTTGACTAATAATATACCAACAATGCGCACGATGTGGAGTCTTGACTAATAATATACCAACAATGCGCACGATGTGGAGTCTTGACTAATAATATACCAACAATGCGCACGATGTGGAGTCTTGACTAATAATATACCAACAATGCGCACAATGTGGAGTCTTGACTAATAATATACCAACAATGCGCACAATGTGGAGTCTTGACTAATAATATACCAACAATGCGCACAATGTGGAGTCTTGACTAATAATATACCAACAATGCGCACAATGTGGAGTCTTGACTAATAATATACCAACAATGCGCACAATGTGGAGTCTTGACTAATAATATACCAACAATTGGCACAATGTTGAGTCTTGACTAATAATATACCAACGATGCGCACAATGTGGAGTCTTGACTAATAATATACCAACAATGCGCACAATGTGGAGTCTTGACTAATAATATACCAACAATGCGCACGATGTGGAGTCTTGACTAATAATATACCAACGATGCGCACAATGTGGAGTCTTGACTAATAATATACCAACAATGCGCACAATGTGGAGTCTTGACTAATAATATACCAACAATGCGCACGATGTGGAGTCTTGACTAATAATATACCAACGATGCGCACGATGTGGAGTCTTGACTAATAATATACCAACAATGCGCACAATGTGGAGTCTTGACTAATAATATACCAACAATGCGCACAATGTGGAGTCTTGACTAATAATATACCAACAATGCGCACAATGTGGAGTCTTGACTAATAATATACCAACAATGCGCACAATGTGGAGTCTTGACTAATAATATACCAACAATGCGCACAATGTGGAGTCTTGACTAATAATATACCAACAATTGGCACAATGTTGAGTCTTGACTAATAATATACCAACGATGCGCACAATGTGGAGTCTTGACTAATAATATACCAACAATGCGCACAATGTGGAGTCTTGACTAATAATATACCAACAATGCGCACGATGTGGAGTCTTGACTAATAATATACCAACGATGCGCACAATGTGGAGTCTTGACTAATAATATACCAACAATGCGCACAATGTGGAGTCTTGACTAATAATATACCAACAATGCGCACAATGTGGAGTCTTGACTAATAATATACCAACGATGCGCACAATGTGGAGTCTTGACTAATAATATACCAACAATGCGCACGATGTGGAGTCTTGACTAATAATATACCAACAATGCGCACAATGTGGAGTCTTGACTAATAATATACCAACAATGCGCACAATGTGGAGTCTTGACTAATAATATACCAACAATGCGCACGATGTGGAGTCTTGACTAATAATATACCAACAATGCGCACAATGTGGAGTCTTGACTAATAATATACCAACAATGCGCACGATGTGGAGTCTTGACTAATAATATACCAACAATGCGCACAATGTGGAGTCTTGACTAATAATATACCAACAATGCGCACAATGTGGAGCCTTGACTAATAATAAACTCAGCAAAAAATTGCGGGAATAGCAAGAGAGGCCAATAGTGAAACAGCAGTTTTATGCGGTTAGTTCTCAATACATTTCATGAAATGTAATGGGTATTATTTTTTTGCAGTGCCAAAAAATAATTACCTCTTTGAGTCTACCACCTGCGTCCATCGACTTTTGCATTAAGTGAGGAAACACGAGTATTTATAGAAGTGATTATTGTACGATTAAAAAAAGAAGAAAGAAAGAAACCACCCATAAATTCCCTCCAACAATTAGTGGTCTGAGAGAGTTCCGTTACAGTGCCTCTGTCTCTTTTCTTGCTCCAATATGTTTAAAACAGGATCGTTCTAGTTTGAGACAGATTGTAGCATTCTAAAATGTTTAGTGATCGCCTCCGTAGTACAGGTGGTAGCTCTGGCGCGGAGGACCCGGGCTCGATCCCCGGTACCAGCATGGTGATTTTCCCCAGCTGAAAGGTCTGGAACGGGGGGCAATTGAGGAACTACTCGATGGAGAAGTAGCGGCCCCAGGTCGAGAAGGCCGCATAACTGGCCGGGAGGGCTCGGGGCGCTGACCACGTCCCACCCTGTCGAACTTAACCCCACCAATGACGCCTGTAGTGGGCAGAGGTAGGGGACGCAGCAGTTGGGCGGCAAGCCCTGGTCCTTCGTGGGCTGTTGCGCTGGGATTTTAAAATGTTTAGTAAAGAGGGACAGAGATGCCTCACAAACATTTAGATTGCAAGAAGCAAGAATGCTCGAAAATGCCATGCAACATTATTGGAAGCTTATGGTAGAGACTTTACCATAGGTAAAGTACCGTGGCTAGGTGTGTGC
This sequence comes from Tenodera sinensis, assembly GCA_030765045.1. Taxonomy (NCBI): domain Eukaryota; kingdom Metazoa; phylum Arthropoda; class Insecta; order Mantodea; family Mantidae; genus Tenodera; species Tenodera sinensis. Next base: position 33,046,726 of record CM060966.1, on the reverse strand, counting down.
ATGCATTTCGCAGAGGTAGGGAAGATGTTCATCAAAAAACGGGGAGCTGGCAGACAGAAATCAGAACACTGCTGTAAGAACACCGGCATTGGATAGTATTTAGCTAGCAAGGGAAGTTGGAATTGTTCCTGGTACGATTCTTCATATAGGTACTTAAGAAGTTAATCAGGAAAATCTGCGCTCGATGGTTTCCATACAATACTGAAAAGGAAAACACGTGGCAGAGAGTGGCAACAGAGAGACTACAGAACGCTATGGACGTGAAAGGGAGCATTTCCTTCGGCATATCATATAGGTGCTCCTGTGATTAATATATTTCGTAGATGGAACCAGGAATTCTGGAGATCCTCCATACTTCCCCCAATGAGCCCATGTGATTTTGTCCTTTTTCCGAAAATGAAAGTATCATTAGAGCAGTTTGATTTAGAACAAGACAATTACAGTAACAGTAGAGCAGTCTGTTCGGAGATTAGTAAAAGATGCTGTGGATGACACGTCTCATGCTGGAGGAGATTGCTTCTGAGCACATCAAAAATGTAACTGTTCCAATGTTTCCCCTTTCTTATTAATTCAAATGCTGCCACTAATTATTGAATAATACATGTATTACTCATCCGCAAACCTTTGCTCAATTATTATTAAAAGAATACCTTAAATGATGTTTAAATCTGTTATAATTACCCAGAACGGCTGCAGTAACAAATAGGCATGGTGTTATTTATATTGATATATAAATAATACAACCGGATCGCAAAAATCATGTTAGGAGTCATTCTGCTTAAACGATGTGATATTTCAAACACCATCCGAATGCGGAACTTCAAGCAAAAGAAAAGAACTTACAATACTTCCTCTATTTGGGTGAGTAATAAAGAAACACTGCAGAATGCTTTTTTAAAATTTATTTTACAAACTGGGATAGGTACGTTCCAAGGAATAAAGAGAAAATTGCTAAATGTACAGCGGGACTTACATGACCAATTCGTGCTGAGAGAGGTGCGTAAATAGTACAGCCTGACTTGACCTTCTTTCTTAACAAGCTATTCAATTTCTAACTGTACAAGTATATTTGAAAAGGTGATAGATAACGATGAATCTTCCAATGCAAACATCTCTGTAGACTTAATGACGTTCCAAAATGAGTAAGCGGTGACTGTCACTGTGGTCGACTGGTCAGCATTGTGACTTCTCAATCCAGAGGTCCCATGTCCGATTTCCGACTGGGGCACCAAATTGTTTAAGGAGAATCATTCCCTATCCTCCGCACAGACTGGAAGTATGAATATGGGTGTACATACCAGTGTGTTTAATACACGAGTACTAAAATCCAATATTAAGAAAATCTATAGTTAACCAGTAATAACATCAGTTGTTGATAATAATTGCTTCTCGGGTGACCAGCCACGTCAAATTTGCGGTTGGTCATCCGAGAAGCAATTATTAATTACATTCGCCGCGAATCAGTTGTTCCTGAACCCCGATATTACTGTAGCTAAAGATGGCTACACAAATCAAAGGATAAAAAAATTAAAAAAAGGCAACAAAACGGAAACAACTGATGAAAAAATTAACTAGCAGAGCATACAATCTGCGTCCGAAAAGTTTTACAGTGGAATCTTCGTAGAATTGCACAGCGTTTGAAATGCTACAATAAAAACGTATACGCAAAAGGAACATTATTTTAATTAAAATTTACCTTTAACTTCCATATATCAAGGAGTTTCAGTCAACACTCGACACAAGGGAGCGAAAAAACTGGTGAGATGCAATTCGAATCCCCCAGATAAGAGATCCAACCCGAATTCGAATTAAGATTCTTCAAGATCTTCTAAGTATACCTGCTCAGGCACCAAAGATGAAATATAATGTTGTAATGCCTTTATGATTAGTTGAAAATAATCATTGTTGCAATAGATAAGGTAATCGAGTGGTTTGTTATGATCTTCTCCATTAGGAGACATCTTGCTTTTCATTACTGTGTGTGTACTTCAGTGACTTTCAATCCATTCGCTCGAACCTAACACAGCCGTTCGCGACTAATATTCCTCCACTTTCAAATAGTTATCAATTGATACAAGTGGCTGATGATAGCGATATGTCCGTCATATTATCATGCTGATTAACTCCGAGATTTTTCATTTTCAGATAAAAGCAAGCACTACAGCTAGGCATCTTATCTCGGTTACCTAACTTGAGCTATGAGAGTCAAGCAACCTTGCAACAATTACAACAGTTATTTACGTGTATTTTTAATTAACGTCCTCCAACGTAATGTCATATCGGACGGTGAATGAATAAAACGGATGAAACGATGCTCAAATGAGCCCGAGGTCCATGGAGCTTTAAGTTACTCGCCATTCGTCTTCTCAGGATGAGGGAAAACCTCGGAAAAAAAAACCCTTATCCGGATAACTTACCCTAAGCAAGATTCGAACTCGCGACCTCTTGAACGTGAGGCAGACACGCTAACCATCACGCTACCGAGGCGGGCTTTATTTGCGGGTGAAGTTCGTACTAAGTATTGGTGATTTTTGTGCAAGAGACGAAACCCTCTAAGTGTAAAACCCAGTTATCCTAGAAACAGCTTTATTGAAAGTTAAATTATTTCAGATTGCAATGGATAAATTTCCTAGGTGTCATAGCGTAACCCTAAAGTTTGTAAAACCGTTTTTCCTACTTTTCTGACTTGCATGCCCCAGGTGTGTAATTAATTACTAATAAATTAATCAGAAAAGTGGGACTACTTTATTTTCTTACGATATACTTACTTAACTACAACTCAATAAAGTTATATATGTATATTACCCAACTATACTATTCTTGCATGCAAGTAAAGGTATGTCTACGTTGTAACTATTTGGACTTATAAGTAATTTTCTTTTTCTTTTTTTTTTTTTTTTTTTTCTTCTTTCTTTTTTGGAGAAATAGAGATTAATGTCTTTTAACTGAATACATCGGACAGAAAGAATAAAATGGTTGAAATGCTCAATGAACCCAGATCCACTGAGCTTGGCGTCGCCTGCTGTCCTTTTGAGCATAAGGGAAAACCCCGGAAAAATCCTTATCCAGGTAACTCACCCTAACCAAGCTTTGAACTCAGGACGCACTATCACCGTGGGCAAAAATTGTATCACAGGGAAGTATTAAACGCCTAGAAATGTTTAACTAGTCTTACAATTCGCACCTTATGGAAGGAAAAAGAAAAAGATCCCATATTCTACGTACCCCTTCCGTAAAAATGGGAAATTTCAGATTATACCTATTCTGCTAATCATTATGAAGTCAAAATATGAACTTTAACGCCTTGTCTAAGAGTTATACAGGGTGATCCATGTAAATGTTTACCATTTTAATCACTGATATCTACAGCTTTAAGCCAATACAGAGGAAGAATCACTTCTGAACTGAAGAGTAATACTGGAAAAGTCATATTGCCACAGCAAATGTTCGAAGGATGCGATAACGATCCCGAGGCACTGGCTTAAAAAAATTATAGTCTCGTTGTTTTGGTTCCTTGATGATGTGTACAATAAGTAAACGGGATATTTCAATTGCATATTAACTTTCAAATAAGTTATAATCCATTAAAATGATAAATATATACGATAATGGATTTCTCTTTATGCAGGCAGCAACGCTGTGTAATGCTCAATTTTTAAATGAAAGAAGAAAATAACACATGTGAGCTATGCTTTTAGAAATCATGAAACACATAACACATGACATAGAAACACATAACTTGATGTGTTAATATTCTTAAAGGAGTTCTGGTGCAACTTTTAATGTACAATACAGAAATATGGCACGCTTTACTTAAAATCACAAATGATTGGTAATACATGAAAATGTATGAAAAACGAATTATCGTTTTTAAAAACTGCATTGGTTAAAGCAGAAGTACATGTAGGGACTATTACTAACATGAACATCAGAAAGCCACAGGTCATCGAGCGAGATTAAATTGTCCTGTTTACAGACGTTTGAAGATTGTCAAGCTAGCGTATACATGCAGGTCCTCAGCGCTTACTTCCCCTCCCATTTCCTCGCCATGCCACAAAACCAAAGGCAGAGAGAAACAGCGTTCAGAATCTACTTCTAAGGGTAATGCTTCTGACGGTCGTCAACACCTTTCATGTTGAGTTGATTGTACTATACGAGTCATCGACCTCATATATGCAAGCTAGCGAATCCATGAAAATACTATCCTGTATTTTTTTTTTGGGGGGGAGGGGTGGGGTGGGAGTTGAGAGTAATAGACTCCCTCTCATTTACACATCCCTGAAGATCTAGTTGATTTTTCAAAAACAGGTTGAATCTACTTCTGCCAGACAGCATATTAATTCCCGCCGTGAACTAATACTATCTCTACTGGTAAGTAGGGGAAGTATTGTATTCCACCCAAAAATTCGATGTCGAGATTTCACCGGAAATATATGTTTTGAGACCTCCTGAAAAAAAAAAAAAAAAAAAAAAAAAAAAACATTTTTAGAAAAAGGTCGCGCGCGTGTATGTCAGTCTGTGGACAGCATAATTCAAAAACGCAAAATCGGTTAAAAACCAAAGCTGGTATTTAAGTTTAATGTCTCTCAAGGATGCGACACGAAGATTTTAAAGAAAATAACCCCACCCTAAACTACTCTTTACATGGAAAATTTTAATTTTCTTGAAAATGGCTCTAACGATTTTGATTAAAATGATATATGTTAAAGATATTTTGATGACAAATGAATTGTATGCTTTGAATTTTCTGGCTACAGCCTATGTGGTCCGGTTTACTCTGGATGACTTTAGAATAACTCAAACCGTAAGAGATATCAAAGTCTTACTGTACAAACAATGTAGATCTTGCTAAAATACACAATTTATGTCTAAATACATTTTTTTGTGGAGTGGACCATTTAGGAGATATTCCTTGTTATTTGTGTAACGTTTGGACAACTTATACTCTATCAAATGCAACATCGGTATTCATCTGTTTATATATTAATCGTGCAAAGAGAACGGAATTTGAAAGCTTTAGAAGATTTGACTATCGCTCAAAGGCTACTGTATTCCCATATTCCCCTTGCACCTACAAGGAAATAAGCAATAAGATAATTTATGGAAGTGTAATTCAACTAACACGTAGAAGATACAGGAATATGAGATTGTAAGAATGGTTAGTCCAAGAGTAGAGAAAGTCATGTGAGTGCAACACATCAGATTATTTTTAGAAAGTTCTGCAATTGTTTCGAGGTGATTTTCCTCCAAGAGCCGCGATTTTTAATACATTGTTTTACACAAAATCGAATTTCCCTTTAACCAAATACATCACAACGTTTGCCTGTTCCAAATTAATCGCTATTATTTCAAAATTATTCATACCTACAAAACGTTGCACATATGTTTATCCGTTTGCAAGTCCGCAATGAGGAGAACTTAGTGGTGCAATTGGCTACCCTTAAAATCTCGAGTGCGCTGAGACCCAAGAATTAAGCGCTAGATGCAAGCAACGGTTACTTTCCAGCCAGGGACAAACGGCGCCCAAAGCGAAATGCAGGTGCTCAGAACCGTTATGGCACGAGCTTCTGGAGAGAAACCGGTTCAGTAGGTTTTGATCCTACCGGGACTGTACCATAGGTTAAATGGGCGCAAGTAAGCTCACTCCTGGGCGGAATAAGTTAGGAGAATAATTAAGAAATGAAATGGCTTTCTGCCTTGAGATAGATTGCCAAAGTTGACTTCCATTCAAATGATGCTTGTCTCATGGAGAAAAATAGAATTGTAATCTGTTGCAAACGCAATGAGCACAGATTCACAACAATCGAGCGGAAAATAAAACCGGATCAAAGCGCTGATATCACTAATAGCCAATAGATGTTTTACTACATTTATATGCCGCCTTTAATATCGGCGGCTTTTCTTCGGAACAATTGTTCATCGGCAATTATGTTCAGTCGTTTAGTTTTTTGTTATAAACTTAGAGTTCGTTTACGTTGGAGTTTCTTTGTAAACATTAAATTCACACACACACACGCACGCGCGCGCGCGCGTATACTTCCACTCAAACTTTCAAACTCTAGGGAGGATGGCTAAAGAAACAATTCCGAAAATCGAACCCGGGACCTCTGGATTTGAAGCTAGCAAGCCAACCAAACCACAGTGGCTGCCAATAGATAATTGTTTTACCCAATATTATTTGTTTAGCATAAATATGCATATGATTATTACGTATTTGGCAGACAATCGTATCCCTCATGACGTACAATTTGCATCTTTTATCTGGCAGTACATGAGGCAGATCTTTTTAATTTCTGCCACTTTCCAATAGCATGTAAGAATAACTACTTTATTCTACCTAATTGCAAATATCTATTCCTTATAAGATCGCCATTTTCGAGATAACCATTACTATTGGCTTGAAAGTTGTTATACCTTATGTTTACAGTGCTGTCGCTATATACTTGCTTCTCTCTCTCTCTCTCTCTCTCTCTCTCTCCTCTCTCTCTCTCTCTCTCTCTCTCTCTCTCTCTCCGCATCCTCCAACTGATGTTACATAGGACGACGAATGAATGAAAATGATGAAATGGTGCTCAAAATGAGTCCGAAGTTTATAGAGATTAAAGTCATCCAACATTCGTCTTGTTAGGGTAAGGGAAAACCTCGGGAAAAAACACCTGATAACCCACCCTAACCGATATTCGAACTCGGGACCTCTTGGACGTGAGACAGACACCTACCGCTACACCACAGAGGCGGACTACAGTTGCCTCTCGCGATATCATGATAAGAGTATGGGCTTTTAAAACTAGCATTTAGCGAATAGCTTTTAAATATCCGACGATCGAATAGGGTGAGAATAATGTACAGAAATAAACGGTAGTGGACAGAGAAAGTCATTTGAATGTAAAACAACGTGTTTCGCCCGCATGCATGTCGGTCCGGTCTCATTCCTCTGTTCCATACTGAAAGCTTTGCTTTCACTGGGAAGTACATGATAAGGTTGACTCAACCATATAATTTAATAACTACAGGTGCATTTAAAAAGTCTAATGTGGCGCACTTACACGGCTTTCTCCACCGATTACTATTTTACATGCATTCATTCATATATCTAATCACTATTCATACACAAAGTAATTTTTCTCTACATTTCAACATAATCCCCAGGCAAAGGAATTTCTAAGTCAAGACTTTGAAAGTTGAATTGTTACTGGACTATAGGGACGAACGTCGCAGGTAACAAATCATCCTCCAATCCTGGCAGTCTTTTGTCGGACCGGTTTTAACCTGCCTGACAGAGACCCTTAGCGAGCGTCTGTTTGGAATTCTTTGGTTTCAGTGCAGATAGCTTCTTTAGGATCCATAAGTCTGGTGATCATGATATTTGCCTAGAAATGTTTTCACATTAAGCTATAGGGTTTTAATTACATTTATTCACCGTGGTTACATGCAAGGCACAGAAATAGTCATTTGTTTATATTGTCCGTTTTTATTCGTCATTACCTCATATGAATAAGAGGGTAGAGGGGAGGGGCATCGCTCGGATTCAAACATTCAAAGATGACGATCAATCTAGACTCGAGTCTGGGAAAACTTAAAACAATAAACAACTACTTAAAAATGGCTAATACTACAACACTTTTTAACCCAACGGGCATATTTTATCAATGAATTCTACAAATTTTCTGCTGCAAATTTTGGTGTATCTATTATGATCTCACAGTTATGTAACACTGCACATTCACTAAGAAAGAAGAGAATTTCACATGTCTCCAGAAAATTCAAGATAGAGGTAAATTACGCAGTGGTAGCACCCCTGACTCTGGCGCGGAGGACCCAGGTTCGATCCTCGGTATCGGCATGGGATTTTTCCCCGCTGGGAGGTCTGGCTCGGGGTGCACTCAGCCTCGTTAGGTCCCTGAGGGGCCAATTGAGAGGCTACTTGATTGAAAAGTAGCGGCCCCTGGCTGAGAAGACTCGGCCAGAAGGGACCGAGGCGCTTGACCACGTCCCACCTCAAGTACTGCACTCCACTCATGACGCCTGTAGTGGACACAGGCGGGGGACGCAGAGGTCGGGTGGTAGGTCTTGGCTCGAATGGGCTGTTGTACCACGGGGTTAAGTTTTAAGAGCAATTTTTTAAATAAATATAATCTTTGTAAAGATCTGTCGGGGGTTGGGGAGTATTCCATGAAAATCTTTGCCTTCCATCTTTGAAATATGCTACTTGAAGTTTTTATTCAGCTTTTGTTTTTTGAGTTTTATGCTCTCTGTCGCATATACACACATGCACGTACACACACAAGCCGACTTTTTGGAAAATACTTTGGGGGAAGATTCAGGAGGCCTCGAGTTGGGAATTTCAAGTGAAATATCAATATCGATAGCGCCCTTTATATATCACAGATACACTTGACAATTAGTGAAACTGAAACCCGTAAAACTCTGCCTCATCCAACAAAGCACAATGATTTTGCGATGACAAAATTCAGACTGAGTAAAGTGCTAAGAAAAATAACACCAATTCCTAAGCTACACACTGATTTCTAGACCATATTTTACGCTTCATGCACAAAATTGCCACAAAATGAGAAATATATTCTGCAGCCATAGAAAAGTACACAAGGGAGACAACTTCAAAATTCATGTCGCGCACATTAACCAGAGGTCACTGAAGCAGATGTAAAAGTTAAAGGTGTTACGAAGACTACAGCTTGCCCCTCTTTTAACAGCTCTGCCGTATATAATACACGCATCTTACGCGCCTGAACAAAAATATGATTTTCATTAATTCGACTAAGATAAATATTTTCAAAGTATATATGCCAATGTTATAATTAGACAAATTTTATTTTCTGATCATGGCTGTACAAAAGTCTTCCCTGCGATACTTAGAACGCGAGTTATGTACGTTCTATCTTCATATGGTTATCATCACTCAACTTGTATTCAACACTGACAAGTCTGAAAAACACAACAATTCCATCCTCACAACAATCTTAAATATTAACACATACTATACTATTGGAACACAATTAGCTCAAATATTAACATGCGGAATACTATGAAAATACAAATCACACAGTTTGAGATGAAATGAGTTAACGTTCAATTCGTTTTCAGCGTAGTGGTGTATTATTAAATGACGGGTCGTATGTTCAGTCGTGCATTGTTAACATATAACTGAAATTATATTTCTCTTTTCCCAAGCTTGTGATAAAAATGTATGAACATGTCCCACGAAGATGGGATAAGTGATTTTTCGAGTATCAAACCTGAAGTGATTCATTGTAAGGCCAAAGCACGTATTTAATGTATGTATATTTTTTTTGAAAAATCCTCCAATCCAGCGCGTGCTTACGCTTGGCAACAGCGCTCTGCGCGAGTATTGGCCAGCGTATATATGCCTTTAACTTTTGTACTCAGTTTAGTGCTGCAATCAAATTTTAAATCAGTGCGCTGTGCATTTTGTTGTAAAGGAGGACCATGGTCATGATGACGGATGGCTACACAGATAAGCTCTGGCCTATCATAGCATTGTATACCAATTAGTGGGGTATATTTACTCTGCTATCTCAAGGCAATGTATATTTGAAATTGGATTACAATCTGGGAAAAATGCAAAATGGTTTATCTTTTGCTGTATTTATATTTCATACTTTTATTTTCATTTATTGGCAGTATTTATCAATCACTGCGGCCTCTGCAACACTCTTGAACACAGTACTGTAATGTACATTCCAATCTTAAACTCTTGACCGATCAACTTGTATTTTCAGCAAATCTTCATGCTTGATTACTTCAAGAGATCACACAGCAACTTTTTAAGTTTCATGATTGTTATTTTTTATTAAAGATTTTCATAGTCTAAAATTCATAAAATCGAAAAATACCAAAATGGAAAGGGCTTATCCTCCTTTACTAACATAGCTTCATGTGAACAAAAAAAACAAACAACCCTCCACACAACTTCTTTATAAAGATTAGTTAAGGGCAAAATTAAATCCTTAAGAGGATGTGAAAAAACGTTTAATACCTGGGGCACTTATAATGAACACAAAATCCAGAACAAAAACATTAATATCGCTGAAAAAGATGCTGATTTCTGGTTGAAATTTTGCATGTGACCGTTATATTACATTAAAATACTGTGACAAAATTTTCAAGTCGCTCAAGTTTGATGTTTTTGAGTTAGATGTTCACAGACACAAGGAGATGCACACGGATAGTTTTTTAAACGGCATTTTCTATTCAGGAGCCCTCATAACGTGAATTTCCAGTGAAATCTCGGTATCTAACTTTTGGGTGAAACACAAAACTTCTAAACCTATTATATACTACGTGATAGAAAAAGTAAAAAGGGCCAAGTGTCTGGACCGCCAGCGAATCACCAAAATGACCCGGGTTCTATCACACTGCCCACAATTAGGTTTTTGGCGGACAAATCGGCGTACACACCGATTTTCTCCGGGTACTTGTTTTATGTGCCCATCATTACGCTATGCTGAATTATCATCGTAATTCACATCCCCATTATTTTCATATCACATCACAAATAAGACCTCTTACCAAATATAAATAATTTTGATATTAGGTATTACAGTACGCAAATGCATACATAAAGGGAACATTCTGATGAAAAAAGTTATACTAATCCCGTCATACTGAATTATTATTTTCTACATATTCACCTACTGTATAGTAAACGCAGGGTTAGCAAGATTTTTCACTTGCAACACCAATAATTTTGTTGTAATGAAGCATTTTATCCAAAACAAGTAGGATTTTTATAAGAAAAACCTGATGTGTTGCACTCACATGACTTTCTCTACTCTTGTACAAACTATTCTTACAAATAATTATTCCTCTATCTACTTCATCTTACTAGAACATATTTGCAGAAATTATCTTTTTTGTAGGTGCAAGGGGAATACAGTAGCTTTAAGCCATAGTCAAATGTTTTAAGAGTGGTCGCTATATGATGACTTAAATCCGTCCTCTTTGCATGACCAAGAGAGAAAAAATTAATAAGGAACCTCGATTTGAGAACGTCTGAAAGTATTGCAAAAGTCTGACAAATAAGGAACTTCTCCGAAATGGGCCACTATATAAAAAATATAATTTAACACAAATTATGTGTATTAACGACATTTTCTGCATAGTAAGATTTGGTCAATCTCTTATGGTTTACCAGTTATGCAAAACCCATCAAGAGTAAACAGGACTACACGGGCTGTAGCCGAAAAATTCAAAATATACATTTCATTTGCCATAAAGATATCTTAAACATTATGACATTTTAATCAAAATAGTTAGAGCAATTTTTGACAAAAGAGTAGTCTTAGGACTAAAAATAATCATGTCGCATCCTTGAAGGATATTAAACTTAAATATCAACTTCTGTTTTATTTTTTTAATGACTTTTCGTTTTTGAGTTATGCTGTTAATACACGCAAGCGCGCGCATACCTTTTTCTAAAAATGATTTTTTTTTTGGATAGGGGGGACCTCAAAACATGTTCCCGGTGAAATCTCGACATCGAATTTTTGGGTCGAATACAATACAATTATATCAGTAGTATCCTATTTTATAATACCTTTATTTACCTGATAGTGCAGTTGTAGCAGAAATTTTAACTCATTTCGCTAGAAAATAATGAACATACGTCTAACCACAAGTAAATTTGTTCATTTTGTGACAAGGAGTTTTAAAAGAAACAGAGTTTATACTTGCTGGACAAGATATACTTCTTCCAAATTTCAGTCAAACATATAGGTATACATCCTTTATCTATTTACTAAGAGCATTTCCTATTCGCTTTCATCGCCAAGTTTGGAATGTTGCCTATCAGTGCTACATGTCATAAATGTCATTCTCAGCAGTACCTTCCAGTTAGGAAAGCGTCAAGGTCCAAATTACAAACGTAAACAAAACAAATACTATAGAAAATTATAAAATGTTAGTGATACTGTTTACCTTGAATGGTGTCCAGATGACGCGTTCGGAAGCGGCCAGTCATTTTCTGGGATTTTGTATCCATATAGGATGGGCCAGTGACCCTCACAATATACTTGGTAACTTAACATCGACACCAACTTCACTTTCTCTGAGCAGCGTGAACCAGAGTAGGTGAGCACAGCTCTAACGGATATATTAAGTGGGAGAGAAAAGATCAAACTACAGTAAAAGGGAAAGGAGGAGGGAGGGGAGAGTGACTGATAAATAACCAGAAGTGTTTGACTCCGAAACATACTTGGCGACAGCTTCCAATTGTTAGCTATCCCTTCAGAACTTCATCCCTCTCCTGCCCAGAGCATGATCTGTGAGCCACATACCTCACAGTTGCGCTGGGAGGGCGGCAAATCATAGACACCTTCGTTTGTCAACGTTCGCTTAGCTTTTATTTTTTTCTTACTTCTAATGTTCAAATTCCTTCCCTACGCATAACACATTGGAGTCTTGATCAATCTAGAGTACTTATGTTCTTTCCCTTGTTTCTTTTGTTTTGTTTTAGTAATGTTCAACGCCCCTTGTTTCTATGCCAGGTGAGTCAGCCGCCCCTTATTTTTTGGAAGGTGGGGCACCAGTCAAATGGCTTGTGCGCTTTTAAGTCCAATTTTGGCAAAATTTGGCGGAACAGCAGTTTAAGGCACAAAACGTACTCCTCGCTACAGTACATCTAAAAAACATACGACTCGTTTACTGAGAGCGAATTCCGATTTTACAAACTTTTTATTATAGTATACATAGCAACGCAATTCAGTAAACGCCTTTGATGAAATGGGCCTCTCATACGAATACACTTATGTACATCAACTAAAAATAAAATGGCGGATTCTTGTGCCTAGGGCCGGGGTTGGCTGCAATAAATTACAGGCACGCCTTATCCACCATGGACCCATACAGTCAAAACGCACATATTATTAAATAAGGGTTTATTTAAATTTTGGATAAACTAGTCTCGTACATCTCACCTTTTGCCATTTAAGTAATAATGTTAAAACGCCCAGCGAAGGATTAAAGCTGTCTTAAAAAGTTAAATTACGCACGAAAAGTCGCGAAGTGGCAATGGCATAGCGTCTGTCATTCATAATTTACGGCTGCACTTGGAATGTGCTTTCAGTCAAGCCCCCAAATAGCTGAATAGAATTATGACTGCATCCTAAGCGCTAACCCCAGAGACACGAGTTCGCGTCTCGGCGTTTTACAATTTTTTATGCTCATCAAAACTTGGAAACCGAATTCGCAATAATATAAATTTAAAATCCTGAGGGTTTAGGAGATAATTTAAATCGTTTTTCTCTGTCTGCATTTTGTAATAGAATACATACGTAGGTATAATGGCATGATGGCATGATGTGATGTGTTATTATGAATGCCGACTCCATTCTCCAGGCGTATGCTGTCGCACGGTATTTTATGTTATTCCCTCATAATGTATTTGACAGATGAGTACGTTGATACAGTAAATAGCAGTCTTATTCGTACACACCAATTGTCTAAGAAAATACTTCAATATTTACGTGAAGGTACATCTTAATATATATTTTGTACATGTTGAAAATACAACCAATGCTGTATTCTGATTTAAATAAATATTAATTTATGAAATTGCAAATTAACTTAATTTAAATTGTAAAAGAAACATGATCATTTTTGTACAACTTTTCTATTCGTACCTTAAAAATATTATTTTAATAACAAAGAATTGATAAACTAATACTTTATTGGGTACCCCTTGGCTTTAATTAACTGCCTCACACCTTTTTTTCATAGAGGTAACCAAGTTCTTGTATTCCTCTGGGCTGATTTTAATCCACTCTTCTTCAACAATACGTTTAAGCTCTTGTACAGACGTAACTCTTCGTTTACTAACTCTTTTCTTCAAAATTCGCCACAAATGCTTGATGGGATTCAAGTCTGGACTCTGAGGTGTTTGTAGCAGTTTGGGTACATTCTATATTAACCAATTCATGTTTAGTCCCGCCTTGTGTTTATTGTCATTATCATGCTGAAACCTATAACCAGATGCCATGCACTCTGCTTTACGTTTTTCTTTAGAATGTTGAAATACACATGTTTGTTCATAATGCCATTAACAAATTTCATATTATCAACATTGTTGGATGACATACAGGCCCAAACCATGATGGAACCACCACAGTGCCTCACTGTGGGAAGAGCGTTTCTGGGATCATTGTCTGAATTCGCTTTTCTCCAGACTGTGTATCCCATCGGACCCAAAGAGGTTAATCTTAGCCTCGTCCGACCATATCACGCTGTTCCAAAAGTTCTGATTCTTATGAATGTGCTCTTTAACTAACGCAACTCATTCCTTCCTGTTTGTTGCTCTTTACTAAGGCTTCTTCCTTGGTGTTCGGTCATGATATCCATACTTCCATAACACACGACTAATAGTTTGGTCAGACATCTTTCCAGACACATTTTCTACTAATGGTGGTAACTGAGGAACCTTAATTTTGGATTTTCTCGGATTCTGCTTATAATGAAACGTTCCTCTCGTGCATTTGGTCTACTTTCTTGGTAAATTCTTTGTAGAACCTTGCTCCTTAAATTTGTTCACAATATACTGAGTGCAGTTTATTAACCGTTTGTCCTACTTTTCTGAGTAAATTCCCTCTAAGTGCCAGGTTTATAATTACCTGTTTAAGGTCAGAGATAAGCTACTTTCCCTTACCCATTTCACTACTGACACAACATACGTACACAACTGCGACTATAACAACGTGTAACGACCTTTGAAACACGTGCCTGTTGAAGCTGTACGATTCAGTGGTATTCTTAACTACTGTACGATAGGAAAGTTGCACATAAGTTGGGGCTATTTTTTAACATTTGTTATTTCATACAATAGTATAGATTTTGAAATGTATTTTCCATTTGAATACATTTGAGTCAGATTAGTCAAGCACTTATATATGGTTCACGGAGAAAACAAAAGCTTTTAAGCAAATATAGAATGGCTTTTCATTGCGAAGCTGTTGTGTACGAATATGAATGATACATACGGTATGCTTTTGATCTACGCAGAAGCAACAGCCAATGCCCAAGCAGCTCAGCATCTATAGCGGGAAAGATATCCTTTCCAGGTCTAAGAGGTCTCAGTTTAGGGTAACCTCCTTTGGATTTGCTAGTTATGAGAACTGAGGAAAACCTGGAAAACCTAGAAAACCTCTATCAGGGAGACAGTGCTGGCGACCGCAGACCTCCTGAATATGAGCCTGACAATTTAACAGTTCTTTGTTCTCCCATGATCAAGTTCTACGTCAAACAGTCCAAGATGATTGTTTTCGTTCCACCTGAGCTGCTCTGGAATTCAAAACGACTGTTTTGCAATAATTCTTGCCATTAACTTTCGAGGCTTTCCTACTCAATAGACTGTTTTTTGCACTTGTCTAGTAATTTTAGCTGTAAACTTGATGTGTAATCCTGAGATGTTTTATATAAGATTGTGTATATTGGTTTGACATTGACCATTAACTGACACTACTTTAATTATCACAATAATTTATGTTTTAATTTCCAGTGGCAGAAAAAGCTGACAATGAATCCTGAAGAACGCAATAGAACCAGAGACATTTTAAATCAGATCAAAACAATGTAGCCAGCGGTCTGATCCCCAGATTGATTCTTGGAGTGACATTTTCTTTGACTATTTCGCTCATATGTGACTTGGTTGAACTCAACCAATCATGTGCATAACAATTTCAAATTTCAACCAATGATACCCTTCATTCGCAAAAATTTATATTTCCTTTCACCTCCTTTGAATTTTAAGTATGACCTCCTCTGAATTTTAAGCATGACCTCTCAATTTTAATTATCACCTTCCCTGCTTTTCTTATGTTATGATCAGGTTAGAGAATCTAGCTGCATAGGCGCTTATAGACGCGCAAGAGCTTAGGTTGACGCTACAGAGCCGCTATTCAAATATCAAAAATGTTTGACTCTCGCTTCGGTGAAACATCTAATGCTGAAATAGGTGAAATAATCCCAAGAGGGAAACCCCAGAATACATAATACAACAGGAAATATGATTGGAATCACTTTGACTAATTTTGGATTGAAAGAAATTATAAATTAACAGCAGATATTCCAACGTCTGAAAATGGCAAAATCTAAAAAAATTGGAGCATTAATATGAGAATCTTGTAGGCCGTACCAATGGACGCTGATGTATGCATTCATGGTACACGTTTCTTTCAAGAGGTTGATCTTTACAATGCGCATTTAATTAACATCATTCTTTAATTCGTGAAATAGTATTAATAAATGCAACTCAAGTTAGCCAAATTCTCTAGATAAGTTCTCTCACCACTTCCTGACTCGAAAATTTAGCCATCATTTGATAACGACTCGTGGCATTTCTTATAATTAGAACATTACGTACCCTCCACTGAGTCTTATAGTGTGAAGTGAGAGAGGATGTGATTGTGTTTAAGTGCCAAATTATTTTTAAAACACCGTTCACAGTTAAACGCGTTGCAAACACAATTTGTTGCTTCTCAAGAGAAAGGCGTCCATAGGGACGTAGAACTATAGGCGGCTATAAGAATAGAATAAAACAATGGTCTGTGTTATATAAGAAGGAAATGATAAACATGAATTTTTCAAGAGTTAAGCCATGAAAGAGGATCAGAAGTAGTCTGTATAAGCGGCTTAAGTTCTTTTTCCTTCCCTTGTGCGTTTTATTTCTTATTCCTGTAGATAGGCACGTCTTGTTTTGTATTTTTTAAGAACTCCTGAGCTGAATTTTGAATGTTAAACGCACTAGTACAATTACAACCGAAATCTTTAAAATGTCCATATGTAATACATTAAATACGGCTACCTATAGGGGGCTTTTTGCAAGAGGATTATACACAGGTATAGCCAAAAGAAGAGGCTTCTAATGAAGGGTAAAGGAGGTAACACCTTTTCAACGTTTTACTTACAAAACACTTTTAGATGTTCTTCTAAACGAAGATCCTGGAGTTACCTATTTTCGGCATATATTTAATTTTTTGACTCAAAATCAAAATGACTCAAAATGAGAAAAGAAATTCAATCTCAAAATTACAAATTATTTAAAAAACTGTTTAATGGCTACCCATATAGTCGAAGGAATTCAAGAATGGATTACAGAGCCTATATATAATGAACTATAATTAATTTGCTGAACAAACGTAAACAAAAGGTGCCAAAGAATAACCAACTTCCATTAATAATAAATATCGACGACTGCCTCTGCGGTCGAATGGTCTGCATTCTGGTTTCCCAACCTAAAGGTCCCAGTTTAGATTCCCGAGTGGGGTTTGGAATTTATTTAACGAGAATGATTCCCTATCCCCCCCCCCCCCCCAAAAAAAAGTGTCTAGACGTATGAATATAGGAGCAAATGTGAGTGTGTATAATGTTCATTATTATTAAAAAAACGAAGAAATCAACGTTAAGGAACCCTACAGTAATATTAAACAAAATCTTATTTTACAAATCTTATTTTATTAAACAAAAGGCTTTAAAAAGATATCTTCTACAACATAGACATTAAAGTATTAGAAGTAGCGATAATACTTCTTAAGAGTTTATCAGCCTTCTAGTGCGTGACTATTATTTACTTATATGTGGCAATACTATTTGATATATCACTTTTATTAACAGCCGCCAGATGCACTTGCACCATTTAAGATCTTAATAAAGTCAATAAATAAATACAGCTTTCTAGCAAACACAAATACCAAATTGGTATTGAAGTTCAGCATCTTCCTAGGATGCGACACGAAGATTAACAAGAAAATCCCTCCACCACAAACTGCTCTTTACTAATGGAACATTTTTCGAAAAGTTTGATTTTCTCAAAAATGTTTCTAACGATTTAATGAAAATATCACAAGGTTAAGTTATATTTTCTTGAATTTTCTGGGAATGGCCTCAGAAGTTCTCTTCATTCTGAATGACTCGTAAAATTGGTAAACCAGAGATATACAAAAACTTAGTACCTACCTATGTACCAAGAAAATGTAGATCTCCTTAAAGCGCTCACTTTGTGTCAAACTTCCCCGTAGAGTTAACCATTTCCCAGGTACTGTTGTTTCTGGTTTGAATTTTCAAATACTCAAGTTTTCTCAAATGGGAAGTTATTCGTTTTTCCTCTTGGCATTGCAAACAGAACGAAATTTCAAAGTTTCGCATAGTGATCAGCGCTTTAAAGGATTGATTACCGCTTTTAAAGCTCCTGTATTCCCCCATTTTTTGTGTCTAAGGGAATGTGCAGCAAGACAATTTCCACAAATATTTATCTCGATTACACGAAGATGGAAGAATCAGCATTTAAAAGAATAGCGTAAAGAAGACTTGAGTAGAGAAAGTCATGTGAGTGCAACACTTGAGTCTTTTCATGTCAATAGACATAAGCGACTTGAGAGCTCTAAAAGCCTCTGTCTTTGTTACGTTGTCCCCAACGCGTCGGCACTGTAAACACAATGTTCGCTATCCTATACTCCACAAGTCCGTAAATAACTATCATGTATCATACTAGAGATATGAACTTGGCACATCAGGACTTCCTGCAATATGTTATACTCCCACAAACTTTTGCGTCTCTTTCACCAATATTTTTTTCTACGTCACTCCGCGGACGGACGTATTGAAAGACTGTAATGTTCGGAACCGAGCAATCCAATGGAATGCAATGCTTCTGAGTTAACTATTCGCTTGATGGAGTGTGCATGTTTGTGCCCAAGAACGTGCAAATCGCCACTGTACTTGTCCGTTTAGTACGGATTGAACTATGGAATATGTTATATATTAAATTTGTTTCGCAAGCGGCTATGTCGTTTGTTGTTGACGTATGATAGGATTTTGGTTCCATAGTGTGCTATTGGTTCAGGCGATATTGGCAGCGGTGATGCTAACCAGTTCAAGCGGTGAAACAGGGCGTTAAGAACAATATATGATACCGGGCGTAGATTCCCGTCTTACATCCTCCACAACCACTCCGTACTACCCTACATCATGGACTTGGTGAGGGAGCGATCCCGAACCAGGCACACCAAACTGAGTTCCCACACCAACTGGTACGGGCACTAGGTCAATACGACCACAGAGCACCCCGTAGAAGGAAAAGTTACCGCCTTCCTAAGGACCCCCTTGGGTAACGGTAATGCCTCTCCCATTTTCTAATACTTACTCACCCCAAAACCTCCTGCCCCCTTCCTGCATCCAAACTTAGGTGTGCAGGAAGAAACCATACCCACAGACACAAAAGCTTGAAAATATTTTGAACACCTTCTATACTGCACAGATAAAGCCGCATTAAGCGGCTAGGTGCTGTGCAGATGAACATACCACACAGGAGAACCTGTACGACCTGTTCTCGAATGCTGGAATGCTGGACCACACATGTTACTGCTTGTAATTGCAGTGGTTTGCCTTGTCTCGAGGTCATAAAAGTGGAAGGTTGCTTCCACCACGCAAGTTGGGAGCAGGAGGTAGAAAACATGCTTTGTGGGCAGAAACGTTGGAAGTCCATTGATACTTGTCCCTTCAGTCCAACACTGATTGGATAGAAGAAGTCGAACCTTCTCCCACCTTTCCCACATCAACAGAGACAGAGGGGTGAGTGCGTCTCTTTTCAACATATCTCTTTCTCTTTCTTTAGGCATGAGACAAGTTAAACGAAATACCATATAACTTATTAGGCCGCTGCGTGATCGTTGAACAGCAGGTGCCAGCTAGGCAGAAACAGGATGGTAGCAGGTATGTGTTTGGGGTATGTGATCTACCAAGTAAAACAGAGCAAGTTTTCGCTGAGCGGTTACCAACCGTGACCAAGCCCGATGCTGCTTTATTCGGCGGTGTGGGTGGGAGAAGTGTCAGAATTTAAGGAGTGGTTCCACGGCCGCGCTTGACAACTATACATAGTTTCCTAGGAAGCGCGACGATTTTACTAGCCCAGAGTGTTGTTAGCATGGGGTAATTTATCGGCCTTCTGAACGTCCTAACGATCGTATTGCTCAAGTGTCCGCGCTAGCTAATTGGAGTGGTATGAGCTTAGCATACATTTGTGCGAGCTCTTTCTCGCAAAACATACACGATGTAGGCGAAATCGGGTTGAGTGTGTGAAGGTAAATAACCTACGATCTGTATATGAGCTGTTCTGCACCGTCTGTAGTCTATGGATGTAGTCTGAGCAATTGGATCATCAGATCTCACAGCCACATAGTATCAAATGTGTTACTGCTTTAGGTATTTGGGTATGGCGGAGAGGAAGACTTACTATATGGGTGTGTTACGTACAAATGCCGTACTGGTACCCCAGTAGGTGACTGGTTTATATACTGTCCCGTAATCAGCTTTTAATGGTCCCTGGTATTACAAGCTTAGCAACACTCATTTGACATACTGTGAAAAAATTAGGACCATCGAATTAGGTGGAAAAGAACAGGATGCTTCAACTGTCGAAAAGAACAGGATGCTTCAACTGTCGAAGTGCGAACATCCTCCACGTGTTTTCACCTAGTTTTGGCACTGCTTGTTTCAATGTTTGAAACGTCAACATATGTTTTCTATTTCCTCCACAAACACAGATATAATTATTATATCTGTGTAATTTTCCTGTAATGCTCCATACAGCCGAATTAATTAATACATCGTTAGTTTGTTTCCTATCACCCAGAAACCAAATGTATTTACCTTCTGGGTCATTGTCGCCATCACATACTTTAATATGGCATCGATTTTTATCCTCTTTACATTTCCGAATATTGTAGATACACAAAATAACCATGTGCTTAAGAAATTTATCTTCGGGTAATTTCTTGAACTAATGTCTCCCACAGCACGCTTTTTGAAGACATACGAAATATTTACAAACCGGCGTCAAAAACTGTGTTATTTTAATCCTGCTGAATTACAATTTGACAATGATAGGAGCACATTGTTACTCTCAACTGCTAATTAACTCACAAACTCAATGCACACTGCGCTGCGCTATTCCCACTTCCTCGATTTGCTTTGTGTTTATTTTTTACCTTCCACGTCACTCCTCTCTTTGAGCAACAGGGTTAGAACTGCTCCGTCAGGATCAAAGAAAACAAAGGACGGTTAAGAACACTCAAGTGAAATGTCTAGAAGATGGAGTAAATTTGAAGCGAAGTCGCTGGCACAGAGCAACACAGAGATGGGCATTATGAAGACAAACAAGATCGAGATTGTGTTACATTTTAGCTGTATTTGTTTTGTGGCTGAAGCCAACAGTAGTAATGTTACACTTGACTATTATGGGTATTTTTTTGTTAATAATCATAACAATCGTAAATTCTTAGACGATTCTCCACATAAGCTACCTTTATTGTTGCACCTATTTCAACCAAATGTGATAAGCCATAGCTGCTTTAAAAGTTCTATAGAATAGCAACAATACATTAAATGCAATAGATACATAACTTTTACAAACAATTACAGTAACATTATGCTACATAACATTACAATACAACTTTCAACTAAATTGACATACTGTAATATTTGAAAATACAGCTCATACGCTGGCAAAAGTGTGTAGCTTCTTAAGGACGCACAAAAGTTGAAGAGGTTCCTCAAATGCACTCCCTCTGCGTACCCACTAGGTTCATCGATAAACAAAGGAGGCTAGCTTTCCGTAACATTCAAAGGTTCATCCTCGTAATCTGTACTTCGCTGCTCGACTTTCAAAATTCGATTTGGAAGGTATGAACCGAAGATTTGTTTACCATCTTTTCAACCAAATCAGCAACTTTAGCCACAAAGAGCTTCAACGATTGCTTATTCTGGATTGCCGAACACGGGAATGTTTGAAACGATTATCAAGCGCATCCTACAAAAGAAAGTAATGCAAGTCAAAAAATCTTATGTGTTGCACTCACATGACTTTCTCTACTCTTGTACTAACCATTCTTAGAAACTCTTATTCCTATATCTTCTTCGTGTTAGTTAAGATAAACATTTGTACAACTTATCTTATTGCTTATTTCCTTGTAGGTGCAAGGGGAATGTTAGAATACAGTAGGCTTTGTGCGATAGTCAAATGTTTTAAAGTTTTGAGATTCTGTCGTCTTTGCACACTTAACATATAAAAAAATGAACAACGATGATCCATTTCCCGAAAGTTCTGTTTTCCAAAACTCGCACACATAACAAGGAATATCTCCGAAATGATTCACCCTACAAGAAAATGTATTTAGACATAAAATTTAGCAAGATCTACATTTTTTGTATAGTATGATTTGGTCGATCTCTAACGGTTTACCAGTTATGCAAAATTCGTTCACAGTAAATACGACTACAGGGGCTATAGCCAGAAAATTCAAGATATACATTTCATTTGTCATAAAAATGTCTCAAACATGACATTTTAATCAAAATCGTTAAAGCCATTTTCAAGAAAATCAAAACTTTCTAAAAATGTTCCATGTAAAGGGTAGTTTAGGGTCGCATCCTTGAAAGACATTAAACTTAAATACCAACTTTGGTTTTTAACCGACTTTTCGTTTCTGAGTTATGGTGTCCACAGACTGACACACAGACACACACGGACCTTTTTCTAAAAATGCTCTTTTTTTTATTCAGGAGGCCTCAAAACATATATTTCCGGTGAAATCTCGACATCGAATTTTTAGGTGGAATACAATACTTTCCCTGCTTACCAGTAGAGAAAGTAAAAATATGATGTGTTGCACTCACATGACTTTCTCTACTCTTGTACTAACCATTCTTACAAACTCTTATTCCTATATCTTCATGTTAGCTGAGATAAACATTTATCTTATTGCTTATTTCCTTGTAGGTGCAAGGGGAATGTTAGAATACAGTAGGCTTTGAGCGATAGTCAAATCTTTTAATGCTTTGAGATTTCGTTCTCTTTGCACGGTTAACATATAAAAAAACGAACAACGATGTTCCATTTCACGAAAGTTTTAAGTTTTTCGAAACTGACACAACAGGGAATATCTCCGAAATAGTTCACTCTACAAAAATTTATTCAGACATAAATTGTGTGTTTTAGTGAGATCTACATTTTTTATACATTAAGATTTTGTCTATTTCTTACAGTTTATGAGTTATTCAAAAGTCATCCAGAGTAAACAGGACTACATAGGCTATAGCCAGAAAATTCAAAATATACATATCATTTGTCATTAAAATATCTTAAACATGTTATTTTAATCAAAATCGTAAGACATTTTCAAGAAAATAAAAACAAATTTTCCACGTAAAGGGTAGTTTAGGGAGAAGGAATTTTCTTAAAAATCTTCGTGTCGCATCCTTAAAAGATGTTAAACTTAAACACCAACTTTGGTTTTTACCCGATTTTTCGTTTTTGAGTTTTACTAGCCACAGACTGACAGACACACACCGTTTTCTAAAAATGCTCTTTTGGATTCAGGGGCCCTCATTCCGGTGAAGTCTCGACATCGAATTTTTGGGTGGAACACAATACTTACTATACGAAGTAGAGAAAATAAAAAAAAAAGTTAAGCGATTATCAGAAACACTTTGTTCGAGATGTATGATGCTCGCCGTAGAAAGGCGAGCCCATCTGCAAGTGGTTGACGAATACATAGGTAATGTGGCCGTTGCAGTTTGTCAAAAAATAACTGACAGCGAAGGGCTGTGAAAAACTGTAGATGAAATTGGAAATCGATTCTAGAGTACAGAATGGTGATGTGTCCGAAGCAACAAGTGTCAAGGGCTACTTTTCACATTTGCCTGTAGCCCTCGTGAAACGGCCAAAATCTCGAAAATCCCTGCTTTCAAACTGCGGTAAACGATGCGAGTTCATTAGGAACGCAGTTCACAGAACATACGTCCATTTCATAACGTGCTGGGCGTTTTAGTTTTAATTGCAAGCTTCATTAATTTGCTTCGAGTTCCTGATATGTTCCTGGTGTGAGAATGCGCCGTGCCTGTACGAATGTCTAATATAGTACGTACTGTATGCCACTGCAGGTTCCATGTCCACTGCAATGTTTCTGTGTGATTTACAAATATTAACCACATAATGAGTTTTCCGCTATTTGAGAATGGAAAAGGAATATGGATAATGTCACTTACTAGTCGCTAAAAATATACAATTAATATATTTCCTTCAATAGCTGTTTGCATATGTTGGCATGTCTCAATCCAGCTTCCAATCGCCGATCCAGGTACCACACGGGTACTGTGAAAGTAGCAGTTTACATGCGCTGGTTCTGTACTGTAGTTATGTCACCCTTTCTTCCGGGAAAGTCCTTTGAAAGTTACATTAGCTCACAGGTCCCTTGTCGAGACATTCCACGAGTACAAACTGGTGAAAATGTTCCCTGATGAGTAACACTTCGATTTCCAACAAGTAGGTATTTAACGCCCGTTCCACCACAGACGGTGGACACCGGTGATACATGCAATGCAATTATATCTGTGGAAGGAAGTTTTGGCATCCTCTCCGTCATTTGCCAGTAATGAGCTTTCAGGAAAAGATGGAAAAAAGTTGTCAGGGGAGACCGTTCTGACGAGATTTGAACCGCGGACCTTCCATTCATGAGTCCGTGCCTTAAAGATTTCGGCTGCTCGTGTTTACTCGGGTTTGGTTTTTCCTATTAAATCTTGCTTGAGGAAATAAAGTTGCCATCTGTCAACGCTAAGCTTATCTAAATTTAAATAGTTTACAGCCTGTGTAAAAACCCGGAGCTATGATGAAATCAACTAAATTTACGGTAAACATCAAATTATATTACGCACTGTGTGACATATTAGTATGCACAATAAGGGAATTTAATCTGACGGTGTAAATGATTGCTTCACACGATATCAATTTAAAAAACAAACGAAATCTTTGACTGATGTAACTCTGATACATCATAGCTGTAGCTTCAATCCAGTTGCCAATATTAAGTAACGGCGATATTACATCACTCAGTTATCCCATTACTATCGTCATATTTATCACAGTGGTCAGTAGCAGAGGGCTTTGTAGTATATAAAACTGCCCCTCAAGTTTCCAGACGCTGGCGAATTTCCTAATGCTGCATTGTCCGGTACAATATGGAATGCAACCCGCACGCAAGGATTCAGTGAGTCCCTTTCTACCTCGAACCTCGTATTTTCGTACAAGACATGAATGAAACGCGACGACGGTTTGGAGGCAACGAAAACTTTATCCTGGAAGAGTTGGTATCAGAAATCATAATGTAACTCGTCTCAGCCGGCAACTGCCTTGGCCCGGGGTGCCATATCGATTCACATTCGTTTCCCTCAGTTGCGAGAACGGAAGGAAGGCAGGGAAGCAAATATTTGCATCTTTCAGTGGGCGAAGCCGTGTGTTCGAGAAGGAACCTTTCGGAAATATGACTTCAAACCATCCACCTGCCGTTCATTTAACCATCCGCAAAAAGAAATCCCAGTTACCTAACTATTTCTCTTGCAGTTCAAAACAGATAACTAGGCTAACTTAGCATGACTTTTTTGCGCTAATTTTGTTGATTATCTTTAACAAATGTACTGACTGAGAATATATGAAATGTTGCAGTGCAATGGCTGATTACGACAAGAACAAATTCTTGTATCATCTGTATCACTTGCCGTGCGTTAGACTCGCAAAAACTCGAAAATGGCTAGATCGATTTGAATAATTTCCTTTTCATTTTGTTCGCCTCAGTACTGGGATGGTTTAGAAAAAAAAGAACATTAGAAAAAACCAAGGGAACAGCCGCAAAATCGAAAACAAAATCAGATTTGATAATTTTGTATGAGAATTGCCTCTCGTTACTTTCAATATATGGCTTTGTGGCGGACCTATCGTTTGACAGCTGCATCTATCACATTTAAAATAGTCTTTTCGTCAAAGAAAAAAAAAAAAAAAAAAAAAAAAGAAAGAAAGAAAAAAGAGAGAGAGAGACAGAGAGAGATAATGGATTTTGAGAACAGATTTGGTGAAATCGAATTTAATTACATTTTGCGAACATTCATTTTGATGAGCCATTCTATTAAGGTAAACTGACTCTGCAGGCTTAGAAATACAAAACTTCATTCAATTTTGTTTTAGCGTGACTCGAGGAGCTAGGGTAGGCTTAGATTTAGCCACAAAATGTGTTTTAGCGAAACTCGAGGAATTGGTTTGAGGATTTCAATATTGTAAAGTTTTCACATTTGAATAACTGTGAAAACAAATGAGTGTCGTTTTACAGCGTTCATTACAATGCCAAGTAGAGGACGAGCTGAAATGTTACTTTCAATACATGGCGTTTGTGGCGAACCTATCATTTGACAGCTGCATTTATTACGTTTAACACACACACGCACGCACGCACGCACGCACGCACGCACACACACACACATATATATTTTTTTTTCGTAAAAAGGCAGTGGATTTTGAGAATACATTTGGTTAAATCGAGTTTAATTACATATTGCGAACATTCATTTTGATCAGCCATTTTATTAAGATAAATTGACTTGCAGGCTTAGAAAGAAACAAAAAATTCATTCAATTTTGTTTTAGCGAGACTCGAATTAGTTTAAGAATTTTAATTTTGTAAAGTTTTAAAGGTAAGTTCAAAACATTTGAGTGACTGTGAAGACAATTCCGTGTCGCTTTTCATTGTGCACTACGATGCCAAGGAGAGGACGAGCTAACATAGGTCGTCCATATCAGTCAAATGCGCGGTAAGCTACTTCACGTGCAAACCTCACTAACCATTAAGAGACAGATAATGAAGACAGTCTTATTGGCATGTCCGAATTAAGTTCGAGAGTGACTGAAATGATCTTTCATGTAAATAAAAGACATTTAATTAATTTAAATTATAAACGAGTTTCATTTAATAACCAAAAACTCAAAACGTATACGATGCGTCTAGTATGATCGATTTCAATGAATTGAAGTCGGGAGATTGATCAGGACTGATAATCACTAATGAAGAGTTACAATCACATCAATTTTAGGTGGTACGAAGTTCACCGGGTCATATAACAGTTTACATATTTGTGCCTCTGAACTTAATGAAATGTGATTATTTCAATGTTATATTGACTCAAATTTAGAATTCAAACCCCGTCCCGGCCGCGTAGTTAGACCATTCGCCTCTCACCAACGTGGCCCGGGTTCAATCTCAGGCGACGGCATGTGGGATTTGTAATGGACAAAGCGGGACAGGGACGGGTTTCCTTCGGGTTTTCCGATTTCCCCCACCGCCTAATTCCACTGGTGCTCTATCTTCATTCCATGTGTCATCAGTGACCGCAGATATTAAAAGTGGGCGTTAAACACTACAAAAAGAACCGTCCCTGCTGGATACCCCCCACCCCCCGCTGGGCTGCTACATCCCCATGTCTCTAGCCTATATCATCGTGTTTATAAGTGCTGCCAAGAAGAGACCACTGAAAATCGGTTTTCTTTACTGTCAGTATGCACAAAAGCCCCCTCCCCCCTCCCGCCCCAATATAATGTCTAATTTTGGCAACATGGAGCACAGTCACGTTGATATTTTTGCTACTATAAAGGAATCCAAAGCAGTAAGTACCTAATATGTATACAGCGACTCCTATAAATAATCGGTAGGGCAAAGAACTTTAAAAATGCAAATCAATATTTGAAAGTTTCTTTATTTAAATTACTAACATTGCACAACTCAATGGTTCACCTTTTCAATAAAATAAATGTTATTTCAAATAAAAAAGTAAATAATAGACACTTTGGTACATTAAAATAATAGCAACCTTGTTTCTTTGCGCTTAAAAATAATAATCGAACATTAATGATTATTAGTAAAGGGGAATAAGCCTCAATATTTTGTCACTCTCCCTTGCCTTTTTATTACCTCACACAACCTGTTCGATATAAGTACTGTGAATCAACTTTTCAGGTAAGTTGTGGAAAGTTTAGTCCATTGCAAACCTTCCTTCAGGGTAAGGGAATATTCGTATGTTGGTTTGAGAGAATGTGTCCCTTCCGTTACATTGTTACAGCAAAATTTGGCTCCACATATATCAGTGAGCTATTTTTTTCTCTCTGATGAACATAGAAAAATCAAAACTGAGATATTCGCGTTTCAGATTACCACCTCTTGGGGCAACTGCATATTGCTGTGACAGATACTATGCCAGTTTGAACGTCTTCTCATAAGTTCGGATGAAGATAATTGTGTGTAATTCCGATTTCACAAAGTAAGTATAACCACATCTTTTCTGTTTGAACCAAATGCGCTGATCGTAAACTGTATCAATCCGCCACTGTGAACAGTTTAAAAAGCGAAGAGGTACCACTCCTCCAACCAGCAAGAATGTTACGCGGGTTGCGTGCACAGTGGATTCAGAGCAAACACTATTTATTCTGCCCGCCCCTTATATATGCAGTAAAGGCGCATGATGTCAATTTTGCGAAGCCAATATTACATCAGGTACTTGTGAAACAGTTGAAAGAAATGGTTATACTTTATAGGTGAAGCTATGATTTTTTGCTGTGCTTTAAATACTCGTACATTCACAGCAGTAGCGTGTCCTGAAAAGCTTGCAACGGCATTTAACATGAAACATAGAAATTATATACAATAAGAATTGAGCTTACAGAATGTTTCAGAGCTGCTTAATCGAACAATCTTTCTATAAAGTTTAGACTGAAATGTACGCACGAAGATCTTCACTTGCTCTCCATTTTCAAGTTTTTTTTTTTTTTTTTTTTTTTTTCAAATTGGCAGTAGGGCTCTCCCTTTTTAAGAGACACTGGGAGTGAAATTTGAAAGCTTCACATTTCTTGATAGATTTTTTTTTTTTTTTTTTTTTTTTTTTTTTTTAATTTTTACTGTGTTTGTAGTTAAATGAGAATAGGATGTGCACCAAACTTCATTAAAATTGGATAATTCGTCTGTGATATATAAATTGTTTTATGAATTTAATTATGCTCTTAAAGCACATTTTCAAAATGTGATACGCACATACTGACTTCTCAAAATTGGTTTATATTGGCAGAACTGGTGTTCTAAAACATGGGTAACAATTGTATGAAGAGATATTTCAAATACGTTTGCTGATTATACCGTACATATTTATTTAATAACAAAGACAATTTAATCGCAAAAATTATTGATTTTTTCATACAAAAGAAAATGTTTTTGGAATTCATGTTAATGATAACGTCAATATTGAATCATAGAATTGTTTAACTGCTATTTATGAATACTTTTGGAAAGTTTCACTGAAATGCAGAAATTTAGTTTTGAGAAAAACATGCTTTTATATAGGAACATGCTGTGTACTATTTGAAAGGGCCGTAATGACCACGTGGAGTGGGGGATATGAAAAATGTTAGCTGATCCAAATGCACAGGAATTCCAGGAACATTTTAATGTAAAAATAAACAACTTTCGACTTTTTGATCAATTTTGACCAAAGTTTCACTCCCAGTGTCCCGTAACTTATCACACAGTGAAACACTATAAAATACAATTACTTAGCAGTGGACAAAGTAGACAGAAACAAATCTGTAACGTTGACTTTTCGGTTATATTAAAATCATTATATCTCAGTATTCATTTTGAATGTACTCACTTCCAGTTCTGCAAGTAATGAGAACTTACAGTCGAAAGGATAGGCTGCAGTTTAACATTAATAACAGCATACCCGTTTTTCCAGTTCATAATGACAGATACGAGTACTTCAGGGCATGTAGGTACAAGGCTAATGCAGAAAATGCAAACCTCATATTGTTATAATGTCCTGCATAAGCCATGATATTTCATGCTCACATATTGTCGGCTTTTTCGTAACGCAAAAGAAAGTGGCAATTTGGCCATGGTAGCTTAGTGGTTAGAGCAGACGCACGTGAAGCGGCAGATCCGTGGTTCAAATCCCGGCTATAGCATTGAATTTTTCAGTCCTGATTGCATCTCTTAAACATTGCTCACACACGGCTTGTGTGTTTAAAAACACCAGTAGTACGTTTGTTGGCATATAATCAATGTGTACTTTTTAACTTCTTTCTACACAGATTCATCTTTCATTGCTCTTTGACCAAAATTATATAGTTTTACAACATTTAATACAAATTATTTGCAGTATTCAGTGCAGAGCCAATAAGAAAAATAAAATACTAGATGAAAGAAAGCCCATGCACATGTTCTACGTATTTTGTGGAGTGTTGGAATTTTAACAATAGCAACAGCGTCAATGCACACAAAATTATGAAAAGAACATTTCTGTATTTACTTTCAGTATTACAGAGCACACTACATTGCTTTTGGCATGTATTGAGAACACTTGTATAGCTTTGCTTTGAGTCTTGCTAAATCATTGAATTTATGAATACTGTTGCCTCCAACCCTTTGTGTAACTTCTCCGAAATTCATGAGATATTTTCCTCCTCTTAACTACCTTATGGAGTAATATTAATGCCTTTAGCTCACATTTACTTTAAAAATAAACCAATAGGTAGGAAAGTGAAACATTATTATTATTATTATTATTATTATTATTATTATTATTATTATTATTATTATTATTATTATTATTATTATTATTATTAAATTATCAGTATCAAGGTCGGCGTAATTACGGTAGCTTTAAATTTGGTTAAGCAGTGGTAGCCGCCTGCCTCTGGCGCGGAGGACACAGGTTCAATTCCCGGTACCGGCGTGGAGATTTTTCGCCGCTGAGAGGTCCGGCCCGGGGTGCACTCAGCTTCGCCATACCCACTGGGACTCCTTATTCGGAACCGAAATGGAGACAGCATACCTAGATCCCATCAAATCCTTGTTGGACCTGTCAAGGAGATCAAGGATCACTGATGGAATCTAAGCATCCTCCTGGGGAGCGTAGTATGCCAGTGTAGACAGGCATCAACGCTTGGCTGACAAAACGTGAACCCACCCCATCAACAAGGGCAAAAAGGCAATATTCATCCCCGCAATTCAGGTTAAAAATTTGCACATTCCTTCCCAGCTATAACTGCATAATTATCGGCGAACATGTTCTACTATTCACATGTGATGGTTCAGAGGAGAGGTGTAATAGTTTGAAAATCTCTCATCAGATGATTATATTATCTGCACATTGACAAATGATATTAGTACAAGAAAGTGCATTATTCAATGTTTTAGAAGTAGTACAGGGCTTTTATTTCTTCAAACTTAATGGTGGAGTAAACTGAATGAAAACCAATTTGGCTTCGAAGCACGGCTAGTATAAGCAGTAGGGCTCTTGAAATATGCATGCATATTGCTGTAAAATTACTAAACTATAACCTAGAATCCTGAAAATAAGACAAAAAACTTAAAAAAAATACCGAAAATCAATTTACTTTTAACAGTTGCAGATGGAATAACCTCTGTTAAACTTAATTTTCAGCAGAATCGCACTGGTTTAACGACATGCAGTTTCAGATGGTCAAACTTGAAGGATCTTTGGTTGTCAGCAAGTAGCCTTACACTTGGAGAAACTTCTTTCCGCATCACATGGTGTAATGGGGGGTAAACTCGAAATAAGGGAAATAAATTCTGGTTCACTTTCGTCGACTATTGCTTTCTTATCACAAATAATGTCATCAATTTTACATTGTTGTACATGCAGAACTTATTTCAAGACTTAAGTCTTCCCCTTGCTTTGTCAGATAATTCGTTCTGTGTACTCGATAACTCACTTTAATTTTCTTCATAATACTTAATGTACCACACAATTTCATACCCACAGTTTTAAGGCGAGCGATGGATTTTAATATTACAGAGAAATTTAATTTTATGCAGCTAAGTTTCCTGACATGGTGAATGAAAGCAATAATTGTACATTTTTGACTGAAGATTAGTCACTTTCATCAAAGGTATTGAACATCTGAAACCCATTAAAGTTTACGACACGGCCTCTCAAAGTACCTACATGCACCAGTGCACTGCAAGGTGCAAAATGCGACCAATAAAAGTTGATCTCGCTGCAAACCTGCACTCGCTCTCACTTTACCGTCTCCCCCAAATCCTCACTTTCAACACTGTGTAATGTTTAGATGCCGTGAGCAATGTTAAACTGGGAATTTGGTTTTATATGACCAAATGTGGTCTTTTGTTTTAATCTAGAAAGTATTGATACAAACTTCATTTTTAATAAAGAATGCTTTTCTGCAAGGCGTACTAATCCCATTAATTCTTTCTCTGCAGCGTCCCTGTGATTCTACAAGTTTCTGCATGAACTTTATCATGGTGTCTTTCAACAAATGGTTTTCTTACACACGTAATTATTGGAGCTAATTATGTACCGGAGAAGAGTTCTATCTCAAAACTGCTAAAAATAATAAAGTTCCTACTTAGATTTAAATGGACTTTCGGCTTCCGTTGCTTTCGCTGGATCAATTTACTCCATAATTAGGTATCTGTATTGCACGTACCTATTTCACTGATAAGTAAGCCGTCTAACCAGCATTTCCAGCATTCCAGTATTTGAGAACAGGTCGTACAGGTTCTCCTGTGCGGTATGTTTATCTGCACAGCACCTAGCCGCTTAGTGCGACTTTATCTGTGCAGTACAG
This sequence comes from Tenodera sinensis, assembly GCA_030765045.1. Classification (NCBI taxonomy): domain Eukaryota; kingdom Metazoa; phylum Arthropoda; class Insecta; order Mantodea; family Mantidae; genus Tenodera; species Tenodera sinensis. Next base: position 33,014,223 of record CM060966.1, on the reverse strand, counting down.
AAGGTGGTCCAATTTTTTCAAACTTTTGTGTCTGTGGGTAATGGTTTCTTCCTGCATACCAACACAGGCTACCTCGCTTATTTGCTCTGCAGCACGCGAGTTCAGCCGAACTTAACCGAGTCACCACGAAGCACGGTGCAAAGAACCTCTGCGCCTTGGATTGCACCCGGTGCAATTTTAAGCTTTGAGAGACCTTGGTTTATGCAATGTAGTAGGCAGTTTGAAGTCAAGTCCCCCAACATATTACAATGGGCTTAGGGGTAAAGGGAAAAGGTTATGAAATGATGTTTACAAAAATGCTAAGTGTTAAATACTACATGAAATATGAATACATAAAAGTGTGCTCTTATTCGTATATTTAGCCAAAATATGACCTAACACTAAAATATGGTAAAATATGCATTTATATGACCAAAAAAGTCGATTCTAAACTTATTCTAATACGGCTATGTGGTGAAATCTATGAATACGGCTCAAAATTTTTATATTAAATTACTTAGGAAGCAATTAATTTTCAAACTTTTGTCTCTTTTTCTAGCATAAGTCGTCGTGCAGTCGGGAAAAACGACTGTAACACGCTGTAATGCTTGCAATGCAAGAGCGAAAGTGTTACTCAGCAGCGACTATGCCCAAGACAACATCACAATACCTGTGTGCAGAAAGTAACGATGTCAGGTCTCTTCTCACTCACTGTGGAGAGCTATGAAGCACGGATTTGAAGTGGTTTATGAGAACGAGGAAGGCAAAGCAACTTGAATACTTAAGAGTGCCATACACTACTTGACAACTGACTTGTAACTCGTTTATTATGTGTGGTCACGATCCACTCTGTTCTAGAAATATTTTCGGGAAATGTAGGCAATAAGGAGCATCCGAATCCATTTTTAAAACACACTGATCGAATGAGCGTTATGTGCTAATGAATTGGGAACTTAAACATAAAAAGCAAAGAAGCATGTCCACTTAGTTCTTTGGCGATAGTTGCAGCTATCTTCAGTAATACTATGCGTACTGACAGTTTTTCGGTAATTTAATTGAAGTTAGCGAATGCTTGTTGCCATGATAGTCATTTAGAGACCACAGGTCAGAAATAATTATCTAGTGGCACCTCATTTTTTACTTTAACGTCCTCCAATCTAGTATGTCATATCGGGCGATGAATGAATGAAATTAGTGAAATGGTTCCAAATGAGCCCGGGGTCCAGACGTTCATCATCCGGATATTTGAACTCGGGACCTCTTGAATGCGAGGAAGACAAGTGGGCTATCTAATGGCAACGATCACGAGTTGAAAAGCTCAACTTACTAATGATGAAAAATTATAAGCAAGAGGTGCGATAATTACAATGGGAGAATGATGGCACTTTTTGTACTACTAGTATAACCCCTGAAATGACATACGTTTTTATATTATAGATCTTGTTTTTATTTCTTAGAAAACCAATTTTTTCCATTTTAAAAGTCTGTACCAAACGCCAATACTTAAGAGAAAATGCATTAGAATAGGCTTTCTAGATCATAGCCGAGTCGGAGCAGAGATTAAAGGAATACAAAATAAATTCATGTGAAAAAAGTTACTAGTTATTTTTTGAGCACTGTGCTTCAAAACTATCGATTAAGTTCGATTCTGATTGATGAATGCAGCATTGGCTTAAAGCACTCGCATAGATCTAAATAAATGTTTTATATGAATGAAATAATTTTTATTTTATTTTCTAAGATTAGTCATCACGTTATGTTACTAATAGTGAGTGAGTAGTGGTGTTTAAGGGCCCGTCGACAACTAGGTCATTAGGGCCCGATGTTACTAATAGAGAATGTTCATAATTAAGGCATGTCATATGCTTAAATAAAAACTGTAAATTAGTATGTCCATTAGATTAACTTTCTCAGAAATCAAAGTGAAACGTTTAGTACAAAGGCTTAGAATGATTAGACTAAAAGCAAACTTTTAGTGTGATAAATGGTTATACAATTTTGCACCATGTCGGAATGGAGTTTTCCATGACTGTCAGTACAAAAAACAGAGTAAAATTACAGGCAACTTTTTACATTGTACTACTACTGGATGGAAGCTGATATTGTTTCTTCAAAGAAATGTTGGCAAATTATTTTTAAGTGTGCCAAAAATTGTTCAAGATGACCATTTTCAGACACTCTTCCCCTCAGCATTATCTGTGGAAATTTTAATACCATATCAGGATTTTTTATGTGTACTTTTTGATTTTGTGGATTTTTCAGGTTGGAAAATGTTTTATCAAGAAAAATTACTAACGCAATAGTACTATTGGAGAGAAGAAATATTCACGATGAAAAATAGCTGATAGACATTTATATACAAAGGCGACGATTTCATGTTAGTTGTAAATTATTTTGAAACTCAGAACTTGAAATCACTTGTACCGTACAAATGTACCAGAGTTCTAATAATTTACACACCTCTATATAATAAGACAGCGCTACAATCCTACCTAATTAGCATAACAGTGCGCATGTATAGTGCATACTTTCCTCCACTCTAAGTTTTGGACATAACTGCACGGACCCGTAAGCGAGTGGGGAAGATGCGAAGTATTCACCGTGCCATACAGCACAAGAAATTTCAAGCACACTGTAGGGATATTATTTCAATATAAATTCTGGATTTAAACTTTTCTTCAAGAAACCCGAACATTTAATCAAGAACATGCATTTTGGTCACGTTTACCCTAGCAATACCAAGCCTTATTCCAGAACTTCGTGACCACCAGTGTTAACAAAATATCTGAACAATTATTCAAACAAATTCCTTTTGGGCATATCTTGGCATGTATATAAATGTAATATTTAACACTCTTTAAGCATTCCTTGTTTACATTTTTACATGAATCACATTATGTATTATACCAATACTTAATACAAAACCTTACTACCAACGGGGGGGGGGGGGGATACTTTGTGACCACCACTGCTAACAAAATGAGCAATATTTAACTATTCCTTTCTTACTTTCTACATGACTCACATTATACCGACGGGGCAGTATTTTATGATCACCTTGACGTTTCATTATTTCTCAAAAAGACCAGCAATGAAAACTTTGAAACAATTAGGCAATTCAATAGTAGAAACAGTGATTCACAATAACTATTAACTGCATGCCGTTAATCAAAAAATTAAGACAGAATTTAAAAAAAATTACAGAAGGTGGGCATAGAGTACCCCCTCTATGGTAACCCTAGGGTTAAGCTACAACCTGTTTTGAAATTAAATGAAATAACACTTAGATTCGACTATTTAACATTCATATTGGGCTGCAGATTTTCCACAAGTTAGTTTGCACTTTCAGCTGTATTGTCTAAACACTGTTAAATAAACGTAAATTAATATATTTTACACAGAAAGTAGTTTCCTACACATTACATATGTTCTGTAGTATATTTTAATTCTAACTACAACCACTGCTAATCAGCAATATTAATTTATAAAACTGAATTCTGCAGGAATGTTTTTAATATTTTTTATGTCTTGCAGCTTCAGTCTAATGAGCAATGTAGGTCTGCAGGGAACAATATTCTACAATATTCTGACTACAGCAACGAAGGTCATATATTGCAAGCCTTAATTTTCTTTTTCTTTCCTTTTTCTATGCAAATAGCCGAGCCAGTGTAGACCAGCCACTGCACTCTTAATCTCGACAACTCTGGCCTTTGAGATTAAAAATGCTGAATATCTCCTTCTCGCTCTTCCCCCTCTTTGTTGCTCCAATCAGCTGTTCTTGTGAAACACAACTAACAAAATGTTGACCGAAACCTGATTTCTGTAGTAGATAACCTCATTGCAAAAGTGCTTAATCGTAATTAACATAAATTTATAGATATCAATTATGACATTTATATCCATCGCGCAGTGCACACACTGGAACCATCTTCAGTCGCCGTGTGGGGATTTACGTTATATAACACTTTCTTTTGTACAAACATTACAAAAAACAGTTGTTAACAGTCTTTCATCATTTCTGGTTTATGTTTGCGCCAGAGACAGCTCTAAACGTAAATCAATGTGCGAAAGATATTTTAGTAAGCAGAATATTTAGGCAGTAATGCTAAGATAATACGTTTTGTCAAATTTAATGGTAACAGAATCCATTTTAGGATAAATAAAACTATCTGAAATATATATTTTCTACCCGCCATCAGGTATTTATTTTATCTATCTAGCTTCTACTATAAACTCTATTTTTATTACTCAATTTATACCCTGCGTCATACCGGCGGCCTTTCCTTTTGGAACAATTGCCTGTAGACAATGGTATTAACTCGTCTGCAGTGCGTTTTGCATAGTTGGGAGCATAGGCCAGAGAGAAATCCCCACTCCCCAGCCGGGAATCGAACCCGGGATCCCTCGCACAGCAGTCAGGTTCTCTACCGACTGAGCTACGGAGCTAGCCCAATTATTTTAAATAAAAGTTTGCAGAATTAGTTTCAATACACATTCGCTGAAGGGGAAGGGTATAAAGCACTGAAATATTTCAACACGACTTACTATATGCTGGCTTTGATTTCTTTGTGGTGAGCTCACCTGGATGAGCGGAGCAAATTTCATCTTCTCTTCACGTTAGGGTTGCCAGGTTTTGTTTACGAAAAAAAAAAGGGGGGGGGCGGGGGGAGAATTTCCTTTTTTCCCTAAAAATATGAAGATTTTTTTTATCGACACAACTAAACGCCAAAATAGAATTTTCAAGACTCATTTTGATCATGAACACTTTTACTGTTGGTATTTATTTTTAGCTTTTTTCTTTCTCTCTTTTTTAATAATTTTGCAACATATTTTTCAATTTCAACAAAAATGTTTGCATGAATATGGAAAGGTTACAACTACTTGTAATTCAGATTCAATCAATTCCTTGGTGCATCTGTTTCTCACATCAATGAAAATGCATTCATTTCGCAAATTAAACAACTGAAATAAAAATCGAAATACAAAATTAACCAGGTTTGATAAGATAACGTATTCGTAAACATTTAACAACTTTAATATTCACTTCAACACTTCCATTCTAAGCAAATATTTATTTATTACCTTAACCTTGCATATATTAGAAATGTAGTTTTGTTATTCAGTTAAAGGTTTTGTTCTATCGGTCAACGCTATAAATAAACACCTCCAGCTTCCGAAGAAACCGTCTTACGGGAAAGAAAGAAACGTAAAATGTAAAATTAACCTAAAAACGCACAACTTATGGGAAAAACGTAGGACCTGGCAACCATAGTTCACGTTCAAACTCATTCATACAGATTTTATTATGTACGTTCTTCCACTAGGGCGGTGAGTCCGCATAAACCCACTCTACTCTTTCATCTGTTTTACAGCACAACCCGATAAATGGAAATGTTTTAACAGCACGGAACCTCCCCCTGACATGTGACAGTGATCACTACAGACAGCGACAATTAACAAATCTTCGCATCTTAGAATTTGTGTAAACCCGTTATCTGAATCACTCTTACAAACAATGGTGTCACTTTATAAAATGCCCCGGCATTTCATGAAAATTTATCAAATTTATCAATCTCTATACATTTTATAACGTTTGGAAAGCTGCAGCAACTTTTTAACTTTATGATGTCCAATATTACCAAATGTGACTAGCATGTGTTTAATACAGCATATTTTTTCATCGAAGCATCTCTGGCCAAATAAATTTGTGAAGCCCTTGAATAATCGATATTTTTCCCGAATTTCTTCGTTAATTTCTCGATCTTACATTCAAACCTACAGCATACGTTACGTGACATTACGATTACTTCTCAAAAAGAGGAACTTAATTAGGCTCCAAAACAAAAAAATAAACCATCTGGCCTATTACTGGGTTTTCTGAAAAGAAAAGAAAAAGTTATACACTATTAAGCACCAGTTCTGGCAAGTTTAGTTTTCCAAGTGTTCTATAAGTTATTATGAATATAATATATTTAATATTCGTGTACTTAACCAGTTACCATGCGAAACAACTCAGTTCCGACCAGCATAGCTTAAACACAACTTTGTGCACTATTAAACGTTTTAGATATTTACACACAGTTTCATTTGTGTGAACATCTCAGAAAAAAAATATTTTACTTGCAGTTTTAAAGATATTGCATGATATTCACGTTGCACAGATGGCGATAAAGGAGGGAAATAGAGTCAACGGGAAGAAAGAGAGAGTTAGAGAGGGAGGAGAAATGGAAGAAGAGAGGAGCTATGGGTTTCGTTATAGTTGCAATAAAGAGAAAACTTCCCACAATGCAGTAATATTCAAATCACCGTGCTTAAAAATGTTAGTACCTGATTAACTAGGATTAAATTAATATGTGGCATTTTTTCAATGTTTACAGAATTTAGCATGTTAACTTTATTAACAACTAAATGAACGTATACCATAGTAGACACAAAATTTAATGGCGGCTGATACCTGACCACAGTTCTCTTTCCCGTTGTATCAATAAATTTTTGTGTGCAAAAATATTTATATTACCGGCGTTACAGCATAACTGCACAACTTAGCAAGGCCTGGCAAGCCTCTGATTGGTGTTGACCAGCACCTTCTGCCACCCGCCAATAAATTTTGTGTCAGCCGTATCAGTCGTACTACATCAAGTGATACGAGGGACAAAGTGGCAAATCTCAGATAAACCTTCACAACGTTCCCTACGATAAAAAATCTGATGTGTTGCACTCACATAACTTTCTCTACTCTTGTACTAGCCATTCATAGAAACTCTTATACCTATATCTTCCTGTTAGTTGAGATAAACATTGTACAAATTATCTTATTGCTTATTTCCTTGTAGGTGCAAGGGGAGTATTAAAATACAGTAGACTTTGTGCGATAGTTAAATCTTTTAAAGCTTTGAGATTCCGTTCTCTTTGCACACTCAACGTATAAAAAAACGAACAACGATGTTCCATTTCACGAAAGTTTTAAGTTTTTCGAAACTGACACAACAAGGAATATCTCCGAAATGGTTCACTGTACAAAAAATTTATTTGGACATAAACTGTGTGTTTTAGTGAGATCTACATTTTTTGTATGCAAGAATTTGTCTATCTCTTACAGTTTACGAATTATTCAAAAGTCATCCAGAGTAAACAGGACTTCATGGGCTATAGCCAGAAAATTCAAGATATACATTTTATTTGCCACACGAATATCTTAAACATATGACATTTTAATCAAAATCGTTAGAGCCATTTTCAAGAAAATCAAAATTTTCGAAAAATTTGCAATGTAAAGGATAGTTTAGGGTGGGGCTATTTTCTTCAAAATCTTCATGTCGCATTCTTGAAATAGATTAAACTTAAACACCAACTTTGGTTTTAACCGACTTTTCGTTTTTGAGTTATGCTGTCCAGACACACACACACACACACACACACACACACAGAGAGAGAGAGAGAGAGAGAGAGAGAGAGAGAGAGACCTTTTTCTAAAAATGCTTTTTTTGTTTTTGGATTGAGGGGGTCCTAAAGCATATATTTCTGGTGAAATCTCGACATCGAATTTTTGGGAGGAATGTAATACTTCCTTCTACTTATCAGTAGAGAAAGTAAAATGGTACGTTAAATGATTTAAGGTAAGAAAACTGAAGTTGAGATGTTTCTGACAGAAGGTTCAAAATATGTCCCATACACGCTATTGTTCTAAATATTTACTTGTAAACCCATAATATGCACAAATACGCAGGAACAAAATCACATCAAGTGTATCTGTCAAGTAGGGGTTCAGGATACGATTCCCAGCTGGGGAGGGAAATCTTCCTTCTGCAGATTCTGGATGTGGAAGTAAATGTGAGTGGATTTAATAGCAAAAAGCATTAAAATCCAACATTAAGATAACCTACAGTTCAACGAATAATAACACATCAACTGTTTTTCAAGTTAAAGTCTCCAGTATGACCATGAAGTTAAACATGAAACAATTAAATAAAAAAAAAACAAAAAAAAAAAAAAAAAAAAAAAACGCGTCAGTGAGCGAGATTGTTCTGACGGCAGCGTTTGCAGCTTGCATTCGGAATCATCTTTTTCTTTCATCTTTCTTTCACTCAAGCATCTAAGGTCATCTACATTGCACGTATAGTATTATGTGATTATATAAAGATCCTGGTGTTGAACCTAGTTTAGCGAGAAAACAACATTACATTAATGCTCATAAGACATTACAAATGCAGTTATTAATCTTTAAGATATCGTGCTTCTATTCAAATATTTATTCGCATACATTTCTAATCATAGTTATTGATAAAGTTTCAATACCAAATCAAGCAAATATGTTCAGTTTATAATATTCGGCTGCAAATTAAACTTACCGACCTTTTTGATTGCTTTCAAATGTCCTAGATATTTTGTTTATTTTTCCTTCCATAGAAAGGACATGTTTGTCTTGTTTACCTGTACACAAGTGCACTGTGACATTTGCAAACGATTTCGACAGAGTAGTTCGCTAATTTGGCACGCATATGCTTCAGCTTTCTCTCTACAGAGTACTGTAACCTGCAGCAAAGAGTAAACCAGTCCGGGTTTGAACCTGTCTCTTTAGTATTCAGGGACAGTGGGAGTGGGCAAGTGCATTAGGCTTGTGTATTGCAAAAGTAGCGTGGCAGTTTAGATGTATTACCATAAAAGCAACTCTTGGCAGTACATTCTTGCTTTCTCCATCACCTGACTACGGCAGAGGAAGTACCTTCTTGAATCGAAAAATTTACTACTGAGATTCCTCTGCAGGCATTTTGAAACCACCTCCCAAACACAGCATTTTTAGAGGGACAACAGTTGATGTGTGTATACTGTGAACAGCGACAACAAAGGAACACAGCACATTCCCTATGGAACATTAGCACGCTTGAAAGATGCAAGGCCTTAACCTAGAAAAATCTGATGTGTTGCACTCACATGACTTTCTCTACTCTTGAACTAACCATTGTTACAAACTCTTATTCCTATATCTTCTTCGTGTTAGTTAAAATAAACATTTGTACACATTATCTTATTGCTTATTTCCTTGTAGGTGCAAGGGGAATGTTAGAATACAGTAGGCTTTGTGCGATAGTCAAATGTTTGAGATTCTGTTGTCTTTGCACACTTAATATATAAAAAAATGAACAGCGATGACCGATTTCACGAAAGTTCTAAGTTTTCCGAAACTCACACACATAACAAGGAATATCTCCGAAATGGTTCACCCTACAAGAACATTTATTGAGACATAAATTGTGTATTTTAGCAAGGTCTACATTTTTGTATAGCATGATTTGGTCTATCTCTAACGGTTTAGCAGTTATGCAAAAGTCGTCCAGAGTAAATACGACTACAGGGGCTATAGCCAGAAAATTCAAGATATACATTTCATTTGTCATAAAAATATCTCAAACATATGGCATTTTAATGAAAATCGTTAGAGCCATTTTCAAGAAAATCAAAATTTTCGAAAAATCTTCCATGTAAAGGGTAGTTTAGGGTGGGGCTATTTTCTTCAAAATCTTCGTCTCACATCCTTGAAAGACATTAAACTTAAATACCAACTTTGGCTTTTAACCGACTTTTCGTTTTTGAGTTATGCTGTCCACAGACTGACACACACACACACACACACACACACACACACACACACACACACACACACACACACACACACACACACAGACACACACACACACACACAAACACACACACGCGGACCTTTTTCTAAAAATGCTATTTTTGGATTCAGGGGGCCTCAAAACATATATTTCCGGTGAAATCTCGACATCGAATTTTTGGGTGGAATACAATACTTCCCCTACTTACCAGTAGAGAAAGTAAAAATGTGCATAGTTTTTCCTTCCTCATAACTGGTTGCAAAGCATTCAAGTTAAAAGTTCGATATTGGCACGAGGAATGAAATATAGTTTTCCAATTCTCCGTAGATTGTTCTGCAGTGCTATTTAACCTCTCTAAATCTAATTTAACAAATAAATAATTAAATATACACAAAATTATATTACAATAGGACACATGTATATTCATCTATTTACATCGAAAATAGCGATTATCGTCACCCTATTTTTCGCACAAACACCATAACTGACAAAATTTACCGTGACGAAATTTTGACAGACCGTAGCTCAGCCCGGGTTCGATTCCCAATTGGAGGGCGGGAATTTTTCTTTATCTAGAACTATTTCATATCCTCCCTAGTCTGGAAGTATGGGAATGTGAATGTGTGCGTGAATTTAAAGTAAATAATACAGGAACCCAAACTTCAATGCCACCGTTAAACGAGTGGACACCATTGCTGTTGATCAATTGTTCCAAAACGTTAAAAGCCGCCGATATGACCTTCGGTGTTAAAGACGGCCTATAAGTGGGATATTAAAATCGCTGTTGTCTCTACTTCTGCATGTAAGGAACATTTATAAGGGGTTATTTCTCGTAATTAAAGGTTTTGTAATGGGTTACTTTGGTACTGCATATAAACGTAATGTGAATGATACACATTTTATACCAGCTATATCTTGAAACCGAAATTATGTCAATATATTTGATAATGGAAAGAAACAAAAGGAGATTCTAGTCAATAGTTAAGGGGAAAACGTAATAAAGCTGAATATGTTAAAGTCTCAAGAATGGAAGCCTAGGCAGATTTAAATGAGTGATAAGGTTACAATTGTTGTATGTACAAAGCTCTAACGATCCCCGCGGGCTGATTCCTATCTTACCATGACGTATTCTAAAGTTAGCCAATGGAAATCGCTTCCTTCGTGTTGCTCGCGCAAAAACAAATGCAACGCAAGACAGACACTCGTCTTGAATCGAGCCGAGATAACGCACGTGCAACTTGGGAGTTGTACGTAAGCTAGCACGTATACATAATTCGGCGGTTGCTAAAGGGTGACAAAGTTAAAGTGTTATAACGTTGTAGTTGAAGTTGCAAAGTTACATTCTATTTAAATATCGTCGGCAGTTCTCTACAAATCTGGAAATTTACAAATAAAGTGATATGTTGGTTAATTCTCCGTTTGGTTCCATTCCTACCATAACTCACGCACACCCTGCAGATTAGGACCTCTTGCTAGAGCTAGTCCGGACACCAAACGCGAGATCTTATAGGTCTTAAAGGCGACGTCTTCGACGGAGAGGAGCGTTTGCGTCAATCTATACTCAATTTTAAAGGGACTTTTATCAGTGCAGAAAAAAATCCCAATGCTGTTATGTCCGAAATAACACTCCTAGTCAAAAATCTTATTTAAAACGTCATTGATGAGTGAAAATATTTAGTAGCTAAGATCATGACAAAAGTTCAGAATATATTGCATATATACAAACTGAGTTGACACTAATGTGTCAATTTGAATATTAATTATGCATAAACCAAGAGAACAACGGTGCATGTGATGGATTTTCTCAGTGGATTATTGCGAAATAAGAGTGGGAAGCTAAACTGGATTTAGTTACGTCATTCATTTCGTACCAATTTATCGGCCATTAACATTTACAAAGACAGTCAATGCTAATTAAATGTGAAGAAATCAAATCAGTCTCATTCCAAGCGTGTAAACTCCCGTTGTGCTAAAAATTATAATATTGCTCTTCTTTTAAACGGCTACATATTATTATTGTCATTCCAAAAGATGGGAAATTCAGAAAAAAAAAATAGTTTATCAGTGCTAAATTCGTACATCTGGAGTATACGGGAGCTGCCCTGGCCACTATTCCCCAGACACTAACTTATTAAAAGATTGATTAAAACATGCTTATCACTACGCCACATTTTCGTGCGTTTTGTAAATCTATTTATTCAAAGTCCCATCTCTTTAAGGTACACCTTCACGTTGGAAATGGGATTTTTTTTTTCAAAGTTTTCAATTTGTTTTATTTCTGTGTCATATAATAGCCCTGACTTTATAATTTTCAAAAATGTATAGTATGCATGCTAATTATTACCAGAAGTGTGTTTAATTTAACAATTTATACAATAAGGTTAGCCTGGACACATAATACTCTAGAAATTTCTTTTCAATATTTCTCAAAATTAAAATTTTCAATATTTTTAATTTTTTCAATCCCAAGGAAGTACTCTTAAAATTATGCTAAACACCTCATTCATACATTTGAAGCAAATTACACAGGGCATGGTGTGAACCAATATCTATTACAAAAATTCTATTGCCAGTTACGCTAGATTCAGATGGTAAAAAGAGGAATTTTGAATTTCAAAATTCATAACTTTTTAAACAGCCAGTTTACTAGATATAATTGGGGTTCAAATTGCTGTACATGTTTAGAAAAGAAATTGCAGTTTTAGTCTCAAATATCTATATTTTTATAGGAGCTAAAGAATTCTAAAAAAATATATGACATTTTCAATTTTGAATTATCTTATGGTTACCCAAAAAATATGTTTAAATGTTGGTATAGTTTTATGACCCCAATCATTAGCAAAATGCTTTGAAAAATTCTGGCTAAAAATATAGATTTTAGTTCCCAATTGAACATATACCTTGATTCAGAATGTTCTCGTAGTAATTTTTTCAAACATTTTGAAAAATAACATATTAATCACTTTTCTATTGATAATTTATACAATGGCTTTTTAGAAGACAGAAATTACAACAGTTCAGCACCTAGGAAGCTTACCTAAGCATAAATATTGCTCTATAGCAATAGTAGTTATCGATTAATGTCTTCTTAAGTCACTGTAGAAACACTATTTTTACTTTCTCTCCCAAAAATTCGATGTCGAGATTTCTCCGGAAATATACGTTTGAATAAAAAAAGCATTATTGGAAAAAGGTCCGCACGCGCGTCTCTGTCTGTGTGTGTGTGTGTGTGTGTGCGTGTGTGTGCGCGCGCGCGTGCGTGCCTGTAGGCCTGTGGACAGCGTAACTCAAAAACCAAAAGTCGATTAAAAACAAAAGTTGGTATCTAAGTTTAAGTCTTTCAAGGATGCGACACGAAGATTTTGAAGAAAATAACTCCACCCTAAACTACCCTTAACACGGAAATTTTTCGAAAATTTTGATTTTCTTGAAAATGGCGAACGATTTTCACTAAAATGCTATATGTTTAAGATACCTGTATCACAAATGAAATGCGCATTTTGAATTTTCTGGATATAGGCCATGTAGTCCTGTTTACTCTGGATGACTTTTGAATCCGTACACACAAAATCTTACTATACAAAAAATGCAGATCTCACTAAAACACACAATTTATGTCTGAATAAATTTTTTTGTAGATTGAACCATTTCGGAGATATTCCTTGTTATTTGTGTGAGTTTTGGAGAACCTATACTTCTGTGAAATGGAACTTCGTTATTCATTTTCCTATACGTTAACCATGCAAAGAAAAGGGAATTAATTTGAAAGTTTTAAAGGATTTGACTATTGCTAACCACAAGAAGATAAAGTAATTTCTGCAAATGTTTAACTCAACTAGCACGAAGAAGATATAGGAATAAGAGTTTGTAAGAATGGTTAGTACAAGAGTAGAGAAAGTCATGTGAGTGCAACATATCAGATTTTTTGTTTTATTTTAAATGACTTAATTATTCTCCTAATTTTCAAACACCCAAGAAGCGGTCTTTGACTACAACTTTCGAAAGCTTCATTATTCCAAGATATTACCGTTCTAAAGGCATTCGGGGAGAAGGTATGTATGCTTTTCTTTCGTACAAAATTGTATTATTTTTGACAGGGAAATTAAAAAAAAAAAAAAAAAAAAATGTAAGTATGATCACTTTTACATAACAGTCGCTGGGAAACGTCAACACAGCTTTAATAACAATTTGGATAATCGGAATATCTGTCAGGTCTCTAATAAGTTGATATCTCTTCCGCCATCTACTGGGATTTGTGTGTAATAATCGCTTATATTCTTCGCTGAGAGATGGTGCTCCGTGTCTCTTATTAGCAAAAGTCACATTTACTTGACGTCTGATACAAGTGCACGAGTAGAATATGGGTCTTCAATCTGGAGCCCCGGGTTCGTATGCGCCCCGCAAAGACCATTAATTCGACCTTCGAAGATTTATAATAGCTATATCTCCCTTTTTACTTTCTCTACTGGTAAGCAGGGGAAGCATTGTATTCCACCCAAAAATTCGATGTCGAGATTTCACCGGAAATACATGTTTTGAGACCCCCTGAATCCAAAAAGAGCCTTTTTAGAAAAAGGTCCGCGCGCGCGCGTGTGTCTGCGGATAGTATAACTCAAAAACGAAAAGTCGGTTAAAAACCAAAGTTGGTATTTAAGTTCAATGTCTTTCAAGGATGCGACACGAAGATTTTGAAGAAAATAGCCCCACCTTAAACTACCCTTTATGTGGAAGATTTTTCGAAAATTTTGATTTTCTTGAAAATGGCTCTAACGATTTTGATTGAAATGTTATATGTTTGAGATATTTTTATCACAAATGAAATGTATATCTTGAATTTTCTGGCTATAGCCCCTGTAGTCGTATTTACTCTGAAGAACTTTTACATAACTGGTAAACCGTTAGAGATACACCAAATCATACTATACAAAAAATGTAGATCTTGCTAAAATACGCAATTTATGTCTCAATAAATTTTCTTGTAGGGTGAACCATTTCGGAGATATTCCTTGTTATGTGTGTGAGTTTCGGAAAACTTAGAACTTTCGTGAAATGGATCATCGTTGTTCATTTTTGTATATGTTAAGTGTGCAAAGAAAACAGAATCTCAAAGTTTAAAACATTTGACTATCGCACAAAGCCTACGGTATTCTAACATTCCCCTTGCACCTACAAGGAAGTTGTACAAATGTTTATCTTAACTAACACGAAGAAGATATAGAAATAAGAGTCTGTAAGAATGGTTAGTACAAGAGTAGAGAAAGTCATGTGAGTGCAACACATCAGATTTTTTTAGATAATCTGGGTGCCATTTTACAATGAGCAAGATTCTATAACCACCAGCGCTTCATCTATACCTACATGTATAATTGCAAAATAAGCTTTAGAAGTTGCCAAACTACAACATATTCAGTAATGTTTTCGTATTTTAATTGAAACATAGATGAGAGTATTTTCTGCCACCTTCATGATGATTGTAAATGAAAATATTACATCTGTGACGTAAGCATGCACTAACTAATAATTCAATTATTAGTGATCCTGGTAAAACATTAGGAGAAATAATGTTCAAATTTGCACAAATACTCCAAGAAAAAGTAAGAGCTCGTTTACACCCAAAATAGAATGGGACGTTGAAACAATATTAAAGAGCGTCCATAAATAAAACTAGTTTGAATTTACCTTACAAGCGATGGCTAATACGGGATAATCTATTGGGATGTGTTCGTATTTCACCGCAACACAATTAAAATGTGCTGATGACAATTTTTAAGGTATTCTACAAAAGAGGTCTTTATAGCTAAATTAATGGTATTTCATGACCTCCTAGGAGACGGCCATAACACGATGACATTCATTTCAGGCCAATAATCCACGTCCTTTAGCTTTTAAGCAATCAAAACTTTTGTACCTACCTATTTCACCTATATCATCTTCTTATGTACGGAAAGAAGTTTCACTGTCTTTTTCCAGGACTTTTATGACATAGTGACATCCTGTAAAACTCGGTTTTTGCAATAAAGGTTTTACAGCCATTAGAATTTTATTACTTTCTTCAAGCATTTGCTGCACAGTTTGAAGATTATTTACACATTAACATTTGAGTATGTCTATCTATAGGTTACACACTTAACACATGACAAATAGTAGATGGAGGATTCGAGACACTGACGTCACGTACTCCATAGTTATTTAACCCTTGTCCAAAAATTACAACAGCTTTAGATTTGAATCATTTTAATTGCAAGTATAGAGCTCATGACATAATTTTCCGAAGTTCCCATAAAACAAGTCTCCCTCAATATTTTACTGTCACGTTAGCTTCCAGAACATAAATTATGGAACACAGCTTGATTTTTTCTGTTGAAATAAAAGCGCGAAGAAATAACAACCACTGTTTGCTTACTTAGTAATTTCATTACCGTGTTATAAATAAAGCAGTAAGTTGTGGGGCTTCGTATGGTTACTCAGGAATCTGACTCCACTTACTGAATTAACCATGACTACCCCTAGTGAAACAAATTTCACAATATCTGTGAACAGTATTACGATATAATAAATGCATATTGCATTGTGGGTAACATTGGCTATTTTGTATCTTTTATAGGCATATCTTGGTGCAATTCGATTACTTTCAATGTTAAACCATGTCAGAAAAACACAGTTACGTATCCTTCCATAGATAGCATTCGGTTTTTATGGCGTTCGTTAACCAAAAGGTTTCTTTTCTTCGTTTCTTTTACAAAATCTTACTATGTTCGTGCAGAACATGTTCCTCTACTACAATACTTTATATATGCCACTAAAGCCTTGATTAAAAAGGAAATACTTCATGTAGCTAAGTCACCTGGAGAAAGGGGAGTGCCTGTATTTATCCCAAAATTCTGGTGTTTGAGATTTCGCCTAAAACAACACTACGCACCCAATTGCAAAAATAGATAACACAAAGGTAATTTGTGAACGTCACTGACAAATGAATGGTATGAATACCATCTTTGATATATTCTAGAAAGTCGCGGCTTACGTATCTGAAATATGTGACGCCAGACTCGGTGCACAACAAAGAATGGACAGAGCCAAGCTACTTCACACCACATGTAGGGCCGCTGAGAGGGCAAAGGCGTTCAAGATAAGGCAGCCTCGCGCGTCTGTGTGTACGTGACTAACAATCGAAGCGGCTACAAAAAAGGCTTTTCTCTAGAGCCTTCGAAAACGATCCAGCTGTCACTACCGGCGTACTTGATGGAGTTCATGAAAGGTCCTGTGACGTCATACCCACTATGAGGGCAGAAAACAGCAGTGAGTGAGTTTACAGTGACAGACATGAGTGTGAGTGCGTCGTCGCGAAAGATACGTCGGTCGTCGTAAGATTCTAACGGGCATCGAGTGATAGCATCGTCATAGTGAGTGTATGAGAGACAGAGAAAGTGAAGAAAGACACTGAAAGGACTCAGCAAGGTTACGAGAAGTAAAAGTCACCAGTTCTGATAGCCTGAAATACCGTAGACTGTGTTAACAACAAGAAGCAAACTGTATTTGTGATACAAATTTTAGACGACAATAAAGGGATAGAAAAGTAACTGGACTGATTTTATTGTTTTGTCACACTGGTGTCAGACGTGGGATTCGTCGAATTGTCATTTTTTCACAATGATGACTATCACAAATGTAACCACTGCAATTAACACTAAGTAACCATACCTTTACTATGGGTACATTTTAGCAAAAGTTGGTGATTGATATTGATGTCGATTGAAAAGCAGAATGTCACCAAATACAACCAAAGGGCATTATGATGAAATAAATGCGTCACAGTTGGTTTTTGGTGAATTTCAACAGGTTGCGATCTCTATCGATCTTTTAAAAATCAGTACCTCCCTCACTCTGTTCATATAGCACAACTAAAGTATTTATATTCTTAGAGAGATTAAGTACACTTATTTTTACTCTAGCTTCTAATTCTTTATGAGAGTGATCCGCTGTTGATCCTCTATAAGGACATTTAGAGCTACAATGTAAATATCGTCCTGTTGCCCGGCAGGTTTGGGGAGTGGCGTCTGACCGCTGAATCCCCCACCTCTGCCCACTACAGGCGTCATGAGTGGGACGCATAACTGGAGGGTGGGATGTGGTCAGCGCCCCGGGTCCTTCCGGCCAGTTACGCCATCTTCGCGACCAGGGGCCGCTACTTCTTAATCAAGTAGCCCCATAACTGGTCCCTCAGGGGCCTAACGAGGCTGAGTGTACCCCGGACCAGTTCTCCCATCGGGAGAAAAATCCCTACACCGCTACCGGGAATCGAACCCCGTCTCCCGCTTGGCAAGCTGCAACGCTACCACCGCGCTAAGGAGACGACCAACTAAATCCACTACCAACACTAATACAGGTGACACAATTCAGCCCTACAGAGCATTTCTCAGTAGGGGACGTATGGTCTATGGCAGAGACAATGCCTTGTCACATGTGGACCACAAACGTTCGATCCTCTCAGAGCAGTTTTAGAGCCACAACAGATGTGGTAGACCTCACAACTTTGAACTACCTATTTACTTACTCATGCAAACACCTACTACACGCACGCTTTAATTTAAGCTCTCAGATGTTGTCGAAGACGGGAACATGACTTCTCATGTATTTTATGCAGTAGTGCATTGAATTAAATCACGAAAGGCCGCGAGGTGTAAGCAGTTTCCACAATTATTTCTTCCAGATTAGCCAACGGCTACAGTAAGAGGCTAAACAGGTGGCTTCTTCGTCTACTACTTTACAGGAGTTTGCAGAGTTAATAATGGATATGCCTCAGGCACATGTAGCACTTAAATTTATTGTTTGATTTGGTTAGACACGAAAGTAAACCGGTAAGATAAAGCAAGCGAACAGTAACATAGGTAACGGGATACAGTGAAATGCACAAGTGGTAGCGCTGGAGTATGCACAACGATGCTCAGTTGTTCCTTTGGCAAAGCACACGCCTTCTTGACTGGCACCGTTTGTAGCACTAGACTTCTTACAAAGACACACCAAATAATAGCGAAGGAAGTGTTGTATATGAAGTCAGATATGAGCTGGAATGAGCTGATTCAAAATCTGAATCTGAAATAGTTCTAGCTCCAGAAGAAAACGTTTCTTCAGAGGATAAAGTTGTTGGCAACTACGTCATGATCAGTTACCCTGGCTTTGTGACTAAAGCGAGCAATACAGCAATTCTTGTGAACTTAACACTGGAGGTAAAAGACGAAATATGGTACACTGGCGAAGATAAATGTACCAAAGAAACGAGGAACATGAGATAGATTGGATGTTTCAGAGTTAATAAACAGTGCCAAGAAATGATGTGGATTTATCAAACTTATAATTCTTGTGAACTATTCTCACCTATGCTTCTTGTGAAAACTACCGTGTAAATTTAAAGAGTGTGAAGTAAAAAAAATCTGATGTGTTGCACTCACATGACTTTCTCTACTCTTGTACATACCATTCTTACAAACTCTTATTCCTACGAGTATATCTTCTTGTTAGTAAAGATAAACATTCGTACAAATTATATATTTATTGCTTATTTCCTTGTAGATGCAAGGGGAATATTAGAATAAGGTAGGCCTTGTGCGATAGTCAAATCTTTTAAAGCTTTGAGATTCCGTTCTCTTTGCACACTTAACATATAAAAAAATGAACAACGATGTTTCATTTCACGAAAGTTTTAAGTTTTCCGAAACTCACACACATAACAAGGAACATCTCCGAAATGGTTCACTCTACAAGAAAATTTATTGAGACATAAATTGCGTATTTTAACAAGATCTACATTTTTTTGTATCGTACGATTTGGTGTATCTCTAACGGTTTACCAGTTATGTAAAAGTTCTTCAGAGTAAATACGACTACAGGGGCTATAGCCAGAAAATTCAAGATATACATTTCATTTGTCATAAAAATATCTCAAACATATGACATTTTAATCAAAATCGTTAGAGCCATTTTCAAGAAAATAAAAATTTTCCATCTAAAGGGTAGTTTAGGGTGGGGCTATTTTCTTCAAAATCTTCGTGTCACATCCTTGAAAGACATTAAACTTAAATACCAACTTTGGTTTTTAACCGACTTTTCCTTTTTGAGTTATGCTGTTCAGAGGCACACAGACACACACAGACCTTTTTCTAAAAATGCTTTTTTGGATTCAGGGGTCCTCAAAACATATATTTCCGGTCAAATCTCGACATCGAATTTTTGGGTGGAATACAATACTTCCCCTCCTTACCAGTAGAGAAAGTAATAAATTAGGCAAAAACCAATAACTTTTAATGAGTAAACCCGTATTGTTTCTTAATAGTGCTCCCTGTGTCCAAAAGAAGGCAATTTTTAGTACAACTTTGTGAGCAACAAATGAACGGTTACAAAAAGAGACCCGTCACAAAGTTGCCCGATTAATGATGTAACTTTGCTACGCCAATCCAGATTCTAGATTTCCTAAAGGACACTTTTAATAGAATACAACCCGAATATGGTGCTTACCTACGCATCTAACGCACAGCTTAAAAAATAAGTTCTGTTTCTAGTTTGGTAGAATAGCTAAAAAGTCACAAATAGTGTTCCAAAGGGCGTATAGTTAAGATATTTACGTAAGTGAAATGTTTATTTAACATCTTCTGTGAATAATACGTTAAGTCCTCTTCATTAAAGTGAATATAACTTTCTGTAACCTGTAAGCCAGAGATACGAGATACTCGTATTAAAAAATGAAGTACACAAATGTAGATACTTTGCAGAAATTGCTTTTTGCGTATTTTCTTGTAAGTACAATAAGAATAGGGGAACACAATAATCAAATATTTTAAGAGCTGGTAGCTCTGTGATGGCTTTGAAATTCCTTGCTCTTTGTATGGCCAAAAGATGGAGGAAAAACAAATAATGACTTCCTGTTTGAGGGAAAGTATAAGAACTGAAAATTTCAACCAATGATCAAAATTGTCTCGGAAATAATCAACTCCATAAAAAATTATCTGACATAAATTCTACACTTTAACGAGATCTACATTTTTTGTATAGTAAGATTTTCTATCTCCTAGGGTTTACCACTTATGCAAAATTCATTCTGCATTAAGAGGACTTCGAAAGCTTTTCTCAGAAAATCAAGGTATACATTTCATTTGCAATGGAAATATATTAAACATATGGTATGATAATGAAAATAGTTAAGAGCTGTTTTTAAGAAACTCAAAACTTTGTAAAATATTTCCATGTAAAGAATATTTTGGGGTGGAGGGACTTTCTTGAGAATATTCGTATTGCATCCTTCGAAGATACTGAACTCAACTTCGTTTGTAAGTTACGCTGCGCGCACGCGCACGCAAGCACACACTTTTTTGGATTCTGGGAGCCTCAAAACCTGCATTTTCGGTGAAACCTAGGTATCAAATGCTTGGGTGGAATGCAATACTTCCTCTGCTTAATGAAAGTACGTAGTAGAGAAAGTAAAAATAAATTATAGTAGGTAGAGAAACTCATGTGACTGTAACACATCAGATGTTTATAGTATCATGATACAGCTACCTACAGTAGACCTTGGCCCACTAGGTCTGTCGCGCCAGGGGTTTAACGAGCTCCTAGCAAACATTACATTGCAACATTTGTTTTACATTATGTGAAGTAGTATGTGCTTTCAGTCTGGCAGATGTCTAGTTAAACTCCCCCCACCTTCCTTTGCCTTTTGAACAATAATTCCTTAGATTTGACGTTCAGATCATCCTTTCCTTCCTTAGAATGCAGATAACACAGTGAGTGCTTGACAGATTTTAATTCTTTACGCCCCTATTACGTTTCAAGCTTAAGGTATCATCATTCCAGAAATGATACAGGCCAGCTATAGACCTCAAATGTAGGTCCCGTTCACAATGAGAACAAACGTGTTGTTTTACATGACCTTCTCTACTCACTTTGGTAGAAACTGTTCTTACAAACGCTTATTGTATCTAGGTACTTCACGTTAACAGAGATGAACATTTACAAAAATTGTTTTATTACATATCTTCCCTTGTAGGTATAAGGGGATTAGGGAAATACAGGGATTTAAGGTAAACAAATCTTTCAAGACAGGATCGCTATGTAATGGCTTTGAAATTCTGTTCTCTCTGCATGATCAAGAGGGCGAGAAGAAAAAAACAACGACTTTGCACTTGAGAAATGCAAAACCAATAAGGAATATCAAGAAATAATTAACTCTGCAAAGAGTATTTAAGTAGATCCACATATATTTTATATGTAGGACGGTTTTGTTTATCCCGTGGTTTACCAGTTATGTAAAAACATTCATAACAAATGGGACTTCAGAGGCTATTCCCACAAAATTGAAGGTATACATTTCATTGTCACGAAAATATCCTAAACAATTAGTATGTTAATCTAATTCTTTTTTTTTTTTTTTTCAAAAAATAAAAATGTTCGAAATACTTTCCACGTAAAGGAAAAGGCGGATTTTCTTGAAAATCGCCGTGCGGCATCCTTCAAGGATGCTGAACCTAATTACCAAGCTTGATTTTTGACCGATTTTCTGTTTCTACTTTCACTACTACGTGTAGTAAGTAGAGGAAGTATTGTATTCCACCCAAAAATTCGATGTAGAGATCTCAACGGAAATATATGTTTTGAGGCTCTGTGAATACATAAAAAGGGTTTTTAGAAAAAAGGTCTGTGTGTGTGCGTGTGCGTGTGTGTGCGCGTGCGTGTGTGTGTGTACGTGCGTGTGATGTGTGTTTGTCAGGCTGTCTGTGGGCATCGTAACTCAAAAAGAAAAGTCGGTTAAAAACCAAAGTTGGTATTTAAGTTTAATGTCTTTTAAGGATGCGACACAACAGTTTTGTAGAAAATTCCTCCACCATAAACTTTGGAAAATGTTTGGAAAATTTTGATTTTCTCAAAAATGGCTCAAACGATTTTGATTAAAATGTCATACGTTAAGATAATTTATGACGAATGAAATGTAAATTTTCAATTTTCTGGCTATAGGCTATGCAGTCCTGCTTACTCTGGACTACTTTTGCATAACTGGTAAGCCGTAAGAGATAGACCAAATCTTACCATACAAAAAATGTAGATCTTGCTAAAACACACAATTTATGTCCAAATTAATGTTTTTGAAGAGTGAACCATTTTGGAGATATTCCTTATTTGTATGAGTTTTGGAAAAGTTACACTTTCGTCAAATGGAAGATCGTCATTTAGTCTTTTATATCTTAGTCGTGCAAGAACGGAATTTCAAAGCTTTAAAACATTTGACTATTGCTCAAAGCCTACTGTATTTCCATATCCCCCTTGTACTTACAAGGAAATGAGCAGCAAGATAATTTCTACAAATGTTTATCTCAACGAACACGAAGAAGATAGAGGAATAAGAGTGTGAGAAGTCAGTGCAAGAGTAGAGAAAGTCATGTGAGTGCAACACATCAGATTTTTTAAACATGATGTTCATGAGCGCACGCGCGCGCGCACATACACACACATATTTTACTAAAAATGCTCAATTTCATGGGGCCTAAAAAGACGGATATATTTCCGGTGAAATCTACGCATCGAGCTTTTGGGCAGAATGCAGTAGTTCCCTTACATATATAGACGAAAAAATAATTATGCGTAAGCAACTATTTAAACCAGGTCTTTGTGACCTAGTCTTGAACTTATTACTTTCGGCACGAGACTGTGAGGAAAAAAATGAAGATCTAAAATTTCAAACAAGTTGGCATATTGAAACCAACAGACATAAATTATATATTTTACACATATGTATTCTCTGAGGTGAGCTTCTGACTCACTCCCCCCCCCCCTCTCTCTCTCTCATTTGTATAAAACTCGAAGGCATGTATACACTTTTAGACTAATTTTAAGCAGTACATATGAACACGTTCACAAAAACCTCATACTTAAACCGATAACGGTGAGCTCCAAAAACAAGAAGAGTGTGAAGCACCGAAAACGTGTAATTTGAGCCCAATTTGCACACTTTATTGGAACAACAGTCCTTCGTTTACCACATGGTTCTAGCACAAAGTTAACCTTGAGACCACTGAACTTCTACGTATAAAACAACACGTTCGGACACTTTATTTACAAAATAAATTACTGAAAAGAACCTGGCGTGTTACATAATTTTACCTATCCCATCCACCACCATTCTTACAAACACTAATTCTTATACCTACTTCATGTTAATCGAGATACACGTTTACAAAAATGATTTCATTTCGCATTTCTTTGTGGGTACAAGGTGGTGCATGAGGCTAAATATTTTAAGACTTAAGTGAATCACAAACGGCTTCGAAATTTCACTCTTTGAATGTACACAAGGAAAAACGAATAGCGACTTAGCAATTGAAGTATTTAAAACTTCAAACCAATAAGAAAGAATACATCGGTAATAGTTAATGCCCCAAAAACTGATATGAATACTGCTAACAGATTTATATTCTATGAATCATAATTAATAAGTTTTTGTCTCTCTTTTATGGGCTCGAATGACCTCGTAGTCGACGGGCCCTTAAACCCCACTCACTGACTCTCTTTTACGGTTTTCCAATTATATAAAATTCTTTCCGAATGAACAGGACATCAAAGGCAATTCGCAGAAAATTCATGATAAGCATAGGTTTTATTTGTCAGACGAATATCTTAAGCATGTGGCATTTTAATCAAAATCGTAAGAATCGTTTTGAGAAAACCACAAAAAGGTAATATTTTTTCATCTCAGGACTGGTATGGAGAGAGGGGGGGGGGGGGGGGGTTCTCGAACATTTTCGTGCTGCATCCTTGTTCAACAGAAGACCTACGCATATCTTTTTCTAAAAATCTGATGTGTTGCACTCACATGACTTTCTCTACTCTTGTACTCTTGTAAGATGAATATTAGAATACAGTAGGCTTTGAGTGATAGTCAAATATTTTAAAACTTTGAGATCCCGTTCTCTTTACACGATTAACATATAAAATATGAACGATGTTCCATTTCACGAAAGTTTTAGTTTTCCGAAACTGACACAAATAACAAGGAATATCTCCGAAATGCTTTACTTTACAAGAAAATTTGTTGAGACATAAACTGTGTATTTTAGCAAGATCTACATTTTTGTTTAGTATGATTTGGTCTATCTCTAACGGTTTTACCAGTTATGTAAAAGTCGTCCAGAGTAAACAGAACTACATAGGCTATAACCAGAAAATTCAAGATATACATTTCATTTGTCATAGAAATATCTTAAACATATGACATTTTATTCAAAATCGTTAGTCATTTTTTCGAAGAATTTTCCATGTAAAGGGTAGTTTAGGGTGGGGCTATTTTCTTCAAAATCTTCGTGTCGCATCCTTGAAAGAAATTAAACTTAACTACTAATTTTGGTTTTTAACCAACTTTTCGTTGTTGAGTTATGCTGGCCAGAGATCGACTGACAGACTTTTTTCTAAAAATGCTTTTTTTTTTTTTTAATTTTTTTTTTTTTTTTTTTTTTATTCAGGAGGTCTCAAAACATATATTTCCGGTGAAATCTCGACATCGAATTTTTGGGTGGAATACAATACTTCCCCTACCAACCAGTAGGAAAAGTAAAAGTGTGGTTGGGGGAGAGGGGTTTCAGGGATCCCAAAACGTGTTTCCGATGAAATCCTGAGCTCAAATTCTTGGATGGAGTACAGTATTTCCTCTTACCTATTACAGGTAGGGTAGATACAGTAAAATCAACTGCACTTGGCAAGTTGGATTTTCTCGAGTCTAATGGAGCCAAATGAGTATGGCGAAAGCCAAAACATATCCTGCCAACTATAATGAACAAAAGAAAGGAGGGAGCTTAATCATATGGGCGCGTGCATCGCTAATTCAGGCGACTTGGTATCAGTGATGGTTAAAAGTCACATTAAACATTTATGCGGAGAATTTACAAGTACTTTCATGAACCGTGTGTGATAACTACCCAGTGGTACTGCAGAACGTCACTAGTCGATCTGGAACCGCCAGTTGCGCAACTCGATTTAACCACATTTGTTCATCAAAGAAGCGAATATGTGGGAGAGAACAGTTTCTACATTCGCTGCCGTATTGGATGCCTTTGATAACAGAGAAAAGGGGACAAACAAAGAAAAAGGAACCATATACAGCATATCAAGGACTGCGGAATAATTTAAGAGGTTGTACAAGGACTAAACTTTTAAGGGATTCAAGAAGAATGATGAACCCAAAAATTTTGCTTTAAAAAAACCAAGAATATTTACTGTGTAAGGCATAAAAATGGAAGTATCTAGATTTAAACGCTGCTATCTGTTGCATGGCCTGGGTAAATAAGTCATAAAATATCGAACTTCAAGTAAACCAGAATCTTCAAACATGCTTCTTAAAGAAACTCCAAAACCCCACCAGAAGAAATAAAACGTCTGCTGCATTCCACGCCAGAAATCTGTAAACAGTGGAAAACGCATGCACGCTTCCTACTGAAATTAAAACTTTTCTTTAATAAGTACACCCAAAATTTGGTTTTATCTTTTAATACTTTTGATACAGTAAAATGAATATTTTGTATATCGGTATTTTCGCTAAAAGTCAGTTAATGATGGAGATTTATTTTATTTGATAAATATTTATGACTTTGTAATTCTGCTATTTCACTGTTCAATATTATTAGAATCGTGTGTCAAAAGCAACATACACTTTCTGGGATGACTATACGTGTTCATTTCAAAATGTCGTGACATCATTGTTTTGAGTTAATTTTCTGGAGTGTAAGCTCTAAGGTACTTGATGGAGGTCGTGAAGACCGCATAACTGGCCGGGAGGGCTCGGGGCGCTGACCACGTCCTACCCTCCAGTACTGCACCCCACCAATGACGCCTGTAGTGGGCAGAGGTGGGGGACGCAGCGGCTGGGCGGTAGGCCTTGGCCCTCCATGCGCTGTTGCGCCGGGGTTTTAGTATTTTAGTCAGCTCTAAGGGGAAGGATGTAACGCAAGACATCTGTGATGGAGAAACTGCCTAACCAGCACGGCGTTCTATCCGAAGTATACTAATACAGTAACATCATTAATCACAAAAGGTAACCAAATAACGTGTCTCGCAATCTCACACGAGTTTTTTTACATTTGCAGGGGACTACAACACTCAATGTTGACGCACTCATGTTGTCTTATACTAGCGTTATAACAAGCACTCCGCATACAGATTGCACGGACCTTCAATACTGACCGAACAAAACACAGTTTGAGAGAGATTTTGGAAGGACATGTGCCGTTTGAACCTCCGTCTTTTGCTAAGACTAAACAGCTCATTTTCAGCCTGAACGCCTTGGTGGCCAGGCAATTTATCTGACAAACATCATAGCCTCTGAGGATTGAATTCTAGTTCAGCAGTTAGACAAATGACGCCATACAGCAGGTCATGGTGTACTTTTATATGAACACCCTGTACATTCGTTGAAGACCAGTTGTTATTTAACCAAAGACTGTCACACCTAACAGCATCTTTCTCTGCTGTATAACTATTAGGTAGAGGAAATATTACATTCTACCAACAAATTCTCATCCTTATGCATACGGCGAAGTGATTAATTATTGTGACTTTTCTGAGGACACATAAAACAAAATAGTTGGGAAAGAAAACGTTTCAGTCTAATTTTGAGGAACTTCCTTGATATTTGCCAGTTATGAGGACTTACAAAATCCTCGAAAAAAATGGGGAACCGAGGGGGGGGGGGGAGAAAGAATTTGGGAAGGGTCGTCCTGGTGGGATGAACCGCAGACCTCCCTTTCACAACGGCTACCCGTGTTGATGCGCATGTGTATATAAACAGCATTACTCAAAAACAAAATTTCGAATAACTGTCAAACTTAGTATTTATGTCCAGCATCTTCTAATGATGCGACAATATGAAGATTTTTTACACTGAAAATGTTTTGTAATATTTTGCTTACTCAAAAATATAACGACTCCGATTAAAATACGTGTTTCAAGTACGTAACAAATAATATGTATATCTTTAATTTTTTAGCATAGCCAATGTAGTCCTCTACATTCGGAAGGAATTTTGTATAACTAGTAAACCATAGACAAAAACTCACTGCAGAAAATAATACAGCTCTTTCTTCCTTTTCTTTGCTTCCATGCTTCCCTATTAATAACACATATTTCTAAATTCTTGCTCGCCAACATACTTTTCCCATCTTTTCTGACTTCGCCTCTTGGTCTACCCACAGGTCTATTACCACACATTTCCCCCCATTAAGGACTTCAAGGGTACACCTAGTTCGTTCATCCTTAGCACAGATCTCAAAAGCACATAATTTATTTGAAATAACTTTTTATGGCATCGCTGATATTAATGCTTTGCTATTTAAGCAATTTATGTGCTGTCCCTACTTAATTCTCGCTCTTATGTATTGAAAATAGTATGCAATTTCAAGGGCGGTTTCTAAATGTTTAACGTTTATCTCAACTTGCAGCAAATAGATGAAAATACGATTTTGCAAGAATAGTTTGTAAACGCGATATAAAATCTTGTGTCACACTCACATGACCCTCTCTACTCCTATACAGACTATTCTTACAAATGTTTATTGCTCTATCCAGTGCTTGTTAACTGAGATAAACATTTGCAGAAACTCGTGTTGCATATTTTGTTGTACGTACAACGGGAATAAGGGAATACATTAGGCTTTAAGTGACAGTCTTATCTTTTAAGAGCTGGTCGCTATGTGATGGCTGTGAAATTCTCTTCTCTTGCCATGGCCTGAGTATTTAAAAAATAACGGTTATATGAGGAAAGTAGAAGCATTAAAAAATTCAAACAAATATAAATGCCTCGAAAATGGTTAATTAAAAAAAATGACAAACTGTAGTGCTTAACGAGATTTACATTTTTGTGCAGAAAAATGTGTGTCTCTTACGGTTTGCCAGTTATGCAAAAGTTATCCAGAAATGATGGCTTCACAGGTTAGTGCCAGAAAATTCAATTGACATGAACATAACTTAAATACATACGGTGCTTTAATCAAAATTGTTAGGTGTTTTAGAGAAAATCAAACTTTTCGACAATTTGTCCATGCAAAGGGTAGTTTGGGTGCGTGGTTTCCTTGAACATAGTTCTCTTCGACCTTTTGTTTTTGAGTTATGCTCGACAGGCGCGCGTGCGTATACACAAACGGGCGCGTGCGGACCTTTTTGTAAAATATTTGTTGGGATTCAGGGAACCTCAGAACGTGTATTTCCAGTGAAATCTTGGTAACAAATTTTCTAGTGGAATGCAGATCTACTCAACCTGCTATGTTGTGGTAGAGAGTAAATAAACCACAGGAAAAATCCCATCAGAATCGTTTCGTTTCCATCAGTAGCACTGCAATGCGAGATACCGTTATTTTGGGTAACGAGAAATTCCAAAGCGACTCGGGATCTCCTCTCGACCAATGCCAGCCTAGGGCAACAGAACCAGATGACCTTGGCGATTACCGTGCACAGATACCAATTCTACTTGTCTCGCCGCACTGAGTGTACCTTCTAATTTTCTTTTTGTTTTTATTACATACACTGCAACTGGCCGGAAGGTCGTCCACTTAGCTGAACTAATGCACCCTCGTAATGATGGGTCCTTGCTTCATTGTTTCATGCTATACTCACTGTACTGTTTAACACGAGACAGAAGATGCTATACCACCGAAGTTGCTGTTTTTACACTTACAGACCGCCGAATGCCCGTAAAATATCACCGGTTATACTTTGTAGGATGTCCTTTGCGCCTGTTACTTGCAACAAACGTGATCTTATACTTTCAGATTTATAATCGCTTTTCTGAAGAGACAGGTGTAATATTAACCAATTCTTCCAGCAGTCTTTAATTGAGATATCCTTAGAAGTCACATGAAAATTTCCGATTTATATATTCAGTTACGTCCCCACATTCTCCATTGGACCGAACGAGATGATTCCACGGTAATGTGTGACATTCGCAATCGGGAGATCCAAGGACCAAATCCCGCCAGGGCTGCCTTTCCTGACTACTGTGTTTTTTACTTTCTCTACTGGTAAGTAGGGGAAGTATTGTATTCCACCCAAAAATTCGATGTCGAGATTTCACCGGAAATATATTTTTGAGACCCCCTGAATCATTTAAAAAAAAAAAAAAAATAGAAAAAGGTCCTGTGTATGTCTGTGTGTGTCTTTGTGTGTGTCTGTCTGTCTGTGGACAGCATAACTCAAAAACGAAAAGTCGGTTAAAAACCGAAGTTGGTATTTAAGTTTAATGTCTTTCAAGGATGCGACACGAAGATTATGAAGAAAACAGCCCCACCCTAAACTACCCTTTACATGGAAGATTTTTCGAAAACTTTGATTTTCTTGAAAATGGCTCTAACGATTTTGATTAAAATGCCATATGATTGAGATATGTTTATTACAAATGAAATGTATATCTTGAAATTTCTGGCTATAGCCCCTGTAGTCGTATTTACTCTGGAGGAATTTTGCATAACTGGTAAACCGTTAGAGATAGACCAAATCATACTATACAAAAAATGTAGATCTTGCTAAAATACACAATTTATGTCTCAATAAATTTTCTTGTAGGTTGAACCATTTCGGAGATATTCCTTGTTATGTGTGTGAGTTTCGGAAAACTTAAAACTTTCGTGAAATGGAACATCGTTGTTCATTTTTTTATATGTTAAGCGCGCAAAGAGAATGGAATCTTAAAGCTTTAAAAGATTTGACTATCGCACAAAGCCTACTGTATTCTAATATTCCCCTTGTACCTACAAGGAAATAAGCAATAAGATAATTTGTACAAATGTTTATTTTAACTAACACGAAGAAGATATAGGAATAAGAGTTTGTAAGAATGGTTGGTAGAAAAATAGAGAAAGTCGTGTGAGTGCAACACATCAGATTTTTCCCCAAGTTTTCCTAAGTCATCATTGGCAAATGCCGATGGAATATCCTAAAGTTGTGCCCAAACGTTTCCATTCCAAAACTCCTCTCTCAGGTAACATTTTGTTGCAGGTGTAATAGCGCCCATTCCTTAACGACCACATTCCAAGAGGCTGTAAAGCTGTCCCTGCCCTTTCGCTGCTAATGGCATGAACACAGAGTCACCTCTCAATAAACTCTTAGCGAAAGAATCTGCTGTTGCCAAGTTGGTTACAGTTGCGCATTTTGTTATTCAAGATTCTGCTTTATTATTACACCTCAGAGGGACCGAAGTAAAATATGTAACACCACCATTCACGTGACCAGTTGGGACACTAAAATGCAGTGGGATGAGGACGACCGTTAAGGCATGGGTGATACCATATTTACCTGATTTCGCCGCCTGTGGTGCTGTGATTAGTAAGAACGAGCTTTACTATGTGAAAAGAATCTCTAATGGACTAAGATTCGGCCTACATAGGTCATATCTGCTAATTAGGGTAATTATTCAAGTCTTTCCCTGACAATATGCGTGTACCTGGTGGTTTGGGTGATGTAACGGCTCTGCTCTCGTCATTCAGGATCTCGTTACTCGGCTAGCCCTCCATGCACCCCATTTTCTATGCATGTATGACAATACTTAAATCAAACATTTAATGGGCGATCGATTGGTCGAGGAGGTCCAGTAGCATGGCCTCCCCGTTCGCCGGAACTCAATCCACTGGATTTCTGGCTATGGGGACATTTAAAGACATTGGTATACGCCAAACCCATCGAAAATGTGTATACGTTGCACATTTTTGTACAATGGCTCATATCTCAACATGTATTTGTTTCCGGATATATGTTTATAGGAACATATTCTAGTTTTGACCGATCCCAACGCCTGTTGTAATATCGGACACTTTTTAAACACTCTGTATATGCTATCCGAAATAGTTACTTTGATTATAATATAATATATCCGTGGTATTTCGAATACTTAACTTCGGAGAGAGCTGTTTCTACCCTGCACAAATGTAACGTTTCTATAACATTGAATTACAAATACAAGCATGTTATACAAACGAATACATATAGGTCGCGCGTTACTTCTTGACGAATGAAAATTTTATATGAAAGGTTGAATGCGAGTCTCTACTCAGCTTTTGCGGGAACGAGAGAGAGGAGGTACAGTCTGCAGTGAGATGACGCGCATGCTTCTGAGCTGAAGTAGTACAACACTACAAATCAATTTATGACACTTGCAGTAATATCAGCCACACGTATTATACACTATACCTCTATAACTGTTTCCACTTAACTTTCTTGCATTTATTCTATTCCCGACATCTCTCCCTCGTCTGAATTGCTATTTTCGTTGCATGCATACATACATCCGTACCGCACAAAACTTCTGCAGTCGACTGTATACATAAACGCGACAGAGGAAAACAGAGGTGTCTGTTATCGTAGCATAAACATTTGCTGACCTGTTTATTAAGGGTAGGCTCACTCATTGGATTTCTGCTCAAGGTCATTCGTCAAGAACGAACGCGCAACCTATACTACAATAACCATATGTATGCAAAAATGCAGGAAATGTAATCATATATACCGGGTGGAAGGTACTGCTTCGACAGTAATGTTAACGTAACGTAGCCTCTCAAAAGTTAAACTTTACATAACATCTTAACATTAAATTGCACCTAAATTCATTCAAATTAAGGTAGAAATGTATTACAGCACTGTTCACACAATGTTTGGGCGATAGTGAAATAATACACCATTTATATTCATTTGTCAAGAAGCTAGATGGTTCCAAATATTTCACACATTTTTTTTCGGCGAAACGATGCTTGATTGATAATAATTGTATTGGACATATATGTCCCTGAATCCCTCTTTAACGTACGGCCAAAGCAATACTTTCCAACCGGTAGATAATCAAGTTAACAAATCAAACACGGTAAAATTATTAAATTTGGGTTTGTGACACTCAATTATTGCCACTGTGACTGCCCTCAGAAAATTTAAAACGATATCATATCCCTAATTTCTCTGTACGCTGGAGGATGTTCTCTCTTAGGATGTATAGATAACGGGTTTTGTCCATTGTGTTTTCAATGGAAAGCAAATTTCCCACTCCATTTGCCGTTATACTCCATTATACCATCACTAATACCTTTGTGTAGAGTAACGATTTTTTTCTGTCCAACATTGCATTGGGGTTGCGGCAAGTTCTGCTAATAAAATAAAAACAATTCAAAGAATTACATCACTTGTGTTGAGATTCAGCAATTATCCTCAAAGTATAGAGTAAAAATTAACACTGATATGTACAAGAAAATAACACTACAATATTTTATAAGAGGAAATTCACATGGCGTTTTCCCTTTAGTCCACGTGATGGTCGCTCTGTAGACATGTTCTGGGGAATCTCTTTCGGTAAGAATTCTGACGATCGGTGAATGATGTGAAGAGCTGAGTATAGGAGGCCTGAAGTGTAGACTCAACTGTGGGAGTGCGAAGACCTTTATGAAATGCAGAATTGTGGATGTACCGAGGAGCATCCACTATGACCCGAAGAACCCGATTTTGGAAAGTCTGTATTCTTTTGAGATGTGAATTTGAAGCTGAATCCCAAACAGAGCATCCATACATCCAGGTAGTTTGATTAGATTTAAGTATATGACCCTTTCTGAGATGCAGTGGTAGAGGTGAACTGCCTTTGATGAAATATTTGAGTTGAAGTCTGTGTCTTACTTTTGAAACTAGAGATCTGTGCATTCCGAGTCAATTTTTGTTTAATGTTAAAAGATAAAGGGTAAAGATAGCCCTAATATCCCCTGGGGCAAGGGCCTCCCACCAAGGTAGGGCGAGCTCAATGTTACAGACCGAGCTAGTTCCTGTTAGTTCATTTTCCTGTAGGTTAAATTCTATTTGCTTACATACTGTTTTTGAAAACTTGCTTACAAACTAGAGATTAGTTCGAATTTAAATTAAATTTTACAGTTTCTTTCCACCTGATTCTGTCTCGTGCAGTCCTCGTCCAATGATCTCCAAAAACTTCACTAACTTCACTAAATTCTTGGGGCCATCTCTGTCCTCTGCTTCTTTTTCCAAGCCTAGGATAGGCATAGGCCCATCTGGTTTGAGAAATCCTGGCCACGTGTCCTCCCCATTGCCATTTAAAGGTTCTTGCTCTAATGGCCGCATCCTCAATTCCACTCTTTCTTTTTAGTTAGTCCGAAGTATTTGACACACTCAACTTGAGGAATGTCTTCATTATTTAATTTGATTGTATGTTTGCTAATTTTAGGTTTGTAGGTAGTCGTGTAGTTTACGACAAATTCGATTCCATTTTCTGCTGCATACCTGTAATGATATGTCCAACAATGATTCGTGCTGTAGTAATTTTTCTGTTCGTATCGTATATAGTTTACATGAGAATCAAACGCTGTTCATTTGTTGTGCTGGCCCATTTGCCTCCCCTTTGACTCTTCATACTAATAACAGAATAGAAAAATGCCATTATAAGCATTTCCAGAAATTGCTTCAATGCACATTTCATTGTAGGTAAAAGGAGCGTACAGGATGTAAAGGCAATTCTTAAATCTTTAAAAAAATCCACAATACACTGACTTTGAAATTCCACTCTTTCTGTGACATAACGAGAAACAGAAGAACGACTTAGCACTTAAGCATGTAAAATTGAAGCTTTGAAAAATTAAAACCAATATTAACGTACACCTCAAAAATGATTTGATACACAAAGTTTGACACAAAGTATGTTTTAAACAGCTCTATATGTTTGCAAAGTATTTGTCTATCTCTTATGTTTTACCAGTTACTCAAAATTCATTCAGAATAAAGCGGATTTAATAAGCTCTATATAAAACTCAAGATGATGCGAGATAAGTATCATGTTTTTTAAGACCTCAATAGGGATTTTGTAGGGTTCATCCATACACATGACTTGAATAGCCAAAGTAAATTAAGTATAGTTCTAGGCTGGCATTTAAAGTATAAAGCATTTTGATACACTCAATTCCTATATGGAATGAGAAATTTGGTGATAGGTGGATTGGACGTGCTGGACCTGTCATCTGGGCTCCTCGTTCACCCGACTTGACGCATACTTTTTATGGGGATACATAAAACAGAGTCATCTTAAGCCTTCAAGGAAGGGCTGATGACAAGGTTATCAAGATCTCCACACTAAACATGTAGCGACCAACGATGCTGAAAAGGTAGTTTTCATTCATTTAGGGTTTTCAGATGCCCAATAACTTGTTCTTTCATTTGATACTTTATTTTCTCACCGGATTCAGGAAGAGGCTGTTTTTTATGAAAACATCCTATAACAGCTCAACAATTCATTTTAGAAAAAAAAAAAAAAAGTCACAAAAGTTGCTTAGTTTACTGTAGGGAACCAGAATGCACAAGAAATTACGATGGTTTCATTTAAAATTCTGACGTTCGGCCCCTGGGTCCCATGTAAAAAAAAGTCCATATCTCAATTTGGAAGGCCCCTTGCTCGTATAAGATTTGGAATCTTGGCATTTTGTATTTTTCTGTTCATTTAAGAGATACCATAAACAATTTATAAGGGCCACCCTGTATATCAAGAAAGCCCCCATCCACACTAACCTTTACATGGAACATATTTCAAAAATTTTGATCTTATCAAAAATGGCTCGAAATTAATCGGATTAATCCTTTTACGCTTTTATTTTTAAAAACTCCTGTAACATTATTTCTAATCTTTTGCTTATACTATCGAAGAGAATATTTTAGGAAACTTTCTCTAAAATAAAATCTTGAACATTATTTGCATATATGTAACATGGCACATACAATCTTCTGGACTCACCTAAATTGCACTTTTAAAACATTATTAGTACTGGGAATTCAGTACAAGTCCCTTAAGCCATTTTCTGCTGAATGTTGGAACTATTTTTATGGCATTCCTGCTATATGTCTTAATTTTAATACAATGCGTTAACGCTATATTTATTTTGATTTTTCAAGTAGGATGACATCTTCATTTAACGAGTGTATACAACTGAATACCATGGATGTGATTGCAATCTTCAGCACATTTACAGCTTAAAAGGTTACACAAGTCATTCAAAATGAAGAGGACTTGGCATATGTTTAGCTAAGCACAATCCTTGATAGTGATGCAAATGCCTTAAACGCACACTATTTTAATCAAATTCGTTAAAATAATTTTTGAGAAGGCTGGCCCCGTAGCTCAGTCAGGAGAGCACCTGTCTACTGTCCAAGGGATCCCGGGTTCGATTCCCGGCTGGGAGGGTGGGAATTTTTCTTCCACTAGGATTATTTCCCATTCTCCCTAAAGTCTGGAAGTATGAATGGAAGTGTGTGTGTGTGTGTGTGTGTGTGTGTGTGTGTGTGTGTGTGTGTGTGTGTGTGTGTGTGTGTGTGTGTGTGTAAATTTTATGTAATAAATTAAAACAAAACCAAAGTAATGGCAGTAAAGATTAAGGTAAATTACAAGCAGCAGAAATGAGATTGTACACCCAGCTTCAAATGTTTCCCGAGTAACAGGCTCCTAGCCGCGGGTGGAAGCCAGGATGACTTATCTATTAGTCTCAAAGGTCGACTTGCCAGCTCATACCTGTCTACAAGGGTGAGGGGCGTAATGTGTTTGTAATTCCAAAGAGAACATCACTCCAACATTTCTCTTACACTTGGTCGTAAGAAAGTAATCTCGATGTAAAGAAAACAACATTAACGTTATAAATCTAGAACGAACTCGCAGAGAGGATGGAAACTAAATATTTGGCATTAGAGGCGTCATATCACTCTATAATGAAATTAAATTTAAAATGTGTAAATGATTTTAAAATACAGGTTTTTATAGCTATTCATGGAAACACACGCAAGCGCGTTGTAAAATTTGCAAATTGATTTTATTCAGCGAACATGAAATGTGTATTTGACCTGAAATTTCACATCGAAGTTTAAAACATTTGATTCTAGAAAACCTAACTGCATAATCTACAAAAGATTCGCGATGTTCTATTTCACCCTGTATACAAGATGAACATGGACAGGTTCAATCTCAAGTCATGTGCGTTCCACCGTTAACCACCCACTTGATTGGTGATAAAAACAAACTTTTTATCGCCTTGTAAAGCAACACGTGTCCGTTGCCGGGCTGTCCTTGGTTATGTGATAGTTGTTGCATAAGCACAATTTACATCAACCGCAGGTCGTTCTCTCTGGCCAGTCAGTAATCGATGAAAAATGTGATACCTACTGTAAAGCCCAACGGAAGCTCAGACAATCTGCTCGCGGTTTGGATGTTCAGTATTCGATTTCCATTTGGGATAAGTTATATAAAATTTGCTTATGTCATAGTAAAGATTCACGAGTGGTTTGCGTTCCTTCTCGGTTACAAAGGCTGTCTTTTTTTTCCCCCCAAGCCAATAAGTTAGTTATCCAGTTGAATGCGCTTGCATGCGATCGGTACCAATCATTTGCTTCACCAGAGCAGTTTATGTGGAAAGAATGTCATGTTAATGTAAGTAATGTTGGGATGAGAAATGTGGCATTGTTTATAGGGGAAACAGCTTTTTGGCAGTTCCCAAGAATTCAATATGGCTGACATTACACTAAACTGCAGTGGACATTACACCAAAAAACAGTAGTGTCAATCAATACAATAAAAGCATTATTTCTAACCTCAAATATCACAAAATAACATACTTTCAAACGATAATAGGTAATACTTGAACATCGTTACCACACAACACTTATGGACCGACTCATCTTCGGCAAATCTTGTTCTCCAATAATACTTTTGGATAAAATCACTTCCGAATGCTAAATATCCTAATATACATTTAATGCACACTATGCTGCGAACACAAAAATAACAACAGTAACTATAACTGCATTTAACATTTTCTAAAAGAATTCAAGACAAAAACACGTATACACGAGCAATATAATGGCGTCCACAGATTGATTAATTAATTAATACGGCGTCTAAACAGAATCTTGTTTTAAAATCTATCGGTTGGATTCCCTGCAACGGGTTAAAAAAATAAGGGCTTCTGTGGCAACATAACAGATGCAATAACACCAGCTATGGCCGTAGCTTTACCATGGTTATATTTTACGAACAGTGCGGAACCAATGCAACCTACAGATGGGAATCACCAAATATAACCAGACCGCGCCATAATGGCAGGAAAAATGTCAGTTGGTTTTGGGGGTATTCCAATAAGCTGGTTCCTTTATACTTGTGACCAATTTAACCTGTGCAAAGCGTGTACACTAAGCTACTCTTTGCACGCCTTTGTGGTGTGCTGGTAGCGTGTCTGCCTCACATTCAAGAGGTCCCGAGTTCGAATCTCGGTTAGGGTGAGATATTCGGATTTTTTTTTTAAATAGGTTTTCCCTTATCCTGTGAAGACAATGTCGGATAACTTCAAGCTTTATGAACCAATGCCATTCATTTATCCTCCGATATGACATCACGCTGGAGGTCGTTAATATAAAAGCAATTACGCTACCTCACTGTAATTAAGATACGATAATAGCGCCACAAACCAGGGCAGTCAGAATGGGATAACCTGCAAACTGGGAGACGCACCTATATGTTTTACCCTAATATACGAGAAAGGTTACGACTAAAGCACCTAAATCCCTTACAAGCTGCATTACACTATATCACAGGCCATGGGCCATATGGCACTTACTTAAAATGTTTTAGTATCATCAACTCTGAAATGTGCACCAGATGCAATACAGAAGATACTCCTGAGCATGTAATGTTTAACTGTCAGAAATACAGTGAAATAGCACAATCTAACAGGGAAAAGCTCATGTACCTCACTTTATCGGAAATGGTCAGGAATAAGGAAAATCTAAATGCTTTAAATGAGTTAGCGACTCAAATCAGTATAGCAGAAAGATCTTTAAGACAAACTGAACAAGAAAGAAATCTAAGAAATTTTTATACACCTCCAGCGACTGTTGTAGCACCATCCCGTCGATCGTTAAGATTGTCAAACCAACTGTAAGCAGAAAGGAGAAGAACGAGGCCAAAACGACAGCCTGATGAGACTTGGACAGCCTACCAGAGACTAGGGACAACTTGACAATATCACCAATTTTCCTTATTGTTATTTAGTTTAATTTAGTTTTAGTTTAATTTAGTTTTCTGCACATTCTATTGTGGACAAATTGTAATAAATAAGTTTAAATAAATGAAAATATCCGCACACTACGTCCAGATATAAGAAATTAGGTATCTGGACATAGCTGGCAGATATTATTTTATTTTATTTTATTTACACACACACACACACACACACACACACACACACACACACACACACACACACACAAATCTGGGTTGCACTCACACGAGTTTCTCTATTCTTGTACTAACCATTCTTACAAACTCTTATTTGCATATCTTCTTCGTGTTAGTTGAGAAATATTTGCAGAAATTATTTTATTGCTCATTTCCTGGTAGGTGCAAAGGGAATATGGGAATACCGTAGGCTTTGGGCGATAGTCAAATATTTTAAAACTTTGAGGTTGATCGCTGATCGTCGCACGAAAGTTCGCGAAGTAGCTGAGGCCATAGGACAACGACGACAACGTCAATTCCTATTTTGGGTGATAAGTTGGAGGTGAAAGAAGCTTTCGGCCGATGGGTGACACGTTTGCTCACATTGGAGCAGTGGCTTTCAACTCGAAGCTATTAAAGCGAAATCTGAAGGACTTTTTGCATCGAGTAGTCACCGTTGATGAGATCTAGATTCATTACTACACTCCGGAAACCAAACAACTATCAAAGCAATGGATTACTTCCGGTGAAACTATTCCAAACAAGACAAAGCCTCATTCGGTCAGGAAAAAGTGATGGCGACGATGTTTTGGGAAGGATGCCATAATCATTGGCTTCTTGGACAAAGGAAAAACAATTACTGAACAATACTACAGTGCGTTATAGGCCCGATTCACAAGACTATAGGAGACGCGAGCCCATTTGGTGCAGAAAAAGGTTGTTTCATCACAACTCACCGGCACATTCATCAGATGTCATCGTGAAACTGCATGAACTGTGTTATGAATTGCTGCCAAACGACCTTATATTCGTCGAACTGGCTTCCTGCTACTTACTCTTGTTCCCAAACATAAATGCAATTGCGAGGCCACAGCGTCTAAGCCCCTTTGTTCCCCATACCAAGATGAGGAATGTCTTCCTTTAAAGTTACACCTTTTTCGATCTCTTATAATATCCGTCCTTCTATACCAGGCATGTCAAACATCACTCCCAGGGTGTGAAGAGAGGAGTCCACCCCTCCGTAACTGCAGTAGCACGCGCTAGTAGAACCGGTTTTCGCTTTGTTTTTCTCGCTCTCCGATTTGAAGGGAGGGAAAATAGGGGAATATTTTCACACTTGGCGAGTGCTTTTTGACATGCCTGTTCTATACCTTGCAAGATCTGGGGCATGGCCGGCGACTCCAGTCTGTTACAACTGCGGAGACTACAGAATAAGGGACTACGGGTATGAGACTACTTGACGAAGCCTCCTGTCTTCCGTGGAATATGAAACTAGGCGCCGGGTAGTAACATTTTACGACTTACTGCCCACCATCGCAGCGCTCTCTTTAGGCCTTTAGGGGGATTATGATCAGATACAACGCCGCTTGAGGCATCAGCGGGTTCCCCGCACGACATGCGGGCACACCAAGTTAGCACAGGAACAATTGCAAACAGCAGCTAAAGCTGAACTCCTCTACAATCCGCAAAAGATGCTTGGATAAATCAGTATCCAAGTATATATCAGGTGATAATAGTAACAATTTTAGGAAAATAAACACCAGCGGTGCGCAAGGTCCGTTGCACGCTGACTCAAACCCTCGAGGAGCAAATCTTGCTACTTCCTTTCACTCCAACAACCTTATTCATATACCCGTCATCCTACAACAGCCCCCCTCCCCGTTTCGTCTCTAAGTGGTTAAGCCCTAATAAGGGTAAGTACACTTACACACTCCACTGAGTTGCTCTCAGCTTACAAACAACTGGTTGGACTGGATTGAATCGCCAACTTATCAATGATTTAAAAACCATTCATGACATTACCCATGAAACTCACAAATGACATCAAATTACTTAACCTTTAAGAAATTAAATGTACACATTATGAGGGTCAGTGACATGGGAAAGAGTTAAAAACAATCAGTCGTGGTGGTAACCATTCCAATCACTTACGTAGATTTCAATTCGATTTCCGGTCCTTTTTTAAGGTTTAACGTCCTTTAACCGGTTAGATCACCCATGATGTGGGTGAAATGACGCTTAAAT
Organism: Tenodera sinensis; assembly: GCA_030765045.1. Classification (NCBI taxonomy): domain Eukaryota; kingdom Metazoa; phylum Arthropoda; class Insecta; order Mantodea; family Mantidae; genus Tenodera; species Tenodera sinensis. Next base: position 32,973,366 of record CM060966.1, on the reverse strand, counting down.
GAGCCTCTGGCCCATAGAGCTTACAGTTGCCCGACACTCATTTCCAGGCCATGGGAAATCCCCGGGGAAAGCTTATCGAGGTAACTCAACGTAACCGAGACCGCTTGAATGTGAGACAGACACGCAACAACCATTCCACAGAGGTTTTATAGCCCCTTTTATTCCGAAGTAAGGTACTAAATCACTATTACGGATTAGTTCGAACTGCGATTATATAATTTAAGGGCATACCGAATGAAACAAAGGACATATGGCGTTCTAATTTCAGTGGGATGAATTTGTTTTTGTACAAGAGGTATCTCGGTAGGTCATTATAAGAATTATACCTGCGATCTTTATAAGCTCCTAACCCATAGTTTTCCGAAAATCTTTACAATTCCTTTCACAGACAAGGCTACAGTTAGTTTTGTTACTAAATGTACACAACCACTTTTACTTTTTGTCGCCATTGCTGGAAATGTTCTATTTATGTTTGGAAATGTGACAAACGCGAACTCCTGTAATATTTAAACGGTTTATGGGTTTTCTGGGCAAATTCTCCTTGTGCATCTTTCTCCCTGATACTGCTTTAAAGAGTTATCAACTTTTCACTGAGAAGTTCACTTATTCTCAAATTTACTGAACGGTGAATTTTCTAGAGATAGATGTACATAGTTCATTAAAGCAACAGGATTGAGTCACTAAATTCAAACCATATACCTACGTTGATGATTAACAAACTTTAAAATCACTTTCAATTGACCAACTTCTACAGGGAAGATTTCTTTCAATATATCTGATGTTTGAACAATTAAAGCCGAAATTCAAGAGTAAAGTGAATGAAACCTACGGTATATGCACACGAATATAATGCCAAAAATGCTGCTAACAACGGATGTTACGTAAACTCAACAGTTTTTGCAACAGCAAAATTACTGATGCTCGCTTAGAACTACTCATCAACAGTTCGTAGCTTTTGATAAAACTTGCACTTCTAACGATACGTACGAACGCATGAGATTTTAAGTTGAACCAGTTTTTTGAAAGTCGGAAGATTCCGTATAGGATCTAAATGCTACACTGTGCGTGGAGCACTTAAAAAAAGAAGCAAAACCGTATTGGTTTTGGTTACCCCAAATACAGTATAGATAAGGTACAAAATTACTGTACCTCGTTATTTGATCATTCTGTGCACACTGACTCATACTAGCTATAATAAAAACGTAATAGCTATAATAAAAACAGCCTGTGTTGCACTCACATGAATTTCTCTACTCTTGCACTAACTATTCTTACAAACTGTTATTCCCCTATCTTCTTCATGTTAGTCGAGATAAACATTTGAACATTTGCAGAAATGATCTTATTGCTAATTTTCTTGTAGGTGCAAGAAGAATATGGGAATACAGTAGGTTTTGAGCGATAGCGCTATATGAAGGCTTTCAAATTCCGTTCTTTTTGCACGGCCAAGAGATAAATGAATAACGACCTTCCATCTGAGAAAAGTATAAGTACTGCAAAACTCAGACAAATAACAAGGAGTATTTCCGAAATGGTTCACTCCTAAAAAAAAAGCATCTACATTTTTGTATAGTAAGATTTAGTCTTTATCTTATGGTTTACCAGTTATGCAAAAATCATTAAGAGCAAATAGGGCTACATGGACTATAGCCATAAAATTCAAAATATACATTCAGTTGCCTTAAGAATATCTTAAAACATTTTAATCAAAATCGAGCCATTTTTTAGAAAATCAAAACTTTCGAAAAATTGTCCATGTGGAGGAATGTTTTTCAATCTTCGTGTTGCATCCTTAAAAGATATTAAATTGAAATACCAACTTTGATTTTCAACCGTCTTTTGGTTTTTGATTTATGCTGTTCACAGACACGGACCTTTTTCTAAAAATGCTTCTTTTAATTCAGAGGCCTAAAAACATGCATTTCCGGTGAAATCTCGACATCGAAGTTTTGGGTCGAATGCAATAAAATTGTTTCCGTACTTACTATACATAGGAGAGAAAGTAAAAGTAAGACAAGTACATGAACAGCAGCAATAATTGCAGACACGTAGACAGACATACAACAGCATTCCCTAGGCATTTAATACCACACAGTTGCAACTAATTACCACAGCATGGATAACGAATATACGATTAATTTCAGTTTATTTTACTTTATGACACAATAATTACGTTAGGTTTTAAACGTCAACAGAAAAAAGTATACTTTAATATATTTATTAACAGTATCATTGTAGTGCAGCAGATTAGAAACAGCTCTCGATTTTAAAGCATGCAAAATATATTTCACTAAGAAAACCGTTAAAACACATAAAACTGAATGTAGCCTTGGTCTAAAGGTGCTAGTTCACTTGACTATGCTACAATGAAATCTATTAACTATATACGTATTTGTCAAAAAATCGATGGAAGAGAGACGTGAATTTTAAGTTTGTACGTTAACCTTTCACAACTAGGTACCGGATTCGATTCCCGGCTGGGGTGGGCAATGCTTGTTCATCGAGAACCATTCCTTACCCTACTCTGAGACATAGTATGGATGCGGTAATGAACGTGGATGTATTGCATTTAAAAGTTAACGAAAACACAAACATGTTAAAAATCCCTACATTCAAACAGAAAAAATACCACCAGTAAGCTGTTTCTCAAATCAAAGACCCGATAAAGAAGTTAAAGAGAGCTACAAAAATGAAAAAAAAAAGTTATGTTTGTATATTATTTCATGTTAATACATATGCATGACTTCTGTGCATCACTTTTGTAGACGTACGAATATATTTGTGTTTTATCATGATTGATCAGGCAGAATAGTTCTATCTGTAACAGCAAGGATACATTTAAAATATTGGAGATAGGTTGAAAATTAGGGTTGGGTTAGTTTGTGGGAGCTGTGAAGCAACCTGCGATCTTTATACGTTCTACAGTATACATAATTTGTACACTATTTTGACGAAATAAGTGAAAATGGTGCAGATTTCTATACATCGGGTTAAAAGCAAATAGGGGTAGCTTTTGAGAGTTTCCAGGTTACTTATAACTTTCTTTCGGTCGAACAGTTTAAGTATATCAAATTATATCTATTCTGAGCTCCCCTTTTAGAAATTTCGGTTGGAAGTGATTAAATATCTACCATGTTCACAATAAAGGGCCAACAACACAATATCTGACATATTCCACGAAACAGGATTGGAATTGTGTGACTTAAATATGAAAATCCCAGCCTAGTAGTCCCAAATTTTAATGTTTTAAAAATATACGGTCTCTGTCCGTATAAAGAATAGAGCATTTAATCGTGGAAAAAGAATCAAAATCATCTGGGTGGTTTTTGAACTATCGTATATCTACACAAACGTATACTCAGATATTTTCACCTTCTCTGATATTAAATTTACTATGGCTGACACAAAATTTAATGGCGGGTGACTCAACATAACATCCAATCAGAGGATTGCCACACCTTGCGGTGTTGTATAATTAAACACCTGTGAAATCACGCTGTAAAGCAGATGATGTAAATGTAATTTGCGGCCACAAAAGTTATTTGCACAACAGGAAAGAGAATAGTAATGATCAGCTATCATCCGCCATTATTTAAATAGCTCTGTCAGGTACAAAGGTGTGTATACAAAGTGACTCATTCATGTTTGCATACTAGAAGTATTACAAGTGCACATCTTTAATGTATTACTGTTGTGTATGTATTTTGTACGTAACAGCATATATTCTTAAACTCGCATACTATAGCGAAAATATACGCACATGGGAATGCCGGAACTACGATATTTAGTGTAAGATATACTCTTCCCTCATAAGTTACATGACAGGTACATCATATGCATAAGGTCAGATCAGCAGTCATTATTGTCATTTGAATTCAGTTTACAGTATTTTAAGCGGCTTTCTCCATATGAAACAACTGAAACTTAGCACAACCAGCTGTGGCATGTGTCACGTGGTATCTATGGGCAGCGTTATAAGAATCACGAAGACAGTAACACGGTACATGTTTCAGTATGACCATTAATTATATGCACATTCGGCAGCTCAGCTATAGGTCAATTTTAAATTATTGTTGTGCTATCTCCTGTAGAACCCTGTAGGGGCTCGTGTTTAATTCGAAAACAAAATTAAATTACCTTCCGCATAGCATTTTATTTCTCATGTGCATATGTTAAATGTATTATACTTTAATGAAAATCATTAAAGCTATTTTTGAAAAATCAAAAAGAACCCAAATACTTCCTTTACAAAGGTAAAATGAAACGAAAACGAAATTAACTTCTTACATTTTTGGTCCACATTGTTGAGATTCTCAAGAGAGCACTATTATGATGCATCCATTTGCCTTTGTCACGGTGGGGATTCCGGCACGTCAGCCGATAGCTTACTATGTGTCAGACCCCGGGAGGAAGGATGATACGAAGGCACCTCACAGGTGGCCAGAACGCATCATAAGCAGAACTACTATTATGGGCCCCTAACAGGCGCAGGCAATTCTTCAGCAGGACGAGCTCCAGGTCGCCACAGAGAGCGTATTACCAACCAGGTCCGGCTGCTCATTAGTCCCCCTGACGGGTCGCCAGCCAACCACAGGGTCTCTCCTCAGCCGAACACCGTATTTCCAGAGCGCAAGCTCTACCGCTGCGCATCCTAACGGCCACATCACTTACTCTTAAAGTCTGGGAAGACCGGACAGAGAGAGAAGGTAAGTATCCTTCTCAGCATTCGCCTGACTCGGAAAAAAAAAAAGAGAATATCCAAGATCAGGAAGGCTGCGGGAATCCAATCCGCGACCTCCCGAATGCGGGCCACTGACGTTACCGCCTGGGCCGTCCCGCTCGTATACATCCACTTAATACTTCTTTACCTGATTACCCCCGTATGGAGGACTTGCACGCCTCAGGATCTTACAAGCCTGTGCCTAGGGTCAGATGCCTGTTGGGGAGCAGAGGAATTTATGGATCGTTCAAAGTGAAGATCTGGAAGCGGGCCGTCAGCCCAGCACCAGGTATGATAGTGAGGAAAAGGATGTTATGAAATGCAGGCGAAATCGATGACTGGAAAGGTGATGGAGCAATTGGTGGAATGAGTGGCGGGAAAACCGGAGAACCCAGACGCCGCTTCGTCCACCACAAATATCACATGTCGCCTAGGTGGTAGGCGAACGGTAATAAAAATAAATATTCGCTTCGGACAATAGTGGATAATGTTACGAGCATGGCAGCTGCAAACTCCGCCTCCTTCCGTCCATCCATTACCCAAAAAATCCTGTACAGAGTATAATAATAGGTGCGCCAGGTAGTCTATAAGGCAGTACACGGGTCTATTCGTTCCACAGGCAACAGCGCTTCGTGGGCAACCACCACCCCCATTATTAGTAGCGGCAGCAGCAGCAGCGGCGGCGGCGGCGGCGGCGGCAGTAGTAGTAGAAATAAGAATAAAATAATAGCGATCGATGATTGCAAAATAATGTTTTTTTAAAACATAATTAGACAATCCGGTTCGGGCCAAGTAGTAAAGCATCGCCTATTCTGGGACTCGGGCTCGGTTCAGACCCGACGAGCCGGTCCCAAGTATTTCGGCCCTTGCGCACCTCTAATTCTGTGCACAATAAAAGTGAAGTAAAACTATGGTTATCTCCAAGTGAGGTCTGAGCAGGAGGCTACGTGACTGATTTTCGAGTTTTCACATAAGTATTGTCTGTTGTGATACCTGCCGACCTGGAAATTACTTACATTTAGCTTCTTAAAAGTTAGAAAGTTTAAATTTAAGTTTACTCATTTAGCACCAATGTGGCCAGCACAAGATACAAAGCATACCGAAATTACGGTATTCACAAGAATGCATGAGTATTAATATAAACATGGCAAACTGAGATGACGAAGTCAAAATTTATGCAACTATTTATTTGGTTAATAAAGGAAAAAAAAAAAAAACAAACAAAAAAAAAAACAAAAAAACAAAAAAAAAAACAAGTAATTAGCCATAGCCTATGCACAAAATCAGTTACAAGATCTCTATTTGTATAATTTGAAGCGGTATTTTATATTGACGATGTAATGGAGTCTAGCTTGCCACAGGCTGGTGCGACGTATGAAGCGGTATTTTAAATGACTCAACTAGACACATTGGAGCGACGTATGGTGTTGAGGCGCAATTTGTAGCCGTTTTAAATATAGGCCACGGCTTAGCTTCAGTCAGAGCTAGACGACTCTTTTTTCTTATATCTCGGGCGCGGTACAGATCGATGTTTATTTTTCTTGCTACATTATTCGCCTTGTATCGGTTTTGGTATATTTTATTTCTCCTTATTTCAGTTTAACACTCCAAATAAAACACAATCACAATTCATAAACACTATGTTCTGTCCTTTCTTCGACGTTGATTTAACAAGTCTGTGAAAATACAATACGCACTTTGTGTTATTTCTCACACTGCTGCTTTTGTAAATGAATATGTATGTTTTATATTTGGGCTATGTTTTAATCGTATCTTTAATTACCACAATATATAATATTATGAATCGTTGCACTCTAGATAAAAGTCCATTTTACATTTTTGTTGTTCATTAAACAAGTGAAGTCAGTTCCTTGATGCCTCTGTCTTGCCTAATCTTAGGGCTTAGGAAAAAGCTACTTCAAATTGGAATCTTACAGTTTGAATGAATGATTGACATTATTGACATTAAATTTTGAACCGAGACACACAAATATGTGGTGCAACCACCCAGTAGAAGTCCCATTAATGTGGTTACCTACTTCCAGATTGTATAGCGTTTTTACAATATTCAGTAATAAATTCTACTTGGATTTCTTTACCTTATCGACTTTCTGGGGCTGTTCCAGTAAGACCTCAAATCTTACTGTCGGTTTCAAAATATTGCCGATTTTATTTTTCCTCTTTACACGAGGAAGGTCTGGTATTCCCTTACCAGCAAGGCGATCTTCTTCAAAGATTTCAAACTTCTCAGTTTTATTACAGCAGCTGCATTGTACATCTAATTCCTTTTATGTATTTAGTCTTCATGATGACAGAAGTCTAGGACATGGGGATCACCAATCTCGCCATTCAATATTCATAATTTGATTTTGAATTCAACCCACAAATTGACCTGCCATATATTCGTAAAACCATTCGGTGTATGCTGTGATCTTTGTTTTCCTTTCGTTTAAGCAGATTTCGTCATAATTAACATTTCTGGATCATCCAGACCTAATGTGAGATACGTAATTCTTTGTTAGTCTTCAGATAAGTGTTTTGCTAATGCAGGATGTTAAACAATTTACAAAATCGTCGTGGCTATCAACTACCTGTGGCTTGTTACCTTGAGTTAGGTCATCTCATAGACAAGCATGCAACACATGTCATTGGGGACGTTTAACTCGACACAAACAACACGAAACACGTGCATGTTTGTTTACTTGTTGATCTAGCCAAAAAGAACAAACCAGAGACAAGTGCTATGCGCGGATCGTAGAGTGTCGATTATTATTTAACAGCCAACACGCTATTTAGTTAACGTAATATCACATTTAAGCGAGATGAAAATGATCGCAAAACGTACTCATAATCTTGTCTAGTACTATCGGTTGAAAGTGTTATCTTTATTTCGACTGCAACCTGCATAAAGGCTGAAATTCTTAACATGATTATTCTTAAAAGTAATCGATGGGTACTTTCCGCTGCTGAAACCAGAGCGTAGATGCATCTTCTAATCTATCCCTGTATAATATAGTAAAATTATGAGACGTTTCTTTCAGCATTTTCTTCTTTTACTTCCTATGTAAAATTCTTAGCGGTCATTGAACTTGCGGCAGATATGACCTAACTCAAAGTTTCCGCAAGCAACAGACGATGACCACACAATAAGGACTCCTTTTATTTCATGCCGGTACAGCAGGGCGTTTAGCGTTAAGATTTCGGTTCAGTGGTTCCTGAGGGGCCTAGTTACCAAAGGATTTTTCTCGCTCCATTTCACCGGCCGTTGCTATCGCGTTGTACTGACGTCACAGTAATGCACTACGATATTAATGATAAGGGTGTAAATCGATACTTACACTCAACAGTCCACGCACTCCCTTCCGTGTGCGTGGACTGAAAAACATGCAAGAAGGGATATATCGTACTGTAGCGCTTAGGGAACTCTCCTCTAGATCTTATAGTCATTGTCTCACTTTAAAAATTCAGGTAAATTGTTAACTTGTCCTCTTACATTACTTAGTACTTACAGTACATTTTGGATCAAAAGATGAAGAAAAGACTACGGCTCTCTTACATAATACCATATTCCGTATTACCTATGTTTCCCTTTGCAGCGAACTTTGGCACCATTACGTCTAAATAGTTATAGCGGCTGTAATTTTGTTAAAGGGCATGGCAGTATATGCCAGATGTAAAATCCGACAGATGTACAGTGGGGGTGAATTTATTTCTAACAAAGAATATCTCAACTGTGCACGCCACATTAGCTGGCATTTGGTATCTCTGCTAATTAAGTGAATTCCCTGGATTATCTTTCTCACACTTCAGTGTCAAGGCTTAAACTTAACACATCAGGCGCAGTTCTGTTCTAATGTGCGAATACTAGGTCTGAAACATACACTGACTCTGCTGAAGACTGTCTTTGCGATCGAATGGCCAATGGTGTGACATCTCAACTGAGGGGTCATGGATTCGATTATCGGTTAGGGTGGACAAATTTTCTTTAACCAGAATCATTCACCATCCCCCCAGTGCCTGGAAGTATGAGTGTGGGACTCAATAGTGTGTTTAATAGTATTTAAAAGTGATAAAACCCAACATTAAGAAACTTACAGTTCAGCCACCAATATCATCGGACGTTTTTCAGGCTCCCAATACGACTGAAGAAGTTAAAGGGAAAATGGAGGAAAATGCGAGGAAGCAATATTTTTACTTGCTGCTTCCACTGAAAACCATGAACGTCGGCAGACTTTTTTCCAGAGGGGGGCCACATGTTGGAAGTTTGCAATTAGATATTATTTATTCATTATTTTGTTGTCAAAATTTATATTTGTTGCAGATAACCATATTGATTTGTGCTAAATAACAACTGTTCTTAATTAAAATAATAGTTTAATAGTCGGTAATTGATTGCACATTAAGTTCACCAACTTCCAAGGGGGGGGGGGGCCGCGGCCCACCCTTGCCCCCCGTTCGCGACGCCCATGCTGAAAACTACAAACTCTGACCAAAATCAATTTTTACATTTATGAGCATCACTTCACGAGCATTATCGAAATTTCGCACATATTTTTCTATGGCGATATACCTACACATTTGTCAAGTGTACATTATTTTGCAGATCATGTAATAGATTTAAGTGGATGAACTATAGACTGCAGTACCCACATATATTAAAAAAAAAAAACTCTGCCATATAGTATTTCTGGTGTGTTTGTCATTAGAAGTGCAAGCCTGAAACATTCTTTTGGACTTTGGATTACAATATGTTGGTATATTCTCTAAATTTGATTTGTGTCTCAACACAGACCAAGGTAACAACACTGGTTCACAAAGGGCAGGAAGGTCTTAGCACAACAGTGGCACATTAAATCCTGATCTCTCGTGAAACACAAAAAACCAAGTCGAACGACTATCGATATGTTTCACTCTGACCTAGAAGTTGATTCTAACGGCAGTTTACCCATATACCGCTTTAAATTACAAACTTGTATGCAAAGAGGGTGTTTGTTATATGGATTCTTCAACTGTGGGCTGATCCACTATTGGAACTTTCATTTTCGGCCTGCCCAAATTCGAATGTGAATTTTGCAAATGGGGCACAAAGTAAAATATTTAGCTGTCGCTGAAGCACAACTATAGCTTGTATCACCCTTAGATGAAAATAGGATATATCTGTCTCTATCTAGCGCATACAAGTTGCCGTAAGCTTCGTCCTTTTCTACTCTCGCGCTGTTGCCAGGTTTCTAATAGTACGGTGTAAATATTCAGTTGCTATAAATTTCAGATTTGAACGCATTATCCTATGCAGAATTTTATTCCCTATCAGGTTATATCCTTTTTAGAGTCATACATTTTTACAGAAAACGTTCTTTTCAGTAAAGTCCCATATATGCTGTTTCTATTCTCATCACGCACTAATAGACTGCTAGAATACGTTTATACGTTTTCTTAGCTAGAGTAAATTATGGTGCTGCTACCTACCTACTTTGAATGCTCTATGTTTACTCAGTTAAATGTTACAGTTTTTTAAATTAAATGTTTTCGGAAAATATATCCGTGCACTGCAAAAGTTACACAGTGGGAAACTTTTTTATTATTGAGTTCACATCGGGGACCAAGCGAGAGCAAATGAGGAGGGTTAGAGACAGTTTTTAAAATAAACCAGAAGCCTGTAACCTCTTGCTTTCATCGTGTAAGGCAAACAAAAGGTATTCACCTACTCGGTTAAAAGGGGTTAAGAGTAACACAGAAGGCAGCATAAACGTTAATATCAGTTCGTAAAGAAGAGTATGCGCTTATACTTTGTGGAACCTGCGAAGTGTTATTACGTTAACATTTTCTGTAAATATTTGTAGTTGTGGAGGGGGAAGTTAGGAAAAGACAATATATTGGTAAATTAAGAAGTAAGGAACGCCTAGTAATTATGAATCTGTTAGGTTATTTTTCAAGTCAAATGAGTATTAATAAGGCAGTAAAAGAAACAGCTAAAGCTATCGGGTGTTCAGAAGCAGTAGAGTATAGGATTAAAAAGGAACTAATGAAAGGACTTCTAAGAACGCCACGAAAAAGAAAGCAAAAAGGGCGGAACAGAAAAAAGAAAGCAAAAAGGGCGGAACAGAAAAAAGAAAGCTAGGTAAACGCAATATGATGGAATAGTGCAAAGCGGGGTGCGGCGAATTTTTCATTCTTTACTGTTTGAGAATATTTCACCCACGTTGAATATAATTGTCACGGTATCATCACGGTGATGACACCCACCCAATTTCTCAAGGGCAATTCTGCGTCAGTTCTTACGTTATTTGGGTTCGAATATGAAAGTAGGCATGCATATAGTACATGTTGCAACGTTGCACCCCATTTAACGTGCACTGTCTTCTAAGTTTGAGACACGCTTTAGAATCAATTATTACCTGAGATACACGAAGATGTTAACTTAGAAACACAATATTGCAGAATTTCGTTGAAAACACGGGTCTGAAAAGAGATATACGAAATATCTTGCGGTATTTGTAAGCTATTGTCCATGGACTTTTATGTTGGCACTTTTTCTCTGTACTTGTCAAACGTGAGCTGTGGAAAATTCTTGTATTTCTTTCCTTTAAATGGTAAGTACCTCTTAAAGCCCTATTATGTTCCCTGACAGTGATATGAGGGTAAGTAAGCATCAATAGTGTTGCAACTCTTGCAAGTGAAGTATCGGTTGCCAACGTGTTGCAAATATGCAAACTGTTCTTAGAATTTGAGAATTGGATTATTTTAAACATAGTGCAGGGAATAGTGTCAATACCTGTGTTTTCTAAGAGACGTGGGAAGAAAAGGAAAAGCTATAAGATAAGATGGTAGGTAGATTGTGATCAACGTCCATAAATGTTTTGCAGGGGAATGCCAGGCCCTAAAATGCGGAAAGCCAACTATGTACGTGTCGAGTAAAATTCAAAGAACTGCTGCGGCTACAGATGTTTCATCTTGTAGTGTGAAAAGAATACCCAAGGAACAAAAAAGGTGCAAGAATGTGGTGTCTGTGCCGCTGCTATAAGACAGTCTATTGTACACTCCATCAGACTGATCTTCTGCCCAAGCTTAGCAGACATAAGAGGGAAAAAGGTATTGCACAAAACGAAATTTAGATTTAGATTTCTATTCTATTTCGAGGGAAATATCAGATGGAACGGCCAGACGTTATTGCAAAAAGATTCGCGTTTCTAAGAAAAATGAAAGAGATTCGAGCTTCCGATGCTTCTATCATTTATTTAGATGAAGCATGCATCAATATAAATTACACGAAAAATAAAGCGTGGAAAAGCGAAGAGAACGAATCTGTATTATAATTATAACGCACCCTACCATTCCAAGCAAATCAACAAGGCTCCGATATTTCACTTAAATCAGCACCCCAATCATGGCTTCCTGACAATAGTACTGAATTTGATCCGCATTTCACCAAAGCTGCACTAAGATGAACTCGTAAAGCTCAAAAAGACAAGTCTTAAAGTTTACGAAATATATCGCATAGCGCAAAGGCATGGCCACACCATAATTCGACAACTTCCATAATACTGCAATTTAAATGCTATAGAAGTAGTACATGTATGCAGATAGTGGGGGGGGGGGGGGGGGGGTTGGAGATGTCGTAACATAGTGACGTAAAATTTTTTTATGCTGGAGAAGGTAGTGACCAAGCCAAACTGGCGGCGAGCCTTATGAATGTGAAAAGATAGAACAGTTTCATTGGGAGAGAAATGAATTGATCAGTAGATATTAGTGGTAGCTTCATAATTAATTTTGAAGATATGCAGGTAGAGAAAATGAAGAACACTTTGAAATGTCAGACAATGAAGTGGATGGGGAACAAGAACCAAATTGGGAGGATGAGGAACATAGAGACGAAGAAGAATCTGGTGTTTCTGCCCTGCCTGGTTTTCCATAAAACAGGGACGGCTTAGAATGAAAGAAGTGGTTACGTACTTCTTTTTCTAATAATAAGCAAATGCCAACATAAACCTCGTGAACTATAAGTCGAGGGTTGAAACGATGGGAAGACTTCACTATAGAACGTTTTGTTTCCGACCCAAATATCTGAGATGCAGTTCCATCATCTCTGCTAGTCTTACTCAATAATTCCTAAATAGAGCACACAGTTTCGGACAGGACTAGAAGATGCGTATGAAGGAGCCCAAGACCATCTTCCACATCCTTATGACACACAGGGTTTTCATGTTTAAACTTGCCAGATTGGTAGTACTGTACTGAAAATAGATATAACAGAAAAAAAGAGAAGAAAAAAAAACATAAAAGGAAGCACATGTCTTTTCTGAAAGCTATGAAGGTACATTCAAGGGTCAGCCCTTCAAGTCAAATGGAATAACTTCCCTGAAATGCTATTCCTGATGTCTACATAATTACTTCTCCATATACTCCCTATATTATTCTCAACAAATCATAAAATTTTGGAACACTATATCTTATTTTAGGTGCTATATTTCCTAATAGATCAATTGCCTTGATATGAATATTTCACTTTGACAACAGAAATATTTTCTTTCGTCAGCTCTATAGTCAAAATCAAAGCTTAAGTCCTCTCAGACGTTCTATTTATTTTGGGAACACGTGTAATTCGATGGCGCCAAGAAGGGACTATATGGGAATGATTATCAACAGGAAATCAAAGGACAAATGTTTCCGAACTCCCAGTTCTGCGATTGCCTACACATGCTCCCGTGATACGTCAATTATCTGTCAGCTCTTCCTGCGTTTGGTGACGATTTCCTTTAACGAATTCCACGCATTTCCAATGAGGCACATCAATTGTAGTGCATGAGAATAGCATCAGCAGCAGTACCTTCATTAGGGACACGGAAAGATCAACGTCGTTCATTATTGATGTCTATGCATTCATTCCTATTAGCATCTCTCATTTATTGAAGAATGCCGATCGGGGTAACAGTTTTGGTACTCAGAAATTATTAACAAACAGATGTATGTATACCAGGGGTTTGTTATATAACGGCCTAATTGTACAGAATTCAGATTAATTACAACACACATACATCTCCTAATAGAAGCAGAATTGAAATAAAGTGTGATCAGTCATATATAAAATCCAGTTAATTGTGGAAATTACTATTTATTTTTCTGCAATTTGTAAATAAGTTCTAAAAGGATGATGGATATACGTTGCCATTGTAACCGTTTAAGAAATAGAAAATAAAATTAAAAAAGTCATAAGAAATGAAACGTGAACAAAACGCGTTTACAACTCAGCAAGCGGATAAATGTATTCTGTGTGCTAAATTCGAATCTCTAAGGCCGCACATGTGCAATAGAAAAATAACATGTATATCGCGTTCCAATAGTACCAAGACTGGACAAGAGAGACGCATAATGATGTGAATAAAAGTAATACTTTGCCTACAAATGGTGTGGTAGTTGAGACAGATATTTGTTTATAAACTCTTAGGCAAGTTCTTTACGAAATGTTATTTGTTCAAAAGAAAAGAAAAAAAGGTGTAAATTATTTAATTATGTGTGAATTAAGAAAGTAAATAATGTATGGCTAATGTATTAGAACACATTCACATAATAAAATGTAAAATATAAAAAAGAATCTATAAAACGTATTGAAACAAATTGTGAAAAATCTGATGTGTTGCACTCACATGACCTTCTCTACTCTTGTATTAACAATTCTAACAAACTCTTATTCCTATATCTCCATGTTAATTAAGATAAACATTCGTACAAATTATCTTATTGCTTATATCCTTGTAGGTGCAAGGGAGATATTAGAATACAGAAGGCTTTGTGCGACAGTCAAATCTTTTTGACCTTTGAGATTCCGTTCTCTTTGCACGATTAACATATAAAAAAATGAACAACGTTGTTGCATTTCACTAAAGTTCTAAGTTTTCCGAAACTCACACACATAACAAGGAATATCTCCGAAATGGTTCACCCTACAAGAAAATTTATTGAGACATAAATTGTGTATTTTACCAAGATCTACATTTTTTGTACAGTATGATTTGGTCTATCTCTAACGGTTTACCAGTTATGCAAAAGTCGTCCAGAATAAATACGACTACAGGGGCTATAGCCAGAAAATTCAAGATATACATTTCATTTGTCATAAAAATATCTCAAACATATGACATTTTAATCAAAATCGTTAGAGCCATTTTCAAGAAAATCAAAATTTTCGAAAAATTTTCCATGTAAAGGGTAGTTTAAGGTGGGGTTATTTTCTTCAAAATCTTCGTGTCGCATCCTTGAAAGACATTAAATTTAAATACCAACTTTGGTTTCTAAGCGAGTTTTCGTTTTTGAGTTATGCTGTCCACAGACTGACAGACACACAGATTGACACACAGACCTTTTTCTAAAAATGCTTTTTCTGGATTCAGGGGGCCTCAAAACATATATTTCCGGTGAAATCTCGACATCGAATTTTTGGGTGGAATACAATACTTCCCCTACTTACCAGCAGAGAAAGTAAAAATCAGCGAGTAAAGAAACTTTATAAACGATGTTCAAATATTAATGTTCCCAATACTGCTCTATCGTAAAAAAAACTGACGTTGATGCGAGGAAAAAATGTTCTATTGGTGACACACATACAATACTGCTAAAGATAGCATAGAATGAGAATGCATCGAAAGATTATTATTCAATAGGAGTTATTAATATATTTGAAAGTATCGCAAAATAAAAAAACTTAAGTTGTTAGTACATTTTACTTCTACTTCAAGACCATTTCTCTGAGTGTGGAACTTCAATGTGACGGTTGCAGCTACGCCAAGGCAAGGGGCGATAATGGGGTAAAATTATAAACCTGCGTTGCTTATGGTAAATAAATATTTCAACTCGGCTCGCAAAAGAGGAGCAACGCTAATTGCATTACAACCAATTCTTTGAATCCCGTCCTATAGTTAAGTCAGGGGTTTGGCGAAGTGTTACACATTGCGACCTGTGGAGATTATTGCAGCGGTGTGCTGCTTTTCGAGATGCTGGCTCTAAGTTAGCTGTTGTCCTAAATTACTTAGCTATTCTTACCTCGGGTCGGGTAATGAGAGTTGAATAAAGCCTCCGGTTACCACCTGTGTGGGTTTATTCCAGTTAAACAATACAATAGTAATTAAGCTGCTAGCCAGTCCCATATTTATATACTTTCCGGACCACTTTGCAATCCCCCGAATTACAACTTATTTCACATTAACTCCCCTCTATCTTGTCAAGTTTCAAGTTGGATTTACATCTAAGCTTACACGCGCCTACCCACACAGACCGACTGTAGTAGAACTCTCGAAGATCAGAATTCAAAGCGAATGGAATGAAATGAAATGAAAAATGTTATTTGGGCATGTTTACAACAGGCTGTTTATGGAGATCCCTCGGTGTCTTGTATTTGTGTTCAGTTCCCTGTGTCTCACATCCATCGCTCCAAAGGCAGGCATCTACCCAAGAAGACTATTGATTTTGATTAATGGCTGTTGTTTTTTTAATTCTTGCTGTTGCACTTCATCAGTTTTTTTTTAAATTTATGAAGGTGTGTGTGTGTGTGTGTGTGTGTGTGTGTGTGTGTGAGAGAGAGAGGGAGAGAGAGAGAGCTGTATTTAGATGTTTTGAAAGTGTTGTAAATGTTTTCAAGTTAGTCCTGTTCTTTCTGTTGGTATTTATCGTAAACGTGTATAAGTGTAATGAGGGGAGGATTTTTATCTTTTTCTGTTTCTTGTATAGTTTTCATTTTTTGTGGTGTGTTTATAGTTCGTGTATAGCTTCTTGTGTGTGCGTTGTGTATATATGTCATCATTTGTTTACCTATGTGTTTGTCAATGGGAGTTGTGTTTGTGTATTGTGTTTGATTTGAATGAGGGTAATAGTTTGTGTGCAGTCCTAAGACACCTTCTTTCAAATGCTTTTATTTTGTTCATTGTGTCGGTTGTTACCAAGGGCATGGTGGCTACGGCTGCGTGTGTCAGTTGAGGTATTAGTGTTGTGTATAGTTTGTGTAAGATGTGTGGTGGAAGTCCTCTTTTATTTAATCTGGACAGATAATTTAAAGTTGAGTGTATGGGTCTTGTTTTGTTTAGAAGTTTTGTGTAGTGTGGTTTAATTTTCAGTTTGTTGTGTATGTGGATTCCTAGGTGTTTAATTGATTTTTGACATGTGATGGTTTGTTTGTTAAATGTTAGTGTAGTTGTTTTGTGTGTTTGTTTCATCGCTTTTCTTACCACAATGGCTAATTTTCTAGGAAGCTTTTAAACTCTGCCATACAGGCGCTGATTTTCCCACTGTAATATACAACACACTTTCCTATTGGCTACTCTGTATGGCGGCTTATGAAATACAATCGTTCATGTAGTTTCCTATTGGCTACTCTGTATGGCGTCTTATGAGATACAATCCTTCATGTATTGTTCTCTGGCCAAACATGACTGCTTTTGGAATACCGGGATTTCTGTTTATTTTTAATATTACCTAGCTTACTCGCTCGCCACTACTTGTTCTAACCCCTGCTGACGGCATTTACATAATTGTTTATTATTTCTGTTTATTTTCTCTCGATCTGCTCCTTTTTATCAATCTTCGTTTTTACTGCATCACCATTTACCACTTTGTTAGGTTTCTCGCTAGTTATTCTTATTTCCTCTAGCATTTTTTCTTTTCCATAAGTTCTTCGTATTTAATCTAAGTGTTCCTTACAATATTCATGATCAGAAAGAAATATTTTCACATGTTGTATGCTTGCGTATGGCAAACTGCACAAGAGAGGAGTTAAGAAAATAACTAAATACAAGAAAAAAATATACGATTACAATCCCATTTTTGTAGGCGTTGAAAAAAAGCACCAGCAAAAGTTTGATCGGTTATTTTGAGATTCCATGCAACACTACTTCTAACCCAATCTCTAAAATGCCAAAGCTCTAAGGACATCGGAACTACCCGGTGAATCATTCCCCGAGTTGGCCTGCTTGGTTCTGCATTATTTTCTTTTTAAGTCCTGTTGGAAACGAGCACAATATAATATGCATCCTCGTAGGTGTTTTTACTGCATCATTACGTAAATGTCTAGCAAGGAAAATTGAGTTGTCTAAGCGTAGTAGCTTAACATGTAAGTGGGGCTGACTGTTTCATGGTCAGTGTGACGAAACAGTCTTAGCGGAATTTCTCTCTAATTTCATTCTAACAAACAACTCTAAACTCAATTCTGAATTAGTCTAGTGCATGGTATGTGCATGCAGATCAGTAATCCAAAGAGTAAATAATTTATGAATAAACAATATTCATCCGCCAAAGAAGTTGTATGACAGCGATCTAAGAAATAAGGCACACTGTGAATGCTTGTCATCTTGGAAATGCATAATTTGACTACTTTGTCCACAAACTAGGGAAACGGATGACTGAAAATCGTCATGTCAACGTTAGTTACTCAGTTCAATGCACTTTTATTAAAACTGCAGGAAGGTAAGCTAATAAAAATGCCTAGCTCCAAGAAAAATGAGTGGCATTTGTACAGCAGAAGATACAAAAGTACAGAACCTATTGATGATGGTCTAAACGTGATTTCTTTTTCCTTTCTCTACTAGTCAGCAGAGGAAATATTGTATTCCACCCAAAAGTTCGATGTCGAGATTTCACTGGAAATATGTTTTGAGGCCCCCTGAATAAAAAAAAAAAAGCATTTTTAGAAAAAGGTCCGTGGATTTGTCTGTGTGTGTCTGTCAGTCTGTGGAGAGCATAAATCAAAAACGAAAAGACGGTTAACAACCAAAGTTGGTATTTAAGTCCTTCAAGGATGCGACACGAAGATTTGAAGAAAATTGCTCCACCTTAAACTACCCTTCACATGCAAATGTTTTCGAAAATTTTGATTTTCTTGAAAATGGCTCCAACGATTTTGATTAAAATGCGTATGTTTGAGATATTCTGATGACAAATAAAATGTACATTTTGAGTTTTCTGGCTACAGCCTATGTAGTCCTGTTTACTCTGGATGACTTTTGAATAACTCGTAAACCGTAAGAGATAGACAAAATCTTACTATACAAAAAGGTAGATTTTGCTAAAACACAATTTATGTCCCAATGAAATTTTTTTGTAGAGTGAACCATTTAGGAGATATTCCTTGTTATTTGTGTCAGTTTCGGAAAACAAACTTTCGTCTAATGTAACATCGTTGTTCATTTTTTTATATGTCAACCGAGCAAAGAGAACGGAATCTCAAAGCTTTAAAACATTTGACCATCGCTCAAAGCCTATTGTATTCTTATATTCCCCTTGCGCCTACAAGGAAATAAGCATTAAGATAATTTCTGCAAATGTTTATCTCAACTAACACGAAGAAGATATAGGAATAAGAAGTTTGTAAGAATGGTTAGCACAAGAGTAGAGAAAGCCGTGTGAGTACAACACATCAGATTTTTTCAAATTCACATCAATACAGAGGAGAAACCCAGGAAGAATAGAGATCAGCAATGAACTGCACTGCTTTTTCACTGATTGCAATATTTTGGAATAAACGGGATTCTTGAGAAGTGCATACATCCAAAGCAGAAAATCGCTGCCTCTGCATCATAGTGCAGGAGAGCAGTTTATAATTGAATAAACTGTTTCAACAAGCCCTTATACAGTTTTGGAAAACATATCAAGCTCAATTCTTTGATGACATTTCTGACTTTCATGGAAAGTCATCATCTGCTGTCGCTTTCTGGCTTCTCCCCATTTTATCCAAACACGAGAAAATTACATAAAAATTTCTTCGTTTCACCAAAAATCTCACACTTTCCAGGAATCGCAATGGTTTAGATGACCACATGTAGATTCCATTAATTGGGTCATCCGGAATCCATTCACTGCAACCAACTCAAACCTCTTGGAAGATAGGAAGATAGATTACGAAAAGACCCATGCAAATATCCTACCAAAAAGTAATACCAGGAAGCTAGATGAAAAAGATAAGATAGAAATATAACTTCTAAAGAATTAAGTTCAGAGGAAGGCAACAGTTCATCATATTTGTACCACAATGCACTCTTCCCTGACTTCCTTAAGTGTATTACGGATCTACAATATGAAGCGATGCTGAGAAATGCATTAATAGTTGTTGCAATTACTGTTACATCCGCCTTCTTAATGGCAGTGCTGTGTGCATTGCATGATCTTTTTTTAAAAAAGTTTTCCACATTACAAAGAACTTGGAAGAGTTTCAAGTGAGATCGTAAAGAATGCCACTTTTTCAAATAAGTTAAAAGCAGTCGATTGGTAACGTGTCTGTATGTGCAAGAGGAATACACAAGCGTATGCGCTATAGTTTTTGGTGCAATAGGTATCTGGAGAAGAATCATTTCTGATGAAAGCAATCCGCGTTTCAAGTCGAATCAAAAGGAGCTCTCTTCACATGACCGCGTTCTGTTTGCCTTTCCACGTTCCTCTGGACTGTATGATATTGCTCTTCTCTCAGATGCGTTGCTTTCATTCATGATAGGCCACCACTTCAATCGTTTTCGGTTCTTCGATTTATCCAACTGCTTTATAGGCTGCATGGACGTGACTTTCAGCATCCCAAGTGCCCTTAAAGGGAATATGTCTACTTGAACTACGCACTTCTCGTAGTAGGTACCATAACTGCGATATAATGATTCAAGTACTGTATGACCTGCACTAAATAACAGGGATGTCCATTTACTAAAATTATTTCCCAAATAATTTTTGCTTGTAACTTGGACGAGTCTTGATAAAATTCATAAATAGTATACCTATGGGGTCAAAATTCGCATTGTTATGTATTATTTGCTTCGAAATAAATGTGCAACCCACGTATGATCGTCTCCTTTAAAATCACAGTTGTTATTTCAACATTATTTCACTTATAACACTTAAACCTTGGCTAAGCCACGGTTTCTACTTCAGCAACCTTTATTTGAGTCGTCGCAGAGAAAACTTTAACGCAAATCAGCCTGTATTCAAGAAAAACTACGTGAAATTTTGTGAACTACATTATAACATCGGTGGCGCCTTGGCCGAGTGGTTAGACCGTTCGCCTACCACCTAGGCGGCCCGGGTTCGATCCCAGGGACTCACATGTGGTAATCGTGGTGGACGAAGCGGTGTCTGGGAGGGGGCTTACTCCGCGTTCTCCGGTTTCCCCCGCCATTGATCACACCAATTGCTCGATCATCACCTTTCCATTAATCGATTTTGCCTGTATTTCATATAAGCCTCTTCTTCACTATCATACCTGGTGCTGGGCTGACCACCCGCTTCCAGGTCTTCACTCTGTCCAGTCCATAGATTCCTGCTCCCCGACAGACTGACCCTAGGCACCAGCTTGTAAGTCCTTGGGGATGTAAGTCATACATAAGGGGAGGGGGGTAATCAGGTAAAGAAGAATTATAGCATCAGTGAAATTTGTATGGTTTCGCATAAGCAAACATTATGGGGAAGTTTATTACCCTCCAAGTGTTTATTTCGTAACTCTGCCTATTGGTTTTTACCAATTGTGTTCATTTTCAGTAAAAGAGGTGTATATGCATCTCTTGTATGTTTTATCTGATCTTATACACCCTTCTTGCTCCTCTTTTAGTTATCGCATGCCTGACAACTAATGTCATCTCTCGAAAATTCTGTTTTACTTTAAATGTCGTGGCAGCGATAGCTGCGAGGGCGGCAGTGTAATTTTGCTGTACAGCCATGGACAAAATAAATGAGTCATTCGCAGATTTCATTTGCCGATCGGAGGGCTTTGTGTACCTTCTTGACACAGCGCACATGCAGGAACTGTAGAGCAGCCTGTGCCTGTGAACGCAATGTCACCTTAAATAGGGTAGTGAAGAAGGCACGCTAAGCTCCTGTGTTCGAATATCACATTACTTGTTATTTTTTATTACATTAATTCTATGACGATGTGTAGAAGATATTTATAGCATTCATATGACATTAACACTTGAATTTTTGGGCATATCTATGCATACAAAAACATAATTCTAATTATAATTCGTTTTAAATAACTGAAGAAATAAATAAAAATAAACGATTATCTTATAAACTTAAACACATAAAGGAAAGAAAGAAAGAGAAAGAAAGAAAGAGAGGGAGAGAGAGAGAGAAAGAAAGAGAGAGAGAAAGAAAGAAAGAAAGAAAGAAAGAAAGAAAGAAAGAAAGAAAGAAAGAAAGAAAGAAAGAAAGAAAGAAAGAAAGAAAGAAAGAAAGAAAGAAAGAAAGAAAGAAAGAAAGAAAGAAAGAAAAGCGTCAGCAGGGAAATTCGAACGCAGCTCCCCTTTCCCTTGGCCCACACATTTTCAATAGGGTTCAATCTGTTGAACAGAGGCCAGTGTATCACTCCGATATCCTGCCCTCTGAGAACCAACTTGAAATCTTTCGACGTGCGTGGACGGGATGATTTTCAACAATTTCATCAGCATATCTCATCCTCTCAGAGAGAATCAAAATATTCTCGAGTATTATCGTGTGTTGCACACCGTTCAATGTATTATACCTAAGCTTCCACAACACACCTAGACGTCTCTTGATATACAACCCCAACAAGATTAAGATACACGACCATGATGAAATTGTGTAGGCAAGTATTTTTACATAGATCGGAACTCTTTTAGACGGTAGACAATTCCCTTTTCTGTAAGTGTGGAAGAAAATGTCACCTCGTTTGAGAATATCATGTTATTTCAAATGCGATTGGCAGTTTTCTCCGCAAATGCCTTGCAAAACTATCTGTGAACGTGTCAGATGCGATTTTTGGCTGCCGTTCGTGCAAGAAGTCCTGTGTCATTTATACCCACAGAGGTGTTCGAGCTCTTCCACGGAATTGTGAATGTGCCTTCATTTCAGAAGAATCGGTATGGAAAGGGTTCCTCTCTGCTACTGTAATTTAAATTGCACCCATTTCGGAGTGGACACACGTTTTCTTCCTGAATCACGACGATGTTCAATCCCTTCCCTGGATAAGCTCAATCACCGCTGCTCTGGGGATGCAAGGACTCCAATACGCGCTGCAGCTTCACGAGCAGAAAAGCTTATTATACTAACCAGTGTAAGGAGACTTCCCGTGTCTTCACGTGCGCGTTGTCTTTGTCAAATGCTGTATGATTCAAAAGAACATGTTCGGACCTGATGCATTTGTGCACCTCTTGCGCATCCCCGGATTTCGTGTGCAGCATATTGCAAACAGAAGACACACAGAAGGTAGCATGTTCAGTTATATTGTATAACAACTTGCTGCAACGGCTACATAATTCTATTACGTATGGTGTAAACATGGCGCTGTGTTGTGTAGAACTTCGACAAAGTTGACGTTAAAGATACTGCCCATGGCTGTACATGTGTCAAAAGGAAATATCTATGAATCATTATTGTCGCACTACGCCACTGCCGATATAAGCTTTCCATGCAGATGCAAACAATAGAATGAATGCAATTCTAAATAAGTTACTGAGGTGTGCATATTAAAATACATCGATACAGATGGCTGGAATTATGCGTGTCGCAAGAACTTTTCTTTTCACGTGTGTTTTCCCTGAATTAGTGGAATGACAGCGGATATCCTGGTTCCTCACAAAAGATCAATGAACGATAGGAACCTATGCAATTGGCTGGCTTTTAGTGGGAGTTCCACACATTATTAATTAACGCAGCCTGCTGGGGAATATGCTATTAAGCCCGCTTAGTTCCTTAAGCTGGGACTTAGCAAGAGAGATGGCACAAGAATGAGCCCTCCGATAAACAGTTTACGAACACAAAGGCAACTTAAAGATGTACAATAGTCAGGATTTCTATCCATATCCGAGATCGGCTGAACATTATGTAGGGATTTTATCCCGACTGTGCAGTACCGTTCAGTGGAGTAGTAACTCAGTTCATGTCTCTGCACTGAACAAGAACACCCTTCGATTCGTGTGTGTGTGTGTGTGTGTGTGTGTGTGTGCGTGCGTGCGTGCGTGCGTGCGTGCGTGCGTGCGTGCGTGCGTGCGTGTGTGTGTGTGTGTGTGTGTGTGTGTGTGTGTGTGTGTGTGTGTGGTGAGAGAGAGAAACAGAGATTTAATGTACCAAACCCAAAGAAAAACTACTATATACAACATAACACATTGCCAATGCATCATATATTTTAAAGGTAAAAGGCCACCGACTTTACCACTGTAGTTAGAAGGGGTATAAATAGAAAAGAAAAAATCTGATGAGTTGCACTCACATGACTTTCTCTACTCTTGTACTAACCATTCTTACAAACCCTTATTCCTATATATTCTTCGTGTTAGTTAAGATAAACATTTGTACAAATTATCTTATTGGTTATTTCCTTGTAGGCGCAAGGGGAATATTAGAATACAGTAGGCTTTGTGCGATAGTCAAATATTTAAAGCTTTGAGATTCGGTTGTTTTTGCACACTTATCAGATAAAAAAATAAACAACGATGACACATTTCACGAAAGTTTTAAGTTTTCCGAAACTGACACACATAATAAGGAATATCTCCGAAATGGTTCACTCTACAAGAAAATTTATTGGGACATAAATTGTGTATTTTATTAAGATCTACACTTTTTGTATAGTATGATTTGGTCTATCTCTAACGGTTTACCAGTTATGCAAAAGTCGTCCAGAGCAAATACAACTACAGGGGATATAGCCAGAAAATTCAACATATACATTTCATTCGTCATCAAAATATCTCAAACATATGACATTTTAATCAAAATCGTTAGAGCCATTTTCAAGAAAATCAAAATTTTCGAAAAATGTTGCATGTAAAGGGTGGGGCTATTTTCTTCAAAATCTTCGTGCCGCATCCTTGAAAGACACTAAACATAAATACCAAATTTGGTTTTTAACAGACTTTTCGTTTTTGAGTTATGCTGTCCACAGACACACAGACCTTTTTCTAAAAATGTTTTTTTTTTTTGGATTCAGGAGGTCTCAAAACATATATTTCCGGTTAAATCTCGACATCGAACTTTTGGGTGGAAAACAATACTTACCCTACTTACCAGTAGAGAAAGTAAAAATAAAATAAATAAATAAATAACTAAATAAATAAATAGAAGGATATTATGCAACCCTGGTCGCAAAGTGCGTGCGAGATAGATCCCCCGGCTACATAAACAAGATCTCACAGTAGATGAGATGCATTACGGGCCAGAATCCAAACGATAGTGCACGAGTGGTAACATGAGACTTTTCCAATAAAGAAGTTCAAGACATGGGGCACCAGCAGATAAAGTGATGTGCACACTGTTCTGGGATAGACATTTTATTTATTTTATGGCCTGGATCCAGAGCAAATGTAAATTAAGAACGCTACAAGACGACACCGACTGCTGAAAGTCCGAATTTCAGTCGGACCAGAGAAAAATACAAATTTCCACTTGCAATACGATAACACCAACACCACGCCAGAATGACAAGTTGGTGCAGCTTGCTGACACACCTCTTGTAGCTGGGTGAAGAGCTAGCTGGCTGTCTTGTCCCAAGTTGATTCTGCCCGACTGTAATGTGCATTATCACTTGCTTTCTTGAGAACTCTTTCTGCGATTTCATTGGATCAGAACGTCCTTTGTGTAATAATATTTTGTTGTTTAACGACGCTGTCAACTGCTAGGATCACATCAACGTCGCCGGTGTGCTGGAATTTTGCCCCGCAGGAGTTCTTTTATATGCCAGTAAATCTAATCACAAGGGGTTGTCGTTTTTAAGCACTCTTAAAAACTATCGGTCTGAGTCGGATTTGAACCCGCGACCTTGGGATCAGTAGGCCAGCGGCTAACCAACTGAGCCACCCAGACCGACAAACGTCCTTTGTGTTCACTTGTAACATTTTAACTTTAATATATAAATGGCTCAATTAGCTCCTTGTGGCTTTAGCCATCCAAAATGTGCGTATTTGCTTTGAATTTTCCGATACTTCATGTATTTTAGGTACTAAACCGCCGTTTCTTTTCTTGTGATGTAATGCAAAGAGTACGAAATTTCAAGGGCAACATACTGCGACTCGCTTTTTAAAGCTCTGACTATTGCTTCATTCTTCTGTATTAGCCTTGTACCAACAACGAAACATGTAACAAAATCATTTCTGTAAACATTAATATCAATTAACATAATATGATCCCTAGGGCGTCTCCTCTATGCACGCCGACTTCACCGACCGTAAGGGGACTGCTTAACCTTTTAGGGACGCTATCTTTCTATCAGGATAGCTCCTCAATTGGCCCCTTAGGCACCTAAAGAGGCTAAGTGCACCCCGTACCAGACCTCCCAGCGGGAGAAACATTCCATGCCGGTACCGAGGATCGAACCCGGGTCCTCCGCGCAGAGGCAGGCCCGCTACCAACTGCCCCACGGAGGCGGTCTCGATCAACATGAAAGAGAAAATAGTTTTGTAAAAATAATTTGCAAAGTAAATATAAAAATAACGATAATGGGTAAAGGAACCTATTTAAATGTAACATGGATTTTTTATAACAGATGTGCAAATCATTCACTCAGATGAGTAAAACGCCCGCTTTGAATAGCGTCCAGAAAAATGCATGAAATGTGTAACTATTAAGAACACATTTTATTGTATTTGGAACAATAAAAACCGACTTATAGTAGTGAGCATCCCTTAACGACCACATTCCAAGAAGTTGTCAACCTTCTTTTGCTGCTAATGACACTAACAGAACTCAGAGGCGAACTCTTGGCGAAATAATTTAGTGTTGGCATGTCAGGGCGTTGTTGAAGATCCTGCTTGTTGAGTTACACCCAGGTAAAAGACGCGACAACACGCGATAGAAGGTCGTTAAAGCATGGGTCGTACTATGCTGACAAAGATTAAATTTTAATTGGTACTACCAAATCTGCCTATTATCCCGAACACTGTAAAATTAGCACTAAACTAACCACCCAGCTTTGCTCTATGGATTATAGGGAGCGTTAGAATTTTGCAGTTTAGACTGGTATAATCCCTGTAATCAAAAACAGAGAGCCAGTCTCTTTCCCTTAAGGCAAAGTGCGGCGCCAGACTGCCCATTAAACCCAAAGATTAACAATCTACTGTGAACGTAAGAGCAATGTCATTTCAAGAGTTAATTAGATCGCAATCAATTTAGTTAAATAGCTTCTAAACAGCAAGGTTATCTGAGCGCAAATCATCCGTAACAGAGACACAATAACCAGCTCTAATGGAAAATTAACAACTCTGAATAGCTTACATGCGAACGAATACCAAGAGAAGTGCCAGTTTCTGTTAGGAATAACGACTAAGCTTTGCGAACATCTAGTACAATTAATCTTTATTATTGTACCCTCCATGCAGAGTTTATATTTTCTCAAGGTTAAATATTGCTTAGTGTCTACCACTGCATATTAAGAGTTGGTTGTTACAGTAACCTTAAATAATAATTTGTGCTGTGATATAGGCTAGAAGTTCGTACTGGAAGGAATGCTTATTAAGATCACATTGCCTTAAGCCTCGACGTTGCTATATTCATGTAATATCACAGGACAGTTCGAGACTGCTGCTTTATTTGAAGATCCCGCTCCGCTGGTGATATTACATATATTTCATAAATAAAATAAGATTTTAAGGCACTGAACCTGTGAAAATCCAATAATCTACTATAATTTTGTTCCAATTACTCTGACAATTTTATCATATTCTCAGAACATAAATAGCATACACACATTTCAGCGAGCTACGTCAAACCGTTGTTAAGATTTAATTTGTATTCATTATTTACCTTTTTATTATGGCAACAGAACTGATCCTTAAGACACCACGGATTATCGCATTACTCTCAATCTTTTTTTCAAATTTCAGCTTAGAATACAACTATAAAGGAATTATTGTTAAAGGATTTCTTAAGTTTAGTTAAGTTAAGAGAAAAACATGTATACATGCTAATCAATGTTTCATCTTTTTCAATGTTAGTTACTGAAGGCAATTTCAATTGAACTAATTAATATTTCTTTAACTAGTGCACAACAATTTTTAAATCTGTGATTCCTTAAGCTATTCAACAAGAGTCAGGGTAGCTATGAACTATGTTCCAAGCATTATAGAAAGTGAAAAAGCCTGGAGGGGGGGGGGGGGGCAAAGAATTAAGAAAACTTACTTTCTAAGTTCAACGCAGTATGGTACACGACAGATTAAATATCCATTTCCGGACTTAAATGTGTCGATATTAAAAAATTAGCTCTGCAGCCTGAAAGAGTCAGTAATAATCACGCAGAGAAACTTGGACACCGATTGGAGAAAGACAGATGACTTCAGGATGTGTTCTAGAATACCGTAATGTTTACAATACGAGAGCGGATCCTGCCTCGTTGCAGTTTTACATAAAAATTGTGGATATGACAAATTTTGAGGAATCGTTCTGTTGAACGGAAACAGTCCATCTGAGAATAAAAAAGTACATGAAGTATTTACGATTTGCCAGCATCACATCATGCGACCTAGAGCGCACATTCTTGCAATACAGGCAATGTTTAGGTGAAAACTTCACGTGATTTACGATGTGATGTACTTTTGAGACTTTTAGAAAATATACTGTAGTGCACTGTACTACTAACTCTCCAACCATAAAAGCGTACCACGTTGAAGAAACAGAATGTTTTTAAAAACACTTAGTCAAATAACACTATTTCACAATGGATATCTGGTATTTGTATTATGAATACTACAAATATACAGGTGTTTTAAATCTGTCACATAAAATGGAAGTATTTTGATTTGAAAATATACATATGTAATTTTAAGTGCTTTAATATTCAATTAATTATACATAACTGCCCATGAAAATTACCAGCTTTATTTTTTAAGCATTTCGAAGCGTGAACAGTGAGGTAGTACGTCGAGTGTTGTATCGCATTCATATCGGTGTTTTTGCTTGCCGCTCGCTCCCTCTGCACTGCTGTGCCTGCGTCCTCTGGTATACTTACACATTTCATTGGTATCCAAGTTTCGCTGCTTGGTTTTAAGTTTAATAAAAAATGCTCTACCCCCAAAAAGGTAATATTTTTTCCGATTTCGCCAATGCATTGCCTTAAATATGACTCCCCTAAATTTTACTGACAAATTGTTTGCGTTTATTTCTTCAAATAAAAATACATTTACAGACACCTGCACCTACAACCGAATTGAAATTGTTCTCTTTTTTAAATTTACGATTCAGAAGTATTGCATTCGTTAGGCCATTATGCAGAACCTAACATGCTCACACCTTTAACAAAGCTCGCGGACATGTTAAGTTTTATGCAACGGCTTTACACCGCAAATAATTATGATATAACTGAAATCACTTACCACCTTGGTATAGTAAATGGAGGAAGTATTGTAACTACTCCTCTCCTCACAAAATTAAATACCAAGATTTCAGTGAAGATCAAGTTAGGTATACAATGACCAAAAAAAACGCGAAGTCCGAATAAACACCAAAAATTGTATTTCAGTTTAGTGTGTTCCAAGGACATGACTCGAAGGTTTTCAAGAAAGTCCCCTATCCTAACTCCCTCCGCATGAAGATTCTTTGAAATGTTCTCAAAAAGGCCTCTAACGATTTTTATTAAAAATGCCACAATAGTTAGAATATTTGCATGACAAATAAATGTGTATCTAGAATTTTCTGAGAATAGCTCTCTTCATTCGAAGGAATAAATCTTGTATAACTGGTATAAATGAAAACATTCTACACAAAATCTGCACGTCTCTTTAAAACACGATGTATTTCAAATAACTTTTTTGTAGTATAAACCATTTGAGATAAACATTACTGATGGTTCAGATTGTTCAACACTTTGTAATTCCCTTCAAGTCCTGTAGATTTCCATTTGTTTCTCACGATGTTATGGCAAGAGTATGGACTTTTAAGGCCAGAGTAAATCATGCAGTTGTTAAAACACTTGACTATCGATGTTGCCTTTGTATCTACATAACGAAATATAAGCAGCTATTTCTGCAAACGTTTATCCCAATTAAAATTAAGCACAAAAATAAGTTTTCACAAGCAGAGTTTGTATAGGTCAGGTTTCAGCGACAGCAGTAATTTTTTATGCAAACCCACATTTTATCGCTGGAAAATTGACGCACGTTTCACCGCGAGGTTACAAACCTGGAAGTCGTAGCTATGATTTATGCGTGCTAAGCGAGCCAACAACTTCCCATACATAAAAAGCAAGAAACGCCTGTCAGCTCCTTCCGGTATGTGCTTTTTCCTGTGCATGTTAAAAATCAAAACAGCCTTTGATTGAAGCTCTAGCAAACGTGTTCTGCTTTTGAACCTCTGCAGTTTGGAAACCACTCATAACAATAAAATGTTAGTTTTAGGTCTGGAAATTCAGCTTATCACGATGCACTTAATTGTAGTTTTTCATCTGAAAAAGTCCAGTCTCATAGATATTTCGTAAAAGCAATGATTTAAATATGTAGGCCTGGGAAGGAACACAGGAGGTAAAAGTGAACTTTTCTACTATATTTTATTGCACCACAAAATCCACAAGTAGGTATTTGCAGTAGACAAAAGGCAATGAAACGTGCGACTACACGATGCAGTAAAGAAATAGAGGTTAGGTATGTTGACACAATGTCCTATTGTGCAAAAATCCTTAATTTATTGGGTCACATGTTGGTTAGGGATCAAATTCCTTATCTATTTGCTCCACAACAAAAAGTGCAAATTTCTATGTGAGACACAAGTGTGTAGCAATATCCGCAACATTTACGCACTGAAATGAACATCTTCCTCTGTGATTCATCTTGGTCGTGATCTGCTCTCCCGTATTAGATTTACCTATTCATCACTACTTTCAAATTCATCGTGCTCCCAAACCAAACCAAACCACACCATTTTCACGCTCCTTACTACCTGTAGTAACAGGAGCAGTATTGTATTCCACGCAAATCAGAATATAAGTATGAGATGTGCCAAGGTCTCGCTATTTATCATAAATTTTCCAAATTTTGTATGAAGCTTCTGTCAGAATTTCGATCAAAGAACGATGTGTATTGTAATTGTTATCCATATGAAACTGGAAAGAAGCGTTCTGTTCGCAAAAGGAAATACCTTTTCCTGAACAAAATAATTTTAAACTCGTTTTATATACACGGCCATAAAAGATAGTTCACGACTCCTCGAGTGCCTCTCTATACCATGTTGAACGTATTGGTTATATCTATGTGACAACTCAAATGGCGAATAATAGTAAAGGTGTGCTACTAAAAACGTTTTACGAAATTTTAGTCAGCAAGAAATAACAATAATAATAACAAAATGATAAGTCCAGTTACTTTTCTATCACTATTGCCTTTTACACTTTTGCACAAATACAGTTTTCTTCTCGTCGTTAACACAGTCTACAGTCTTTCGTGATATCACAACTCAGCTGTTTACTTCTCGTAATCTTGACTCAGTCCTTCAGTGTGTTTTTTCACTTTCATACACTAATTCCGACGAGACAAGCACTCGACGCTCGTTAAACCTTCTGTACTTCAACGCGTACCAGATACGCGCGCGCAGCTGTCTCACACTCACCGACACATTGACCGTCTTATGTCTGTAACTCTTAACTCTCCCTCTGCTGTTTCCTCGCCTCCTTATATAGCGGGGATGACGTCACACGGATCTTTCGCGAACTTCTTCAAACACGCCGTGATCACGTAGGCAGATCTTTCTCGAAGGCTCTGGAGAAAACCCCCTTTGGTTCTGCCGCTCGATTGTTAGTCACGTACACACACACAAACAGCCGCGCCAGACAGCCTGACCTTGGGCGCCATTGTTTGCTTGCTGGCCCGGTATGTGTTGTGAAGTAGCTTAGCCCCGAGTCCTTTGATTTGCGTCACAACAATAATGTATAATTCATTGGATTACTTCACAAATACTTGTATCTCTCCCAACGAATGCAGTTTAGTTTAAGTGCACGCTCTTCAAATACTGAATAAGCGTAGATCCGTATATTACATCTCGTCAACATCTGCACTCGTTCGGCAGATTTTAATGAGATTGTTATTACTTCAGAGTTATACAGACATACATCAGAAGTAACACAAGACCTACGGTTCCCCTTACAGCTCCTTTTCGCTTTGCGAAACATCAAATTCCAACTGGATAAGAAAATTTGAGCTAAGCTTCTCTACCCATTATCAACTATTTCCATTGCTATTTTGCAAATGATTTATTTGGTTCGCGTTAATGAGTCAAATACAGAAATTCAATTAGTCGGTGCTCTGAAGACACTTTAGGCACACGAGAATGAGTCAACTGTCGAACACCTTGCTGAACATTACATATTCGTTGCATTAGATCCTGAGAAATAAAACATCGACCATTAAAACTTCAGAATATACTGTTTAAACATAATAAAGAATGCCAAATATCTCAGAAATGGTAATGTTGCGAAATCTATTTACATAATTGTATACGTTAACAAGGTCTACATTTTCCTAGGACATTTCATTTATCGTTTATGAGTTTAAGTCGTGTGAAATTTAATGAGGCTTTTACAGAAAATTCAGGATGTACATTTTATTTGCAATACCAACATTTAAACTTCCAACATTTTAATAAAACCCTGGGACCACTTATGAGAGTGTAAACACGATAAACACTATAATGTTTAAAAAAAGAGAATAGAATGTGCGTAATTATAGTTAGGGCGACAAGCCGGAACAGAAGTAAGGGATCAGACGGCAGAGCGCTTGATGATTCCCAAAATCTATACACAATTTATTGTGAAAGCAATCCACAAGATTTCAGCTTTACATTATGCTATAATTAGCCAACGTTTTGCTGAGGTACCCTGAACAGATCGTGCAATTTCTAACTCCGAAGAGAAACTTACGAATTCGTGAACCACGCACCAATGTTTAAGTTTTTAAACGGTAAACATGACACGCTCACCGCAAAGAGAGAAAACTGCAGCTGTGCTGGAAATCAATTTTATTTAAGCCACATTAGAAGTTCGGTTCGCCGGGTAGCGAAACTTAACGAATAATTCCTAAGTTGCGTTCATTTAGTTTACTAACGAATTACAAATTATGGAACAGAAGACTGCGTATCTGCTCGGGCATTTCATAAGTGATCACTACGTTACCAGGGAATTGAAATCAATTTGAGTTCTCATCCCGGTTTAAATACTGTATAGAAACGCGAATTCAGGCCGAACTGGACCCTTGGATCCGATCCTCTTAGAAGTGAGATCGGATCGAAATTCTGTTGCAACACCTACTGGATTCAAATGGATTTGAATTCACCAAAGATGCTAACTTTTACTATATTAGTTGCAGTACGCTGCACGCTCATCATTTTGTTTTCTTAGCGAAAGTAGTGTAATAAAACACAACAAAGCTACTTTTGTTTCTATAATCTCGCAATATATTTTACTCAAAAACATTCAATAACCTCAAAACCTACTTAAAATACACAGAAGACACATCTTTTATAGGTTCGCCAACATAAACCAAGTGACCCACATAAAAGTTCTTGAATTATTATGCTTGAGCCTTGCGTATCCAAATCTATCTCAATGCCGATTGAATTAAACATGGAAACACGGATTGCATTGAGAATGGGATTGGATTCAAATCAATTTCCCATGGAGACTAGTGTATGTTGACGATGTAAACAGTGATCAATAAACGGTAACTACCGTAATATAAGAAAAAAGAAAATAATTACTATGCAAGATTGCTACGATGTAATTCAGTACACTTAAATATGTTTCCAAGTATTGTTTTCCATTTGCAACATGAAAATGTGTATTAAGTATAACAGAATAATTCGTCATGTACAGGATGGATTTTTTTTAATTTAGTCATATCGCGACTATTCTATATAATATAGCGGCATACAATAAATTTGTTACAATTATTTAACCAAAATCATGAAAATACTAATCAACAAATCAGTACAACAAAAGTATCCTTAATATTAGATTTTCGTATGTAAGTTTGTGCTTTTGAGGAATGATAATACCCTTCTGCAGTTGGATAAGTCTCCAGTGATGTGATGAAGCTGTCGTTGTGTGGCTTATTGCTTGCATTCTGTGAGGAGATGTTTTACTGTGAGGCGGGTGTTGCAGACCTCATATTGTGGTGGCTGGCCTTTGCTGAGGAGGTATGAGTGGGTTAACCTTGTATGACCAATGCGGAGACGTGAGATAATCACCTGCTCTTTCCTGCTAAGAGAGTAGACAGGGGAAGAATTAGTGTCTCCTTTCCTTACCATGTGTAGTTTTTCTGGAGGCGATTGATTCCAGGCCTGTTTCCATCTGGTTTTTATTAGCCTGGAGAAGTATTTTGTAATATCATGATAAGGTACTGCTTGCTGTACATCTGTGTCTGTTAGCCGACTTGCTTCTTTAGCAGCTTTGTCAGCTTCTTCATTGCCCTTAATGCCGCAGTGTGAAGAGACCCAAATGAAAGTAACTATTTTATTTTTATTTAGAGCAATGGAATAAAGACTGTGGATATCCTGAAGTAGTTAAAAGTCAGTTGATCGGTCTCTGAGACTTTGGAAAGAGCTTAATGAATCAGAAATTATAAGAAATTTTCTCTCACTAGATTGGATGATGTATGTCAAAGCTTGCTTAAGTGCAGAAAGTTCGCAAGAGAATATGGAATAATATTTAGGGAGTTTCAGCTGAAGTTTCTTATCAGGGGTAATTACAGCACATCCATTCTCGCTGTCCATTTTGGAACCATCAGTGTAGATAAACGTATAGTTAGGGTAGGCATTTGTTATTTCTTGAAACAGCTGTTTATAGGAAGATGCATCTGTATGAGATTTATGGTAAGCTGTAATATTCAAATTTAGTTGAGCAGTCGGTATTCTCCAAGGTGGTAAACAATGTAACTTTCTGGGCATTATGGCAGGAACTTCTATGTTATGTTCTTCAATGCATTTGCTTATTTTAGATTTAAATGACATTCTTTTTGTGAGTTAGCCTGTAAACGTTGGTTGGATGTTTCCGGGAGGACGTACTAGTATATAATTGAATCGGATCTTGCCAAGGTTTTAAGAGCGAATTTTAGGCTCAGATCTGTTCTGCGGACGTTCAATGGTGGCTCGTCAGTTTCCATTGTTAGACCAGAAACAGGGCTGGTTCTGTAAGCTCCCAAGCATATTCTTAGTGCTGCTGTTTGAATTGTATCTAGTTTCTTTAAAACTGAAGATTTAGTTGTATTGTAGATCTGGACTCCATAGTCGGGTTTACTTCTAATGAGAGCTCAATACGTTCGTTTGAGGGTACTGAGTTCAAAACCCCAGTTTTTGCAGCTTAGAATTTTTAATATATTTAATCTTCTGAGGCATTCATTTCTCATATCATTGTGATTTTTCCAGCTTAGAGTTACATCAAACGCTAATCCTAAAATTTTGATAGTCTTCACTAAGTCGATTATCTTGTTATCCATGCTGAATGTGGGGTTTGAGACTTTGCGTGGTGATCTGGAGAAGCATATGCATTTGGATTTATGATATGACAAGTTAAGACCAGCATGATTAGTCCAAGTGTGCAGATTTTCCAGTGTTTCTTGAAGAAGTGTTGCAGTAGTAAAGGGTTTTTTCCCTTACAAAAGATAGGTCATCTGCAAATAGTATACCTTTTACAGGTGGTGTAATACTGCTTACTATACTGTTGATAGCTATGAGAAATAGTGTGACACTTACTGATCCTTGTGGAACACCTCTATTAATGGATTCTTCTTTTGACATGGTTCCTTTGTAGCGAACTTTAATTTTCCATTCCTGAAGGAAGTTGTTAATACAGTGATACAAATTACCACGGATACCAATGTTTTGTATTGTTTTGAGTATGTGAGCTCGTGAAATTTTATCATAGGCTTTTTCTATATCTAGGCTTATTGCCATTAGATGTTTCTGTGCAAATGCAGCTTTTATTTCTGAATCAAGTATTAAAAGATGGTCAGTAGTGGATCGAAACTGGCGGAAACCATTTTGAAGTTCCGTGAAGAACTGCATGTTCTCTAGTTTCCAACGCAGTCGGTTATTTATATTTTTTTCAAGTATTTTACACAGAGCAGGTGAGGGCTATAGATCTGAAACTTTCAGGTGAAGTAAGATCTTTGTTTGGTTTGGGGATGGGTACTATAGTTGATGTGCGCCACTGCTTAGGAAAAGTTCTTGAGTTCCATATAATTAAGGATTTCGTGAAAGTAAACTAGTCCATCTTGCGGTAAGGATTTTAACATCATGTAAGGTATATTATCCGGCCCTGGGCTGGAGCATTCATTCTTTTCAAGTGCTTCCATGAATTCTGTAAATGTAATGTTACCATTGTAGTTTTCTTGGTCATTTTCGTCAGGTTGGTAGCAGTGGGTCGCCTTGCTTTCGCAAGCTTCTTCTCTTGAGGTCTCTGTAAAAGTATGCGCCAGTATGTATGCTATGGTTTGGTGGTGAGTACTTGTAGTGTTTGTTGTATAATTGTGGAAAATTATATTATGTGTTCCATCGTAAGATCCCCGTATTTTGCGAATTTTTTGCCATACCACTCGTGACGGGGTTTTTCTGTTTACAGTGGACACGAATGTTAGCCAGGACTCTTTCTTGCTGTGATTTACTACTTGACGTGCTTTAGCTCTTGCTTTATGAAACTCTACTTTGTGTTTGGGGGTAGGTTGCCTTTTGTATTTATAATAGGCTTTATTTTTTGATGCTATCGCTGTTTTAAATTCTTCGTTCCACCAACTTACAGTCTTCCTAGAAACAGGGTATATCCTAGGAATAATGACTTCGGCGGAATTGAAAATCACTTCTCCAAACGAGTTTACTAGTTTGTATCTGACTGACTGAAATTCGAGGGGGATATTAGATAGGATAAGTTGTCAGATACGTGTGCTCTGAACTTGTTCCAGTTTGCGCACTTTAAATTCCATCGTGGCTAGAGTTAAAACTTAAAGGAATGTTATTTGCATCAGTTAA
Source organism: Tenodera sinensis (assembly GCA_030765045.1). Classification (NCBI taxonomy): domain Eukaryota; kingdom Metazoa; phylum Arthropoda; class Insecta; order Mantodea; family Mantidae; genus Tenodera; species Tenodera sinensis. The sequence goes on along the minus strand of CM060966.1, from coordinate 32,936,741 downwards.
TAAAATTGAGAAATGGTCACTGCCGTGTAATTGCTTGGCGACTGTCCATTCAAATTTATCTTGGATGTCAGGAGTGATTAATGTTAAGTCGATTGCACTGGAAAAACCGTTGGCTGTACTGAAGTGTGTTTGTGAGGTATCGTTAAAGCATATTGAGATTTTCGTTGTGCAAGAGCTGTTCCACTATTTTTCCTCTTGCCTTGGTATGCTTACAACCCCATATGGTATACTGTGGGTATTAAAATCGCCCGGTATAATAAATCAAGTGGATTTTTATTTGGTAGATATATGTTGCAAATGGAAATAGGTGTAGGAAGGTTTACTCTAGTAGCAATTGCTTCAAGTTCAGTTGTAAGTGGTATTGCCTGATGTTTAATGCTGTCTTTAACGTAGGTTACTACACCGCCACTAGCATGGAGGCAGTCCTTGCGGTTTTTGTGATATTGAGTATAACCTCGTAAGGATGCAACATAGTTTCCTTTGAAATTAGTTTCTTGATTGTACATAATTGCAGGGTTATGTTTATTAATTAAGAGTTTAAGAAACTCGAAATTGCCATGGAAACCATTAATATTCCATTGCAGTATATTATTCATATGTTAATTTTGTTATGGAATTTGGTGCAATATCTATGGCGATTGGTTTTCGGGACACTTCGGTTCTGTTGGCTCGGAAGCATTCTTGAGTTGATTAATGTATTCCAGCAGCTTTCTTTGAATTTTACTACTCTTGGTCTTTATACTACGCTCTGTATAGTAGGGATAGACTTTTTGCATTGTGTTCACTAGAGATTCTAGATCTGAAGTGTATTCCAAAGTTATGGGAATAATGTTTATTACTCCAACACTGTTTTCCATAAAGCTTTGGAACTAACTAAGTTTAGTGCATAATTGTGGGTGTCTGCCTTGATAATATTTTTAATTGGTCTGAGAGATTCAGCTACTGACGAAATAACGTTTGCTTTCTTAACCTTCTTAGCCTGGTGTGTAGTGAGGGGGTGCCGCACTTCTTTTCCATAAGCATTATCCTCTGTGTCAGTTGTGCTGTTTGATATTGGTCGTTCAGGTCTTGTTTGTGTTTCATTTAGCATAGGTTCTGGTGAATTGCGTTCATCTTGAAATGGCAGGATGGGCTCAGGGGTAGAAGTGAGGTTAGGTGATTACTGCTGTTCAGTATCCTTTTCTTTAGGAGGGGAAGGGGGACGGTCCTGGAGGTTTTTGGTAGCGATAGGCAATTCAGGAAACATGTCTTTGTTTAAGACCTTAGGAGTAGTTTCTTGTATACCGTCAGCTTCACGGCAATGTTTTACAAAGTGGCCTTCCTGCATGCAGATAAAGTAGGTAGGGGTATCCGCTGTTAGGTATATCCAATACTTCGTGTCTTCATACAGGATCTGTATGCTTGGAGGTAATTTCTCCACATCATTGGGTGGAGTATAAAACTGACGTCTGAAACTAAGGATATGGGAAAGTCCTGGCTCAGAGATGCCAGCTCTTATGTAGGTAACGTTTGACATTAATTCCATGTGCATAGCTTCTTTCTTGGGAGAAGTCTGAGCAATTGTAGCATAGCTGAAGTTTCTTGTAGTGCTGTTGTTCATGGAGGTTGTGTTGACGTTGTGAGACGGTAGACTGCTGTACTCAGCAGCTGCCATTGCTTCAGATGGTGTACTATTTAACACTAGTTTGCTGTGTGAAATGGCGTGTTTCAGGTTAGCGAAGGATTTTTTAATGTCTTATTAACCCGCTTATTATACTCGTTTAATTGTTAGCATACGAGAAAGCATATTTGGTAGACACGTTCTACTTACCCGTTATGTATGGTGAGCGTCTTTCGAATTCCGATTATTGATGATTGATGAATATCGGAGAACGTTTAAAAGTTGAATTCTTTGCTGTCACGGCCTCCTGAAGACCCAGGATGGAATTCTTTAATCACCTAGCGCCTTTAAAACGAACATGAATAAGCGCGAAATATTGGATTCACTAGACCATTCATATAGGATGAATTCCAAACAAACCACGACTATGGTTACAGGAAGTAAAAACAAAGAAAGCAAACTTCTGAATTTATGGCGAGATAATGCAGCAATTTTTCTGAACACGCCATCCAACTGCAGAAGGGTATTATCATTTCTCAAAAGTACAGACTTACATTCGAAACTATAATATGAAGGATATTTTTGTTGTACTGATTTGTTGATTAGTATTTTCATGATTTTGGTTAAATAATTGTAACAAGTTTATTGTATACCGCTGTATTATATAGAATAGTCGCGATATGACTTAATTGTTAAAGCGACTCTAAATTTTTTAAAAAATGCAGCAATTTAAAATGGCATATTTCTAATAACATGAGCAGTGGTCAAGAAGCCAAAGGTTAACAACGGTACAGGAAACTTGTGATAAAAAGCAAACATCTTCTAAGGACCGTTGAAGAAAGAATCAAAAAAGAAATCAGCGAAGTGTTGGTCTAATAATGCGTATGCGAAATTCCTGACTCTTAAGACTACACCAGGAAAATGACTGGAAGCATTTATATGTTGGTAAGGACAAGAATAAGGAGTGTGAATAAAAATATACTGACTTAAAAGATGGCAAAAGGGAGAATAATGCTGAAAATGATCAGGACGAGAAAAACAAAGTTATCGGGGAGGATGGGTTAGAAAAAATGTGCTTGATATACTGTGGTTGGAATGGCGAGATAAACAATATCGAATGATAAACAAAATAGATCTATGAAAACGCGCAAAGCGGAAAACAGGAAGGATGCAGGATGTTGTATTTGCAGTGAAGGACTGTCCTTGAGTTGAGAACTATGACTGAGTGACATACTGAAAATGCTTCCATCGGATCACACATATCCCTATTACAGAAGAGGGCAAATGCGGATTCGTGAATCTTTGTGATTCATGAACCTTTCGCCGTGTAATTATGCAACACAATGGCCCCTTAGCTGATGTCGGGAGTCTAAATGTTTCGCGACCGGTATCAGTGGAGGAATATGCCTGTGCCAACACTTCTACCTCATTTGTAACAAGATGTTACATGGTTTTCTTCGAGCCAACACTGAACAGTTTTATTGTAGATATCAACGAAAAAAATAGTGTTTTCTTATCTACATTTCTATATACATTTTCTGTTACTATTACTATATTTATTATTATTATTATTATTATTATTATTATTATTATTATTATTATTATTATTATTATTATTAATTATTATTATTATTATTATTATTATTATTATTTCTTTGTTATGAGTGTGCCAAAGTTCTAGAACATTCACAATCTGAACATAACATACCTTGATATATGACAACTCTCTTAACCAACAAATCAAATTATGAAATACTTATTCAAAAATATAAAATCACTTGATGCTCTGCCAGAGGATAAACTAATTAGTTGTAAACCCATTCTTGAAGAGTTAAAAACCGAGTTTACTTCCCATAGAATCCATGATTTTAGGAATCTTGAGAATGACACTTCAATGTTTGTTAACCCTTTTACCGTAGATGTAGTCAATGCAAGAGTTCACTTTGCAATGTGAACTCACAGCTCTACAAACAGATCTAGTGAGAAAAAATATGTGCAAAGATTTAGTTGGCACAGATGTGTTCAAAGAACTGTGTAAGGGAATATTCGTATGTTGGTTTGAGAGAACGTGCCCCTTCTGTTACACTGTTACAGCAATATTTTGCTCCACATATGTCTGAACATTTTTTCTCTCTGATGAACATAGCAAACTCAAAACTGAGATCTCGCGTTCAGATATTACGCCAGAGTATGAATGTCTTTTCATGTGTTCGAATGATGACAATGTGTGTAATTCCGATTTCACATAGTAAAAGTATGACCACCTCTTTTCTGTTTGAAACAAACGCACTGATCGTTAACCGTATCAATCCGCCAGTGAACAATTTAAGAAGCGAAGATATGCAACTCCAACAACCAGCAAGAAATTACGCGGGTTGCATGCACAGTGGATTCGCAGCCCCTGCCCTTGTGAAACTTTCTAACCTCTTTGGTTGTTACATGTTAGGTCTCACGAAGTCTTGGCTTGCTAGTATTATCCAAAATCAAGGCATGAGCTGTGCAACAGGCTCCCTCTAATTCGACTCTCGTGTTCTCTCTTGAAACTCAAATGAAAACAACAACTTAATTAAGAAGTGCACCAGTCTTTAGAAATTAGCTGAGAGGAGCAGAAAAGACTGGAAAACAGTCCTGGGTTGGTGTTCAAGGCTTGCGAACGCATTTCATGAAAACTACTTCCGACGACGTTTCCCTTTCGATAAGAACAAGGCCAAGATGTGTTATAGGTTAGAATTCGTGTGCACGCGCCGACCATTCAAAGACAAATTAACTTCTTTAAGCAGTGGTCACGAACATGTAGCTTATCTTGCACGCTGTTACGTTTTTGGCGTGTGTACGAGAAAGAGAGAGGGAGGCAGAGAGAGCTATAGAGAACAGTAAAACTAAAAACGATAAATCGGACTTCGTCTTTGAAGCCAACATTGTTCGAAAGTGCAAATACAAACATTTTCACAAATTGTTCCCAGCTCAATCTACCTTCTTTGCTCGTTCTTTTGTACTTCTTCCAAACGACTAACGATGTTGATATGTTATATCATCGAGAGGTTGACATAAAGGATAACCTGTATACCTTGAAGTCCGATTAAATGTTGTATAACTAGGGAATCACGAAAGAAATTTACCACAGGAAAGCGCGGAACAACTGAAATTCATTTTTCTTTCCGTAGCATTTGCCACTTTCGAAATATTTCATGTTGTAAGTTTAAATTTGTCGAAATGCCCATCTGACAGTACATGTTTGAGTGGTGGTCACACTTCTTTTTTTACTTTCTCTAGCTCCTACTTATTAAAGGTACAGAACTTTTGCAATCCACCCAAAAATTCGATATGTACATTTAAACGGATGATGGTGTTAATTCAAGGACGTTCAACTACTTGGTCATCAGCGCCTTTAAAAAAAGGATTATAGCAAAAGCCAGAAATAGAATTCAATATAAAATTAAAATCCTAGTAAAAGCACAAATACAGATAAATATATCAAAATAATGAGGCAAAAAGCCAGAATTAAAACAAATTTATAAAACGGTCCGCGAGGTATGAAATCTCGATATCTAAAATTCTAAATCCTTATATTGCTGTTGACCACTCATACAAACTTCAAATCTCTTTCGACCGCTTGTTTATCGTCCGCCAGGACTTCTGCAAGACTGAACGGCAGTTGCAGTGAGTCCGGAAGATGCGCTAGGGAAACACGCAGCAGCACGTGAGGGACCTACATGTTTATCACACAGCGGACAAAGAGGAGCAAAACTGTAACCATGGTTAAAATTGCAGTGGCCAATAGGCAAAGCAGCCATGATCATCTCGCGACGAGATACACGAGAGGAGGTTACCCAGTTTATTGGCATTTGCTTTACTGCTCTAAGCTTACTTGTGCAGAGAGCTGACCACTCTTCAAGCGGAATAAACGGAAATACGTGTTTTAAGGTCCCATTAACAAAGAAATGCATTTAAAGCACGATCCTGCATTTGTGTGTACAGCTCATTCAAAAACAAGTTGGATAAATACCAGAAGTCGTATTTAACATTGTCATCTCCCAATGGTGCGACATGAAAATATATTTTAAAAACTACCATTTAATGCAAACACTTTATCTTCCCTTCTCCCCCCCCCCCCCCTCTCTCTCTCTCTCTCTCTCTCGCCCACAACACAGAACTGTTTTCTACCTCTTTTATTCAGGGACCTTAAAAAGGTATATTTCTGCTGAAATTTGTTACAATTTTTTTTTGGTGAAATACAATGTTTGATCTTAACTTGAGTACGGTGTAGAACATAAATAATGTAAATAAAATGAATTCATTTTTTTAAAAAAGAAATGCTCCGATACCTCAAATTTGATTAATATTATGAAAGAACAATTTTACAAAATATGTTTTAGGCATTTCTGTACAGGTTGTATACTAATTGCATGAACAATTTCATTTTTCTCGTACAAATCTGTTGCTATGGGAACATTTCACACTATCTCTGTCTGTCTGTCTCTGTCTCTCTCTGGATCTGGCGGTTAGCGTGTTAGCGTGCAAATTCAGAGATTGGGGTTCGATTTCCCAGGCGAAGGATGGGAATTTTTTTAAACCAGGATTATTCCCCATTGTCCTCAGAATCTGGAAGCATGATTGAGAGTAAATGTACATGTGTATGTGTGAATTTAATGGAATAGAAGTTTATTACCGCACAGTGACGTTCACTCACAGCAGGAAATTTGGGGCACTTCCGCACAGTTGGGCCGTCTACCTGAGTTTCCTGGAAACTGGCCCCTGGTGCTAATGAGGCGCCGATTCCAAAGGCAGGGTGCGGAGGGTGTAGAGGGGTTTGTGTGTAACCCCCATTACGCACACAATTCTTCCCGGGACTTGTGGATAGCATGCAATGCTTAACTCTACTGTTGGAGGATACGTATCTTTTTTAACCACAGAAATGCTTTCGTATTTCGAAGGAACATATAGCTCGTTAAAATATGCAATTTTTTCAAAACTAATTTTATTCTAGCGCAAATCGTTTTCGAAATATTTCATGCTACATATTTGCCAAGTTTAGACAGATGAATTTCGCAGAAATAGTCCGGAGATTCGCGATTGTTTTCTTTAATCTCTATGACCTTGAAAGACATACAATGAGCTGTAACAGATTTCTGTCTTTTATTATTATAAACATGCAAGAATAAATTTCATTAAACTAGAAATCAATTTCTAGCGTAAATTTTATCACAGTGAAGATAAGCCAATGGAAGAATCGCGTTATACCAGGTGGAAGGTAGTGCTTCGGCCATACGATATAAATGGTGTATTAGTTCACTGTTTGGCAAACATTGTGTGAACAATGCTGTAATGTCTTCTTATTTCAATTCGAATGAATTGCCACAATTTGATGTTAACGTGACGTCATATCCCTCTTAGAAATGAAACTTTGCATGACATTTAAACATTAAATTCATTCGAATTAATGGCCCACTCACGGATTGTGTGTTTAAAAACACCAGCGGTAAGTTTGTTGGCATAAATAAATAATAGCATTTCATTTGTTAATTTAATAAGGTGTTTATCATGTTGTGTATGGATGATAGAGACCGGAACAGGTGATCATAACACCTAATCCTTCAAAGGAGGAGGAGAAGCAGAAGAAGCAGAAGAAGAAGAAGAAGAAGAAGAAGAAGAAGAAGAAGAAGAAGAAGAAGAAGAAGGAGAAGAAGAAAAGAAGAAGAGGAAGAAGAATGCATTTGTTGTAGTAGTTGTATGAAATATGGAGAAAATTGTAAATACGCGAACAATTGAAGTGTTTCCATAGCAATCAAACCTTTTGCAGAAACAAAATTGTTCACACAACTAAATAAGAGTGAGTGAGTGAGTGAGTGAGTGAGTGAGTGAGTGAGTGAGTGAGTGAGTGAGTGAGTGAGTGAGTGAGTGAGTGAGTGAGTGAGTGATTAGGGTTTAAGGGTCCGTCGACAGCTAGATCATTAGAGCCCCACTAAATAAGATCATTTGCCTTTCAAAGAAAAAAGTCTGATGTGTTGCACTCACATGACTTTCTCTACTCTTGTACTAAATATTCTTACAAACACATTCTATCTACTTCATGTTAATGAAGATAAACATTTCTACAAATTATCTTGTTGGTAATTTTCTCGTACGTGCAATGGGAATAGTCAAATATTTTAAGAGTGGTCGCTATATGATATCTTTGAAATTCCGTTCTCTTTGCATGACGAAGAGATAAAAAAAGAATAACGACCTCCCATTTGAGAACAGTCTACAAGTGTTGCAAAATTCTGAGAAAACAACACCGAAATGGTTCATATCACAAAAAAGATCGTTCGGCACAAAATATGCGTTTTAACGAGAGTCACATTTTTTGTATGGTCTATCTCTTACGGCTAACGAGTTATGCAAAAATCAACAGTAAACAGAGCTATAGCAAGAAAATTCAAAATATATGCTTCATTTGCCATAAAAATTATTTTAAACATGACATTTTAATCAAAATTAGTTATTTTTGAGAAAACCAAAATTTTCCATGTAAAGAGTAGTTTAGGGTGAAGGAATTTTCTTCAAAATCTTCGTGTAGGATCCTTTTAAATACCAACCTTGGTTTTTGACCGACATTTTGTTTTTGAGTTATACTGGTCACAGACACACATACGCATGCAGGTGTGCGCGAACCTTTTTACCACAAAGACCTTTTTTTATTCAGGCGGCGCCAAAACACGCATTTCCGGCGAAATTTCGACACGGAATTTTTGGGTCGAATAAAATACTTCCCCTACTGCAAGTAGTTTTCTCTGCGTAGTAAAGTAAAAATGAAAAAATGTTTTCATTTAAAATTTTTGTCGATGATAACCATGTTCAATAACTGTTAAACTTTTTCTTTCTTTTTCTTTTTTTTCTTTTTCTTTTAACATAGTAAGTTAGACGTGGCCGAGTGTTTAATGAGTTAATTTTAGTTTTATTTACATTGTCGTCGTCCTTCGCGGTCTAAGTGTAACATGCTAGCCTCTAGTTCTCGAGGTCGCGTGTTCAAATCCGGCGGAGGGCGATGGATTTTTGGAGCGTAAAAATCCGCAGCCCGACTTCTCTCGGAAGGAAGTAAACTGGTGGTACCATGACGTAGATTTACGGCACGTAAAGGAACCAAAAGCCTGATAAAAAGACCTCTGTGCAAAATTAAACAGTTTTCATGCCCAATATAGATGGGACGCTGAGAACCATAGCAGTTAAAAAGCGTCCATAAACAAACTCAATTTCAAGGCCCTGTACATACGTGGTAAAAATAGCCAGTGAGAACTTAGCTGCAAGTAGTTACTTAATAGCCGCATGACATTCTCTAACAATTAGGCCGCCCCATATTAAGCTTTCAAGGCAAGTCCTCGTTAAACAGTTCTTGGAAGCAAGTTGGGGAAAAAAAGGTACAACATTATACCAGCAGAATATTGAACTTGTGTGATCTACTTCTCACGAGACCCGCCGCAAAATAACAACAATAAATGGAGATTTGTATACTATTTTTCCAATCAAACGCACGAGTACAAAATAGTATTTTTACGAAGTTCTTTTTACTTTCTGCACTACTTATGGTAAGTACGGAAAGTGCTGTATTCGATCCAAAATATAGATGTCTTGAGGCGTCTTGAATTAAAAAAAAATTTTAGAAAAAGGTCCCTCAGAGAGAGAGAGAGAGAGAGAGTGTGCGTGTGTGTGTGTGTGTGTGTGTGTGTGTGTGTGTGTGTGTGTGTGTGTGTGTGTGTGTCTGTGTGTGTGTGTATGTGTGCGTGCCTTTCAAGTAGATTTCGAAGAGAATTTCTCCAGCCTAAACTACCCTTTACATAGAAAATTTTTCAAAACGTTTGACTTTCTCGAAAATGGCTTCAACAATTCTGATTAAAATCCATATGTTCAAGATGGTTTATGGTAAATCAAATGTGTATTAATGTTCTGGCTATAGCCCACATAGTCCTGTTTACTCTTGATGACTTTTACATAACTGGTAAACCATAAGAGATAGATCAAATCTTACTATACAAAAACTGTAGATTAGTTATAACACACAATTTATGTCCGAATGCATTTTATTGTGGAGTGAACTATTTCGGAGATATTCCTTGTTATTTGTGTGAGTTTTGCAATACTTAACCCTTCTCTTGGCTGTGTAAAGAGAACGGAATTTCAAAGCCTTCATATAGCGACCAGCTTTAAAAGACATGATTATCGCTCAAAGACTACTGTATTCCCATGTACCCCTTGCACCAACAAGAAAATTAGCAATCAGATAATTTCTGCAAATGTTTATCTCGACTAACAGGATGAAGAGTTTGGAAAAATAGTGGAATAGAGGAAGTCATAAGTGCAATACATCACATTCTTTTTTGCTTCAATTGTATACACAGGGTGATAGGAAAGTCATTACATTCCCATGAGTGCTTCATAAAAGCATTGCAAACAAAAAAGTCGAATGACATTTTGTTCTTTGATCAGCTGATTTCGAAAAAATAAATGGTGTTTGATCCAAATTGGATGCAAAATTCCACAAAAATGTACGAAGATAACAGTTTGTTACTTGTAAGATGCTAGAGTAACTTATTTCTGACACAGCTTCGGTAGTAATTATGGGACATCACACACCGTTTGGAAATAATGAATCACTTAAAAGACGTGAAGGAACACTCCAAGCGGCTCTTTCAGATGTGAAGTCGACAACGTTGCGTTGAGGTTGGTCTGGGAATTGACCTGGTTTTTGGATGTAAGCAGGTCGGGCGCTTTCGCTTTCGTATAGTTTTGAGAGATAACGCTTCTGATTGGCCTATACTCGCACAGTAAACATGAAACAAGGGAGGATATGAGTATGTTCTCAAGACGGACCGTTACGTTATGTACTGAACTAGGGAAAGTGTCACCCACACAACCTGCAGTGTTGCCATCTTGTTTTCGACAAAACTAAAATATCTCCTCCTTAGGAAATGGTCTGAGACAAAAACGTAGGATACAAAATGTGTTCCAAATACCGAGATCTACCACTGGTTTAAATTAATGTAATGACTTACCTTCCGCCCGGTATAGCCTCCTTTAACTTTGGTCATACGCGGGCTTTGGCTTGAGAAACAGCTGAAGACGTTATTGTTAGCTGAACTGCAGGGTTTCTTAACTTGATTATCATTTTTAAGATTAAATACACTCACATTCGCTCCCACATATACTTCCAGACTCTGTGGGGATAGATTTTCTTCCCACCTATATGCCCCTTTAACATCAAAGGTCCTATCCGCGAGTTTTCCTCTGCAACAATTGCTCATCGGCAACAAATGAGGTTCACTGGTTTACTGTGCATGAAACTTTGGGTTTGTTTGCGTTGGGTTTTCTTTATTAACATTAAATTCACACTCTCACTCCTACTTCCAGACTCCAATGAGCATGGAGAATAATCCTGGCTTAAGTAAAGTTCCCATCCGGCAGCCGGGAATCGAACCCGCAACCTCTGGATTGAGAAGCCAGAACCACAAAATAGAGAGTCATTAATTTTTCTCAGGTTATGTTTTGAAGTCTGGAAAGTGTGAACGTTTTTTATTTTTTTTTTTTTTCCCAAGTGTAGTGGAGATTCGTGACGCAATAATGTCTGCTTGCTACCATTGCATTACCAATAAGTCAGATATTTCGACAAAGCAATAATTCTTTCCCCAGGGATGGCCAATTTTCTGTGTTTGAATACATATCTAGTGACCCTCGTATAACTGCTTCTTAACTCAAAATGTGATTCATACTTCAAGTGTACTTTCCTCCTGTGGTTATGGTTCAATAGCCCTTTTGCATCGGGTTTTCTCGGTATTTTTATTTAGTTGTCTTGTTTATCTTCTGTTCCTAATAGTGTCTGTCCTAAGAGTTGCAATTTATTCTTTGTGTGTCTTAAGTAATAATTGTCAAATGCCTCCAAAGAAACGCAAAGCTTTTGGGTCACCGTAACGTAAATTTAAAAGTTGTAGGGATAAATTGTCAAACCATGGGTAACACCGGATATTTCAGTGGTATAGAATAAAATCATTTCAACAAATGTTTATCTCGATTGACCTGAAATTGTTACAAGAATAAACCTTTGTAATTTTTGCTGAAAAATCAGTAGTAAGTTACGTGAGTGTAACACATCATATGTCTTTTTCTTTTCGTCTGGGACACAGAAATACACGATGTCCCAATTGAAACGCCCTATTTTCACTTCAGTATTTCTGCCAAACTATCTGAGATATCGAAATGAACTAAACTTTACTAATACGTATGACTAATCAAGTTTGCATACAAAACTCAAGAAAGTCATATCACTTCCACATGTGCCTCACCAGTCACACGAAGGATATGAAAATAGGGCGATTCAATTGGGACACCCTGTATTATCTGGGAAATGCAGAATGACATGGATGACAAGTTTCGATAAAACTAGCTCGAAAGAGGGCGAAGGTAAGGTAAAACGCACATTGCAAATCCAAACAGTTCTTTCTTGCGTAAGTTGATCCTGTAATACGGGATCTGCAGAGGTGTGTGAAGCTGTAGCAATTTGCCCGGTCCTCACGGCTTCGGGCCAATTGCTACAAGATTCCCAGGGTTCATGAAGTTATGACCGTCCTAATTACTTTCTCTCCTCTCCTCTCCTCTCCCTTCTTAACAAGGTTCTTGCTCGCTTCCTAACAATTTCCCTATTGCTATCTCTCACAAAGTTCCCTTCTTTGTCTTGCATAACAAAGGCACGTACGAGTCAACTGGTAGAGTCTAGTTTATAAAGTTTGCCACATGTTTACTACATGCAATAATCAACCTTTGTATTAAGTATAAAATAAAGCAAGAAACCAGCACTTTGTATACTTGCATTAACTACGCTTTCCGACATTTTATGCTTGCAACAAAATCCATTAATAATACCCCTCTCGTATTTCTCTCAGGAATTATAGCTATCTTACATTTGCTATTTAATTATTTTCGTAGACTTAGATAACATTTTTATTATTAGACAAGAACAATGTGTTGAACCACGTGACTGTGAAGTGTTTCAATCTTTCGAAATGCCTACACGTTCTTCTGCATTTAGGCGAAAACTGGGTGATATGGGACACTGCAGTGAATGTTCTATTTTTTTAAACTTTAATGCACTCTACTTGAAAATTGGTACACTTAATATGAGTAAACAAAGAAATGACTGTGCAAAAGCTCAAAACTATATCTCAAATAACTCACCACATATTTTAATTAGCGAAATGAGTTCAAATTTTCTGAAACTGCCATTTGTCAGGTAAGTATGATAGCCACATTTTCCGATTCTGTGACACCGGGCTCGACACAAAACAAAAGACTGTCGGGGCCAGGTTGTTTCACGACACATGCCGGACCGGCGAGCGGGCAAATGCGTTCAATGTCAGGCTGCCTAGCGCAAATGTTTGTGTGTACGTGACTAACAATAGAAGCGGCTACCCAAAGGGGGGTTTCACCGGAGCCTTCGAGAAAAATCCAACCACGTCACCGGTGGCACGTATGTGGAGTTCGAGAAAGGTCCGTGAGACGTCATCCCATTATATGCGGAGGGGAGGAACAACAAGAGTGAGTTTACGATTACAGACATGAGTCGCTCAGTGTGTGAGTGCGAGACAGCTGTGAATGTGTGTCGTCGTGAAAGATACATCAGTCGTCGTAAAGAAGATTCTAACGTGCGTCGTAGTGAGTGTATGAGAAACAGAGAAAGTGAAGAAAGACACTAAAAGGGCTGAACAAGGTTACGGAAGTAAAAGTTGGGTTGTGCTAGCACGAGAGACTGCAGACTGTGTTAACGACATTGCACTTGTGGTAACATTTTAAAAGACAAAGTGATAGAAAAGTAACCGGGCCCGATTTTGTCATTTTGTTACACTGGTGTAGAGTTGGATTACTCGACTCGCCATTTTGTCACAATAATATGGTGAAACTCAATTTAATTGAAGTTGATGTAAATGGTTGTGGAGAAAAACAAATTATTTTTCTGGTGTTGTATGGTGTTAAAATTTTCATTGTTTTTCGCTATTAAATTTTTTAGCCAATAATATAATAATCATAATACACATGCTTAAATCTTCAGATATCACACTTAAGATTACTTATGCAAATTTGCATACAAATCAGAGCAAAACTGAAAGGCAGGGAATAAATTTCATACGCAAAAATGTAAATATGAGAAAAAAGCACACACAGAACGGGCCCAGTGAAATAAAACGGGTGATTTAAACTTGTCGCTAGGGTTTTAAAAATAACGGTTCGTGGAAAATGTTTGGGCAAGGTTCACAGGTGCCTATGGATATGATATACGATATATATTATATTACATAATTTAAAAATCGACAATTTCGTCATTTTCTTCTAAAAAAATAGTCCCAGTGTCCCCTAGCAGGTAAATAGTTTTTATCAACATATGCTACCTCAAAATATAAAACATCGAATAGGAGCTAAAAAAGTATTACAATATTAAAGAATGTCTGAATAGCGTATGTTTACATGAATACTTTGTTATCAAGAAAGCAATAAATATCAGAAAATAATACATTAAAGCATATGCTGTAGGGTGACATGGGAGGCAACGGGAAGAAATAAAACCGTTGATCAATTAAGTTCAGTATTGGTAAACTTTTCATTAAGTTCAAGTCAGCCAAAAACAGATTTATTCGGGTTTTCTTTAAATACTTCACCGCAAATGATGCACTCAGAGGGATACAGAGAGAAAGAGAAACGTTTTGTGAAGCAGACATGAGAACTTCGCAGAGGACATGGTTACTGCTGAAGAAATAAGTAAGAAATAATAGAGCATAAACATTTGGAGGATGGTACAGCTCATATTCCATGGAATTTGCAAATAAGCTGGGAAAGTTCTGTGGCAAGATAATTAGTTAATAAGCTCGTATGAGAAGTACCTGAACTGAGATTTTCCATTGTAATTTACCTAGCTATTAAGGAGAAGTTCAGTTTTTATAAGTACCCACACTGTACCGTCTATCTGCTAACTCTAGTATCACTAATTAGGCTTCACTCGTCTTCGAGTTTCTGTTAAAACATGTCCAGCAAAAACTAATACAAAATTAAGCAATTTCTATCATTGGCTTCGGAACAAAAAGTTACAGAACTTGAAAATGAGGCTGCATTGCCAGTGTTTGCGTGGAATCCGTAATCCTTAGAAGGTCGGGCAGTTGGTTAGACGCTGCCCTACTGATCCCAAGGTCGCGGGTTCAAATCCGGCCCAGACCGATGGTTTTTAAGGGACACTGGGAGTGAAATTTTGGTCAAAATTGTCAAAAAGTCGAAAATTGTTTTTTTACCTTAAAATGCTCTTGGAACTCCTGTGCATTTGGATCAGCTAACATTTTTCATATCCCCCACTCCATGTGGTGCTTACGGCCCTTTCAAATAGCGCTCTTCCCTTAACGTACACAGGATGCTCCTATATAAAAGCCTGTTTTTCTCAAAACTACATTTCTGCATATTCCAAAAGAAGGTCGCGCCTGAATTTTGCTTCAAATTCAATGAAAATTTCCAAAAGTATTCATAAATAGCAGCTAAACAAAACTATGCTTCAATATTGATGTTATCAGTAACATGAATTCCAAAAACTTTTTTTTGTATGAAAAAAAATCAATAATTTTTAAGATTAAATTTTCTTTGTCATTAAAAAAATATGTACAGCATAATGAGCAAACGTATTTGAAATATCTCTTCATACAATTGTTACCCATGTTTTAGAGCACCAATTCTGCCAATATAAATGAATTTTGAAAAGTCAATAGACGCGAGCTCTATTTTGAAAATGTGCCTACCAAATGCATAAAATAATTTATATATCCTAAACGAATAATCCAATCTTAATGAAATTTGGTGTACCTCCTATTCTCATATAAATACAAACACAGTGAAAATTTCAGAAAAATATATCAAGAAATGTGGCACTTTCAAATTTCACTCCCAGTGTCCCTTAAGTGTGCTTAAACCGACAGCTCCATGTCAGTAAATTTACTGGCATGTAAAAGAACTCCTGCGGGACGAAATTCCGGCACACCGGCGACGCTGATGTGGTCCTAACAATTGACAGCGTCGTTAAACAACAAAAATAATTTAATTTAGTAATCGTTAAGCAAACCGTTTCAGGCGTAAAGAACAAAAAATATGAACTTCCAACTTTGGTCTTTATATGCAGCATCGAAGGATTCTATCATATAATTTGAATACAACGGCAGAATAAAAAGTTCATGATGCAGGTTAGAATTTTTACATAGATTGTTATAATGAATATTATCTTGGCGAACAAATGTCTTTCGTCTTAATTATTTTTGCTAAACAGGATTAAAGAGTTTTACGGCATGTAACATCTCATGAGAAACAATCAAACATTTACAAAAAATGGATTAAATTAGACAGTACTACGAGGATATGTATTGCTATGGACAGAGAGTCGGTCTGGGTGGCTCAGTTGGTTAGACGCTGGCCTACTGATCCCAAGGTCGCGGGTTCAAATCCGACCCAGACCGATGGCTTTTAAGTGTGCTTAAAAACGACAGCTCCATGTCAGTAGATTTACTGGTATGTAAAGGATCTCCTGCGGGACAAAATTCCGGCACACCGGCGACGCTGATGTTATCCTAACAATTGACAGCGTCGTTAAACAACAAAATATTTTTTTTTATGGCCGGAGAAACAAAAGAGCTACAACTTAATATTTCGCAGTGTACTGCTTAAATTGTGTTAAAATTTAAAAACACCAGTGAATGTTTTAGTAACCTTTAATGTCACAAAACTGTTTATTAAAAAAATAAATAAAAAAAATACATTTTTCAAGAGTAACACTTTTTATCTCTTATGGTTTCTCAGCTGTAGGTATTAATTACATTTAACAGGAATGAAGGCTGCACAAGCTAACTCGCGGATGTCCAACCTCCTCTCTTTGGAGAACCTTACGCAGCGAGCGGCTATTTCCCACTCCACTCCTCAGTCGGAGGGACATAGTCAATGTCCAATGACGGACACAAAGAGGCTATTCCAAATCATAACTTGAATTTTTTGGGAAAGTCCTCAGAAGACCTCTTTATTCTGGATTATTTTTGTTTAAATGGTAAACAGTAAGAGACAGACAAAAACTTACTAAATAAACAATGTGGATCTCGTTAAAACACACAATTTATATCCATTACTTTTTTCATTTGAGGGAACCATTTCTGAGACATTCTTTATTTGTTTGAATTTGCCAATACTTATTACTTTTTTTCAAATAGGAATATGTTATTCCGTTTTTCGTTCCTTGGCCTAGCAAAGAGAACGGAATTTCAAAGACATCCCATAGCAACCAGCTCTTAAAACATTTCACTATCGCTTAAAGCCTACTGTATTCCCATATTCCCCTTGTACCTATAAGAAAATTCGCAGTAAGGTAATGTTCTATTAAAATGTAGTGGATAGAGAAATAAGTATTTGCAAGAATAGTTTGTATAAGAGTGAGTATAGCTCTACATATATTTGTGAAGTTTCTCCAAACTGAACTATATTAGAAGTCTGTATCGCAATAGGTTCCGCGACTATCACTTGGTACATCTTCTCAGGTTATGCCAAATATTGACTTCTTAAACGTAAGCACTACCTAAGAGGTCACTGACAAATGTTTATCGCATAAGATTTGAAAGTGCTTTCATAAATCAAACGCAACGTACATGTAACCAACCCGCCACTGCAACACAATGCACGGCTGGAGGTTAAAGAGACGCTAAGTCCGCGTATGGTCGGAGGAGGTAAACTCAAACTCCCCTGTTTCGTAAAGGTTGGACATCGCTGAGCTAACCCCTACACCTTTCCAAGGCCCACCACTCGGCCGCTGCGTCCCCCACCATTTTCCACCACAGGCGTCATGACTGGGGTGCAGTCCTGGAGATGGGATGTGGTCAGCGCCTCGGTCCCTCCCGGCCGGTTATGCGGTATTCAAAACCAGGCGCTGCTAATTCTTAATCAAGTAGCGTCTCAATTTGTCCGTCTGGACCTAACGAGGCTGAGTGCACCCCGGACCAGGTCTCCCCACGTGATAGTAAATCCCCACGCTGGTACCGGAAATCGAACCCGGGTATCCCGCTCAGTAAGCAGCAGCGCTACCCCCACGATTTTTGGAGGGGGAGAATTTTTTGAAAACATTCGCCTGCGCAGCTTTTTCAAAAAATGAGTTGATTTATACAGATCTCAAAATTACGTTCCAGTGAACTGGTGATACTTTCAGTTCAATGTAATACATTAGCCTTAGCTGAGTGGTGCGTACAGAAAATAATTAAATTACTAAGAACGTTCATAGGACCATTACTTTAGTTTTTGTAAAGTATTTTGTTGCTTTTATTTTCAATCATGAACTCTGAAAATCCACTCATCCTTGCTTGTTAAGCGCGCGCACACACACAGAGAGAGAGAGAGAGAGAGAGAGAGAGAGAGAGAGAGAGAGAGAGAGAGAGAGAGAACAAGGTAATTCAAAAAGAGATATCGAATATAACTTGGTGTTTGTCCAAGGATGCTATACATGAAGATTTGCACGAAATTCCCCACCCCAGAGCATGCTTTATATGCAAGTTTCCTTTTCTTTAATTTTTTTTCCCTTTTTTATTATTATTTTCTCAATAAGTGCTGCTAAGTTTGACTCAAATAACACATGCTTAAGATGCTTGATTGCATTACCTTGAATTTTCTGCAGATAGCGTGTGAAGAGTCCTATTCATTCTCAACGAGTTTTGTATAATTTTTCATAACTAGTAAAACATAATAAACATAAGGGAAAAAAACGCACGAAAAGTGCATACTTCATTAAAGCATACATTTTATGTCAAATGTTTACACACTAACCATTTCCGAGAATTTGTTGCTATTAGTTTGCGTTTTCCATTCCCTTAGAGTATATTTTCTGAATCGCCAAATCACCTTTGTTTTATTTCCGATGTTAGCAAAAAAGTAGACTTTCAAGGTCATTAGGTATATTACGTCACCCACTTTTGAAAGATCCGACTACCGCTTCAGTATCCTGTATTCTCCAATAACTACAACAAAAGGTGTACTGAAACCATTTCTGCACGTGTCTCTCTCGATTAAAATGCAAAAATACGCCGTGCATAGAAGAGGCATAAAAATAAATGATATCGGGTGGGGTGTCATGTAAATGTAGCAGTTTTTTTATGGTCGAATAGATTAAGTAAAACACAGATATAAAGTGGTAATTCTTCATTCTCTCATGAGCTGCGCAAAGACAAGAATAATATAATTGGCTTAAAATTAGAAAATAATGAGTGACGTTTCTTCCTAATGTATGTGCATATTTACAATAAAACCTCGATGGGCGGACGGATTCACGGAGACAAGACCTCCTAATTTCTGCATTCCTTAACAACTGAAATGGTTTGTTAATGAGATTACTAATGTGAAAGATATGAGGCCTATAGACACAAAACTGATTACGTGGTTGAATTCAAAGGTTGCATTGTTGCCTGACGTGTCAAGGAAAAGAGAAGTCTGAGCAAGATGTCATTCAGGGGAAAACACATCTTAACTTTTTAATAAGAGTATTATCATTGAACAAATTAATAATATTAATATTAATAATAATAATAATAATAATAATAATAATAATAATAATAATAATAATAATAATAATAATAAATTAATATTATTAATTCACTTACTGAACTTATGTCGGTATAATTTAAAAATTCATATTTGTGACTTTGTAGACTGAGTTATTAAAATTAGTAAACACCAAAATTACTAATTTATGACTGAAACCAAAATGATCAATTGGTTTCAACTTTCTCCTGACGCAGGAATTAGATGCGCCTTTTATAAAATATGAGATAAAACAATGTGACAATTTGACAATTAGATGAATCCCACTTCTGACACCAGTGTGGCAAAGACGCAATTCCTTTTTCTCACTTTATTTTCTTCTAACTGAATACACAGCAACACGGTTCTCTTTTACTGAACGTTAATACAGTCTACAGTATTTAGTGAAATTTCGACACATGACAGTTTTCTTCTCATAACCTCGACTCCTTAAGGTCTTTCTTCACTTTCTTTGTCTCTCAAACAGCTAACTTTGACGATACAATCATTCAACACACATAAATTAGTTCGTTCTATGACACGCAGGTTCTCTCACATACACACGCAGCTAACAAACACACACTAAAACTAAAAGCTGAACTAAACTGACTCCCGCCGCCTCGCCTACTTATATGGCGGGGATGACGTAACATGGTCCTTTCTCGAACTTCTACAAATACACCGGCTGCTGGACACTTCTCGAATAATCTGGATAACCCCTTTTGGTTCTGACGGTTGTCACGTGTTTGCTCGTGCGAGGCTGCCTGACCTTGCATACATTTGATACACGCACCGCCAGTGGGTGGGGCAGCACAGCTCTGACCGTCCTTTGTTGTGCGGCGCGGCGGGCGTCACAGTAATATTTTCACTTTCTCTACGACTTTTCTATGGCAGGTTAAGTGTTGTATTCCATCCAACAAGTTGATAGCGTCATTTCACCGGAATAAAGATCGTAGAGAGAGAGAGAGAGAGAGAGAGAGAGAGAGAGAGAGAGAACGGGGGAGGGATGCCTTTTCACCAAACTAATCTTTACATGGACAATGTTTCGCTATTTATATACCCAAAAATAGCCCAAACTACTTCGGTTAAGACATACCACATGTTTGTGATACTGGAATATATCATAAAATGTATTTCTTGAGTTTCCTGCAGATGGCATATAAAGTCCTATTCAGTCTGATTAAATTTTACATTATCCTGTGCAACTCAAAAGCTCTAGATAGTTTCCACAATAAGTTCAAGAGCTCATTAAAATACACTGTAGTGTTAACTATTTTTGAAATATTCCAGATTGTATATTCGTGTTTTCCTAAAAGTGAATGCATTCTGATGGAATACTTTTTGCAATTCTTTTTCTCTTTCACAAGAACTTGTTACTATGGCTTCGGAGTTTAATCAACACATTCCCAAGAAAAGAGAAATATGGTATCAGCAGGATTGTGCACAACCACATTTTGCAACACGTTAACATTAATTTTCACAGAAGAAATTTATGATGGTAGACAGATTGGACAAGCTGGATCTGTCACACAAAACAATAGATCATGTTTACGCCACTAGCATTTGGAGGTTGTTAAACTTTACAGAAAACCTCTCCAAAGTAAACACAGTGTTTAGATGCTAATGGAGGATACTTGCAGCATTTAATAAAGAAACTTAACCTCAGTATGTATTGACATTTGTTTTGTGTTCCTTTCTATTGCAGTATTCTCTAATGAAAACAATGCATAAGCGTTCAATAATTAATTTTAGGAAAAACGTTTGAACATTGCTTATCTTTTTCATTGTTTCTTACCTCTTTTTCCTCCACTGAGTTAAACTTAGCTTATGATAAGCAGTTTGGTTGAGGAGGGGTTAACTGATTTCCAATCTGTGCCTTCTCATTCCAAGCCACCTGGTGCATTATGATGCTAAAACTGTATGTTCTGTGTAACCTAAATGCAGTCCCCAAACATACTTGGGGTACTTGCACTTCTCTGCTCAATTTCTTCCAGTTCATGCTTCAATTTAGAGCTGCTACTGGAAGCACAGTTTGTCTCTTTGTGGCCATATATGCTGCATCTAATTCTTGTGCCAGTTAGTTACATGATTACATGATTTACTTTTTCAAGATAATTATAACAACGGTAATAACAATAACAACAATAATCAAGGGCGGAGCGTTAATGGATGTGGGTGATGTGTTGCATACCCTGCTGGTTCTCCTTAGTTAATGTTTGCTACTATCTATATATAAATTCAATTGGCATTCTTGCTGAGGAGTATGTTTCGTAAAAGCTGGTATGAATTAGTATTGTTAGCGTATTACATCAGCTGAGTTATTGAAACAATCAGAGCCGCTGGATGGTTGTGCTTGCTTCGCGCCAGTCACATCAAACGATGCGCGCGCGCACTGGATGTGACATAGAGAAGTGCATCTCGCCTGTTAATGTTAATGCGCTTTAAAACTACGTTTTTCAGTATTCTGTTTGGTAGTGAAGGTTAACTTCATATTTGTACCTACTTCTGTACATATTTGAACACAAGCAGCATTTTGAACTACAATGTGTGTGAACGTGTAAGAGAGAAATACGCCAGAAAACCGAAGGGAGCGAATGCACATTGCTCGTGTGCTTCGTGTGGTTCACTATGAGGAAAACACGTGTTGTAGAGAGAACGGTGCATATTCTGGAAACCTACTGCCCCGAAAATGAAATCCGAGTGCTTGTAATCAACAAACTGTGAATGCAGAAATATATAATGGAAGTGATTTTTGTGTAATTTTAATATTTAGCAGCAGGTGCATTATAAAGTTCTATGAAAATTACTAAAATTCTGAAAAAAAATATTTTTTCAAAGTTAATAATCTATGCTCTTTCTTAATAATCTTTATTTAAAAAACCAAGGCATTACAAAATTTTCTGTTCCCAACATTCTTTTGAGACTACTTGTCTATAACAGAATAATATTTAAAATCATCAAAATTTCGAAATCTCCATCGTGTGGAGCATTTCAAGTATGGTGCTGAAAACAGCTAAAAAATAATAAATAAAAAAGATAAGAAAATAAATTTAAAAGTGTTAAAGATATCCCAATGAAAATTTGTATGTACATTATTCTGATATGATTTGAATAAAATCTGCTAATAATTGTAGAATTTAGCAATTTCACCTATGCGCACACTTAACACGAGTTCAAAGTGCATACCCAAGTCCACACACCATGCTACGCCACTGATGATGATAGTGATGATGATGATAATAATAATAATAATCATAATAATAACAATAATGCTTATTAAAGCTGTTACTGCATACATTGCTGTTCTGCACCTGCCCACTCATTCACTCCCTTTCTCTCTGTAACACCCTCGCTGAGTGTTGCCCCAGAAAGCTATTATTCTGCATTTAAGATGGGATGAAAATAGATAAAGTAAAGCATTTTAAAAATGTTAACCTATTGGAACTATTCAGAAGCCTAAGCTGAACTTAGTTTAGATTTTATACATACAAAAGTAGTGTGATTTTTGGTTTGAGTGGTTATCTATCTGATCATTAGTGGCAGAAATGTTGTTGTTGTTTTCTAGTGCCTTGCATCTGGCAATGAAGCCATTAGCATTCGTGCTTTCCAATACTTTTGAACTGTAGTTTCTTCTGATCTTAATGCTTCACAGGTCTTCAAGTGGTCTTCGTTCATTTCTGCTGGATCGTTACACAGGACACATATTGGTGAGGCTGAGATACCTATTCTGTAGAGATGACTTGCCAAGCAGTCATGATTTGTCAATAGTCGGAAGGCTGCAACAGCTGTTTTCCTTGGTCTCTGGGGGATTATATCTGGATTGGAAAGTAGTGTAATCCATTTTTTATCTTTGGCATTTGTTTCTATTTCTTGTAGGTATGAATGACAAAAATTTTTAATGATCAAGCGTTTTATTGAGGAATATGAGAAATTGAATTTAGACTTTTGTGTTATTGTTGTGGCTTTCTTTGCAAGTGAGTCTGCAGCTTCGTTCCCCATGACTCCACAGTGTGCTGGAATCCATTGGAGATGAACAGTCTAGTGGCAGAAATGTAATGCTATAATAATCCCTTTAAGATACATATATACAATGAAAACTTGCATTATTAAGGCATTGGCGTTAAATAAAAATTTAAGGAATTTTATGTAATTTATCTGTGAATAAAAATATTGTGGAAACTGTGTGAATTATTTAATCCATCAAAATTTAACTTTAATATTGAACAGTTAGGAAGTACCCCTGCAATCTAGCTTTGTCGCTCATTTTTAACTTTAGCATGATTACACAATAACAAGATCTTCACCATATATGACCATCACAATACTAAATTAAATGACCCAAAGTTTCAACTGAGAACAATTGGGAACCTGCAGAAATATTTTCCAAATTGAATTTCTATAACTTTTAATGGTTGAATACTTTGAAGTGCTTTCATTTGTGTGAATTAGGAGGTTACAGTTTTATAAATGTTAAGAGATGCTAAACAATAACATTTAAATTAAATTTAATGTTATATACAAGAGTAACTACCACACTTGAACTCAGTTCTGAGAGGTCTTTAACAGTCATCTTCATATCTCGCTATAATCAAATAAGGCAGAAATTCCTGATGTGACTGGGCCATTTACTGCATTGAATACGACTTACCACCAGTGTTGCCAAGTTTCATGACCAGCTCAAAAACACATGTTACTTGGGCATCTCATACTAACTGTAAATCATAATATGTTATGGTAAACCCATTTAGGGCCAAATTCTGAAATATTTTACTTAGATAACAAATATTAAACCAATGGTGAACATGCTGCAAAAATCAAACACTTCACACAGAAAACAGCAGCAAGCACTTCTAAGGCTGGAAACAGCCCATGGCTGCTTAGCAGTCCCTTCAAAGGATGGGTTATCTGGAACAGGGTGCTCCTTGTGTGAAGAAGATTTTACCTTTAAACAAGGACCACTTGGTACATTGCTAACGACTAGACCCAGACAAAAGACTGAAAAGATCTGACAGGACTCTACTGGGAAGCAAGAGGACTAGTAATGAAACCAAGCTCTTGATGTTTTTATTGCATGTTAACATAATTACAGTAGGACCAAATTAATTATCAAATTAATTGGGGGTGTGATCTGTTCGGATTATCCAAGAAACAAGGGAAAAAAACATAAATTCAGCTATACAATTAGCAGCTACAAAGTAATGTAGTGTAGCAATGTGAGGAAGTGACAACGTTGCGATTAGTACGCACAACATGACAATGTATTCAACAAACAATTATTCTGACATGTGGACATAGCCAATTGCATGTGATATGGCGGTATATTGTAGGTAGTTCAGTTTGTTTCACTATTGCCAGCAGTCATTCTACGGTATTGTTTTTTGCTCATAAATTAACATAGAACAGGTGCTTGTTTGTGTTATACTGTGCACTACGATATCAACCAAACAAAAACATAGTTTATAATAAAAATGCTTTCTCTACAATACAAACCAGCTTTTTATTGCTTATTAAAATTTGGATTTTATGTTTGGATTATCCGAAATTTCGACTTTGTGGGATTCAGATTAGCGGGGTTCTACTGTAATATTTTTTAGCTTTTGTAAGGTTTACATTATGTTTAATGTATATATACTGTTTAATGTTGCTAAGAAACTATATCTGATCTGACATCATATAGCATGATCGCTTTATGGTGAGGCTATGGACCACACTGTACAATGCTGCAATTACAACAAACACATTATGAATACACACTTCCTATATGCAAATACCATACAGTATTTATCCAGAAAACTCAGTCTAAATAGTATAGTGCTGGTACAGTGGCCTGGAGTTTTTATACCGGCTGTGTAGAGAACCAACAGAATTAAGTGTTTGTACTTTGATCAAATTTTAAGCAATGACTACTTTAAGGTCGTAAAAGCGTGTGAGGTATTTATTGCCAGGACTATAGTTGGCAAAGTAAACTGTTCCTTTCTTTCTTTTTTATGTACACTCTCACAATTTATATTTTGTCTTAAGGAATATGCTAGTTCTATGGGGCCCTTATGCATATGGTAAACTGTTCTGCAGGCTCTCTGCACTGCCTGAGAGAACCGAGAGCCACCAAAAAGTTTTGCCGTCAGAGGCATACTAAAATCCTTTGATGCTAGAAATGTTGACCTGCTCTCAAACAGGCAGCATATCTCATAAAAATGTAGTGAATCACTCGCTTAAGCTCAGCACCAGGAATGTTCATTCTAACCCTCGTACACTACAGGGTCTTAGTGATAACATCATGCAAGAAAACACAAGGACAGGATTCCTTCTTCTTCTTTACCTGCTTACCCTCCCCCTATGTAGGACTTATACCCTGCAGGGCTTACAAGTCAATGTCTGGAGTAAGACGACTGCCAGAGAGCAGACAAACCTATGGATTGGACATAGTGAAGATCTGGAAGCGGGTGGTCAGCCAAGCACCAGTATGAGAGTGAGGAAGAAGATGATATGAAATGCAGGTGAAATCGAGAATGGAAAGGTGATTATGGAGCAATTGGTGGAATGATTGGCAGGGGAAACTGGAGAACCAGGAGAAAACTTGCCCAGATGCTGCTTCGTCCACCACGAATACCACATGCAGATCCCTGGGATCGAACCCGGGTGGTAGGTGAGTGGTCTAACCACTCAGCCATGGCACTGCCCAAGGATAGGATTCCTATAAGATTTAAAATTTTCACGGCAATTATTATTAATTAGAACTTCTCAGGTTACCAGCTATGCAATGTTAATGAAGTTGTTCGAGCTTTCGACCATATTAAACTCAAAGGCCATCATCAGGAATTGAATGGTGATGACTGTTTCCTGGTGATGGCCATGAAGTCTCATATGGATGAAAGTTCGAACTTTATAAATATTATACAGTTCGTAACCCACAAAGCTCTAATTAACAAGAATTTCTGCTGCTGACCTAAGGCGAATGAGTGATGTTTTTGTAGATATGCCATCTGTTTGAGAGCAGAACATTACCAGTGTCTATATAAGGTAAGGGCATTAATGCGC
The DNA here is from genome assembly GCA_030765045.1 of Tenodera sinensis. Taxonomy (NCBI): domain Eukaryota; kingdom Metazoa; phylum Arthropoda; class Insecta; order Mantodea; family Mantidae; genus Tenodera; species Tenodera sinensis. The sequence goes on along the minus strand of CM060966.1, from coordinate 32,910,511 downwards.
TTCTAAAGACAATTTTTCACTGTGACTCTCGATTTTCTTGCGCACTGGAGAGAGCCACAGAATGGGTTACCATGTGTTACAAAGATCTTATAGTAAAGTAGAGCATCTTCTTTTTTCGTGTTTTCCAAAGCATAGTTAACTGCAGACCCCTGAGGATCAAAACTTTTATTTTGTGTACTCAGAAGCTTATTTCAGTGGTTGATGGAGCTGCACAATGTACATCCCAAAACAGATTTTGAACAATAAAAGTAACAAAAAATTATTTTTATCAGAACCAAAGATAAGTTATTTATACCTTCCTTGTTATTTTAGTCCATTTTGTTTCACTGATTCAGCTTCAATGTCCTCCAACGATCCATTTCTAGATTAATTTGAACTAAATGGATTGTTAACTAACTTTTTGGGTGAAGGCAAAATACATAAGAAGAAAATAAGCAGTGCACCTTTAACTCAATTAGTGCATGAATCTGAGACAATACCTATTTGAATGTTTTATAGAATGGTGCATCTTTAAGCTAATTTTTAATAATCTTTCTCATTAAAACCAATTAAGCAGAACTAGTAAAATTGCAGTTGCTTAAGAGGTAGAATAAGGATTGAAAAATTCAGTGCCATAGCCAGGGTTTGAACCATGGATCTTCCACTTCATGCAAGACTGCTCTAATCGCTGAGCTACCATAGCAACTTGCCAGCATTACATTAAATTCCCCAACTGATTCATATTTGCCTGGTAGACCACTAGAGAATCTCACACCTGAGATAAGTACACCAAGGGCAACTTACAATTGTCCTTGTAAGCTATGTGTGGGCAATGTTTGAAAGGCAGAATCAGGACTGAAAAACTCAATACCATAGCTGTGGTTTGAACCATGGCTTGTGTGTTTAAAAAAATCAGCAGTAAGTTTGTTAGTATAAAATAACAATTACCATATAACGATTATTTAACTAAAGTCATGGCATAAAGTACTTGCGATTGTAAGTTGCTCTTGAGGTACTTACAGATGTAAAATTCCCTAGTGGTCTAGTGGGAAAATATGAATCAGTTGGGGAATTTAATGTCATGCTGCCAAGTTGCCATGGTAGCTCACTGGTTAGAGCACCCGCACGTGAAGTGGAAGATCTTTGGTTCTATGGGATTGAATTTTACAGTCCTGATTCTACCTCTTAAACACTACCCACACACAGTAGTATGTTGGTTGGTATAAAATAACAATTACCATCTTGCAGTTGCTTGTTCAAATAAATACTGTAACGAAAAAAAAAGAGCTGAAAGATTTCTTCTGTGAATGACTCAAGGGCAATTATAGGCAGTGAAAACAATATTAGTACCTGAAACACTATGTGCTCGTTGGATTACGTTACAAGCTGATATGGAGGGGAAAGCAAAGAAGAATGATGTAAACAGTTGAACAACATAACAACGAAAAATTTGAAATACAAAGAGATTTGGTTGCTAAAGAAAGGAAAAATCAACAAGAAGGTAATGCCACGAAAAAGATATACACAGCTATTTTAGTCCAATGAGATTACAATGTGACAGAATCTTGTCACTAAGCAGAGTTAGTACCTTGAAAGGGAACATGATCTAGTCGTGTCTGAATCCTGTAATTGTGAATTGCATCACAATTTCACTGGACTGTTGATGCAGGAAGACGTGGATCGTCCAATGGGGTTATGAGGTCTGCTGCCATAGGAATGGTATATTATGACGAGGTTGTGTCTTACATTTCCTGATATGTGAAGTGATGTGGGTTCGAGTTCCAGCTAAGGAAAGAATGTCGGGGAACTTCTCATCTAAACAAGACAGCAGTTGGTGAACCGAATAAGCAGGAATTTTGAGTGAGTTATGAGCACTTTGAGATCTGCAAGAAGGTACAAAATTTATATTTCCAATGTATTGGTATTCCAGCCCAGTCTATGTTTAATGTATATGCATACTATTTTATGGATGAAGTATTCGCTAGTTACAGAAATACAGAGAACATTTCATGTAATATATTTTACTTGTGCAAGCATTGTGTGTAAGGATGAATATGCATCAGAAATTAGCTAAGTAAATCATTCTTATTCTAGAAACTGTTAGAAGCACAAGCAAGTAGAATAATTATATGGAAAATATATTTAGAGTGAGTGAGTGAGTTGGGTTTAAGGGCCCATCGACAACTAGGTCATTAGGGCATATATTTAGAACATTTGTTTGGAATATTTACAGCTAGAAGCTCAAGACATATATTGTATAACATACTTGTATACTGTAAGGTATACTTTTTGTATACTTTTTACCTAATCGATTAAAGATGAAAAGACTGTATTTAATTGCATTTAAATTATAATATCTTAAATCTTTTAATACGTTCCCAAATTGTGCTTCACAATGAAAATAAGTTAGTTAAAGGTGGCTAGGTTATCATAGAGAAATTTAGCTTAATTTACTTAGTCATTGTACTGTCCCAATGATAAAACACTAAGCCAGACTACAGTTGTAGTAAAACAACATTTACTTCTCGTGAATCAAGTCAAAATGGTGTGGTTTATTAGAATAAGTTACTAGACGAAAAAGGAGTAGATTATGGATTTTTCTTTAAAGATGTAAGTCTTGATGTCATTTCTTTCTTTCTTTCTTTCTGATAGTAACTGTTATTTGTGTGTTATGTTGGAGTGATGCACATGGAAGAAGAAAAGTTCAGAATATAGAAAGAGTTAAATGGTGGTTATATTTTGGTAGTTCATTCCTGGCTATTCAATATTCAATAGGATGTGCTTCTTCTCGAATCCTGGATCACGATTAGCCTATCTGGGAAATATTTGTGCTTGCTCTCTTATCCCATGGAGAGTTGTAATTTTAAGGAAGGGAGGCGAACTGGTCACAATATTTGTATATGATTATAGTCAAATTATGCCTTGGTCTGCAATGTTTGTTTTAGTGAAGAGATAAGAGCACAATACAAGTTATGAATATTTTTTTTCTGTGCATTCTGTCACATTACAAAATGAATATGGAAGGAAGATCTAACAGCAATTCATTCAAAACTTTTGCAGAGTCTCATGTTTTAACAGTTTGAATGGTACACACATACAATTTCAGTTTCTCTAAGATTTAACAGATTTTCTGGGTCATAACTAACTTTCCTCCAAAAGATACCTCTCAATATTCATATTTTTGCTGCAAAACACATCAACTACCACACATTAAGTTTCAAAGTACATCTTGCAATTATTCCAGTTGTTACTGTTCCAAATAAGGGGCAAACTTCCGCTTTTTTCCTCATTGAAAAAAATAATTTTATCCCAAAATAATCGTTAGGCACGTATAAATATATATCCAAAATTCTAGCTTCCAAAAATGCCTCAAACTGCAATAAAAAATTCACAAAGTTCCGCAAAAAACCAAAAATTTTAGAGATAACACTCACAAAAAAAGACATTGAAATGCAGTTTCTGTACACTTCGCCTCTTCTCTTCTACTCTACACTCTCCTTATCCCTCACCTTTCTCAATTTGATCCTCAAACCTAAAAAGTAAGCTACACCTAACCTAACCAAAGCTAAGCTAACACGGCACTCCCAAACATTACCAGCCGTAACATAAATAATCTTCTACTACAGGTGGCCAAAGTCAACAATAAATATCTGATGCATGCATAATAGTTCTTCCGAAAATTGTTTTTGAAAGCAGTTCTACAAGAAATGCAAAGTTTGCTCATGCTGCCCATTCTTCTGTTTTTCTTTAACATTACTTATCTCTTACTTTAGTTCTGTAGGTACCAAATATCAATATATACTGCAACTTTTGGTGAGCCTTAAAACTCATTTCGCTATGCACTGGAACACGAGCGCAAAAACTTGCAGTCTGTTCAAGCTGAGTGAAACCTCGTGTTTTGGCAGACTTTTACAATTTATAACTAATTTATAAAACAGTTTATCTTATACCAGCACTTGGGTTTGTCATAAATAATGCAGAATTTTCACTTATGTAAAATTCAATTACGTAAATTAAACTTACTGAGTTGTATACATACTAAAATTTAGCTCTGAGTACAATTGTGCTCTTTGCTACGTTAATGATAATTACTTTGATGGATTTCGTTGCTTAAAGTAATTTGCTACATAAAACGATAATTCATCCGTAAATTCACTTGGCCATGCTGTATTTTAGTCTTACTGCGCTGTGATTTCTTGATATGGGTTGATATGCAAGTTAAAATAAATATAATGTAGTATTGTCGAGCACGAAAACACTTTCGTGTCTATTAGTTCATTTCAGCATGTCCAACCTCTATGCGGAAGTAATAACACACACCGCGTTTTATGGAATTCTGCACAATATCGACCCTCTTCAAAGTTATTAGGAAGCCGTCTGTTGTAATTGCATTGCTTAAGTTTAGAAGCATGAATATTCACATTATATGGTGTTATTTGCGCTGTCATAACATCGACTGTAATTGTTTACGAACTGTCAATCGAACATTTGCCACAAGTGTCTAGTATTTCAATTGGCGGCGAAGCTGAGCCAGTGATCCCGAGTCTTGAGTTTCATAACAATTAATCTAAATTCTAATTGATATTTATGTACTTACACTTCGAGTATTCTGTCCCCTTTTCGAATTCCTGCTTTCTCTGCCGCCCCACCGTCCAGTACGGCACTGACATGCTGAAGAGGAGCATATAATTCGCCATTTATACTTCGCAGCTGGCCACCTTCACTTACTTGTCCTCTTACATTAAAACCAAAGCCGGTATCTGTTTTGTAAATTGTCACTACTCGAGGTCCTGTCGGCAAATTCTTAATTTGATCATTTTGAGGGCTAGTGTCCGATTCACTGTCAGCCATATTTAGTGACTACGGACTGCTTTCCATTGAAATCTTCCTAACTTTCAAAATGCAAATTTACAGGATTTAGAGGCCCAAGCTGAAATTAATTTTGCATAAATTTTTTACTTTCATAAAAGCAGGTTTCTTACATAGCTGAACGGTAATGCAGATATTGTCTTGATAAAGAAATGAGTGATTATTTACTACATCCGGTTCCGGGAGACTTACGAAATGATTATGAAAATTATAGCGATAATTTGCGTATTAAGCTACTACAGTATAAGCATATTTTTCATAAAAAATATCTCCACGAGCTATTATTGTTCTTTTAATGAAGTAAAAAGACTTGAGTGCCTTTCATCAAAGAAACTGCCTTTCATTGAAGATTTTATAATCATCCATATAGTGGAAAGCAGTAATACTAATTGAAATCTAAAACTTTACCATTCAATTTCAAAATAGAATCATCATCATCATCATCATCATCATCATCATCATCATCATCATCATCATCATCATCATCATCATCATCATCATCATCATCATCATCATCATCATCATCATCATCATCATCACCATCACCATCACCATCACCATCACCACCACCACCATCATCATCATCATCATCATCACCACCATCATCATCATCACCACCATCATCGTGTCGTCGACGTCATCATCAATAATCACATTATCATTCTCCTGCTCATCATCATCATAATCGCATTATCATCATCACCATTACATCCTCCTTATCATCACATTATCATCATCATCATTATCACCATCACATTCTCCTCCTCCGCTCGCCTCGGTACCGTGATGGTTAGCATGTTTGCCTCATGTCCAAGAGGTCGCGAGTTCGAATCTCGCTTAGGGTAAGTTATCTGGATAAGGTTTTTTACCATGGTTTTCCCTTATCCTGAGGAGACGAATGTCAGGTAACTTAAAGCTCCATGGACCTCAGGCTCATTTGAGCATCATTTCACCCATTTCATTCATTCACCGTCCGATATGACACTAGGTTGGAGGATATTAACAAAACAGTATGAAAAACTAATTCTCCTTCTCCTCCTTCCTCCTCCTTCTCCTCCTCCTCATCATCATCATCATCATCATTATCATCATCACCACCACCACCTATAATAAATAAATGCAACACTAATGAATTTTAAAATACAGCTTATCACAGATGAATTAGCCTGTAACGATTGTTAGGTATCCATAATTTGTATTACCTTTACAACTACATTTACTGTTACAAAGTTCACTGTAATAACTAGCTTCTTACACTAAAGATATTTTTATATTGTGTTGCACTGCGCAGGCTATTCATAACATCTAATGAAAATCTGCTCCCTCTTTTCTTGAACATATTTTATTTCGGTTATCGAAGAATAAGGAGGTGGAAAGTAGTCTGCCTTCTAAGAAACAAAATTTCACAAAATCCTGCCAGTAGTTCAGATATTAAAAGGTTTCTCTGCTCAGCCCACATCAGTGAGCAAAATCTTGGCTATAGAATTTCCTTCCCACCAATGATTTCATATCCAGAATTTTGCCCTGGGGGTGGGGGGGGGGGAGGGGGGGGGGCAATTTATACAAGACAAACAGCGAAACATACACTACTAAAATGCTTCCCTCCCCCACCAACTTTTAATGATTTCACACCCTGGCCCACATGATCAGCATATTGTGTTAGTGCTGCAGAGGCAACACTTGTATTTGACATTGTTAATCACCACTCATCATATAAATCCATGGAAACAATATCATCACATGTTCAAGATGTTTTAGTAGGGTTAGGAATAGAAAAGAGTATTTGGAGCTGACAATGCAAACACAGATTCTGGTGGCATAAGTCGGTCAGAGGATAAAAATGTATTCACCAAACTAAAGTCATATAAATTGTGAAAGGTTAGTTCTTCATGAAAGTATGACTGACTGTTGATAATCACATTTAACATTGTATGCTTCAGTATTTTAAGAAAATATAAATGCATATACCTTTGTGTATATATAAATATGAACTAAATTATAAATTTACATTATCTTTGCACAGACTGATAATGTACATACATTTTTGTCAACTTTCATGCATTTTTTGCTATTGTGTCCTACGTTTCTATAAAATAATCTAATAACCAGTAACATGCTGGTATGAAGCATTTCCAGAATTTGGAAGATTCTCGGGGAGAGGCTAAGGAAGTCAGACCTTTTGCCAATGTTTGAAATCCTTTTCATAAATATTAGGTATTTTTCATCCATTATCTGCAACAGTTGGACTGTAAGAAATCACAATTATGAATGATGAAAAGGGAGGGTTCACTATGAAAATCCCCTAGATCATTTTAAATAATTTCATAAAGAAGAGGGAGGAAAATGAAATTTGTCAATGGAGTTTAAAAGCCTAACCATGCAACATCGGGCAAGATGAGCTGCTAATACAATTCAAACTACAGAGCTGCCAACATATGAATAATAAAAACGGCCATTTTTAAGCAATTTACGAGTGATTTAGGGCTCTAAGCTGCAGAGCATAGTGGAGGGATTGAGGGCCCTAAGTTGCAAGGGTGTCACTTTCACAAGGTCCATCTTTCTGATGGTCCATCTTCGCTGATAGCTCTGTCATTATTTTGGTAATTTCATCTGTAATGCCCTTCATTTCTATTTTCATTATTGTTTTCATTTTTTCCATTCCAGATAATTTCATTTGTCTTTATGTCCATCTTGGCTAACATTTACTTCATCATTCTTCCATTGTGGCTCCTGAATCTCGCTTCTGATACCAGTGTAACAAATATCTCACACAATTTGTTATCTTATTCTTTTATATTTATTATTATCCTTTTCCTTACATCAGTAATAACTCTGGCCTCAAGTAACAAATAGTAACAGATTTAACACAATTGTAACCAACTCCTTGCACACACGCACGCAACCCACGAAAAAAGAAAACATGCTTCCCAAAACTTGACACAAAAGTATTTCATTTTGCTAACAAGACTGCTTGACAATGACCATAGGATAACAAAGCTAATGAATGCTTTCAGTTTGCTGACGCTATGCTCTCAGGATTACACTGTAGTTCTGGACCTCCCCACCACATGGTATTGAGCGTTGCATAGCTCTTCTATGCCAATGTGACAATGTTTATTTTCATATGGCAAGTACATTGACAAAATTCTGATGTGTTGCACTCACATGACTTTCTCTACTCTTGTACTAACCGTTCTTACAAACTCTTGTTCCTGTATCTTCTTCATGTTAGTTGAGATAAACATTTGCAGAAATTATCTTATTGTTTGTTTTGTTGTTGGTGCAAGAGGAATATGGGAATATAGTAGGCTTTGAGCGACTCAAGTCTTTTAAAGCTTTCAGATTTCGCTCTCTTTGCCCTGTTAACATATAAAAAACTGAGTAACAATGTTCCATTTGACAGAAGTATTGGTTCTCCAAAACTTACACAAATAACAAAGAATATCTCCAAAATGGTTCACTGTACAAAAAAAAATATTTAGGCATAAATTGTGTGTTTTAGCAAGATCTACATTTTTTGTATAGTAAGATTTAATCTATCTCTTTCGGTTTACCAGTTATGCAAAAGTCACCCAGAGTAAGTAGGACTTCCTGAGCTATAGCCAGAAAATTCAAGACATACATTTAATTTGTAATTAAAATATCTCAAACATATGGCATTTTAATCAAAATCGTTAGAGCCATTTTCAAGAAAACCAAAATGTGTGAAAAATTTTCCATGTGAAGGGTAGTTTATGGTGGAGCAATTTTCTTCAAAATCTTCATGTCATATCCTTGAAGGACATTAAACTTAAATACCAACTTTGGTTCCTAACCCACTTTATGCTTTTTAGTTATGCTGTCCACAGACTGACGGATGGACGGACGGACAGACACACACATATGGACCTTTTTCTAAGAATACTTTTTTGGATTCAGGAGACCTAAAAACATATATTTCTGGTGAAATCTCGACATTGAATTTTTGGGTGAAATACAATACTTCCTCTACTTTACTAAATGTAGTTGTGAAAGTGTTAGGAATAGTTTAACAGATAGCTTTAAAATTGAGAATGGGCTTAAACAAGGAGATGGATTAGCACCAGTATTATTTAATTTGACACTGGAATATATAATAAGACAGCTAAATGTAGATACTAATTCCACAATATATTATAGACTAGCACAATTATTAGCATATGCAGATGACATTAGCATTATAGGGAGAAAGAAAAACACTGTGATAGATTTGTACGAGTTGAACAGCAAGCCTTGATTAATATGTCTTAAAGTCAACACAGAAAAAACTAAAATAATGATAAAAAATAGACAAAATAAGAGAAATAATGTTGCTTGGACAATAGGCAACGATAAGATAGAAGTAGTGGACAGTTTTAAATATCTAGGCACAATGGCAGATCAAAATAATGACGAAAGCAAAGAAATTAAAGCTTGAATATTGACTGCAAACGACACATATTATTCACTTCAGAATTTGTTAAAAAACAAAAATATAAGCAGGAAAACTAAGATTAGGCTATACAAAACGTTAAACAAAACTGTGCTGATATTTGGATGCGAATGTTGGACATTGACCTCCAGTTCTGAGAAAATGTTAGGCACATTCGAAAGGAAAATTCTGAGAAGGATCTACAGGCCAATACAAGAGGATGGAAGATTGCAAATAAGGTGGATTAAAGAAATATATGAACTGTATAAAGAGGTGGATATTGGGAAAGATATAAAACTAAGGAGACTGAGATGGGCCGGCCATGTGGCAAGAATGACAGATAAACATATCCCCAAGAAAATATTGGATGGAAAATTTTATAAGACCAGACCAAAAAAGAGCACCAAGGGGAAGATGGGAAGACACTATAAGAAAGGATGCAATGCAACTACTCGATGTTGGGATATGAATAGGGATGAAAAAAACTAAGCCCCAGCACTACAGCCTATGAAGAGCTAAGCCTTACCGTCCAGCTGCTGCGTCCCCCACCTTGGCCCACTCGAGGCATCATTGGTGGGGTGCAATATTGGAGGGTGGTACCTGGTCAGCATCCCGATCCCTCCCGGCCAGTTATGCAGTCTTCACAACCTGGGACCGCTACTTTTCTATCCAGTAGCTCCTCAATTGGTCCTCCCGGGACCTAACGAGGCTGAGTGCACACTGTGTCATACATCCCAGAGGGGATAAAATCCCCATGCTGGTACCGGGGATTGAACCTGGATACTCCATGCCAGAGACAAGTGTGCTACCAACTGTGCTACGGAGGCGGTCATAGATAGGTTGTTGTTGTTGTAGTGTTTAACACCCACTTTTACTACTACGGCACCGCAGGCGGTGTCATAGATAGGGATGAATGGAAGCAAAAGCTAAGGGAAGCTGAAACCCACAGAGGGCTATAATGCTTAGAAGAAGAAGTAGAGAAAGTAAGAAAAGAAAACAACAGTGTCATTCACTCATTAATCTTCAAGCTTCCCATATCTCTTGCTCTCAGTTCTCAATTTAGTCTTGGACAGATTTTAAGATGGTCTCGGTCCATTTCCTCCTGAAGGTTGCATAGTTTGCAGTTCAGGGATGACAGTAACCCTATCGGGTGCATATGTTTTGCTAGGATGTTGTGACCTGTAGTCAGTTGAAACATTGCAGCTGCTTCCATTCTTGGTCTTTCAGAGATGTCAGTTATGTTGCTCTTCCAATCTTTAGAGGATATTTGGCTTCCTAGTTCTTGGTCATGCCATTCCTTTATTCCAGCTTTAACATATAGTTTTGCCGATTTTTATGAGAGTGGGTGTGATAATGGTAGGGGTATCTTTGCTCCCTTTTTAGCTAAGAAGTTGACCTTCTCATTTCCGGAGATTTGGCAATGCCCTGGAATCCATTGCAAGGATACGGTCTTGTTAAATGTTTTTAGTTGAGTTATTATGTTATTATCTTGTAGCAGGTCTTGATTTTCACTGATGAAGGTGTATCTGAAGAGCTTATAGCCTGAACAGCAGCTTTGGAGTCTGATAGAATTACTGCTTTGGTAAATATCTTAAGGTGGAATGGTATGGTTAATGAGGTGAGACATGAACAAATCTTGTGCATAGGGAAAGCTACTTTCCTTCCCTCCCTCTCTGCAATGACTGAGAGGGGGAAAGGTGGGTGAGCTTGCCGCAAATAAGTAAATGTTACTATAACAGTGTGCAGCTGAAACAATTGCAGTTCACATGAAAGTAATTGTGGGTACCCCGGCATCAGCCTTTCAGGTGAAGATTTGTCACTGCGCAACTATAGTAGGGGATTTGCTCTTGTCTTACCTCATGACCCATAGTTGGCTAAGGGCAGCGTGGATAGCCTCAGTCTCTCCATCGTATGCTGTTAAATGTTTTCCGACTGAGAGATAAAAGGAAAACACAGAGCTGTGGATGCCTGCACCTACATTTTCATGGTGTTTTAGCTGAAAGTCATTGGTGTATATTTGGAGCCCTGTGTCTTTGGGGTATCTTATATTTATTGTTTCCAGAGCTAACTGCCTCAAGCTGGAGGTGTCAGCAGAGGCTTTGGTGACTGGCTCAAGGAGATTCATATAAGAGTCTACAGTGTTGCTTTCCTTAGGGTTTGGCATTATCAGACTTCCTGATGTTGGCATTCAATGGAAAATTTTGATCTGAGGTTTTCTACTTACTGGATGAAACCATGTTGAGTTTTCATGTGTCTGGGTCCATTATCATATGTTTTCCAGCAATTATCTCCAGGTAATCTTATGAGCTTTTCATGCAATAGTATTGCTTTTTCTTCCATGTGGGTCTGCAATAGTTTTAGAACTGTAAACAATAGCATTGGGTCTATCAGAGTTGTTTTGACATCCCCTGTTTATAAGCCTTAGTGCCTGGTTCTGCAGTTTTTTAAGCGAGCTGTGTAGTTTCTCTGAGGCAGTAATTAGGGGTTCACAGCAGTATGATAATGTTGGGAGGATATACATCCTGTATGTAGTTGGTAGTGTGCTACGTGCACAGCCCCATTTTCTTCCTGCTAAGCACTTTAGGATATGAAACTGTTTGGACGTCGTTGAAGTGACATCCTCTACTTGATGTCTTCAGGTTAGTCTGGAGTCGAGTGTTGTGTCTAGGTAAGTAAATGCTTCAGTCTAAGAGAGTGCTACATTTTTGTACTGCAGGTGTGGTCAAATGGGATGATGTGCTAACAAGAAGGACTGGAATTTTGTTTTGGCCATATTTATGGTCTTGTTTCTCTCATACAAGTCCTCCAACTTTCAAGGGCTTGGTTTAGCATGAACTCCATTGTACTTTCTGCTTTTCTTTTTGAGACTTTGGTCCAAAAGACAAGGTCTTCAGCATATAGTAGACAGTTGATTCCTGGTACTGAATTTAGTTCCTGCAGGAGATCGTTTATATATAGATTGAAAGGTGCACAGCTAGTTGTTGCTCCCTGGGATGCTCCAGTTTGCATTATTCTGTGCTTTGATGAAGAGTTTCCGTACCTAACAGAGCATGATCTTTCAGAGAAGAATGATATCAATCAGCTTAGCATGTTGGGTTGAATTGCTGCTTTGGCACGTTTCAAGTTTTCCTTCCATATACTATCATAGGTGCTTTTGAAATCAATGAACACTGCCATTAGTACTTTTCTGTTTTCCAGCGCATCCTTAGTGTGTTGACTTAATTTTGTAATTTGCTGACTTGTTGATCTAAATTTCCTGAATTGCTATGATTCCATGTGTTTCAAGGTACTAGGATAATCTATTGTAGACCATTTTTACTTTCTCTACTAGTAAGTAGAGGAAGTATTGTATTCCATCCAAAAATTTGATGTTGAGATTTCACCAGAAATATATGTTTTGAGACCCCCTGAATCCAATAAAAGTATTTTTAGAAAAAGGTCTGTATGTATCTGTCTGTCTGTCCGTCTGTGGACAGCGTAACTCAAAAACGAAAGGTTGGTTAAAAACCAAAGTTGATATAGCTTGTTCAAAACATCCTGGCAGTCCCCCACTCCCAAATCAAAGATGCCTAATAGCACTGAGCAGTCCACTTGCATAAAAGAGAAGTGGGGGTCAGTCTTCCAACTGTTGCAAGAGTGATAAGTTCATGCTTTGTATATGTGACTACCTCCAAGTTCTGATAACCTTCTAGTCACTTGCTCCCCCACCACTCTCACCACTTCCCCGCTTTTCTCCTCACTCACGCATACAGAGTGTCAGGACGTTTTAACAAACTGTATTTAAGTTTAATGTCTTTCAAAGATGCAACATGAAGATTTTGAAGAAAATAGTCCCACCCTAAACTACCTTTACATGGAAAAATTTTCCAAAATGTTGATTTTCTTGTAAATGGCTTTAATGATTTTGATTAAAATGCCATATGTTTGAGACATTTTTATGAAAAATGAAATTATATCTTGAATTTTCTGGCTATAACCCCTGTAGTCATACTTACTCTGGACGAGTTTTGCATAACTGGTAAACCGTTAGAGATAGGCCAAATCATACAATACAGAAAATGTTGTTGTTGTTGTTTTCTAGTGCCTTGCATCTGGCAATGAAGCCATTAGCATTCGCGCTTTCCAATACTTTTGAACTGTAGTTCCTTCTGATCTTAATGCTTCACAGGTCTTCAAGTGGTCTTCGTTCATTTCTGCTGGATCGTTACACAGGACACATATTGGTGAGGCTGAGATACCTATTCTGTAGAGATGACTTGCTAAGCAGTCGTGATTTGTCAATAGTCGGAAGGCTGCAACTGCTGTTTTCCTTGGTCTCTGGGGGATTATATCTTGGTTGGAAAGTAGTGTAATCCATTTTTTATCTTTGGCATTTATTTCTATTTCTTGTAGGTATGAATGAGAAAATTTTTTAATGATCAAGCGTTTTATTGAGGAATATGAGAAATTGAATTTAGATTTTTGTTTTATTGTTGTGCCTTTCTTTGCAAGTGAGTCTGCAGCTTCATTCCCCATGACTCCACAGTGTGCTGGAATCCATTGGAGATGAACAGTCTTATTAACTTTTTGGAGTTGTGTTAACATTTTGTAGCATTCTCTAATTTTTGTTGACTTCTTTGTAGTATTTGAACATATTCCCTGAATTGCAGCTTTAGAATCTGAAAGAATTACTGCCTTGTTAAATTTATTTAAGGGAAGATTTAATAATTGTCGGAGAGCAATGTGTATAGCCTCTATTTCTCCATCATAATTTGTTGTGTCTCTGCCAACAGAATGATAAAAGGAAAAATGTGAACATGTAACTCCAGCTCCAGTAAGGTTTTCCTTGGAGGATCCATCAGTATATGTGTGCAGCCATTCTTCTGTGGGATACCTAGTATTGATTGTTTCCAGAGCTAGAAGTTTTTGTATTTCTTTTGGTGTGTCTGATTTAGTTATTTCCTCTATTAATTCCAAACTGAAGGTAGGTTGTAATAATTCCAATGGATTTTCTCTTATAAGTAGATTTTCTCTGGTGTTAGGAATGTTCAATTTGGATTTAATCTGTGTTACCTTTTCTAGGAAACTACTGTGAGTTTTAAGGATTGAAGGGGGGAAGTTCTCTTCTGTCCAGAAAATGTAGATCTTGCTAAAATACACAATTTATGTCTGAATAAATTTTCTTGTAGGGTGAACCATTTCGGAGATATTCCTTCTTCTGTGTGTGAGTTTCAGAAAACTTAAAACTTTCGTGAAATGGAACATCACTTTTTGCCACTCAGTGTATTAGCACTTTACATGCTAGTATTCTATTGACATGGGGCTGTTGCTTTTAAGCACATCTGGGTGGTCTTGAACCTGTGAACATGGGATCGATAGGTTAGCAGCTAATAAACTGAACCACCCACATTTTATTCCAAGCAATGTACATACATGACCATGATGTATTTACTTATTTACTTTAAGTAAATAGAAGAAAGGCTTAAAAAGGGACAAATGATCCTTTTTATAACAGTATGAATTAAGATATCACAGATGGCTCTGAAAGCAACAAATCATCAAAATTATGTAAGCCAAATATTTTGCATGCATATTATGGCTTAGAACATTAGTTCTAGTATGTAAAGAATTTTTAAAAAATCAGGAATATAATTCAAGTAATATTATAAATATGAAGAAACAGATAAGAATAACTAGAGAAGATGGGGTTTCTTCTGTTATTGGAGCAGCAGTAATTGGAAGAGTTTTGGTAGCCAACTACAGGCACCAAACAATATCACTTAATCGTGACTTCTTAACATCTTACAGTAAAGACATGTTGGTTTTATCCATGAGGGAGAAAATGAGTCCATTTGGACAGACAAATATGATGTTAATTCACAGATGGTCCATTCTTGTCTTAAATTATTATGAATGCTTTTCGTTTCTCCCCCAGAAATTTTGCTTTAGGCTAAAATTTCTGGTATATTAGAAAGTAAAGTAAAGGAATTGAAGTTCATAGATGTATTAGGAAGCATAGTGAGGGGTCAGTATGATCAGGAAGATAATAGCCTGAAAGAAGTAAAGAGAATGAAAGTATAAAATATCATGGAACCACAGCCCTGCACCAGCACAGGTGGTGGTGATGATGATGACAATGATAACGATGATGATGAGCAACAAAAATTTGAGCAGAAAGTCAATGAAATAGAGGATAGTAATATCAACATACTGGATCAAAATTGGAGCAGTAAGCAAAAGCAATATATTATAGATATCTTTCCTGCAACAAGTTCATTCAAGGAGTTGCCGGGCACCGAAAAAGTCACAGTGTTCTGTTAGGATAGTGGCAAGGACTATGCATGGGAAGAGCAAATTGCGGAGGAGAAACTCATTAAAGTAGAAGAAGAATCACGTTAATGACATTAACCAGGAGCAGAGAGGTTATGATAAGGAAGAAAGACTAAAAGCTTCACTTATCCTAGTAATTGCTGCAAGTTCTTGAAAATGTTGCTGACATGTTTCATGATACTTCCATCACAGTTTCAAAGCTTATTTAAAACAGTAAAATTTTCAAGAACTTGCAGCAATTCTAAGATAAGCAAAGCTTTTAATCTCTAAGCTTGTTTTTATTTTAGATTCTGTTGCTTCACTGCTAACAGCTTGTTTTTTCATTGAATTTAGCAAGATATATGCTGTACTTGTTAACAATAATGGATCTTTGATGAAATCATTAGATACTGCTACTGGTAATCATGATATACACTTCCTTTAGATTCCTTGTAAGATGACTTGATTCTACTTTATAACAACACACCTGTAAGATTTAAAGCTTTCACGGCGCACGTTATTTATTACAGTTTCACGGGCGATCAGCCGTGTGAGGTTTGAAAATATTGAGCTTTCGGCCATGGAGTTTAGAATGGCCGAAAGCTCAATATTTTCAAACCTCACACGGCTGATCGCCCGTGAAACTGTAATAAACAACACACCTATCACTTTTGAGAACAAGAAAACTTGCCATTTGCTGAAGCCACGTCATATGTTAAGAAGTAAATTAGTTTCTGAATTTTAGACTTATAGAAAATGTATGTCAACTGCAACAAGAAACTTATTAAAATAAAGAATGGAAAAGAAAAATGAAATTTTGTGTTTTACAACTGGTACATATGAGGGTGATCGCAAAAGTAAGGTCTCCACTTTTTTTTAAATATAAAGAAATGTTTATTGACAACAAATGGTACATAGTTTTGAAGCTTGAACATTTTTCTACTTTTCCACATAATTGCTATTTCAATCTATGAATTTTTGTAAATGCTGTTTCAGTTTTTGTATGCCCATATCATATCAGTCTGCCGACATGTTCTTGAAGAAATGTTGGACTTCATCTTTCACTTCAGTGATCACCAAAGCGCCTTCCAGCCAAGTGTTCCTTCAACTTGGGAAACAAGTGATAGTCACTGGGTGCTAAGTCTGGACTATAAGGTGGATGGATGGATGATGATGTCCCATCTAAGCTGTTGCAGAAGAGCCCACAGTTTGACGGGTGGTATGGGGGCGAGCATTGTCATGGAGAAGGCTTATGCCCTTGCTCAACATTCCTCTTCTTTGGTTATAAATTGTCCATCTGAGTTTCTTTAATGTCTGACAATACCTGTCAGCATTTATTGTTGTCCCAGGATCCATAAAGTCGACCAACAATATCCCCTTTTGGTCGCAAAACACAGTTGCCATGACTTTACTGGTAGACTGTGTTCTTTTTCATTTTTGCAGCTTGGGTGAATCGGAATACTGCCACTCACATGATTGCTGTTTGACCTCAGGTGTGAAAAAATTATAAGTTATTTTGTTGTTTAACGATGCTGTCAATTGCCAGGATCACATCAGCATCGCCGGTGTGCTGGAATTTTGTCCTGCAGGAGTTTTTTTACATGCCAGTAAATCTACTGACATGGAGCTGTCATTTCTAAGCTCACTTAAAAACCATCGGTCTGGGCCAGATTTGAACCTGCAACCTTGGGGTCAATAGGCCAGCGTCTAACCAACTGAGCCACCCAGACCGACTCTCAAGTGTGAAGTGGAAAGCTTAGATTTCCTCACCCATAACTATTGAATCCAAAAGGTTGGTGCGGTTTTTGTAATTATTAACGACGTTGTGTCTTTGAGATATTGAGATCTTTGTGATCTCAGGGTGTAGTAACGGATGGAATGAAAAATCACACGATGTTTCTTCACCACAATGTATTATTTTATTAACACTTCATCGATACTTTACATTAAATAATTCCTCTCAGCACCATTCTAAATGATTTAAAACGCTTCCACCTTCTCATTTAGTGGAACCAATGCTTGATGAAAGTCTGGTGAAAGTTCCATACCCACACGTCACACCAATACGTCCATATGTCTAGATTACACACATGCGAATGGGCAGTTTATGGCGTCCTCACGTGACACCGCCTTTTTCGTATACATCCGTGTATGCATCCATCAAATAGTTCTTTCTTGTTAGGGAAGCGATCCCTAACCATCCTCCCTTACTTTTATTATGGAACACATATAATTCTAATATTTATACATATATATTAAAATAAAATATGGAAATATTTATGACGTCTTTAAACTAACTTAGTTGTTCGTAACAATGAGCATTTGCAACACGTTTTCGCCATTTAACCAAATCATACCAACATCAAAAAACAAATTACACTTTTAACAAATATTCACATAAACGATTTTCTTTTGGGGTCTTCTAATATTCTGTCTCAAGGTTGTCCTTTTCATCTGCATAGTGTTGAAGAAATTTATGGAAAGTTTCAGCATGTTGCCTTTGGTGATCTTCTGTCAGCATTCTCGGGACCCATCTTGTGCACACCTTCTGAAATTTCAATTCTTCAATCAAAGTCCAGTGAATAGTGCTTCAAGAAATCACAGGAACAACAATGCAGAGCTCGTTGAGAGTGATCTGCTGATCTTGAAGCACAATTTGTTCAACCTGTGCAATTGTTTCATCACAAATTGACAGTCTCATGCTTCTTTCTTCGTCATGAATTTCTGTACAACCATCTGAAAACTCTCTACACCACTTGTGGGCATTTTTGACATCCATACAAGATTCTCCATATACTTCCATCAACTGTCGATGAATTTTGATTGGTTTAACCCCTTTTGCACTTAAAAACTAAATAACCACATGAACTTCGCACCTGGCAGTAGTGGCTAATGGGAGCTCCATTACAACTGGCTGTCAAGCCAAGACTGAGAGCTCCAGCAGATATGTGGTGATTTCTATAGGGAGTGGAGGGAGGAATGAAAAAATAGTATGGGCCACATCTACGCAAACAGTTTCCCTGCGACCCCAGCACTTTGGAGACCTTACTTTTGGGATTACCCTTGTAATTGCCCCCCGCTGTGATTGATTACTTTATTTATTCTTAGGTGCACGTTTGCGACCAGTTTAGAACACTAGTTTGGATTATGCTTATAATGTTGCCATAGCTCCATCATGTAAGCCACCAGATTCTCTCGCACTCAGTCTGGTCGATGTTCTTCCTCTTTCTTTGAAGGCCCATACATGTTCAAAGGGGTTTAGATCAGGAGATCTTGGAGGCCAGTTCATGCAGATTATTTCTGGATACCTTGTTAGCCAATCCTGAGTGATATTTGAGGTATGCACACCACTATTGTTGTGCATAAATGCATATTCTTCTTGTTCTGGGAACCTGACATGAAGGGATGACAGTAAACTGTTTTTGAGAATATCTACATAGAACAGCACTTGTCATTCTCTCTGGCCCTTGAATTAACATCCCTGGGCCTGGTGCTATCATATAGGCCCAGAAATGTGCTGAAATTCTTCCTGAATGTTCTGTTTGAATGATGTGCTGAGGCTTGTATCTACCAGGAGAGCAAAAAACATCTGAATGGTGTTTCGCCTGTCAGCATCTTCTGTGCTCGTTGCCATCTGCCACTATCACAGAAAGGTATGGATGAAATCATATAACATTTTTAAAACTATTTTTAAAGGCTTTACTGACTAACTTTATGAAAGAAGTTGCCGAAACTGATCACCGTCGCCCATACATACATTTTTGGCACCTCTTTAGGAAACTATCCATCACTCTCGATAGTTCACATTGAGAAATGCTGGCAATTATCTGGTGGATATTTTGTTTTAGTTCTTCCAAAGTGTTTGGGTTTGCTTGTACACTTTATGTTTTAAGTTACTCAAGGGATTGAAATTACTTATTGAAGCTCTGAGCGTGAGTGTTGGCAGACTTTTTTCCAGGGGGGAGGCACATGTTGGATGTTTTCAATCAGCTAATATTAATTCATTATTTTATTGTCAAAATTTGTAATATTTGTTGCAGATAACCGCATTAATATGTGCTAAATAAAAATTGTTCTTTACATCCAAATTAAAATAATAGTTTAATAGTCAGTAATTGATTGCACATTAAGTTCACAGGGGGCCGCAGCCCCCCTTGCCCCCCCCCCCCCTTTTGTGATGCCCGTGGCTCTAAGAAACCTTTCTCTGCTAATGGTGCGCACCATACACCAAATGTTTCATTATGAACGGTTTCTTCATGAACAATATTAGGTTTTGTATTATAGGGCCCATGTTTTTGGGGTCAGCAGTTGACGGCCCCACATATGTGAATACAATTTTGCCTCTTTGTTTTAGAGAATTAACGGACAGGGAGTGTTATTTTGCCTTTTTTCAACAAGATTTGGCAGCAGCTCATATGGCCAATCTTTCAATGAGAACAATTGAAAGTGTGACTATTACCTAAGTTTATCTCTTTTGGGCTTGTAGACTGTGGTCTAGAAGGCATCAACACCGGCCGCGAAAGCCTAAGTTTATACCATTGAAAGTGTGTTTCAGGACAGAATTATTAGTAGAGATTTGTGGTCCCTGACCTAAACCCTTGCGATTTCTATCTCTGGAGTAACTTATAACATAAAGTACATGACAAGCTCACTCACCCTTGAAGAATTAAAAGAAAATATCCAGCACAAAATTGCCAGCATTTCTCAACATGAAGTACATAATGGATAGTTTCCTAAAGAAGTGCCAAAAATGTATGGGCAACAATGGTGACTAGTTTCAGTATCTCCTTTTATGAAGTTGGTAAGTAAAGCCTTTAAAAGTAGTTTTAAAAAGTTGTATGGTTTCACCCACATGCTTCTATGATAGTGGTAGACGGCAACATGTGCCGAGGAAGCGGACAGACAAAATACCGTGCAGCCCATTCAGAGGTTTTTTGCTCTCCTGGTAGTTCCTCATGGTCTATATAGACATAGGGTCTCTGTTGGTTGGATTGAAATACCCTCTTGTCACTCCAGATTACCAGGTCCCTGTATGCCGAGGAAGGTCAATACTATGCTGTGCCCATTGTAACCTTCCTATCTTGTGTGCCTAGGTGAGAAGAAACTTAGTGGCAGGACGATGCAATGTAATATCGGCATCCTTTAATTGATGGAGTATGTTTTCACATGAGCAACCATACTAAACTACTTTGTCCAGAAAGATAGACTTGTGTCTTAAATGTTGTTATTGTTGTTTTCTAGTGCCTTGCATCTGGCAATGAAGCCATTAGCATTCGTGCTTTCCAATACTTTTGAGCTATAGTTTCTTCTGATCTTAATGCTTCACAGGTCTTCAAGTGGTCTTCGTTCATTTCTGCTGGATCCTTACACAGGACACATATTGGTGAGGATGAGATACCTATTCTGTAGAGATGACTTGCTAAGCAGTCGTGATTTGTCAATAGTCGGAAGGCTGCAAGCGCTGTTTTCCTTGGTCTCTGGGGGATTATATCTGGGTTGGAAAGTAGTGTAATCCATTTTTTATCTTTGGCATTTGTTTGTATTTCTTGTAGGTATGAATGAGAAAATTTTTTAATGATCAAGCGTTTTATTGAGGAATATGAGAAATTGAATTTAGATTTTTGTTTTATTGTTGTGCCTTTCTTTGCAAGTGAGTCTGCAGCTTCATTCCCCATGACTCTACAGTGTGCTGGAATCCATTGGAGATGAACAGTCTTATTAACTTTTTGGAGTTGTGTTAACATTTTGTAGCATTCTATAATTTTTGTTGACTTCTTTGTAGTATTTGAACATATTCCTTGAATTGCAGCTTTAGAATCTGAAAGAATTACTGCCTTGTTAAACTTATTTAAGGGAAGATTTAATAATTGTCGGAGAGCAATGTGTATAGCCTCTATTTCTCCATCATAATTTGTTGTGTCTCTGCCAACAGAATGATAAAAGCAAAAATGTGAACACGTAACTCCAGCTCCAGTAAGGTTTTCCTTGGAGGATCCATCAGTATATATGTGCAGCCATTCTTCTGTGGGATACCTAGTATTGATTGTTTCCAGAGCTAGAAGTTTTTGTATTTCTTTTGGTGTGTCTGATTTACTTATTTCCTCTATTAATTCCAAACTGAAGGTAGGTTGTAATAATTCCAATGGATTTTCTCTTATAAGTAGATTTTCTCTGGTGTTAGGAATGTTCAATTTGGATTTAATCTGTGTGACCTTTTCTAGGAAACTACTATGAGTTTTAAGGATTGAAGGGGGGAAGTTCTCTTCTGTCCATTTAGAGTTTGGCAGTCGTAACATTTTCTCGTGTTGGAGCAATGCTTGTTCTTCTATTTTTGTTGTTATTGATGGGGTCCGTGTTAAGGCAAGCATGGCATCAATAGGTGTGGATTTAACTGCTCCAGTGATTAGGCGAAGAGCCTGATTTTGTATTTGTTCAAGTTTATTGATGTTAGCATTTGCTGCTGTTATTAAAGCTTCAGAACAGTACAAGAGGTTTGGTTTAACATACATTTTGTATGTTGTGTTAAGGACTCTCCTTGAGCAGCCCCATTTAGCACCAGCTAACCTTTTCAGGATTTGCAGTTTCTTTTCAACCTTTTCTGAGATGTTTGTTATATGTTTTTTCCAACTTAGCTTTCTGTCGAAAGTGATACCTAAGTATTTGGCATCATCAACTGCTTTGAGTGGTTTACCATTATAATTTATGTTAATATTAACTGGTTTGTATTTTAGTGTAAATAATTCATAATTTGTTTTTTCCACATTGATAGTCATGAGGTTTTTGGAGCTCCATTCATGTACTTTGTTTAGGGCTGTTTCTATTCTGTCTTTAATTAATTCGGGTTTTTTTGGAGAGCCTGAAGTCCAAATGACTACATCGTCAGCAAATAAAGCAATTTTGGTTTCTAAAGTTTTTATTATTGATGGAAGATCATTTATATATATGTTAAAGAGTGTTGTGCTCAGAACAGCACCTTGTGGAAGTCCTCGGTGTGTTTGTTTATATTTGGAAATGTATGTATTATATTTTGTGGCACAAAATCTTTGTGAAATAAACTGAGTTATCCATTTAAGCATGTTACTTTTCACACCTATTAATTGCAACTTCTCAATTAATTTGTTTCTCCAGACTGAGTCATATGCTGATTTAAAATCAATGAATACTGCTAAGGTATCCTCCTTTCTATTGAAAGCTTCCTTGATTTCTTGGCTTAGTAGATATATTTTATTTCCATCTTTCCTATAGTCCATATGTTCTACAAAATTTGTGAAACTGGCCCTCTTTGCTGTAATTAATTCTTTCTTAAAAATGGCTGCTTTTCTTCTCCAGTTTTGTACATCTTCTGGACACTTGGTTCTTTCGGCTTTGACTCTTGCTATATTTCTTTCGTGTTTTAACTTAGATAAAGATGGAGACCAAAAGTAGCTATATTTCTTTAACTTTCCTTTGGGGATATATGTTTTGGCTGCTGTCAATAATATTTCACAAATTTTTTATTCGTTTCATCTGTTGACTTGAACTCTGATTCTAACAGTATATTACACTTCCCTTCTATCTCATTTTGGAAACTGGACCAATCTGCTTTTTTAAAATTCCAAGAAGTTTTAATTTTTGGTTTGTTACTTTTATTTATTAGACCTCTTATGGAGTTTATGGTGATTCTGTGGCCTGAACCTGGGTCTTCTATTATTTCTCTTTTTGTATTGTCAATTATGTCAGATGACACCATCAGAAGATCAGGATTTGTACCTGAACCATTATAATGAAGGTAAGTGGGTGGATCATTTGGATTAAATATTAATTCCATTGTTGATGAATTTAATAGGTCTTCTATGACTCTTCCTGCTGAATTTATATCTCTGTAGCCCCACCTAGGGGAGTGTGCATTAAAATCACCTATTAAAATACTTTTGGGTTCTATGGGAATAGAATTTAGATCTAGTGTATTGTCTGGAGGGTTGTAGATGCTGTAAATTCTATAGTGGTAGTTACTTTTCCATACTTCAATTTTAACTATTTCTGATTTATCTTGTTCTTCCATTGTTTGTTGGTTCCTTATATCTTGTATCAGAGCTTCCTTTGTCTTGAGTAAGCGTTGTTGCACGAGGCCTACCTGAATGCCTGCATGATTTAGTCCATTCAACTTCTTCCTCGTGATCCCAGTCTAGCCATTATTTCACTGTTCTTTGGTCCCAACCCAAGTCTTTGGCAATTAGTGAGGCATTTTCACTATGAGTAGCATAACCTACAATTTTACCCCTTTGAGCTATAGTCAGCTCCACACAACCTCATGGATTTGGCATGCTGCTTTATTGTGATAAAGCCTTACTGAAAATATTTGAATACAGTGCATAAGAGCTTCCAGCAACATTTTGCACACGCACAAGAAATGCAAGGTGAATAAGTTGGAATAAAATGTATGACCATATGCTGGGGTGAATTCTCAGCACACTTGACGCAGTGTGTGTTATACCACTACTCTATGGCAGCAGATGTTAGTGCATGTGTTATATACAACATAAATATTCATTCTATTAAAATCATCATTCCATGTGTTTTTCATAAAAATTAAACTAGCAATTCCCTGTGCAAGCTATCTGTTATCAGACTGTTATGACCAACATTTTGCTCGAATCAGTCTGTTGCTCTAAGTGTTAAAATGTGTAACAACAAGCAATGGCAAAACACAGAAAAGGCAAGCCTTTAAAGAGTCGAGAGAATCAGATTAATGGAACTATGTAAGTAGTTTTATGAGAAAAAGTTTTGTATCATCCCACGTAAATTTAAAAGAATTGGTATTTGCACAATGTGAAGCAAATACCTAATTAAATTATGGAAAATGAATTGGTGTTAAGTACTCATATCACTCCACTTATCAAATTGCCGACAGGACAGGTTTCAAGGACCTATTATTACTGTTAAATGGAGCAACATGATTGCTTAATGCCAATTCATTTTCATTGTAACCATTTAAATAACAATAGTAATCATGGCAATAAGCCTGCTGCTTATCAATCACCTCTTGCTAAAAGTTTGCCTAACATATTGTTCACAGCGCCCGCCGCATCTGATTGCCTACACTGGGGAGGGGGGACCCAGCCAGTCGCCTGCCTGGCCTAACGACCTGCCGCCGACAACAAGAGGAGCGTACGAGACAATAGCTATTACATGGCGGTGCGGTTTTTGGACCGTTCCGCCACAGGCACTTCCAAATATTCTACCTCCAGAACTTTCCCTCTGTTTAAGGACCTATATAAGTCGCTGCCAAGCACCGGGAGGAGAGAAAAAGACGTATACGAAGCGTTGAGGAGTCGTGCCGACTAGCAGTTCAATCTGACAGTTCTTATTTGTGATTCGGCAGTTGTTCTGTTGCTCTGAGCTTGGACAAAAGTAATCTGAGTGTAACGTTAGCACTATGCTAACTGACTAAAAGGCAATAAAGTGCGAATAGCTGTAACTGGTGTTTTCTTCATTTGTTACACTGGTGTCAGGAGTGGGATTCGTCAAATTGCTTCTAGTTTCGTTACATCGTCGTTAGAAGTTCCAACGTTAGAACCAAGATGGAGGGAGATTCGGAAACCAGGATGATGGCAATGATGAAAGAATTATTCGCCGGAATGAAGACAGAAATCTCCAAGATGAAGACGGAGCTATCGGCGAAGATTGACGGGGGACTCGTCGTGACGGAAGGCGCGAAAGTACTAGGCGAACTGGTTGATGTGAGGGAAGACGTGGAACAACTCGGCGAACTGATTGGCGTGGCGGAAGACGTGGAAGAACTCGGCGAAAAGGTGGAAGACCTCTGCCAGCATGTGGACGTCGTGGAGGACGACGGGGAACGTCTTGGCGCCCTGGTAGTAAGAGTTGACGAGAGCGTCAAAGTACTGGATGCCAGGGGCAGACGGAATAGCGCGGACCCGGGGAGGGAGCACCTAGTGGCCGAGGCGACAGTTGCGCCCGTTTCAGATAACGAAAGTGTACGTTTCGGGGAAGACAAAGGGGCAGTTCAGGGACGTCGTCGAGGATCCCCTGGAGGAGTGTGTCGGGTACGTAACCAACCAGGATACGACGTGGAGGACGATCAGCAGGGAAGCGCACAAGCAAACGAGCAACACGCGAGAACCGACTTGGCGTGGGACATGGGGGGACCGTCGGAGCCATCCAATCACCTGACGCATAGTGCCGTGAACGGAAGAATGGCGGACATCATCGTGGACGGCAGGATACAGGAGAGGCCGTGCCGAGCACGAGTGAACACGAGTGCAGCGGTGGACGTGACTCGCGCGGATGTGGCGGGGGTTGTTGCCGGACCCATCGGAAACAAGGTGGCTGCGAAGGTGTGCCAGAGAGGTCGGCGGACATGGCACTCAGTGAACCGTTTCCAAGTGCGCAGGATGGCCCGTCAACACACCAGGAAGAAGGGCAACTGGACGAGGGACCGTCAAGACCGGCGGTACTGTTGCAGAATTTCGAAGCAGGATGGCATACATCGTCCTACCCGGACCAAGGGACACTATCCAACAGCGATACCTAGGATCGTGCCTCCTGGAGAAGAGGTTCGATGGGTTAGTCCACCGCTCCGCAAGGGAGATGCCGCAGTGATAGTGCTGGTCGGGACGACCAGCTCTGAGGAGGGAGCAGTGTCACCGCGCCCGCCGCATCTGATTGCCTACACTGGGGAGGGGGGCCCAGCCAGTCGCCTGCCTGGCCTAACGACCTGCCGCCGACAACAATAGGAGCGTACGAGACAATAGCTATTACATGGCGGTGCGGTTTCTGGTCCGTTCCGCCACAGGCCGCCGACAACAATAGGAGCGTACGAGACAATAGCTATTACATGGCGGTGCGGTTTTTGGACCGTTCCGCCACAGGCACTCCCGAATATTCTACCTCCAGAACTTTCCCTCTGTTTAAGGACCTATATAAGTCGCTGCCAAGCACCGGGCAAGAGGGAAAAAGACGTATACGAAGCGTTGAGGAGTCGTGCCGACTAGCAGTTCAATCTGACAGTTCTTATTTGTGATTCGGCAGTTGTTCTGTTGCTCTGAGCTTGGACAAAAGTAATCTGAGTGTAACGTTAGCACTACGCTGACTGACTAAAAGGCAATAAAGTGCGAATAGCAGTAACTGGTGTTTTCTCCATTTGTTACAATATCTATGTAATTTTTATTTTCATTTCATTTACAAATTATTATACATTTACATACTTGTTACTACATTGAGTTGCTGATTACCCTTGGGCCCATTAGGCTCAAATATGGCCTAGCATATGCACTTGCATGGTCAAACAATTTGTAACTTAAAGCACTAGTAAATTCAGTACCCCTTCCAAATTACACAAAAAAAAAAAAAAATTCTTCCCAGTTACAAGGGCTGTCTCAAAAGTTCTTGGCCTAATAATGAAAAAGTGAAATTATTGTTTCAGGGGTTCTTTCATTTTTACTTTCTCTAGTAGGGGAAGTATTGTATTCCACCCAAAAATTCGACGTCGAGATTTCACCGGAAATACATGTTTTGAGGCCCCCTGAATCCAAAAAAAGCATTTTTAGAAAAAGGTCCGTGTGTGTGTCTGTGTGTGTGTGTCAGTCTGTCAGTCTGTGGACAGCATAACTCAAAAACGAAAAGTCGGTTAAAAACCAAAGTTGGTATTTAAGTTTAATGTCTTTCAAGGATGTGACACGAAGATTTTGAAGAAAATAGCCCCACTCTAAACTACCCTTTACATGGAAGATTTTTCGAAAATTTTGATTTTCTTGAAAATGGTTCTAACAATTTTGATTAAAATGCCATATGTTGTTAGCTAATGCTGGATTTCTGACAATGAAGTCTTAATCCCCTTGCTCTCCAATATTTTTCACTGATGATATTGAAGAGAGCAATAGCAGTAATAGTAACCGCTTTTTAGAGAGCACCATATTTTTATGTTTTGGCGGTCACATCACTCTCTCACAACCCCCAGAATGTCTGGAGGACCACACCTGTCGTTGGTTTACGGGTCTCACCAACCTGACCGGGAGAATTATCAAAATAAATTCACCGACCATATGTTTGAGATATTTTTATGACAAATGAAATGTATATCTTGAATTTTCTGGCTATTGCCCCTGTAGTCATATTTACTCTGGATGAATTTTGCATAACTGGTAAACCGTTAGAGATAGACCAAATCATGCTACACAAAAAATGTAGATCTTGCTAAAATACACAATTTATGTCTCAATAAATTTTCTTGTAGGGTGAACCATTTCGGAGATATTCCTTGTTATGTGTGTGAGTTTCAGAAAACTTAGAACTTTCGTGAAATGGGTGATCACTGTTAATTTTTTTGTATGTTAAGTGTGCAAAGACAACAGAATCTCAAACATTTGACTATCGCACAAAGCCTACTGTATTCTAACATTCCCCTTGCACCTACAAGGAAATAAGCAATAAGATAATTTGTACAAATGTTTATCTCAACTAACAAGAAAGAAGATATAGGAATAAGAGTTTGTAAGAATGGTTAGTTCAAGAGTAGAGAAAGTCATGTGAGTGCAACACATCAGATTTTTTAACATAATCTCCAATAAGAGCCATTCGCTTATATCAGCAATGCTTTAGCATCGTTATCCCATCCTGCAGAGAATTTCTGGAAGCTCTGCAGAATAAGCATCTACAGTCACAATTGCCTCCTGGATCAAAGCAAATGTTGTCCTGTCAGAAACTGCATAAAGTTTACATTCAAATGTTGTGTAAATCTTAAAAAATCTGAATTGAAATAGACAATCAGTTGATGTTAGTTTTTACTAATTGAGGCATTGCGATAGTCACAAGCCACAAGATCACAACTTTACAGGAAAACGTTTTAAACTTTTGGAGCAATCCTAAAATAGAATAGTGTAATACGTGGTACCATGTTAATATAGCATATTCTCTTATGTTTTTGAAGCATTTTACACAGAAAATATTATTTTACCTAATCTATTTTTTATTATTTATGTAAAAATGTTCAAAGCGTGCAAGCAATTTTAGTTTCTCTCTGAAAATACATCAAGTATTAGCTTTTCATTGTTTAATTAGTTTCTTTTCATCAAACATCACAAGAATAAAGAATATGTGTTAAAAATGTTCATAATGTTCGTCCTAATCAACATCTTCAACATAAAAGTCCATCTTAGCTACAAGGGCATGAAAGAAAGGCTGATTTGCCACTGCTACATAATCCATTCTTGCCAGTACATCCTGGAGTTTCTTTTTGTTTATTTTCAAGGATTTGTTGTAAAATTTGGGCAAACTGAATAGATTGCAAGGGACAGATCTGCCTTTTTTTACTAATGGAAAATTCATAATATTCTTGGCTGTAGTGCTGAGAAAGCTGAAAGTTGCTGTCATTATCTTCATATTTGAAGCTCACAGAGTCTGCAGGATGAATGAGTCTGTAATTATGCACTACCTGTTTCACAATGTCAGCCTGCAAACTTTCCACATCCTTGAAATCAACTATCTGCATCATAGTGACAATAATGGTGACAGGCAGTCTGGGTATAATATCAGCTCATTCATTTGGATCAAAGATGCTTGTGCTTGTTTGGGCATGTTGCTCTATTCGTCCAAAATCACAGTGACGGGAAAGTCTAGTATGACCAACTTGGAGGAACCAGTGAGTTACTGATTCGAATTTCCTGCATTCTACTAGTGCCTTCTCCGGGGCTATCCTAGTCCAATTTTTGTTCTGCCCTTTACAGTTATCACTTATTATTTGGAGATGTTCAGGTTTGAGATCAACAATTTCAGAGCATTTTAATAAGCAGTTTTCCCTTCATCTGTTCCTCTCCTAGTACTGTTCTCACTCCAGAGAAACATGTACCTTGCATTTGGGGTTCTCCATCCTATTTTGAGCTGTTTCTGAAGATTTCTTATTTGCTCCAAGTGATCTAGATTTTTGTACCATGAAAAAATTGCAACAGAGATAATCATAAGCCACATATAACATGCCACACTAATATATAATGCATAATATAATCTATATAGCTGAAGTCAATTTTATTTACTGTATATTTCATGTTATTGGTAATAAAAAGCATAATTTCTGATTTCCTAAGAGAAAATGTATGCTATATGAGGTCAAGTTTACTATTCAGGATAGTTTGCTTCTCTTACTTGTTCAGTTTCCAAGTGTAACCACATTCAGAGTTAAGGTACAGTCCATCAAAAGCTAAGTCACTTTCATCTTCACTTCCTACAGATATTTCTGCAAGTTTATGATTCCTTATAGGCAAAAAGCAAGTTTTATGAAGTCATAACATGCAGCTTGTGATTATGTCTCAGGAAAAATATGAAGTCAAACAATGAAGGAGAGAATAATAAAATTCCTCCTAATAATTCTGAATACAGATGGTAGATGACAGCAAATTATGACTTTTTAAAAAATTTGTTCGTAGAGTGTAGAAGTTTAGCAAGATGTTAATTTCACTTGAAGTGTGGCTTGTGGCTTTCTCTGGCACAACACCTCAATTAATCTTAACTTAATCTGTTATCTGTATACTTATTCTTTATTTTTAAGCTGTTCTCTATTATACTGAGGTAGACTATGATAATGGTCATCTCCTCACCAAGTGGGAAGCCCAGGTTTGATTCCCGGTGCTGGTGTGAGGATTTTCTCACACTGGCAGACCTAGTCCAGGGTGCACTCAGCCTTGTTAGGTTCCTGAGGGGCCACTCGAAGAGCTACTTAATTGAAAAGTAGCAATCCCTGGTTGCAAAGACTGAACAGCTGGCCGGGAGGGACTGAGCTTCTGACCACATTCCACCTCCAGTACTGCGCCCCATTCATGATGCCTGTGATTGGCAGAGATGAGGGATGCAGCAGTCGTGTGGTGGACCTAGGCCTAGAAAGGGCTGTTGCTATGATAAAGGTGTATTTTTCAGGTTATTTAAATGAGAGAGTTTTTAGAGGTTACACACATGAACGTATATCATTTTGTTTCTCCCTACATCTTAGAGTTTAAGTGAGAATTTCCAAATATTATATGTAAAAGTTAATCATACTGCCTTAACAAAATATAGATAAAAGCAAATAAAAATTTTGTTTAATGTTACAGTTTGAGGCAATCAGGTACTACTTGCACACTATCTTCAGCCCTGGGATCGAGTGTTACGAACTGCCCGAGTCAAGAAGGTCTGTGCTTTGTCAAAGTAACAATTGAACATTGTTGTCCATACTCCAATGTTACTACCTGTGCATTTCAATGCATTGTGTTACCTTTATTGCTGTTCTCCTACATTATCATATTGGTTTACTCCTGTGTTTTTACTTTTGTGTTTAACCAACTCAAACAGTAATTTTAAGTGCTAAATGTCTGAAGCAGATCCAGCGTCAACACTGCAAACTCCTGTAAATAGTAAAAGAAGATGCCATGTGTTTAACCTTTTACTTTAGTCATTAACTAATCTGAAAAAAAAAACAACTGCAGAAACTACAACACATGGCCTTTTATGGTGTAATCTAAGATATGACTGTGTAAAATCATGATAAGTCCTGTTGCCATCTTCGACAACAGTGCCATCTAAAAGCTCAAGATAAAGTATATGAGTAGCATGTGACAGATCATGTTTGTGACAATGAGTCATGCTTGAGACACTGTATTAATTGCAGACTTGGATACTAGATAGCATTAAGGAAAATTGAAGCTATTAACAGTGAAGCAACAAGATTCTAAAGTAAGAACAAATTAGAAACTCGAGTTAGTGTTTGAAAAAATAACTTGCAACATTACAAAGATAAGTGAAGTTTTTAGTTTCTAATTTGTTCTTACTTTAGAAACTAGATAGAATTTTTATTAGGCTCTACTATTCTCACTAGGTGGCAATAGTAGTAACCTTCTGCTATAAATTATTTCTAATTCCTCTTCATAGTACCTGGTGTCTAGTGGAGCTAGATATGTATGAAAAATAATGGTGGACAACTACTTAGCATAGTATAATGTGATGTAAGGATGGTAAGTGATTATTACTGGACTGAGGAAAAGTTTGAAAAGATGAGACACAGGTAAGTTTTTTCAATTTTAGAGACTATAAGCTTCACTTGTCTTAGTATCTGGTGTAAGTTCTTGAAATCAAAGGAGACCACTGCTTCTGAAATATTTATTCCTATCATCGGTGCCATATTTGTCTTGGATGATAGGAATGAATATTCCAGAAACTGCAGTCTGCCTTAGATTTCAAGAACTTGCAGCAGATACTGAGATGCACAAAGCTTATAGTCTCTAAGCTACAATTACATTTATAGATTTATGTTGCTTCACTGTTAAGAGCTTCAGTTTTTCATTATTTAATTAGCGTATATTAACTATAGCATCTTTTGTATCTATCCTTAGATTTTCAGATATGAGAAAAGTACAGCCTATTTTCCTATTTTCTTGATTTCAGAGTCAACACCTTGTTCAAGTTAGCTGCCGTGATTACTATGGGTAATTATTGATTTGAGTATGGCCTACTCTGTTTATCTCATGGAACATTAAGATTCAATGACTCTCTGCATAGGCAGCACCATGGCTGAGCAGTTAGACTGTTTGCCTACCACCTAGGATGCCCAGGTTTGATCCCAGGGACCTGTATGTGGTATTCGTGATGGACGAAGCAGCATCTGGGTGGGATTTCTCCAGGTTCTCCAGCTTCCCCGCCACTCATTCCACCAATTGTTCCATCATCACCTTTCAAATCATCCATTTCACTTGTATTTCATACCATCCTCTTCCTCACTCTCATACCTGGTGCTTGGCTGACCATCCACTTTCAGGTCTTCATTCTGTCCACTCCATAGGTTCGTCTGCTCCCTGACAGGCATCTGACCCTAGGCACTGGCTTATAAGTCCTACATATGGGGAGGATAATCAGATGAAGAAGACTCTCTGCATAATATCTTCGATTGCCATTACAATGAAAATTGGACTGATTCCAGTGTTTTATTCTTTTAAATTATAAAGTATGCAAAATAAATGAGTAAGAGGACAATTATTGAGGTGGTAAAAATCAACAAGTAGACTTGATTATATTTTATATCTATATTCATCCAAATAATGTTAAATTTATGAGTGTGAAAATGCTGGTGGCCTAGGCCTTAAAAGTACATGATATAGGAGGGTAGGTTAAGTTGGAAGATGTCAATGCAGGATAATTCATTTACCTGCAATGTCATGAACAGAAAGGCCATGAAATCGTACTATCTCCCAAAAAATAAATTTCAGGAAATGCATTAAGTAATGCAGCAAATGCATAATAGTGTGAATGGGGGTTGATGGAAAACAAAAGATTGTGTAAAGAATCTCATGTAGGGTATCTTGGGAGTTCATCATCAAGGTTCTATCCAATTTCAAAAGCTTGTAGGAACATGTACTGGTCCAACAAACCCAAGCTGCAGTATTTCAGCCTGATATACAACAATGGAAAACTGTTCTATTGCAAGTTATTTTACTATGAATTGCCCATGGGCATTATAAGCTGAAATACAATCTGCATTTTCAAACCACTAAACCAAAACAAATAATCTGACTGATGGTCCACCAAGCAAACTTGAAAACAAGTTCACCTGCTACCCACTGAACATAGTATCTATTAAAGCTATAGGGTGTCTACAAATTATTGAACAATTTCATAAGTTTGTACTTTTACCAATACTTAACATAAATAAACCATCATACCACCACCACTTGAATGGGGAAAGTTTGAAGTTTTGTATTCACCTTAAATGCACTGGATGGGAACACTACATGTAATACAGCAGATATCCAGTTGGTTATCCCATTCATAGCAGACCCTCTAAAGCATGTCGTGTGATATTCTCGATGGCAACAATAATGCATCTTCTCAATGCCACCAACATCGCTGGAGGTGAAGGCATGTAAACACTATCAATGTAATCCACAAGAAGAAATCATACACTCTAAGGTCAGATCAACAGAGTGGTCATGCGCTAAAGATGTCGCCATAAAATTCTCATAAAACCCTAGCCTCTTTGCTGGATCATTAGGCTGCAGTTTGTATGGGAATTACTTCATATCCTTCCATGCACTTGGTTATCTAAAGTTTATATAGAGTCACATACATGATCATAAGTCACAAACATGTTGCTGTTAGCTAATGCTGGATTTCTGACAATGAAGTCATTAATCCTCTTGCTCTCCAATATTTTTCACTGATGATATTGAAGAGAGCAATAGCAGTAATAGTAACCGCTTTTTAGAGAGCACCATATTTTTATGTTTTGGCGGTCACATCGCTCTCTCACAACCCCCAGAATGTCTGGAGGACCACACCTGTCGTTGGTTTACGGGTCTCACCGACCTGACCGGGAGAATTATCAAAATAAATTCACCGACCATATCCTCTGATCACCAATCAGAGGACGTATTACATGCCATGACAGGTCAGCATGTTGTTGTTGTTGTTTTCTAGTGCCTTGCATCTGGCAATGAAGCCATTAGCATTCGTGCTTTCCAGTACTTTTGAACTGTAGTTTCTTCTGATCTTAATGCTTCACAGGTCTTCAAGTGGTCTTCATTCATTTCTGCTGGATTGTTACACAGGACACATATTGGTGAGGCTGAGATACCTATTCTGTAGAGATGACTTGCTAAGCAGTCGTGATTTGTCAATAGTCGGAAGGCTGCAACCGCTGTTTTCCTTGGTCTCTGGGGGATTATATCTGGGTTGGAAAGTAGTGTAATCCATTTTTTATCTTTGGCATTTGTTTCTATTTCTTGTAGGTATGAATGAGAAAATTTTTTAATGATCAAGCGTTTTATTGAGGAATATGAGAAATTGAATTTAGACTTTTGTTTTATTGAGGTCAGCATGTTAGGGGTTAAGATTTTACAGAGAAATGGAGAGGTTGGAAAAATAAAGACTCCCTAGCCCTCGGGAACCCTAATAGCATCAGGGTCGGAAGAGAACAAGAGATGACCAAGGTAAGGTCAGATAGAAAAGTTACATGAGGAGCAAAACACCAGTAAGTGGAAGTAATGTTCTGCTCAGCTTGGGTACCTCGTGGTCGCTATTCACATATCCCCTAGACGGAGACCCTTGAGTAAAATCCTATAATATACCATTCAGCAAACATGTCATATTGTAACTTGAGAGATTTCACTATTAGTCATTGTAGTAGAATTTTTTAAATTCAAGATTAATGGATTTTTTGTCATAAACCATAAGCTCTTTACTACTTGAAAACAGGTAATAAGGATTCCCTTGAACTGAAGATTAAATAAATTCAGATAAAAATTATCTGTTATACGTAGTTAAAGTAACCATTGCATGAAAGGTTTATCGTACATACCATAGTATTCGGCGCACTTCATTCTTCCATAAGAATAACATGGTCCATAAGAGCCTGTTGTGCCTTCATGACGTGAAAATAGCTATAGTTAACTCTGACCATTTTACATATAGAATGGCTAGAGAAAGCATAGAAATATTTAAATTAAAAGAAAGTATCAACAGGGATAATGGAAGACATCTCCACACTATTTGGCAAACATTGATAAGAACACGAGGATAAGTCACAAACATGACCAGGCCTATTTTATTACACAAGTAACTATAACACATTTTAGATAATCTTATATGACAATGTTTGAAGGTTAGACTGTGCTGAGGTGTGACAAAAATTAACTAAATGATTGTCATTAATGAATTACCGAATTTTGAAAAAGAGGATATATATATACAATTTAAAAACTGAAGCTATTGACAGTGAAACATATAAATTAGCAAATATTAATAAATATTAGCATCTCAAATTTCACTTATCTTTTGCAATTATACATTATATTCCAAAAATGTTTTGCAAATCAATTACTTACGTCATCAGTAATTTTAATGTTTGTTTTCTCATTATCGTTACAGCCACTAAATGACAGATTCTTTCCTGTTGTATAACCAGCTGCTTGAAGCAAAGCAAATTCATTGACAGAATCAATTGGTGGTATTTCAAAATTGATTACATGATCTTTATTCTTCAAAATAAATATGTCTTCCCAAGCCATGATATCTATGGGTGCATTTGGTTTAATAATTTAAACTTTGGATTTATTTCATGATTAAATGACAAAAAATGATCTGCCACAGCTAATTTATCAATCTGTTTACATTTAATATTTCTAAAATATTTTATTTTGGTTTCCGAATGTCATTTAGTATTACCAATGTCCCTATCACAATCTTTTCTATACCTGATTATCCTCCCCAACGTGAAATATTAGAGAGTGGTCAGTTTGGGAACAAAGTAAGCGCATTTGCAGATTGCATGGAGCCCAATGCATTATTGCACAAGAAACTGAGGATATAGTAACAATAAAAGCTTAAGAGTATTTGTTTAAGCCCGTTAGATTAATTACTAAATCATGTATGTGTGATCACAATAATGTAATGG
The DNA here is from genome assembly GCA_030765045.1 of Tenodera sinensis. Taxonomy (NCBI): domain Eukaryota; kingdom Metazoa; phylum Arthropoda; class Insecta; order Mantodea; family Mantidae; genus Tenodera; species Tenodera sinensis. The sequence goes on along the minus strand of CM060966.1, from coordinate 32,874,539 downwards.
CAGAATTCAACAAACTAAATGCATTTAGAACTAGTGATAGTGATTTTGATTTGCTTCTTTGTTATAAAGAACTTTGTGCCATTGTTGTGCCATAGCAAAAAAGTTGTTGTTGTTAGCTAATGCTGGATTTCTGACAATGAAGTCAGATATAGTAACAGTGCGCTGACCACGTCCCACCTCAAGTACTGCACTCCACTCATGGCGCCTGTGGTCGGGTGGTAGGCCTTGGACCAGATGGGCTGTTGTGTTATGGGTTACATTAGCAGTACTCTTACCACACAAAGCAAAAGGTGAATATTACCACTTTTTCTGTGAAAAGTCCCTTCAATATCTTTGGTTACCAGTATCAAATGCTGACAGCGAGAGATTTTTTTTGTACATATAACTTGGTTGTAACAGACAGAAGGACAACTATGAAAAATTAAAGTGTCACAACTTGTGTGTTGCAATTTGGTGATGCTGATTGATGGGCAATGGCCGTGATGTCTGATGCATGATACATATAAGTAGTGATTCATGTCATGATATAAGTGTCTTAATTTGGTGAAATTTTAAACAATAATGTTACAGTAACATTACTTACCTATTAATTTTAATTTCAGAATTGTCTATGTGCTTTAATTTTACCCAAAAATTTGTGCAAAATTAATGCATCTTTTTAGAATAATATTCAACACAAAACACCACTAACTTAAATTATTATTGCAAATTTTCCAAATAATTATAACCAAAAAATCTTGCCTTTGCTTATAATAGATCTGCCAACATAATGGAATAAGATCACTGCGTTAGCACTGCCATTTCTGTCCAAATTACAGAACATTTCAGACAGCCCTTCGTGTGTGTGTGTGTGTGTGTGTGTGCAAGTACATATATAAGTGCATAAAATGTATGGAGGCATAAATTGTTTAATAACAACCCCTTAACGACAATGACAATGACAATTAGAGTAGCATGAACATTTGTGTTCGCAACAGCCCGCTAACAACAACAGGAATAGATAGTGGATGTCATTTATTTATTTTGACCAATGAAAAAATGTTAACCCACTCTCCAATTCAGCCAACATAAAAACACGTTAACCAATGCAAATTTCGATAAAGTGGAGATCTAACCGTGAAGCCATTGTGTATTGCCATGTGTTCTCCTTCATACTCAAAATGAGCACTTCATCAAATTTTGCTAGCTCTATTGATGCATATCAACAAATATAATATATAACAACGAATAAATGAAACCTATATGAACAATTACAACAGAAACAATCCAGAAGTTTATATAATAAAACAATGATAATATATATCTAGAAGTTATTTCCGGGCTGTTATGCCGTGGTCTGCTGGAGTTTAAGCACCCAGACATTTCGTCCACAACTGCGGCAGACATCTTCAGTGGCGCGAGAAGTTAATGTGGCGTCTGAGGTGTGGACTGTCTGAGCTATATTTATCCCTTGAGTGGCCTCTGCTGATTGGTCCGGATGGCATACTGCAGGAGGGAGGGGGCGGGCTTCACCCAAGGTGTTGTTCCCTCCTGATTGGTTCACTTGAATTTCTCCTGTTTTGTGCCGTTTCTTGCCTTCAATGACAGGATACCAGTTGCTGTTAAGTTTCAAAACTTCTTTCTTATTGAAATTGTGGGGATGTTTATAAATTTCAATAGCTTCACGTTGTAGCCGGACATGGTAGTGTATTGTGGATGACAGAATGCTTGTGTTCTGGAACATAATTATGTGTTCCCCTCCGCTTAAATGGCATGTTGGGCAACTGTGGACTTATCTGTTTGGCCCAGGTGGCAGCTTCTTTTGTGTTCGGCGAGTCTGGTGTTGATGCTACGCTGTGTAGTTTCAATGTAAACCAAACCACAGGAACAGGGAATATGGTATACACCGGCTGATGACAAGTACTCCCGAGGATCTTTAGCTGAGCGTAGTATATTGTTGAGTTGTTTTGTGGGCTTGAAGACAGTCTTGATACTGTGTTGTTGCAGTATGTGCTGGATATGATCGGTGGCATTCTGGAAGTATGGCAGGAAAACTATGCCGTTATGGTCTGGCTTATCAGTTTTTTGTGAAGCAGGTTTTGCCCTGGCACGATGGCAGGCTATTTTAACTTCTTTGATTGAGTAACCATTATCTAATAAAGCTTGTTCAAGGTGGCAGATTTCTTGTAATAAATGTGGCTCGCAAATGCGAGAAGCATGATCTACAAGTGTCTTAATCATACCTTGTTTCTGTCTGGGATGATGATCTGAAGCCTTATTCACATAGCTGTCTGTATGAGTGGGCTTACGGTAGACTGTATGCCCATGTGTGCCATTTGCCTTCCTGCTGACCAAGACGTCCAGAAAAGGTAGCTGTCCATCTTTCTCTTCTTCCATAGTGAATTGTATGCGGGGGTTGATGTACTAAGATATAGTAGGAAGTCTTGGAGGGTTTCTTTTCCATGGTGCCGTGTGATGAAGGTGTCGTCCACATAGCGGAGTCAGACAGTTGCTTTTAGTGGAGCTGTGTCCAAGGCTGTAGACTCAAAGGATTCCATGAAGAAATTAGCCATTACCGGGCTCAGAGGGCTCCCCATGGCAACGTCATCTATCTGTTCGTAGAACAAATGGTTCCACTGGAAATATGTAGTGGTGAGAACATGGTGCAAAATTGCAGTTATGTCGTCTGAGAAAATGTGCTCCAGCTGTGTGAGGGCCTCTTGTAATGTAAGTAATGTACAATATAAATGCAGAAAAGCAATAAACTTTAAAAAGTACCAGCCAAACTATGTTCTTACATAGCAAATGCTAATCAATTAATGAAAGTGAGAGATGCACTGCAAAAATTCTTTCTGGTTTGACTTTCACAGAACTGCAACTAGCAAGAGCTCTAGCAGCCATTCATGTCATGGCTGCCTTGAAGAATTTCTACCTTGAAGGAAGAAGTCTTTAATATGTACTTAATGGATCTAATATACCATGCCTGTTAATGGGAACACTAAAGTTGAATCTTAGCCAAGTCTTCTGTTCTATTCCCAGAGCTCGGGAAGGTCTGCTGTTGGTTGTGAACACTCCCATTTGAATACATGTATTTCAAGTCTCTCGTTTGGTTATGGTTCCCATTGTCATTGGCTATGAACCAGCCTTAAATTAGTGAGCAAGTACAGTGGATTGTAAATAAAACTACTGGTACAGTGCTTCAACATAGAACTGTTAAAATGTTACAACTACAACAATGAGAATGATTTTAAAATCTGATAACCAAAATAGAGTAGCAATTAAGCAGCAAAGCATAATTCTTCTAACCATATTTGCCTCAGCATGTTCATACACAGAAAAAGAAAGCTGCTGTAAAGGTGGTTCCAGGTGCAGTTTTATGGCGAAGGAAGTGTGTAAAAGCATATTCTATTAATTCTAAGAAATAAAAATTAACACTGTTATTTGAAGATGACTTTTAATATCTTTTATCAACAGTAACAGCAATAGAAAAATTAGGGCAGCAGCAAAAGGGAATTTTTGTCCTTTTCAAATTATGCTACTAGATTAAAAATCTTATAACATATAAATTAATAAAATTATCTGCGCAAATGTCATTTCATTATACAGCAATATTCTAAATTCGTTTAGTTGAACTTTTCTTCCAATTTCACATAATCTCATTATTGTCGTCATGAATAGTCTGAAGTTTATAAAATTTGGTTTTACAGTTTAAGCCAATATCCTAGCATATTAATTAAAACTGAAAATTTGGATTCTCACATAAAAGCAATGTAAAAGCCATTATGTGGATGAACTTCAATTGGCTAGTTACCATTAAAAGAATTAGGTACGAGTTCACATTCAGCATAACTAACCAAAATGATGATAATAATAAAAAATAGCTGTAGAAAAGCTCACTCTCATAAAAATTTGTATCAAAATCTTTTCTACCAGTGCACTTCTTACATGACTTCTGTGCTTCTCCAATTAGGTAATAACCAGTATCAAGTTCTAATCAGCCAACTACTACTGACATAGCTCTTACATACCTACATTTGTGCTTCTAACTCCATCTCTTTGTGCTCCTTTTGATGCATAGCAAAATAAATCAATTTTACAATGTATATGCAATTAGTAAAGAAATTTGAAATATTTAAAAAAAAAGGAATAAAAGTAACCATAAAAACAATAAGCATTTCGAGACAGGATTGGCTTAGTTTCATCATCACAAAGCAAATGACTGCCAGCCACACTAAGTCCTGTAGGCATACATGAGTTAACAAAAAACATTCACAATGGATTCTTAGAGGGGTAATTTTTCTCCATTTTCCCCCTATTTTATAAGTTCTTTAAAGAGGAGAGATGCTTGCATACACAATTATTATGGGTTGTTAGCATATAAACATTTCCTCTATACTATTATCTTAATTCACATTTCAGCTCTTTTCTAGATTTCTGTATTAAAATCATAGCCTAAAATGATATAATATAGGTACTTTGATTTACACTATTTTGAACTGACATTTCCCTTAATCCTGTATAGCACTTATTGATATGTTCCCATTTGTTTTTTTTTAATGTAAAATTACATAATTCTGGAAGTGTTGTAGTAAAGAATGAGAAAAATGTTTAAAAAAATTCACAATTATTTAGCAGCATCAATTACAGTATCACATTTCTTAGATATATATTAAATATGAATTATTATTTACATGAGTAATGTACAGTTAAACTATTTCGACGGTTAGAAACACTGAAGTACAACAGTTCATGTTATAAGCTAACATACGCTGGTCCACTGTTCCTAATGTGGAAAAACACTGAACTGTTGTCATTTATAAAGTCACGCAGATACAGAGTGCTGAGCTACTCTATTCACATGTACATCTTTTCTTACTGTATAGTACATTCATTCCCTTTAAGCAACATTAATTAAAACAGACACTTGATATTCTCACCCTTAAATACATAAATATCACACCATGAATACATGTGGTGAGAGTTAATGTTTCCATATATTTACTCACAAATTAGATGCAGAATTGTCTTTTATTTTGTTCATGTCTTTCAGTCAACAAAAATTAAAAACAAATTCCGCAATATGGTGAAGACAAACATCATTCTGTAAAATATATCCTTTTCTGCTTAAAAAACCAAATACTGTAGGTTCATTCTGAAGTTAAACTCATACTTTCGATAGTTTCTTTCAAGAATGAGTAGAACAGTTATACTGTGCTTGAAAACATTTCATAAACTTGTTTGTTGCAACGCTAGTCAACTCTTCAACGTGAAGAACAGAATAAAGAAAACCACTGTAGATTCATATTCACTCTGACTCATCATCGGCGAGGTTGTCAAAGCCTGCAAGATCTACGTGAGGAATTAACTGCTTAGCAAGTGCATATTCAATCAGTGCTAAGTGGCAGAAGACATACTGGTCTGGCATCTGGATTGAATAGGCCCGCTGTGATCGTATTCTTTCCACTGTACCTCTTACATCCACAGTTCCTACGTCTTCCAGTCGACTAATGCAGATATCCAAAGTACAAAATGTACCTGAAACAACAAAAATAGTCTTATTGTTTCAAAATGCACTGTCTTATCATTTGGAACAAAGTTCTATCATTTTCTGTAAAGCAGCTCCACTGTAAATAACAGGTGTCTGAAAAAAGGATTTTTAAAGACAAGCTGAAGATTCCACACTTCCATCACCTAGTGAAGAGTTCTATACTTTTATTTCAGACAAGAATGATCCTGTTGCAAACAACGAGGAGTTGTTGTTTTGTAGTGTTTAACGCCCGCTTTTACTACTACGGCACCACAGGCGGTGACACTGATGATACATGGAATGAAGATGGAGCACCGGTGGAATGAGATGGCGGGGGAAACCGGAGTACCCGGAGAAAACCCGCCCTGACGCCGCTTCGTCCACCACGAATACCACATGCGGGTCCCTGGGATCGAACCCGGGCCACCTAGGTGGTAGGCGAGCGCGCTAACCGCTCGGCCACGGCGCCACCCAACGAGGAGTGGACACAACCCACCATGTGTTTGATGCTACAGGTGTGAGTATAAGTTTTTTAACACTTGCTGTAGGCGGTGCCATGGCCGAGCGGTTAGACCAATTGCCTATCACCAAAGTGGCCCGGGTTTGACCCCAGGGACCCACATGTGATATTCATGGTGGATGAAACAGCATCTGGGTGGGTTTTCTCTCAGTTCTCCAGCTTCCACCACCACTCATTCCATAGGTTCATCTGCTCCCTGACAAGCATCTGAGGCCTAGGAGGTATAAGTCTTCCATACAGGGAGAGTAATCAGAAGAAGAAAATGAAAACTTTCTGTAGCAGCGTTAACTTCTTAACAATAAATCCAGTAATGGTTGATGCACACTGGCCCGTCACAAACAAACAAACGGAACAGAGCGGAATGGAATGGAAACTTGTAGCCATCCATTTTCCATGGAAGCATAACGCTCACTGCTTGGAATATTCTGACTGGAAAATTTAGTTGGTCATCAAATATGGATGTATAGAACAGCAGAAGCTGCAGCTCCTCAGATGGGGATATTGTAATATTAAGTGTTTTAGCATTTGAAGAAGAGAGAAAGAAAAAGGGTATTCACAGGATAAACCACAACAGAGATTAGTACGGTGAATTTATAAGTAGTAATCCAGAAAAGTTTTACACAGCATAACTGGTTGTGATACTTGGCACCCGCAGCATTATACAATTCTTTATAATTTTACAGTCAATATTTATTCTCATCTATTATCACAGGTGCCTTTATTCTGTTTATGTGGATGTGTAATAAGTAAGGCTAGGATTTTTATGTATCAACATGTAGAATATGCACAAATTTATGTAACAATATTAGGTGAAATATGTACTATTACATGAAAAGTTTTAAAGTATGTAATATTAATCTAATAATTTAATTTTCATATAAATGATGTATGAAATAGTATACTACTTGAAGATTCCTATTTTATTAATTATATTTTTGCAAAATGTTTAAACTACCTGTCCACTAAATATTAGCTCACTCTCTCAGCAACTCAAATGCAGAACAAGTGGACAAAAAATTATGTACAACATACCTTTTTTTTTGTACAAAGATACTTGGATAATTTGCAAACCAGATAATCAGCACAGAAGAAATTACTCTTTTTTACATGAAGAGGTAGAGAATTAAATTATTTTGAGAGGTAGAACTGGAACTTAAAAATTCAATGCCACAACTGGGATTTGAACCACAGACCTTCCGCTTACCAGGCAGCTGCTCTAACCATTGAGCTATTGTGACAAACTGCCAGAATGACATTAAATTCTCAAACCAGTTTGTATTTCTCCTGGTAAGTTTGTTGGCATAAATAAATAATAATTAAATTATTTTGTTGTTTAATTTCGTTGTCAATTGCCAGGATCACATCAGCGTCACCAGTGTGCTGGGATGTTGTCCTGCAGGGGTTCTTTTACATGCCAATCACTGACATGAAGTTGCCATTTTTAAGCACACTTAAAAACCACTGATCTGGGTCGGATTTGAACCCACAACCTTGGAATTGGTAGGCCAGTGTCTAACTAACTGAGCCACCCAGAGTGATGTAAGAGGCAGAATGTCATTTTACATAAACAAGGTAAAAATATGTCAAAAATGTCACTATGCTCAAATATGTAAAATATATAATAACACATATGATAGCTAATGTTCTAATTCATGCACATTTATTATCTTTAGTTACGTATAAGCAAAGGGAATGAATAAGTATTTACATACAAATTCTAGCGCTAGTGATAAGCAGTATGTTGGAGAGCCAAATGCATGTGTAATCTAATGAGTGTTTATGAAAGCCACCCGACATCAGTGGAAGCTTCCACGAGTGTTGGGAGGCATGCATCCTTCTTGGAAGGGCCGGAAGGAAAATGCTACTGGTTGCACCAGTGTGCGTTTGACCATTTAATAACACTAGTACGACCCTTGTGGAAATTTTCTGCTTCATTCCGTTTCACTCGTGATGGGTCAGAATGCGTCAACCTTAAGACATTGCCAGCAACTTATTAAATCTATGCATTACAGAATTAATAGAATCGATTAATATTATCATGTACTAACATAATGGTTACACTACAGGATTACCTTTTTAAGCATCATGAAACAATGGGCAATCATTCTGTTTCTTAAGGTTTGCCTCTGTTGTGTTTTATTTTGGCATATGATGATAAACTACTTATACAACAATTTTTAATCATGGGAAATACTTCAACTACCTAAGGTAAGTGATAGAAGAAATACTATTCGCCAGCATGACAATGAATTCTCCAACTGATTCGCATTTTTTCCGGTAGACCACAGTTCCATTTCTATCTCTCAAACATTGTCCACACACAGCTTGTGTATTTAAAAACAGTAGCAGTAAGTTTGTTGGCATAAATAAATAATAATTACCATTTTTGCATTTCGTCAGAGATCTTTGTTTAAATTTTTATTTACTTGCTAGAAAACCACAAAATCGATCCTGAATCTACATTATTAAAAAGCATCTCTAACATGAAACAACTAACCACCTGGGAGAGTATATTCATTCTGAAAAATAAAGATAGTCTTCAACTAATTCACACACCATGTCAAAAACAAGAGTTACAGACAAAATCACATTGACACAACAGTGTTGTGCATTAATTAATCAATTCATGTTTGAGCAAATAAGAATCAAACTAGAAATCTATCATCAAAAGGCTTCAGTTTTCAGATAGTAGTCAGAAAGATTAATAGATTAAGAGGAAATTTGTATTGTTTAACGCCCACTTTTACTACTACGGCACTGCAGGCGATGGCACTGATGATTCATGGAATGAAGATGGAGCATCGGTGGAATGAGATGGCGGGAGAAACCAGAGAAAACCTGCCCCAGCACCACTTCGTCCACCACGAATCTCACATGTGGTTGCCTGGAATCGAACCTGGGCTGCTTTGGATTAAGAGGAAACAAACAAATAAGCAATGTCACCACCCTAACCCCTTTGGAAGAAAAGAAGAGGTTCAGAAAATTTGCCTGTCATTAATGCTACATAAAAAGACTACAAAAGGCTTTCTTGACACTAATGTCAGTCTAGTACCAAGAATAAGTAAATAACAGAACCACAAAGCAACTAGTGACACAACTAATAAATGGAAATCTGTACGTTCAACTGAAAAAATTGCAATAAAATATGCATAGGCAAAACTGAAAGAAACATTCCTATCAATGAAGTCCTCCAGAAGACAAAATTAAAAGATAGATGAATCAGCTGTTTCAGCACATTTATATAACTCCAATGGTGAAACAGTCACTAACACACAGTTCCTGAAAAAGTGAGTTACCCTCAAGCAATTTTTCATTAACAAAAACAAACAGGTTATGAATGCTTTTTTTTTTTTTTTTTTTAATTAACGTCCTCCAACATTGCGTCATATCGGACGAATGAATGAAATGAATTGGGTGAAATGATGCTCAAATAAGCCCAAGGTGCATGGAGCTTTAAGTTACCCGACATTCGTCTTCTCAGGGTGGGGAAAACCTCGGAAAAAAACCTTACCTGGATAACTTACCCTAAGCGAGATTCGAACTCGCGACCTCTTGAACGTGAGGCAGACACGCTAACCATCACGCTACCGAGGCGGGCGTTATGAATGCTGAATTTCCATATCTCCACCAGGTTCAGCATAGCATCCACTAAAGTCAATCAATTTACTGTAGACTTTTAAAAACACTTTTACTGCACTCACCTTTGAAAAGTCCTTCAGGACTAGTTTCAGATAGTCTCCTCTTTTTGATGATGTGAATATTCTCTCTCACACACTGAAGTATCAAGTAATGAACTTTATAGGTGACATCTTACAACTAATCAATGGAAAGGAAGAAGAAAGAATACCAAAAGGAGTTCTTAATGGCAAATTTTAAAACACAAGAGCAGTAGGAAGGCCGAGAATGAGATGGTAGGATGCCATACAGAGAGATGCTCAACAGATACTGGAGAAGGAGAGCTGGAGAAAGAGAGGAATGGAGGCACCTGCTGGAGAAGGCCAAGGCTGAGAAGGGGCTCTAGCGCCATTTGAAGAAGAAGAATGGAAAGGGACCAAACCAGTCAACAAGGGGAAGGGAACATTGTGATCTGACAAGGAAATCAGGTGCCTGACTTGTCCATGATGTAACAAATTGAGTAATTAACTTTGAAGTACCAGCAATAGACATCTTACAGCTGACCAATGGGAAGGGAGCAAACCACTCAATGGGAGGAAGGGAAGAAGTGACCTGACAAGGAAATCAGTCAGCCAACTAGCTGATGGTGAAGAGGAGCATCTCTGAAATTAGTTCTGTAAGATCTTTCAAAAGCTAGAGAAGCAAAAGTGTTTTTAAAAGTCAACAATATGTTTATAGACTTTAATAATGTGCTCCACTGTTCTGAACACTTTATTTTCATAATAAGATTTCTACCATCTGCTGCTTGCACACATGTTGGCAACATCACCACTAGTCAATCTGCAGTCAAGCTGCATCGAATGAAATGTCTGGAAGGAGATTTTCCACTAGACCATGGCTCACAATCCCAGATAATCATTTTTTTATTTTATGACACCGGCCGTGAAAGCTTACGCACTATATACTTACTATTTACACATTTATTTTAAAAGAATATTAAAGTAACATTATTAAAAGCAGGTGTTCATAAAATCTAAGTTCTATTTACCTGTTCTGCCAATGCCTGCACTGCAGTGAACAACAATAGGTGGTCCTCTGGGATGTCCAGCCCAAGTATCACCTAGAGTAGCTACCATCTTGTTCTGCTGTTGTCGAACACGATCCAGAAAGTCTAGCATTGCCATGGCACTATGAGGTACTCCATAATCTGGCCATGATGTGAATTGATAATGGCTAACTTCTCTCCATTCCTCCGTCTGAAACACAACATAGTTGCATTTTTATATGGACACAAACTACAGTCTGATGGTCTCATAGCGACAGAGAGAAGCTTGCTTAGCTGTTAACAATGCCAATTATGTTTTGTTTGTTTACTTAAAAATGAATGAAAGGAACAATAATTCAGCTGAAATGGAAGATATTCTTTTAAAATTATTGAAGGATGTTGAAGCACAACTAATTCCGTAGAACTTTAAATAATCACATGGCTTTTGTTGGCATTTTATCAATGAAAATGTTGACTGCAGCTTTATAAATGCACTGTCTATTAGACACAATACTAAGCTATAGTTAAAAGAACAGTATTAAGTATTCTCTCTCTTACAATTTTGTGGGTTAAGATCAGCGTTGAAGTTACAGTTGCTTTTCGCTACCGAGGAATGTGACAAACTTTAAAAAAGCATTCCCAAAAATGCGACAACAATATGCTACAGAAACAAACGATATCCTGTTTTCCTCCCAGCTAGTGGAGTTCATTTCTGATCTGCTCTGCATGGTTCACTTATTCTTGTCAAATGTACAACGTGTATGAGTCTGCTTTTTAAAAAGTGATGGATAAATTTGTTTTAAGGAAGTAGTGAAAGTGCTATAGTGTAGATATGATATGCATTGTGTGGATCTATGTATGTAAAAGTTAATTTAAAATAATAATTTTTCATTTAGCATATTTCTGTTGGCTTCAATTCAAAATAGTGAGACAGGATATTGTAAGACCCCAAAAGAAAATCGTTTATGTGAATATTTGTTAAGAGTGTAATTTGTTTTTGATGTTGGTATGAGTTGGTTAAATGATGAAAACGTGTTACTAATGTTCATTGTTACAAACAATTATGTTTGTTTAAAGACGTCATAAATATTTCCATATTTAATTTTAATATATATGCATAAATAAAAGAATTATATGTGTTCAATATTAAAAGCGAAAGGAGGATAGCTAAAGATCACTTCCCTAACGATGCGGGAACTATTTGATGAACGCATACGCGGATGTACACAAAAAGAAGTGTAATGCAGTGCCAATTGTCTAGTTAATAGCGTCCGTGTCTTTGCTATAGATGGACGCATTTTTATGTGTACGCGTCATAAAATAGTGAAAGTAAATTTACTAAGTGTTTAAAGACTGTTAATTTGTGTAAAATAAGTGAAACATTAGCTAACTTTAATAAGTTAGTTAATACGAAGTGTGCAATTAAATGAAAGGACATAAAATAGACGAAGTGTAAAGTGATAGAAAACACATTTAGAGAAATATTGCAAAATTTTCAGACATTAAATCTCGGCGATGCTAGGGAAGTCGATCCACTGAAATAAAAGACTTACTACTGTAATACAATTTAAATACTGTGAACAAGAAGGTGCCAATAAAATATTTCACTAAAGTTAACCCCGAGTGTATGTTCATTCCATCCAGTACCACGACCCGAGATAACAAAAGAGTCAAAAGCTCATCACCATCACACCTTTTATAATTATAAAAAAAGCACCAATAGTATACCTTATAAAATGTTCTACTAGCAGAATTTGCACATGCGTATCATATTTTGCACAAATATTATTGATTTGTGCATGTTTGTGACACTGTTTTACTTTCTAACTTGAACCCTGGTTAAGATGAATTAGAATGAATCAGTCATAAACGTATACCTGTCAACAGATTTATTTTGTCACTGTTGCTAAGAAATCATTGACACCAGATGCAAAACTGCATAACCCTGACCATCATCACAGTGTGTTTATAATACTGGGATTCATAAAATTGTTTTCATAAACAAAAACAACATTCTAAAAGAGTTTGCAAAATAATGCCTAACATAGCAATGTATTATTAATTAAAACAGTATTTGAGTCATTTGTGCTCCATGCACATGGTGACTGTCATGTGCTTGTGCTGTAGTATTCTAGTAGCTACTAAAAAGTGAGTTGTAGGATGGCTGCCGCGAAGATGTTAAGTGGCACTCAACATTGCACCTTAATACTTTGTGGGAATTGAAGAAATAAAAGTATACATGGAAATGAAACATTAACTTGTTCCTCAGTTGGATGAATTTCATGATTAAATGACCTTAAATGATCTGTCACAGCTGATTGATCAATTTGTTTATATTTAATATTTCTAAAATACTCTTTTATCCTGGTTTCTAAATGATGTTTGGTATTAAAATAATTAAACGGACCTATAGCCCGTGTGGAGTTGCCGCTCCCATCGGGCGCCTCCCCAGGTGGCGGATAGGGGAAAGCTCATCAGACATGATGGGTACTGGGGAAATAAAATACCCAGGGCGGACCAAAGGTGAAGACCACAACGGCGGACCCGGCGGAGATAATGTGTATCGGTACGACGGGGATGGCGGAAGTGGCACCCTGCCTCTCAAGGGGTATACTTTGAGGGAAACCGCTGCCTTGCGGGGGAGAGGGATCTCCAAAGGCTAAGGGAGAAAACCCCGAAAGAAAAACAGCCCAATCGTTGTGCTAATCACTCACATTGGGCTTAACTCACTGATTCTAAGGAGAAATAGTGGCCTCGGAAATAATGGACTTTTTAGAAGACGACTGGCAAGGACACGGAATATACGAATTGGAACATGGAACATTAAAACTATAAATGGAAAAGAAGTGGAAATAATAGAGGAGATGGAAAAATATAGTTTGGAAATATTGGGGTTGAGTGAAGTTAAAAAGAAAGGTAATGAAATGGTACAGTTAGAGAAAGGGTATGTACTGAGATATGTAGGAGTGAATATTGGAAGAAGAGCTAAAGAAGGAGTGGGAATAGTGTTGTCCGAAGAAATGGAAAAAAGAGTGGAATCTTGGGAAGCAGTAAACTCTAGGTTAGTTAGTGTCAGAATGAAATTAGAAGAAGAAAATATTACGATGGTACAAGTGTATGCACCCACGGATGACTGTGATATTTTGGATAAGGAAGCATTTTATGTCCAACTACAAAGAATCGTGGATAAAGAAAATGATGAAGGAAGGCAAGTAATATTAATGGGAGATTTCAATGGACGGACGGGAGATAATATGGCAAAGTCACATGGATGTATGGGATTATATGGAGGAGAAAAGGTTACAAATGAAAATGGAAAGAGATTGATTGAATTTTGTATAGAGAACCAAATGCTAATAGGAAACTCACTTTTTCAGCATAAAACTATTCATAAAATTACATATGAAGCTGAAGGAAGGGAGGGTAAAAGCATAATAGATTACTTCATATACCCAAGTGCACTCCGATATGCCTTTATGGATGTAAAGGTTATCCGAGGTGCTGAAATTGGTACAGATCATAGATTACTGGTTGCAATAACAAGGATACAGAAATTCAGAAAAGAGAAATCCAAAAGATATGAAAAGATACAAGTAAAGAAGCTATCGGATCCAGAAAATAAAAATCAATATAGGGAGCTAATTGAGCGAAAAATGAGTACATGGGAAATAGAAGACGATATGGAAATAAATGATATGTGGCAAAAGTTTAAGGTTGGAATTATAGAAACTGCAACAGAGGTATGTGGAAAAACGACATTGAATTTTAAAAAGAAATGTACAAACTGGTGGACAGAAGAGGTAAAAGCAAAAGTGAAAGAGAAAAAAGCAGCCTGGAGAAGATACTTAATATCTAAAGCGGAAATGGATAGAACAAACTATGTACAAAAACGAAATGAGAGTAAAATGGCCGTCAGGGAAGCAAAACAAACGTCATGGGAAAATTTTGGAAATGAAATTGAACATAACTTTATAGAACACAAGAAAAAATTTTGGAATATAGTTAAAGGATTGAAAGGAATACATGGAAAACCAGCAACAAACCTAAGAAACGAAGAAAATGAATTAATTATAGGCAGGAAGAATATATTAGAAGAATGGAGGAAATACTATGGAAAGAAGTTTGGAAATACAATAACAGAGCAAAGTGAACAAAATGAGATAAGGATTGAAGAAGAAGAAGGCACTGATACAATCACGGAAGATGAAGTAACAGAGGCAATAAGGAGAATAAGAGTGGGGAAAGCGGCTGGAATTGACGAAATAGCACCTGAGTTTATAAAATATGGAGGACCAAGCATGATAAAAATATTAACAAAAATATTTAAGAGAATATGGATAAATAATAACATCCCTGAAGAATGGAAAAAGAACATTATAATACCAATACACAAAAAAGGAGATAATAAAGACTGTAATAATTATAGAGCAATATGTTTATCCTCTGTTGTATATAAATTATATACAAGAATATTAGAAAGGAAATTAAGAAATATTATAGAAGGTGAGCTGGAAGAAGAGCAAGCAGGTTTTAGACCTAATAGACAAACCCAAGATCATATTTTCACACTAAGGACAATGATTGGGAAATTAATGGATAAAAACAAACAAATATGTCTAGCATTTTTAGATCTAAAGGCAGCCTTCGATTCGGTGCCCAGAAAACATCTATGGGAAGCTCTGATAAAGAAAAACGTACCGAAACAGCTAATTACAGCAATCCAAAGTGTATATGATGGATCAAAGGGGATAGTCAGAATAGAAGGAGAAACATCTAAGGAATTTAATATGGAAAAAGGAATCAAGCAGGGAGATAGCCTCAGCCCATTACTTTTCATTAATTTTATGGATGAAATAATAAAAATATGTAAAAGGAGGACACCAAGAACACAAATAGGATATTGGAATATGAGACTGATTCAAATACAGTCACTGATATATGCAGACGACATAATATTAATAGCAGAAAATGAGGAAAAATTACAGAGATGCATGATAGAATGGGGAGAGGAACTCGGAAGAAAGGGAATGGAAATAAATACTAAGAAAAGTAAAGTAATGTGTATTTCAAAAGAACTTGGACAGGAAATATCTATTAAACATAAGAATGAGAAAATAGAACAGGTGGATATGTACGAGTATTTAGGAACGATCTTTACGAGTGATGGACGATGGGATGAAGAAATACTAAATAGGAAAAGGAAGGCAAATAAGATGTATTACCAATTTAACAAAACTATCCTTGGAAAGAAAGAAGTAGCACTAAAAACAAAAATGCAGTTATATCAATCGGTATTGGTCCCTACGCTTACATATGGAATAGAAAGCATTCCACTGCAAGATAAGCAAATAAGTAAAATACAATCCAGTGAAATGAAATACTTAAGAAAAGCTGTAAATAAAACCAGGAGGGATAGGATAAGAAATGAGAGGATCAGAGAAGAAGTAGGTCAAGGATCACTGGAGGAGAAAATCGAACAAAAACAATTGAAATGGTGGGGACATGCATTTAGAATGGCAGAGGATAGTAAAGTTAAACAGATGCTAGAAGTAAGGGTACAAGGAAGGAGAGGAGTAGGAAGACCCCGGATAATGTTTGAGGACAGAATAGAAAAGATTGGAAGAAAAAGGAACAAGACAATGGAAGAAATGAAGAGAATGATGAGGGATAGGAACGTCTGGAGAAGATGGATTTACGGAGCCACCCCTACGCTGTAAAGGTAGAAGGGAAAGAGGAAGAAGAAGAAGAAGAAACGGACCTATAGATTTAATGGTTTGGGAAAAGATATTTTTTTAAATTGAGCATCAGTAACTATGGTAACTTGTTTATAGCTTTGAAAATAAGTTGGATACAACTTGAAACATATCAGCTCTGGAAGATCTTGCAATATTACTAAGATAAGTGAAGCTTTTAGTTTCTAATTTGTTCTTATTTTAGGCCCTTCAGTAATACAATCCAATGTTGTTGGAGTGCCGACAAAATCTCTACATTCAGCAGCATAAATATGCACCTGCCTTAATCGACGCAATATCATTACACACCCTATCAAGATAATTATTTATTTCTCCTAGTTATGGACATAGCAACTGCTGTTTATTGATTACCTATCGTTGTGGATTGCAACATATCGATTATAAGGTGTTATGATTGACTCTGGGCATAGTGAGAATAGCTTACCTTGAGATTTGTTAGTTGTAATGATGAAACTGTATAGTCAGCATGCTGTTCTACAGCTGTTGTTAGGACTCTGAAGCTACCATGAGTAGCTACACCACCCTCCTCTGGCTCCCAATACTGACCACACTTGGTGCGTCCTCTTTCCACTACACGGGTTGTCATCACAACCACCAAAACTTGCTGTTCCCACACCATTCTCCAGAAGTCACAGAATGTCTTAGGCAATGGACCTGCACCAAACATATGCATACATCATTAAATTATTTGCTTTTATCATCTTGTTAACATATTCTCATATACAGATTTTTATGTTTGCTGTTGCCTATTTAAGAAACTCCATTCTATTAAACAATCTCATAATATCTGGTAATATCAGTGGGAATACATGTTATGAGACTTCTTGAACCCAGAAATACACTTAGAAAACAAATACTGTGCATTTACTTATCTTAACATTCCTTCTCACAATATAGGTCAGCACCCACACGCAGATGGACACACATACACACTCAGTCACTCTCTATCTCTCGTACTAAGTTTTGTACATCAGTCATCTTTTAAGGATGCAAGTGGAAGATTTCATAAAATTCTCATCATTAAAAATCTTTACATGGGCAAATATTCCTTTTTAACATTTCATTTGAAATTTTAAAATACAATATTACAATTTATATTTAGTATGATAAAGCTATTCATTTTCTTCAAACAAATTTTATTACAGCACTAAAAAGAATTTCTTGTTACATTTTTTTCAAGCAGCCAGGCGTATTATAGTATTTCTTTAAATAAGACATCTTTTTCTCAATGTATATAAACATGTGAAAACTATAGTCCCCCCCCCCCTCCCCTCTCTCTCTCTCTCTCTCTCTATGAATTTGGGTCATTACAGCTAAAAATCTTTTAAAAGGTGGGATCAGGACTGAAAAATTCAATGCCATAGCTGGAATTTGAACCATGGATTTTCTGGTCTCTCTCCAGCTGCTCTAACCACTCAGCAACCTTACCCAACGTTTCTGAAAATTTTTAACCCTTCATTGGATGTGAATTTCTACTCACTGAACCAATTTTTCAGGTATGCAAAAAGAAAGAAGTCATCTACTTCATTTTCACTCTGGTGCGGTTTTTATTGGATCGTCGTTTCACGTTTGAGCGATGAGGCTCTTATTTCTCTCAGGGCATGGTAACGGATGGAATGAAAAATCACACGATGTTTCTTCACCACAATGTATTATTTTATTAACACTTTTTCTATATTTTACATTAAATAATTCCTCTTAGCACCGTTTTAAATGATTTAAATCTTTTCACTTTTTTATTTAAAGTGGAACAAAAGCTTGATGAAAGTCTGGTAAATGTTCTACAATGTTCACACACTACCTAAACTTGTCCTTTCACCTTGAATATACACACGCTAGTGGGAAGAGTCTGACGTCACCTCACGTGATACTGCCTTTTTCGTATACATCCGCGTATGCGTCCATCAAATAGTTCCTTCTTGTTAGGGAAGCGATCCCTAACCATCCTCCCTTCGCTTTTATTATGGAACACATATAATTCTAATATTTATACATATATATTAAAATTAAATATGGAAATATTTATGACATCTTTAAGCAAACTTAGTTGTTCGTGACAATGAACATTATTAACACGTTTTCGTCATTTAACCATCTCATACCAACATCAAAAAACAAATTACACTTTTAACAAATATTCACATAAACGATTTTCTTTTGGGGTCTTCCAATATTCTGTCTCAACTCCAAGGATTAGGCAATGCTGTCTGTCCCAGCTTCAAAACATGTCTGATAACCGTTTTCTTGCTCTTCTCTGATGCTTTTTTCCAATAAGCCTATAGTTTAACACTTTCCTTGGGATCCTTTCTCTACGCATTCTATTAACATGCTCTCTCCTTTCATTCCTGTAATTGATAATATTGTCTGCCAAAGGATTTATTTCTAGTTCTAGTTATTTCTAGTTGAAGAAACATTTTTCTTCACCAGATGGGGTCTTTTCTTTAACAATTCCTTGTGAAACTGATCCAATATTGTGGCATAATATGGATCTGCAATTTTTTTACCCTTTTCCAGGTAGTGGATGAATATAATGCCTTGGAATTCCCAAAAGATGGTTGCCATGACTTTTCCTGCTTATGAAATGGTTTTTGCCTTCTTTGGAGTATGTTTGCCAAAGGAAATCCAATGCTTGGATTGTTGCTTTGTCTCAGTTTGACAATAATGGATGGTTTCATCAACTGCTGCAAAAAGAAAAAAGAAAGAAAAAGAAAAAAGCTCATTTGGGTTCCATTGGAACATGTTTAAATATTCCTGTTAAACAGTCACACAGTTACGCTTGTCCAATGTGAGCAGTTGTGGCAGCCATCTTGACAGTTTTCTCATACCCAAATAATTGTGCAAAATGTTATACACCCATGCATTTGAGGTGTGTACTGTCTTGGCTATCTCATGGATTTTCACTAGTCGGTCTTCCATCGCAATATCATAACTTTGTTCACTATTTCTTCTGTTGTGACATCAACTCACCATCCCGTGCACTCGGCAAATCTCATGTTTGAACAGCCACATGAAAGTTCTGTGAATCATGGCATATGATGGAGCAGAATCCCCATAATAATTTTTCAGCTTTTATTCTGTCTACATCACTTTACCATGCATACAGTAGTGCTTTATGCAAATACAAAATTCACTTTTCTCCATTTTCCATGAAGTAACACAAAACTGAAGCTTTCAAATGCCCCCAGTAATGCGATAAGAAACAGATTACGATGAATTTCTGCAACTATACACAAAATAGATGTATGACTTTGGCGCTAACAAGAAACCTGTGTTTTGTGTGCAATCTCTCGTCAAAGTCATGGACTTACTGAACTGTAAAATGTATATAGACAAATAAGCTTATGTAAGAATAGTTGTACAAGAGAAGTAAAAGTAGAGATTAGTGTTAGACTAAGTAATACAAAAGTTGTTGTTAGCTAATGCTGGATTTCTGACAATGAAGTCATTAATCCTCTTGCTCTCCAATATTTTTCACTGATGGATGGAGCACTAAGAGTGACTGGGCATATTTGAAGGTGGTCTCGATCCATTTCCTCTTGCAGATCACATAGAGGTAGGGTGAAGAATATATCCCAATTCCGTTTATATGTTTTAACTGACAATCATGTCCTGTAATCAACCTGAAGGTTGTAACTGCTGTTTTTCGAGGATACTCAGGAATTACTGTTTGAATGTTTGATAGTTCCCATCTTTTGTTCTTTCATAATAATATTTTGCAATCATTTCTTTTAATTCAGAATTGACTAAGTAATACAAAAGTTGTTGTTGTTGTTGTTGTTTTCTAGTGCCTTGCATCTGGCAATGAAGCCATTAGCATTCATGCTTTCCAATACTTTTGAGCTGTAGTTTCTTCTGATCTTAATGCTTCACAGGTCTTCAACTTCAGATTTTTCAAATTTTATTCCTTTTCAAACTAAAAATGTGTTCTCTTTTTATTTAGTTTTCCTTAATAATATGAGGAAGTTGCACAATGTGCATTGATACAAGTTACGTTAATACAATGTGTATTGCATATAGATCTTGTGCTGTGAAAGTGAAGTGGAACACAAAAGATGATAACAGAACAAAATCAGGATAAGGTTCTGATGTGAGACTGCCTTTGTGGTTAATTGGGAGAAATATGAATTAGTTGGAGAATTCAATGTCATTTAGGCAGAACATGACTTGTGTGTTTAAAAACACCAACAGTAAGTTTGTTGGCATAAAGAAATAATAATTATAACAAGTTTGTTCTAGTCTAGCTCTTTCTTTTTCTCTGCAAGCTTACAGAAGAACTGTTCTGAAACTTAAATACCATTATCAATAGCTAATTATACTTTTATTAGTGCAATGCAATCATAAATGCATTCAGAAATTCAGGACATACTCGGCTGTGAATGTAGCATTCATTACAACCTTCAGCTCTAAACTTCTTGGACATTTGCAAGGGAATTGGATAATTGTTAAATGTTGTTGTTGTTTTCTAGTGCCTTGCATCTGGCAATGAAGCCATTAGCATTCGTGCTTTCCAATACTTTTGAACTGTAGTTTCTTCTGATCTTAATGCTTCACAGGTCTTCAAGTGGTCTTCGTTCATTTCTGCTGGATCGTTACACAGGACACATATTGGTGAGGCTGAGATACCTATTCTGTAGAGATGACTTGCTAAGCAGTCGTGATTTGTCAATAGTCGGAAGGCTGCAACCACTGTATTCCTTGGTCTCTGGGGGACTATATCTGGGTTGGAAAGTAGTGTAATCCATTTTTTATCTTTGGCATTTGTTTCTATTTCTTGTAGGTATGAATGAGAAAATTTTTTAATGATCAAGTGTTTTATTGAGGAATATGAGAAATTGAATTTAGACTTTTGTTTTATTGTTGTGCCTTTCTTTGCAAGTGAGTCTGCAGCTTCGTTCCCCATGACTCCACAGTGTGGATGTACTCAAATGACTTTCTCTACTCTTGTAATAACCATTCTTACAATCTCTTATTCCTCTACATTGTCCTACAATAACTTTTAAGCATAAATTGCATGACTGGCTTGTCAAAAACCCTTTTTATTCACCTGTACAATACACTTCTGTAAATTTTAACTTGTATAATTTAGCACTGTCAATTCTGTACATACTCTATTATGTAAATGTAAACTACTTTGTAATTTCATTGTATCCTTTTGGCATTGTCTACTGCTGATAAGCTCAACGACAGTAAAATTATTAATATCATCGTCGTCGTCTTCGTCATCATCATCTTCTTCTTTGTGTTAGTTGAGATAAACATTTGCTGAAATTATCTCATTGCGTATTTCCTTGTAAGGTGCAAGAGGAGTATGGGAATAGAGTACGTTTTGAGTGATAGTCAAATCTTTTAAAACTTTCAAATTCTGTTCTCTTTGCATGACTAGCATATAAAAAAATAAGTTTTACAAAACTCATACAAATAACAAGGAATATCTCTGAAATGGTTCATTCTACAAAAAAAATTTATTTGGACATAAATTTTGTGTTTTAGCGAGATCTACATTTTTTGTATAGTAAGATTTTGTCTACCTCTTACTGTTTACGAGTTATTCAAAAGTAATCTAGAGCAAACAGGACTACATAGGCGATAGCCAGAAAATTCAAAATATAAATTTGTTATTAGAATATCTTAAACGCATGTCATTTTAATCAAAATTGTTAGAGCAATTTTCAAGAAAATAAAAATTTTCAAAAAATTTTCCATGTAAAGGGTGGTTTAGGGTGGAGCAATTTTCTTCAAAAATCTTTATGTTGTATCCTTGAAAGACATTAAACTTAAATTCCAACTTTGGTTTTTAACCGACTTTTCGTTTTTGTGTTGTCCACAGACTGACACGCACGCACACACACACGCGCACCCACCCACCCCCACACACCCACACCCACACACACAGACCTTTTCCTAAAAATCCTTTTTTTTTGGATTCACAGGGCCTCAAAACATATATTTCTGGTGAAATCTCAACATTGAATTTTTGGGTGGAATACAATACTTTGTCTACTTACTCTACGTAGTAGAGAAAGTAAATAGGCAATATCAACACCATGAAAGAACTACAAGCTCAATTAGTATATATTAATCACTCTTTTATCACAGGTCCAACTCAGACTAAGAAGTTTTGAAGGTAGAATCAGACTGAAAACTGTAATGACATAACCAGGATTTGAACACAGTCACCTGGTTTCTGTGTGGTTGCTCTAACCACATAGCTACTATGGCAACATGCCAGTATGACATTAAAGTCCCCAGCTCACTCAAATTTTTCCCAGTAGACCACCACATGACTCAATTTAAAGGCAATGTATCTCAATGGCAGCTTAGAAATTAGTAAGTATCTTAATTATGGGCCCAACCCGGCCTAAACATTTTTCTGATATTCTATCACCACTAAAAAGTGTTGAAATAAATGCAGAAAATAAAACATTTAGGAAAAATTATTCATTGGTCGCATTGGCTGAAATTTACATAATGTTAGCTGTAAAAACAGCTCTAAATTCTTGCATGCCAAATGAGTTTTGTGCAAATGACATGACTGATAGTTTTACAGCCATCTTGTTATGGTGATAAAGATCTAGTTACAAGAAAACCAAAGGCTTCGCTTTTACCTGGAGTTTCCTGGAATCATTCACCAAAAGATCTCTAAGAATATAATCTTACCTAAATGAGATGGGTTTATTGTTACCTTGTGTGGAGATGAAGGCATTTTTCTGCTTGTAGCCATCAACAAAATTAGCATTTATGTAATCACTGCAAGGATCCCCATCTATCTGTGACAGAAGCACTCTACTGTGGTCATAACACAGGACATCTGTGTAACGGTTCTTTGGTAGGTTGGATCTAAGACTGTAAAGCAAGAAAACAAAAGTAGCTTAAGCAAGATAAAATGACCCATAAAATATGTTGTATATGTATTTATTCTATGTAATTTGCTTATCACCTCACTTGTAAAGGACAGTCCTTACAATATGCTTATTGGGACCTTATAGGTAAATGAATGAATGAACGAACAAACAAATTAATGAATAAAATAAATAATTAAGTAAATAAATAAGTAAACAAAGAAACAAATGTACAAATTCTTCTTTTTTTTTCAAGCAGCACTGGGCAAATAGTTACAAGACATGTCCTTCCAGCACTGTAAGATGATAAGACACTAAGTTTTCATGTAACATAATGATAGCCTCAAATAGACATATGATTGGTGATCGATAAAAGCAGGAAGAGCCTTTGCACTATGAATTCATACATCTTCTATCTCTTACAACTATACTGAGTGTGGAAAATAAATGTGTGGAAAACTGTAGAGCAGAAAGTCAGCAGCAAAATAAGCATTTTGAGGATAGGAACAAGGGATTATGGAAACGCAATGCACTGCACGAATCAACATTAAATCCATCACGTTACTGTCTGACTGTGCAACCTATTTGTGGCATGTTAGATATAAACAAAACACACTACTGGGGTGCTACTCGACCATGATATTATTGCACTTGGCTTTCCATGGCCATTATTGGAAACATGTGGTGACATCACAACAGGTATAATTGTACTGCCTTTCCCAGATAAGGTATTGTATATACCAAAACACTTCAAATGGATTTTCGTGCACGTTTAACACTATATTGCACTGTTTTATTCCACAAGTATTAAGAATACACCTTTAGGAACAATAATTGACATACATCATATATTATTTATTTGTGTAAATGTCTGTAAACTGCACTTAATTGAGCCAAGGCGCACAAAGTTAAAGAATAGAACAAAATTACGTTGATGCGCTTCACCCAAGGCATTATGGGAGCATTCCTCTCTAGCTCATCCCTTCCCTCTGCTGCCAAGATGTTGCTAACATTGGCACTCGAAGCACAACTCATATTTTCCCCATTTGCGCCATTTCCTGCACATATTACTGACAGTTCTTGCATTTCATATGTTGGCAATGCCACTTTCCCCACCTTTACCTACCTAGCTTATGTCTGTTCTATGTGTCTTCTGTATACAGCATCCGCTTTCTATGGAGGTTTGAAAAGAGGTTATTTGCATGTTTTTAACAATTTCAGGAGGCAATATCCTGGTCTTAAAACAATAAAGATGCACTGACATAATCTAACAAGGCACCCAACGTTCCCTGTTTGTAGGTATCTGTGACGAAAATTGGAGTTTGGTAAATACAATACATTATCCTCTTTCCCTCCCTCCCCAACTCCCAGCAGACCAAAGGGCGCTCACTCCCAGATGCAATAATAGTGTGGTTCCCTAGTACTAGTCACTGTTACTAGATGTGTCTGATATTCAATACCATGGGTCATTATTGGAAACATGTGGTGACATCACAGTAAACAGGTGTAATTTCACTGTCCTTCCCTCCCTTCCCAACTCCCAGGAAACTGAAGTGCCCTCACTCCCACGTACAATAAATTTGTGTTCGACTAGCACTAGTCACTGTTACTAGATGTGCCTGATATCCAATATCCATTTGTATTGTGAAATCTATTGGATGATACAGTAATACAGAATACTTGTCTTGTTCAATACAGTACAGTATGTGCACATAATGATTTAATTTCTCATTGTGCACCAGTACTCCTTATTTATTTGAGACAGTATGTACACAATGTCGCGAGAGTTACACTTTTCATTTTGACTTGCAAATGATGTTTCATAAAGTCAGATTTCAATTATGTTCATCTAGCAGTCCTGTTATAGTAAGTACTGCATCTGTGATTCCATGCTCCTAACTTCAAAATAATTAGTTTGAAACAATTTTTCTACTCTACATTTTTCTATACATTGTTTTCCTCAAATTTTTTTAAGCATTACCATCCTTTTTTCTTTCTTTTTCTCCAAAAGCAGCCTCTGCACTTTACTGAGTTATGGAATGCCAAGTTTAAGGTTACCAGTATATTATACATGCAAATAACTGCTTACCTGTGGTACAAAAGTTCAATGACTAGATGTTTGTTTTATACGGACATTTTGCTTTGAACACTCTTATTCAAGTATTACTTTCATTATGTTATTCAACAAAACAAAAATATCATAATTGGCACTAAGCCTGCTAAATACGCTTAGGTGCTTAGTGTATGACAACGGTTATACAAGTACTTGTGACACTACTGCATGCACTCAGAAAAAACTACCACTGATCTGTTGAATCACATCACAAGAGAACTGTTGAACCATAACTCACAACTGCACTTGACTGAACTTTTACTATCAACTATCAACTGAAAAATGATCCACTCTTAGGTCAACTTTAACTTGTCTAACCTTTAACTTGTTCACCAGCCCATGGTCCCTAGCAGGAATGCAGCAAGCATGCAAACTTTGTTTTCTTACAGTGACGAACTTGGTAGTAGAAAGAGAGTTTTCTAGTTTCAACCAAGTAAAACATAATAATCGGTCACTTCTAGATTAAAAATGCAAATTTCTGTTTCTTACATGTTCTTAAAGACATACCACTTTGACTTTCCTATGGTATTTTACAAGCATTTCTTTCGAAAGGGATGCTGCCATTTAGACACTTGTAGAACTGATACAAGACAATGATGACCTTTCCAAATATTCTAACAATTTATTAATCTTAACATCCATTTATTTTTAATTATGTAGAAACCTAATAAAATTATTAAATCTTTAAGATTATTGATACTTTGTAGTAACAATAGATGTTTTTAAGGCTCTTGATACACAAGGAAGAAGGCAGAAACTCCTGGGTGCTTAAAATATGCAAAATTGTAAATCTGCCATTGACTTCCACATGACTTATGCTGCGATTAAGATAAACTTTACTTAACGCGAGGGAACATAGCATGAAATAAGAAACTAGAAGGTCTATTAGGATGCATTTAACTGAACTTAATGGAAATGATTCTGATTGGTTATTCTCCTATTCGGCAGACATGGCAGAGATTGGATTTTCTAATCAGAGGATTTCCGAAAATGAAAAGAAAGAGAACACGAAAATATGAAGTGAAAACATTTTTAAATGGCAGATAAAGTACTATGGAGATGGTCATAACTTACTTTACAAGCTAAACAAACGAAACAGAGAAAGAATTTTGATGCAAATAGTTACATATTGAAACAAAAGTTATTCCTGCATGCCACTACTCACTGATTGGTTCAAATAGTCATGTGACCTCCAAACTTGATGCAACGTGTAGAAAAAGTTTGGCACTGCCAAACTCTTATGTTAAGTCATGTTAAATCGACCCTAAATAGTTTCATTTAATATAACATGTTTAGACTTTCCCATTATATCGCGCTATGTTAAGTTCATTAAATTATATGCACCTTATGGAAAAAAATGCTTACTTGGAAACATCTACTCGCCAAGTTGCACATTAAGTGACCTTGGTTTTAAAAGAAATAGTATTTCACCAGTGGCGTATACTGTGGGAGATCAAAGCTACCACTGAAGTCCATATCTAAAGTAAACTAGAAATTAATAAGTAATATTAATAATAATTGCAATACAAGCCATTTTTCGTCATGAATAATTAGCACATCGGATGCAATATGTCTCATTCTCTACCATTGAACAGAGGGGAGAATAGGGCTTCGGATGCTTGCTGCTGCAACCTTGACTACAATACGGGCAAGGAGGGGTGAGGCAGGGGAATGCAGGAATAAGCATGCCAAGGCTTCGGAATCCTGTGTCGCTATACTCACATGAGCATCTCCGAAATGTGCCATCTGAACCTGACTGGCTGGCAGTTAGCAAGAACATTCTGTTTTTAATATTGTGTAACTGTTAGGGTCCTCAACAGCTGTATTAGTATTACTATTATTTATTTAATAATAGTGTACAGTGTATCTAGACAGTTGCTAGTACTGATTCTTCGAAATGGATGAACAATGCATAATAAAACAATTAGTAAAATGACCATACTTGCAGTTGAAATACCAGGATAAGTCAGAGATAGTAAAAACTGAAAGGGCTACTGCAGCTCTTCCACACTTGCAGTGTGAACAGAAGGTAAAAAAATAGGAATCCTTAGAAAAGATATCTTAATATATAAAACAAAGTCGGGTTTGTTCGAACACTTCTAACTTGAGAATGGCTGGATCGATTTTCATGGTTTTTGATTTGTTGTATTTGTCTCCATACCGAATAGCAGAGTAACTATTAAAAACATTGGAAACATTTTCCCATACAAAATGTTCATGGGTTTCATAACTCAAACATTTAATGTTCATCCTGACGATACAGTAAACTCTTCCCTCAAATTAAAGAGCGTATTTAAATAAAGGTTTCAAATCGACAAGATATATCCACAATATTTGGATCATGGCGTATTTTAGATTTTAAAAATGTAGAATAATGTCAGTAATGAAAAAGGATTGACATATATATTGGTTGTCAAATATTTATGTGTGCATTCAGAAATTTATTTTGTGTAAACTAAGTAAAATATATCAAGCTACTTAAATATAGAACAAATGACAAATAAACAAATTACTTAATTAAAAAATAAAAAGAAACAATTGTCAAATCGATTGGCCTCACTCAATAATTACAGATTATTCTGTCAATCCAGTCAGAGTCAGTAAATTATATAAATATTTACATTGCAAAAGTGTAATTTATTTAATTAATGTTGTCTGTGATTTGTTTTGAAAATTGTTTTGTGTGAGTATTATTCTTAATAATGCCACGACCAAGAAGATCTAATCTTTCCTAACGGAGCCGGATACAACTTGGCTATGGAACATTGGCGACTAAGAATAAAGATGTGAATGACTTAAACTTTATAATTCAGAATCAAATCGTTGGCACACTGCATTCATTCAAATCTATTGATTGTGTAACAAACGAAGACGAAGCCACTAATTATTCAACTGAATTTTTTAACTCCTTTCATGTGCCTGGTTTACCACCGCACAATTTGCAACTGAATGCAAGCTCAGTAGTCATCATGCTTTGAAATCTAAACCAACCAAAACTATGCAATGGAATGCGCTTGGTGATAAGAAAACTGATGAGTAATGTGATTCACGCAACGATACTCAAAGGAAAATTTAAAGATGAGTTAGTTTTCATTCCGAGGATTCCAATGATCCAAACAGATACGCCCTTTGAGTTTAAACGGATTCAGTTCCCGATTCATCTTGCCTTCGCCATGACGATTAACAAATCACAAGGCCAATCCTTGACTGTTTGAGGTCTCAACTTAGAAAATCCATGTTTTTTTCATGATCAGTTGCATTTGGCATGCTCAAGTGTCGGCAAATAATCCACTTTATTTGTTCTTAGGTCTGATAAAAAAAACTGTTGTATACCACAAGGTGCTTCAATGAAGACAATTAAACTGAGTGCATCCCATGGTGCACAATATGTACATAGTTTAATTCAATCATGTCTTGCTGACATGCGATTGATATACTTAATTTTTGTACTTTTTTATTTATTTTTGCGTTATTACCTTAAAAGTACTGAACTAAATATTTATTTTGTATTGATTGCATTACTTTCATAAAATCATAAATTAAGTTCACCTAATCTGTAACACAACATTCATTGACTGTTAGGCAGTACGAAGTTCAATGGGTCAGCTAGTTTTAATATAAACAATTATGATAAGTATGTGTGGCTGACTGGTTCATGCGAATTCAATAAACTTTATTGCTGGCCATGCTTGTTCTTTGCAACTGAGAAAACGGCCTGAAATATAATGGGTTTCACAAATTTAGCATATTTAATAACAGCTTTGGATCAACATAAGAGATCAACAATTAGAAACCTAGGACTTGAAGAAATATGACCAGAAATTATGAGTAAAAGATAAATTGTCATGAAGATAAAACCCATTGTTTGTTATCTTCCTTTCATAGAAGTTTGAAAACAGTGTTGTTATAATCAACTTAATTTAAAAGGTGAGTCAATTAATAACACTAAACAACACTTACATTTATAATTTTCCGGAACGCGTTTAGGAGGTTAACTTTCCTCCATTATTATTGTCCGGTTGATAATGGAGGAAAGTTAACCTCTGAAACGTGTTCCGGAAAATTATAAATGTAAGTGTTGTTTAGTGTTATTGACTCACCTTTTAAATTAAACCCATTCTTTGTACTTAAGGATTTTCTGTGAAGTCCTGGATACATTAATAACTCAAACTAAATTAAGACTTGAATCACATAAACAGCTGAAATTTCTAGACTTACTGTATTCTAAACATTTTGTGAGTTACCCAACAAATGTATTATGTGAACCGAAAGAAATATGTTTCCTATTTTGGTATACTGTCTTTCAAAAAACCAACTGAAAATGTTTTATATTCACCTCATGTCTTACTGTTTCATTTATGGCACTTAACTACAAAGGTCATATCGGCGGCCTTTCCTGTGGAACATGTTGCATATTGGCAATGGTGTTACTCGTTTAACAGTGGGTTAACTTTAGGTTTTCTTTTCTTTCTTTTAATTCACACACACATACATTCACACTCTCATTCATGCTTCCAGACTCTGGGGAGGATAAGGAATAATCTGGGCTGGAGAAAAATTCCTACCCTCCCTGCCGGAAATCGAACCCAGGATCCCTTGCATAGCAGGGAGGTGCTCTACCGACTGAACTGAATGGCCAGCCTAAAAGATGTTCTACAAGTCCGTTCAATCCATTGCAAATTATATGAAATCAAATGGACTTGATGTGTACAGTGAAATTTATTAACTACATGAACTGATATTAACATTTACTTTCACTATTGCAAGTGCAGAAAGGAGTTTTTCAGCCTTGAAACGAGTAAAATCTTATTTACGGGCAACACAAGGACAAATTGGTCTGAGCAACTTGGCTCTTATATTGGTGGAAAAAGACATATTTGTTTCATTGAGAAGATATCACAAGAAATTGTTTTCTGATATGGTGGCAACGCAGTTTACCCGTAAAGAAAGATGGCTGTGATGAATGTATATATAAACAGGTATGGTAAAATTGTTCATTTATATAATTGTTGTTTAGCTTGTTTCAGGAAAAATTTATTTAAATACATTGTTCATGAAATTAATATTTAATCAACAACCCCTTATTGTCGGGATCTGATAGGCATTTTTTGCTGTTGTTTTTAACTCCTGCTTTTACATATGGCACCACAGGCTGTGACACTAATGATGCATGGAATGAGATGACAGAGATTTGGAGAACCCAGAGGGAACCTGCTACTGCACCTTTTTGTCCAACACAAATCCCACTTCGGTCATCTGGGATCGAAGCTGTGCCGCTTTGGTGAGAGGCAATGATCCAACCATTCGGCCACCGTAGCCCTAGTGATAGCCGAAGTTACAATCCCAGCATACACCACTGCATTTCACTATCTAACCTTATGCAACTCTACGTAGAAGAACAAATACATTATAATACACACCGTGCTATGTTAAAAGAGCCATCAGGAGGTCGTGACCTGATCTCTGCATAATCCTGAACCAGGCCCACTCGACCTCTACTCCTGACACTCTCCACAAATTGGTCCATGGACATACCATGGCCCATATCACAATGCAAGCTGTCATCATCTGAGAAACCACTGCTTGCAGAAGAGGCTGGTGGAGCAGGTGATGAAGCCCCTGTACACAATCAAAGTTTTAATTATTTACACACATTCATCCATATGCAATACCTGAACAACATTACTTTAAAACTAAAACCTTTTTTTTGAAGTCTTTTGTGCTTCTTCATCTGCTAATAGGCTCTCTTTAGTTCAACATATGAGTCTCTAGCTGAATAACAACAAAGTTCTGGAAACACAAATTTCAATGCACTATTGAAAAAAATATGTATAGGTACCTAACTGTACTATGTTTGCAACATCCATTTCAAAATAAATTCAAGTAGATGATTAAGAATAAATACTTCAAATTATAATTTAACCATACTTAAATAATTTTACATTGACATAATATCCACGCCCTTGAGTTCCACTGGTTTCTAAATCTTTGAAGGATGGATGGACAAAGATGCCTGTATCCCCTCGTGAAACAGTAATTTAAAGGACACATTTCTTTCAAGAGATTGTAGTAGATTCAATGAAGTAGCACAGCATAAAAATAGCGACTAGAAAATTTCGCGACGGCGTATTTTGCGAATTGTGATAAAATCAATTGTTTAACATTTCAATGGATTTATAGTAGGTCTTTTTTAGATTTTAACTCAAAAACAAACTTGCGATAAATTGTGAATTGGATACGAAATCGCGAAACGCTACTGTTCTTGGGAAACAATTACGAATTCAAGAGCAAACTGCGAAGTGAACATGCACATTTTGAATTTCACGCGTAAGTTCAAAATTTAAACATGAAAACTGAGCAGAGAACACGCAAAGCAGGGAAACCAACATTCAGTTTCATTCGCACGTTGGCGGCCCTGCTAATCATCGGACCCGCGTTTCGCCACTTGAAAGGAAATAAAAGCTGGGACACGCGATCAAATCAGTCGTTGGTGGATTTTCTTTCACGATCATTGGTGCGAAGAACCGCCTATGTCACAGTGTTTTATTTTAAGTTTGATGATGTTCTGTGGATTGGTAGGTTGGTATTCTGTGGTATTTATCGCATGTCACAGAAGAGAGATGGCAGTTTCAAATGTGTATCTAACTGCAGGTCCTGAGTGTACATGCCACATGGTGCACATTGTTACCATTTGTTTGTTCGTCAACACGTTAAAATGCCTAATCTTAGAATATCTGCAAAGGATAAGTCACTTGGGTTTTATGCCATAGATAGAAGAGAAAAGATTACATCGAGAAGCACTTAAAATCAGCTAAGCACGTGTCCACACTGAATTCGCGTAAAGAAACCGCGTCTTCAAGATTATAAGTTATATCCATCCCCACGTGTTTCAGCAGTGCAGTCGGTCACGGTGGCTCAGTTGGTTAGGTGCTGGCCTATTGATGTCAAAGGTTGTGGGTTCAAATCCGGTCCAGACCGATGGTTTTTAGGTGTACTTATAAGTAGAGCCCGGATATTTATGTAATAAAAACATCAAAATATGTAATGAAATATGTAATTTCAACAAAATATGTCAATCTAAACGTTAAGATTACCATCTCAAATCTAAATGCACACTGCATATTACCCAGAATTTTGTAATTTGATGGGTCTGTAAGTACGTAAATTAATTAAACTGAGTTAAAATTTACGAAATAGGGAATTAATTACCGGGAAAATGTTTTGTTTTATGTAGAATTTACCTAATATTTATTGTCAAGTAGGTAATTACGAAATAAAAAAGTGTTTTGGATTATATTTATTAAAATTACTCATTTCACATAATTATTTCACTTAAATTTTAGACGGTAAAGCAATGTTGAAATACTGAACAAATTTACCAATGAGTGGAACAATCAATTCAAAATAGTTAAATTTTATAATGAGGATATATTTTATATCTTGACGAACAATGAACAACCGGGCATTTTCATTTTGAGTCTTCTCTTTCTTTCAACGTACAGTGAATAACCATATACTTTTCCATATTTTCAGGGGTCATTCTGTCTCCTATCGGATAAAATGTTCTTATAAGCAGAGAAGCTTCTCTCCACGTCACACGAAGTAACAGGAGCATATTTTAGCATAGGAATCCGATTTTCAGAGAAATGTTTTGATAAATTGACATTGTCACCATTTAGCACTTTAGACACGTGTACAAACGTAAAGTACCCTGGATTCCTGTTTAACACAGCTCTGAATTTTGTTGGTTGTCCAGCGGCTCACTGTTTCCTCGCAGCTATTATATTACAAGATGCCGACTACTGCAACAATGGTAACAATCAATTTCTCCAGTCCTTGTAAATGCCCAAAGTGCTACGAGAAACGTGACACTGGAGGCCAACATTGTCGAGCTGCACCTGCTTTGATATAAACGGACAACAATCAGACCGAAGCGAGGCGGTTATTATCGCATTCTTAATTTAACTTGCATCCTATTTCCCAGATTGATTTTTGTTGCTTTCAGCAAAACTTGTGAAAACCGTAGTTTATGTGACTACAATACTTTTTAAAAAATAATAAAACTGTAACGAAATGCAGAAAATATGTACGTTTTATGTAACATCGTTAAAATATGTAGAAATGTGCAAAATATGTAAAAAAAATGTAAAATAAAAAGTTGTAAGGGAGTCCCAAATGATAATTCGCCAACATTTTAATTTCTCATTGAAATATTATGCAGGATTTAAAATATGTAATTACATAAAAATCCGGGCCCTAGTTATAAGCGACAGTACCATGTACGAATTCCGGTAGACCGGCGGCACTGATATGATCCTGGCAGTTGACAGCGTCATTAAAAATAAAATATTTATCTATTTTAGTGTGGAAAATAGAAAACCGCTGAATATGTTGTGAAACGTTTTAAAAGAAAAACAAATTCCAGTCTAACCTTGAAAACGAAAATGTGAAGCAGTGGCGGCTCCTGAGTATAAAGTTTGTGTGTTCACACATTTTAGATTTAGACAGCCCTGAAAATGTGAAATAGCATACTTTATATGCATGCTATATAATAACGGGTGATCTAAAGGACTCCGAACCGGCTGATCTGTGTTTTGTCTGCACGCGTCCTCGGCGCTCGTGGCCGACTGCCGCTGTCATAGAACAGTACAGAGAAACCATATATTTTTAAAACTACTTTTAAAGGCTTTACTTACGAATGTTATTAAAGCAGATGCTGAAACGGCCACCATCGTTCTCCATACAATTGACACCTCTTTAGGAAATTATCCATCACTCACCGTACTTCACGTTGAGAAATGCTGGCAATTTCCTGGCGGATATTTTGTTTTAATTCTTCCAGGGTGTGTAGGTTTATCATACATACTGTATGCTTTAAGTTACCCCAGAGATAAAAATCGTAGGGGTTAGGTCGGGGGCTAGAGACAGCCACTAACTGTAAGAACCGTACGCCATCTTTTAGATTTCTAAGCCTGAACACTTCCTGTGGCCTGAAATTTATTGTAAAGTTAAGGATTGCTATACGGCCTGGAACTTCAACACCTGGAAATATTTCCGCAAATCGCAATTTCATTTGGCGAGCTGACTGAGTTGACACATATGAATCATAAATAAATACACGCTGTGCAGTAGAAAACAATGCTGAGCGTAATACACTTTGTGACTAAGTGCAGAACAAAACAATAAAGCACGATGGCAATAACTCAACCACACGATATCAGCGTCAGCTCTGTACTGCACTTCCAGAGAAGGGAAAAACAAGTCATCCGCATGACCTTGTGTAGGTGCCTCAGCTGCTGTTATCGTGTTTCCGTCTGTGCAGAGGAAAAACACCGCGCAGCGGTTCTGATGCTTCTGGGTCTCTGTAGATAAAATGAGTATAAAAATTTATATCTACAAAGTAGCCAATCCCAATAATAATAATAATGATGATGATGATAATGATGATGCTGATAATAATAATAATAATAATAATAATAATAATAATAATAATAATAATAATAATAATAATAATAATAATAATAATAATAATAATAATAATAATAATAATAATAATAATAATAATAATAATAATAATAATAATAATAATAATAATAATAACGATGAATTCTCTGAAGTTTCGCCCAAGACTGCGTTGGGCATCTTCAGAGTGACTCCTGGCTGGTTAATAACTAGGGGGCGAGTTTCAGTTCTCTTTATTAATAAGTTTTGGCCTGGTGCTGGTACATTAGGCCCGCTTACAGATTACAACTGGCATGAACTTATAGTTAGACAAATTTACAATATATACATTTCTCTTGTTTTGTTACAAACCCATATGGTGACCAACTTTAGTTCACCGAGAACAGTTTTTGCTAGTAGGTTTTTCTATTATTTCTGACTTTGTACATATTAAAAAAACACTCAAACATTTTTATACACACGTATACACACATTCACTCCTGGGCATACCAGAACAGTATGTCCCATCATACGCACACGCACGCACGCACACAAATGCTTTCGCTGGGCACACCAAAAATATGCGTCCCAGTTCGCGCACTGAACTATTTCCACTTCACTTTTGCCCTATTTACAGTTTTCCTGCGCGGACAGGTTGCAGCTCCTGGGTGGTTCCCTAGGCGCGGGCCTTTGCCTTATTGTGTGTGTGGCCTGGGTTGCATGGGCGCGCATAGTCGGCGAGCCGTGCCGCGTCTAGAACATTTTTATTCTAGTATTTTAAAAACACCAGCAGTAAGCTTGTTGGCATAAATAATAATTGGTTTCGTACTTTATCTCCAAGTGACAACCCAAGCAAGAAATTCCTTGAAAACATAAGATTGGTGGAACAGTCTCGAACACAAGGATGCTATGCTCCAGCAGTCAGCATCAGGTTGATGAAGGGAACAAGAGCTCTCCAAACATGTCTCGTTTTACCTAAGTTTCAGTGATGTAGTGTTAGCAAACCAACTCAATATATTATCTTTAAATCATTCACACAAGTTTCATAGTTTTGATGATAAACTTTTAAGCTCGTTCTCTCTCTTCCTAGTTATAGGAGAACTAATCCAAAAGGATCTTTAAGACAGGGATTGAACGGTAAAGAGATAACGCCACAAAAACATATTTTGATTGCTAAATCTTCATATATCTACTATATTAGTTATGAAGAAAGATAGGGGCATACTATCAGAACAACAGCAGCAAGAAAGACAACATGCTTGCACTTTCAAGGTAAACCTATCCCATGCGTATATTTCTGGTGAAGTCTCGATTACGAATTACGGTGTCGGCCATCTTCCGAGGGCCAACTAGAGGTGAGTTTCGGTTTCAGCCTGTGTGTGTATGTGTGTGTGTGTGTGTGTGTGTGTGTGTGTGTGTGTGTGTGTGTGTGTGTGTGTGTGTGTGTGTGTGTATATATATAAAGAATGAATGAAACAAAGAAAGACAAATACAAAACAAATACTGTTCTCGGTGACCTAAAGATGGTCACCGTATGGGTCTTTGATGAAACCCAAAATTATAAATTTTGTAAATATCCATAACTGTAATAAATGTCAATTGTAGCCTTTAAACGATGGTAAATGAACACTGTCTCATTAAGTTACCCACAGATCCTACAAATTAGCTGGTTATTGATCACTAGAGCGAGGACATATATCCACTGAAGAAGAAATCAGGTTGACTGCACGGCGAATTGCTTGCTTGACGTCATCGCTGCTACCTCGGACTGAGGGGTGAACAGCGTGCTGTGGTTCAGTATGACAGCTGTACCGTGTTTACATACGAGGTGAATGTCTTCAGCTTTAGGTGATGGTAAATTAAATCAGTTATTGGAAGAATTTGGAAGAAATAATTTCGTATTGAATGGCGATACGATACACTGTAAGTTATGTTATTCACAAATTAGAGATTCCAAGGAGAAACGGAAATTGTTGAAGCAACATTGTAATACCAAAAACATAAAGCACTTGTTGCAGCATCAAAGAATAAAGAACACGACCATTTGTCACTTCAATCGGAGTTTTTTTATGATATGTGCAAAATAGATCATGTAAAATCATGTAATGATCCTGGCTACGCTACAATGGTTCATATAAAAATTGGTTTACAACAGCTAGACAAAATAACATCTACGTATGACGAACACAATGCAAAATATCTTACGTTTGCTCCCGTTACATCATGTGACGTTGAGAGAAGTTTCTCGCTGTATAAACATTGTTTAGATGACAAGTTTTACTTTTGAACAATTTAAAAATGTATTATTGTTCACTACAATGTTTTTGAGGAACGAATAGATGACGATATGAACTGATGTAAATGGACTAGAGCTTCTTACACAGCCCTACCCTTTTGTTTACATGTTCTGAACTCCTGCGCTACGCCGTCTGCCAGTCACCACGGAGCGTGTATAGTACGAGCGCGCGAACATTGTAAGCGATGGGATATTTATCCTCGCTTTATTGATCACATCCAAGAGATTTTACTCTCATCAGCATAATCTCATTTACACATGAACTGGTTCTCAAGTGTACAAGATGGCTTACCACCACTGCCAGAACTATGCTGCCAGATGTCGCCGTTGTCCAGGTCCCGTGATGATGTTATCTCCAGGTCTTCTTCCTCTTCCTCAGGTCCAGATATTGGTGAATGACAAGATCGGCGTTCTCCTGTTTCCACAGAGCCTCCATGGCTGCACATCAACTCACCCTAAACAAACAATTTTATCATTTATTACATTTACAAATGTGGGCACTGTGTTCAGCGATTTCATTCACAACTCCCATGCTGAGGCTCCATGGTTTATTTTCTGACTTTGCAGTGTCAATTTTAAGTGAGCCTGGAGGGTGTAATAGGTTATTATTACTGCAGAAAATAAGCATACAATGTATTTATCAACAAAAACTACACAGATATAAACCAATTTAAAAAACAAATACACAACATTCTGACCATCATTGCTGTTTATGTGTATAAAGTAATTATATTAACACAAAACAAACTTCTTATTACAATTTTCACAAAGCCTTTGATCCTGAGAAAACAGACCATGTCTTTCAAGTTTATCCTCGTTATGTCTTCAGGTTCGAAGAAAAAGTAGTCCAAGATTAGGTACATATCTATGCATGGCGAAAGGTACTCATTCACATAGAATATTCGTTTTAAGAGAAATAAGTACTAAATACAAACGTTTAAAACTACAGATATTTACTCATGCAACACCAAGGAGAACATAAATTATCATAGACATTATTAGAGATCACACATAGATAAGGCCTCAACAAAAAGGATCCGATCATAATGGAAATTATACTATAAAAAGTATAAACGATTATTCAGGTAAAAGCTCCTTTGCTGAACAGCTAAAACGGTATCTAATTGAAAAGTGCCCATACAGACTAGAAGAGCTATTAAATTAATACAAGTTATACGAGCAATAAAGAATTGAACTGAATTAAATCTCTGAGTAGCTTATCTGAACTATACCCAAGGCCCAACATAGTCTGAAGTCCACAGAAAAATCCTCTACTGCCATGCTCATCACTCTACCATCAGAGGCAGGAATAGCCCACTGGATATCTCCAGCTAATAATGGGTCCAGTCATCATTTGGAGGTACCCTGAAGATCACTGAGTTAGGGGGAGTGTTCAGACAACTATAGAAGTTTTATAATTAAACTATAATATGGGATAAATATACCAACGACCACCTCCGTAGCGCCCCTACCTCTGGCACGGACGGGTTCGATCCGTGGTGCCAGCATAGGGATTTTTCCCCCGCTGGGAGGTTTGGCACGGGTTGCACTGAGCAATTGAGGAGCTACTTGATGGAGAAGGCCGCATAACTGGCCGGAGAGCTTGGGGCGCTGACTACGTCCCACCCTCCAGTACTCCACCTCACTAATGACGCCTGTAGTGGGCAGAGGTGAGGAACGCAGCGACTGGACGGCAAGCCTTGGCCCTTCATGGGTTGGCACGCTGGGGTTTACTTTTACTTTTTTAAATATACCAATATTTTAATGTCATTTATAAAAAATAACTTTTTGTTTTGGTTTGGTTTAAGGGCGCTCAACTTCGAGGTCATCAGCGCCCTTAAAAGATTCATGCCAATAGCCAGATATAAATTTCACTCAAAAATAAAAATACTAGCAACAAGAAAAATATACACAAAAAGTAAAAACAGTGGCAATAGCCAAATATGAAATAAGGAGATAAATATGTCAAAAAGTAAAAACAGTGGCAATAGCCAAATATGAAATAAGGAGATAAATATGTCAAAAAGCATAAACAGATAACTAAAATTTTAAATCCTCAAATTGATGTTGCACTCCGCTAAAAACTTAAAAACTCTATCAACCGCTGATCTGTTGTCCGCTAGGACCTCTGCAAGTCTGGCAGGCAGCTACAGAGAATCTCGAAGGTGCGCTAGAGAGCAACACTCTAGCAGCACGTGGGGAACTGACAAAAGGTTGTCACACAGCGGACATAGAGGGGCAGGGTCCCTTTTAAATAGGTAACCATGCGAAAAATTGCAGTGCCCTATTCTTAATCGAACCAAACTAACCTCCTCGTGGCGAGATATGCGACAGGAAGTTACCCAGTTTATCGGAAGTTCTTTCACTTCTCTAAGCTTATTACCACGGAGATAAAAAATAACAAGCGGTAAGCTAATATACCTGGTAAAGCTTTTCTATGAACTACAAAGCTCATTTGCTTCTTTTAAGTAATCTTTTGTACCACAAATAAACTTGAAATATCCATCTTCAACATTAACACACTCTTAGGTGTGATGGCCATTCATATATACCAATCTGAATTACATATTTATTAAAACTGTCTACTGTTCACCTTAGGGATAATTTTAAGCATTGCAATGTTACTACCTATATCATAGAATATCTTAAATCTCTCAAATGTTCTGGAGCATTTATAATGATTAGTACTTAGGTATAATTTTATGTTTCTCTTGGGGTTCAGAGGACTTGAAATATGAATACTGAATTTTTGGTTGGAATACAATAATTCCTCTCCTCTACTGTAAAAGGCATTAAATAAAAATAATTTATGAGTAAAGTATTTTGCAAATCAATCTTTGTGCTGAGGTGAGATGCAAACAGCTTTCAAAAAGCACCAGTAAATTTGCAAGATAACGTATTTTCCTCTCTTCTGCAAAAGCTATTGACTAAGCATATTCTAATTTACTGCTTTTCATGTGATGGATTGTTTTAAAATTTTCAGTTTATAACACAAGTTCTTTCTCCAGTTTGAAAGTTTCTTAGAATAGGTATAAGTTTAATGGATCCAATGTTAGTTATTCTTAGTATAGTAAAAACTTTATTCTAAATTACAAAACAAATAATTTCTTTTCTTCACTGAAAATCTGTAAATAGTTGTTATTTGCATTAGCGTGACACAGTTTGAGTGCTGTGTGGGTTAAGTTGATGCATACCTGCTCTACGTTTGCAGCAGATCCGTTAGGCAAAGGGTTGCCAGTGGCAATGAGTGCAGAATCCATTGCTGCTGCTGAGCCAAGAGGAGAAGCCACGTCGCAAAGGTCGCCATGGCGGTTTGTCACGGACTTGAGGCAATGCAGGAGCCACGCAGCATGGTCTACAGCCAGCTCGCCTCCCAGTCGTGAAGGCAGTGAACCTCGTGGGATATGCAACGTCAGCTGTAGAGAGAGGGTATATGAATAACGGGATATACAGCAAATGGAAGTAAACGATAAAGAATGTAAATAAACAACAATAACAAAGATAGCCAAGATACAAGCATGTTCAACGATAAAATATAAACCTATACATGTATTGCAGAGGGCTGTCCTAGACGAAAGGGCAGGTCCCCAGTGCAACGGTCCAAAATATATAAGATTAGAACCAGATAAATAAGTAAGTTCCAGTTAATCTCTGTTAGTTACCGCTCTAAGCTGTTGTGTTCTGCCATGTTTACAAAGCAGGAACAGCGAAATTGGCTAAAAATTCAATGCGCCCGTAGTCGTACAGCACGGCAATGTCAGAGGTCCTTTTAGGCATGTGGCGATTAGAGCCTTCAATGAGGGGCGCGACTGTGTGGAACACATGGTTCAGTCGGGTCATCCGAGGTAGTGAAGAGGACGTGCAAGCATTTCCGCACTACTGGACACCGATCGAGACAGACGATACCTGAATTAGCCCCGGAGATAGGAATATCGCACATGAAGTGTTTCGTATTCTAAAGAACCGCTTGAGAATGCGAAAAATTGTGTATCAGTGGGTTCCCTGGGATTTGACAGAGGCTACGATACGACTCCGCTCAATCTTACCTGGAGGGTTATTGCCGTGATGGAGACGCCTTCTTACGACACATTATTGTGCTTGATGAAATATGAGTCAGGTTATACGAACCTATACTTAAGCGCCAATCCAATGAGTGGTGTCATGAGCCACCATGCAAAATAGGGGTGATTCGTGTTCTTACAAATGTGAAACGACGGTGTCGACCTAAGCACACACGGTCCCGCAAGTATAGAATGTTAATGCACAGCAAGTACGTAATTTTTTGGTGAATAACCTGAGACCAGCGTTTCGAAGGGAGCGCCACAGCTTTTGCAGAACCCTCCTATCATTTTGCAGGATAATGATCGGGCGCACACGGCAGTAGCTGTACCGGGGGTGAGAAGTGCTTTTCCATCCACCACATTCACCGGATTGTGATTATGATTTGATCCCAAAGATGAAGGAATCACTTCGTTACGTTCAATTCCGGACTGTTCCCGACATTCTGCAGGGAGTAGGGCGATTCATCAGAAACATCAACAGAACAGGACATGCTACAGGGATACTACGACTTCCACATCGCTGGCAATGAGTTATACACAATACTGGGTACTACATTGAAGGAGTGTACAAGTTCCACAGATGTATCACTTGCATTCTAACAATAAATAAATAGTTCCCACTATTAAAGTTACAACCTAAGTACATGAGAAACAATTATTGCCAGGTCAGAGCCACCTTGACCTGGGAGTAAGACTTAAACTGTGCGCTGCAACAAATAAATCATCCAGCTGTGATATAATTTTAGGAAAATATTATTACTAAAATTGTTATACTAAAATTGTTTTACTAAAAGAATTTATTTTTATTACTACTTAGACAACTTTAAACGAAATGTAATTTACTTCACTCTTTTTTCCTCTTCCATTATTTATGTCTATTCATATTTATGTTGCTAATTATAGTGTGCAGATCTGCATGATTACTCTTTAATCGTTAACTGTGGTTTTTGGATGAAATTTGAAGGGAGACAAAATAGCAACTTCCATGAGTCGTTGAATTTTTAACTTTAGCATTTGAATATTTTTATTTTCATACTCATTTGGTGTGTATTGAAGCAGTGCGGTGAATGCAAGAATGTCATTTTTTAGAACATTCACTGTCCCTCTACCTCTCTCCCTGCTATTTTCTTAGTGTGCTAGGCTACATTGTGATTTCTGAAAAGGTGCTTTTTTCTTACGAATGCCCAATTGTATCAGAGCCTTTCTTCTTCCTTTACTGATAATCCTTCCCTTATGTAGGACTTACAAGCCAGTACCTAGGGTTAGACGCCTGTAGGAGAGTAAAGGAACATATGGACTGGACAGAGTGAAGACCTGGAGGCGGGTGGTCAGTCCAGCACCAGGTATGATAGTGAGGAAGAGGTATGAAATGCAGGCAAAATCGATGATTGGAAAGGGGCACCATTGGAGCAATTGGTGGAATGAGTGGCGGGAGAAACTGAAGAACCCGGAGAAAACCCATCCAGATGCCGCTTCGTCTACCACGAATACCACATGCGGGTCCCTGGGATCGAACCCGGGCCGTTTAGGTGGTAGGCGAACGCTCTAACCGCTCGACCACGCCGCCGTATCAGAGCCTAATAAGTAACAATGCCTGAAATTTGCAGAACCTAATTTTTACAATAAATACGTAAAATTAGTAAACCATGCAAAAGTAAGTTAATCATCTTGTTTTTAAGATATGGGTAATGATCTGCTAAATTAACTAATGAATGGTTAAGGTATTTTGAGTTCTCAAAGAATGAAATAATGTT
This sequence comes from Tenodera sinensis, assembly GCA_030765045.1. Lineage (NCBI taxonomy): Eukaryota > Metazoa > Arthropoda > Insecta > Mantodea > Mantidae > Tenodera > Tenodera sinensis. The sequence goes on along the minus strand of CM060966.1, from coordinate 32,831,596 downwards.
TTCAAATGTATCCATTATAAGTTCCTTGTCTTTGCATTTAGCATTGTTGGTTAGAAATGCAACCTTAAATAAAAATAATATATGCAGTAAAATAAATCAACTGGAATAACATGTTATCTCTGATGCTCTGGATCTTAGACTTCCTCAATTGTCCATCTGGCATCCCAATTAGGGGATGTTAGTTGAGTTTGGGTATCTGCTTGACACAGTAGTAACCGTTCTTTATCCATAATAGGATTGGCGTAAGTCAGAGTATAACTATGTGAGATGTCACACGGCTAGCTTAAAGATGGTAACTTACCTGAGGTATGCTAACGGTGAAAACTCGATCCCGAAGCTTCTCTCGTACAAAAAGTCGCAGTATTTTAAAAGGGGCCTTAAACCAAAGGGGAGCAGTCACAATTAGCACCTTCTTGAGTTTGGCAGGGTATCCTCCCTGTAACAAAGAGAATAACTTATTGTAGTTATATCATAATAGCTTTATAGCACTTGCCAATGAAACATCATTTGCTCTTAACTTTGTATCAAATACATATTAACGGGCAATCTTATATCTCAAGGGACAATGTGCTTTAAAACATTAATCTTCTTTTATTGAAAGTGTGTTTTAAAAGGTGCTACGTTTAGTCTTAATCAAAAAAGAAAAACAGTACAATAATAAAGTTGTATACATGAGAAAAACTGAGAGTTAATAAAAAGGGAAGTATAATATAAAATGTCACATTTAAACATCAAATTTCAAGCAGTGATGACTATACAGCAAACAAAATTTTTCTTTTAATTGATGTGTTACATTCACGTGACTTTTTTTACCCACTAATATTTCTTCTTATATAGCTTTTACAAACTATTCTTCCAAAACTGGTTTTTCCATCTACTTCATGTTAATGGAGAAAACATTTGCAGAAATAGTTTCATTACATGTTTTGTACAAGAGGGATACAGGAACCAAACCAATGGTCAAGTTTGTAAAATATGCTTTCGGGCTAAGAGGCCGTGGTCCACTGGTCTTCTTCATTCCACTCCCAGACGTTTCGCTTGCCGCAGCTGGACCACGGCCTCTTAGCTCGAAAGCATATTTTACAAATTACGACTCCGGCCATGGAAGCCTTTGTTTGTTAATCAATAGTCGAATATTTAGAAGTGAGTCACAATATGCTTGTTTTGAAATTCCATACTCTTTCCACGGAATAATGAGAAACAACTGAACAGTGACAACATGTCTGTGTATTTTAAATAAGTTAATGTTTTTAAAAAATATATAATTTTTTTGCCTAGCATGTGGTTTACCAATTATATGAACTGATGCAAAATTGCTTCCAAATAAAGAAAATTCAGAGAATATCTGCAGGAAAATTCAAGATAAACAGCTTATTTATCACATAAATATTTCAAATATACAATATTTTTTATCAAAATCATACCATTTTTTACAAATTTGAAAATGAGGAAATATTTTCACTACAGAGTAATTTGGCATGGGAGGATTTTCTTGAAAATCTTCGTCACACCTTTAGAAGATACTCAACTTGGTTTGATATTTATCTAGAAAAATCTATCTTTTATTCAAGGAGCCTCAAAACGTGTATTTTGGTGAAACCTCTATATCGGATTTTTGGGTGAAATGTTGCCACGAAAATTTTAGCCGTGAGTGATATGGCATTATCTTGTTGACTCCTTTAAGCGGAATTTTGCAGATCCCGTGTGAGAAGAGTTTCAAGGATCATATGATATGCTCTTCTTGTACCGGTTCTACAATCATTGTTCGTATATTCGGCAGAGATCCTTCGGCGAGTGCACATCTTCTTCGAGACTGAGCTGCAATGGGACGCTCCAGAATGAAGACTTCTAAGCAACAACCAAGCAACGCAGCAACAGTGGACATCGTGGAAGAGAGATCAACAGCTTCGCCGCCACGCAAACGCAACTGTTCAGTGCAGCAGTCCGCTAGCCCCGTGTCCCTCTCGGGAGTGGGCCAGCGAACACACCGCCGCAGCATCGTGGTAATCGCAGGTGTCCCGCGGGATTGGCCGGCACGTTATGTGCTTGCACCAGCGCAGCTACAGTAGCCTTCAGCAGTGAGGGCTATTCACATCCACTCCGCCCGGGGAACAACACCACTGATCAGAATAGAGCTAGCTATAATCTTCACAAAAGTTAAAGGCATATGGAGGCGGGCCGTACTGCAGACTCCAGCGAATCCTAAGCTTGCCCCTCATACCAGCGCTGCCGAATGTGGTACACGCACCTCTGCCGGTACACGTACTATGCTTGGCAATAGCGCTCCGCTTTAGCAATGGTCAGCGTTCATCTGCCTTTTGCGAGCAGTATAGCCTCGCCGACCTGGATGCTGCCTTGGTGTCGACCATCTCCTTTTTAGCGCGGTTACTACGCGTCGAGGCTAGTAAGCAGGACCGCCTAGCTCCATGCCGCCGCTGTGCCTACGGGCACTGAGAGCACAACTGCGCAGCCCCACCGAAGTGTCACTGCAACACAACCTCCGCCGACGCCGCCACTGCTGTGCCAGTTGTGGAGGAACCGGCCACTTCGCTGGTCAGGCGCTCTGTCCCCTGCATTCTTGCAGGAAGAAATCGCCTGTCCCGCCATCGCAGCGTCGACGCCAGCCGCCATAGCCGCTCACACCAGCACCAGCCATTGCCTCATTAACACCCTCAACTGTAACTACTACCGCTGGGCCCACAACAACTCTGCACTTGTAATTCTCCAAAAGCTGGAGGATTTACAGGCAGAACTTCTGAACATCACCACAAAGATCGGCGCCCTGCCTTAGTGTTTCCCAAACTTTTTCACAAGCTACTCTACCACAACTATAACTGCTTTAAATTTCATGCAGATATCTTTAATTATTATTGAGAAAAAAGAATTTACTTTCATTATGCTAAGCAGTCATGTGTTTCACACAACGCAGAAAGTATACTTTTGTAAAAAATAAAAACACTACGGCATTATTTAATACCAATGCATAGAATCCACATATTTTTCACTCCTACGGTTGCTTAAAAATTAACCTTTAATATTATTTTATTATTAAATCTGACCTTATATAAAGGTTTGCCATGTGACACAGAATAGCTTTCATGTGTTTGAAATGAATACATTTATCTTCAACGTCATGTTTTGAGCAATTCAAAAGGGTAGAATATGTCAGTTTTTAAACTTCTTTCTCTCCGAGTTTCTGCTGAAAATATGAACTAAGTTGGTTACAAACTGCGCCGTATGGAAGATCTGCCAAAAAGTGTAAGATAAAGTCGAGTAAAAGGCATTAGGCCGTGTCCTCTTGGACATTTAAACGGTCGCATGCAGGTGCTTTAAAAGTTCCAAGAGTGAAAGCAATACTATCTAATTGAACCTAAATGTTTTAGATATTTTTGGATATAAAATAACTTTAGAATTTTTTTGAAAGTTTGGTCAAATTTCAGTCATAGGTGCCCTTAAGTCATTCAAAATGTAAATGACTCCACGACTATTCTTAGCAAATTCAGGATATAAACGTTATTTGTGATAGTTTTTTTTTTTTTTTTTTTTTCCTACTTAACTAATTGTATTTCTGGGGTGACTCTGTTTATTTGTTTATTTGTGGTGGAGTTGGTCCGGTACCGCCGAAGCAAACCGGATGATTGTGGGTAATGTTAAAGTCGGGTCGTTGGGTTAGGCAGGTCAAGTGTAATGGCGTTGCCCTGACACTGACCTGCGGTTTGGGGGGAAATCGGGTCGTACTGAAGGACCGGGTAGAGGACCGAGTAGAGGTCTGAGGAGTGTCAGTCGATTCAAAATCTGATTAAGTAAGTCCTGTAGTGATAATGTGTGTCCTTGCAGAATCTCTTCCAACGTCTTATGGACCTTGTGAATGCGTGTGTCGTTGATATAAGTGACCACTTTCTCCAGCTGCTTGTTGAAGTGGTCACGGAGGCTATTGTTGTCTTGATGAACTGTGGCAGGTAGCGTTGTTTGCAGATTATGGGTGACATCCTTAACGTCCTCGAGAGCACGAGTCAGGGCTGTCTCCCATGCTGCAACCCGGTCGGTGAGAGTCTGAAGTGTGTCTTGTATCTTCTGCAGTGCGGCGGTGTTGTGGAGTACAGCGGTGAGAAGTTGGTTGTCTGCAGCGTCGTGTTGGTCGGCGGTTTGGCGGTTGGTCATGATATGTTGGTGTGTGACGGTGAAGGTCTGCGAGGCGGAGAGTGGTTGTTGCGTAGGCAGCCTGTGAACTGCAGGCGTCTGGCGGCGTGGGTTCCTGGGGCACGCCGCCTGGCCCGTGAAGTGACCAGTGCAGTTGCACGTGGCACAATACACTGGGCGACGTGTCAGGTCGTGGCTGGTGCAGGATGTGGTGAAGGTGCCGGCGCCACAGTAGTGGCAGCATGGGGGGTCGGCGCAGGTATCGGCGGTGTGACCATACTGGCAGCAGCGTCGGCAGGGAATAGGGCGTACACCACGGCTAGCCTCGACTGGGAGCACCTGCCCGAGGGCAGGAAGCCCGTCCTTCAAAGCAGCGCGGTAATCTGCCCCATCCCAAAACTCCAGGCGCACCAGCGGCGACGGTCCTCTGGCTGTGATGATGCGCGTCGCTTTCATGAGAGAAGGCCAGCGACGTCGGGCTGCGCTGAGGAGGAGAGAGTCCGGAAGCTGCCGATGTACTCCGCGCACAACTGCGCTGTAGCTCTGCAGCCTCGTGAGGTTAGGATGACTCTCTCTGGACGTTCGATATTCAACCTCTGGCTGTGTCGACTGTGTGCGGTGGGTGGTTGATGTCGGCGTGGTGTCGCAGGTTGAGATACCTTGGTCAGGCGGCGTAGATGGAGGAGTTGGCGAGGAGGCTGGCTGTGAGGCAGGGACGGCGCTGGCGTTTTCAGTCTCCCCAGAAGGTTCTTCGGAGGTTCCTTGGACTGCTGCGGCGGCTCGCTTCTTCTTTCTTCCTGCCATGTTGTCTCTGCGGCGGCTGTGGCTGGACTCTGTGATAGAAATGCCTATCTTGTATATATTGCGACTTCGTCCAGTTCTCAAGGTGTCATCTATCACTTAGCTTTCAATGTGACTTATGTTTAGCTTGCACTGCGACTTCGCTTAGCTCATTTGTCACTTTCTTAATTTGCACTATAATCTGTCTTAAACTAGAACGATTCTGTTGTAAACATATTGGAGGAAGAAAGCGAGAGACAACTGTAACGGTCAGAAAGTTCTTTGTGGTATGCAAATATATTTTTTTTGAGGTTTGAAATAAGCTATTTTTGTTACAAATACTATAATATCAGGTGACCTATTTCTGTTGTTTCAGCGCCGCAGAGCTGTTGGGTATGTGGTTGCAAGTCAAATTATAACGTTATTAGCTCAAAGATGTACACCAACTACCTTTGAGAACCAACCTATATATTGAAGCACAGCATTAGCATCAGTTCGGAAGGATCCTCGTGAAAGGTGGCATCAGAGACTTCAGGAAGAGGCAGCTTTCAGAGAATGGGTAAAGACAATAAGAGTTCGTCATTTGGGGATTTTTAAAAGTGGTGTTCACTCCATTTGATACGATTGAAAGTGAAAACTACTTACTTACTGTTTGTGTATCAAAGTGATTTTATGGCAGAGCCTGAGCACATTGTAGGTTTCAAAGTGTCAGTTTCTTTAGAAGTTAAGATGTTTTATGAAGGTGTGTGTATAACAACAGTGTGTTTCAAATGGTTAGGTGAAGGAAATCTCAGCAATGTTTGGACCAGTGGGTGCCGACTGGAATAGGCACTTCCGGTTCTACATCGTTCTGTCAAGGTCACCGTGGTGAAACATACATATCGAGCGCTGCATGCAACCTTTACTTTCAAATTCACACGCTAGATGACAGTGCGTACTTCCTGCGACAAACATTAAAAGGGTGCCAACACAATTGTTATACACCTCTGTATTGTGTTCTAAATAATTTTACAAAATAACGCACATTTAGTAAAACAAATTGGTGTATTTATGTCAGTTTCTACTGATAAAGGCCTTAATAATCTGTGGTTTGGACTAAATTTGAAAATCTGATAAGTCATTTAGGTCAGCATGAACTATCAGTTTGTGATCAGATAGTGTTTTGTTTACTCATCCTTTTGCTTACAATTTTTTTCCCTTACATAGTGGTGACCTTAGTTTACCTCATACCTCTCACTTAAGAATTCTTGCTGGTGTAGGAAGTAACAAATGATGGGTTGTCAAATTATATACGTACTTAAAACAGACACACAGGTTTTGTAGCTAACATGATCACATAATGGTCACAACTTGATTTATAGACAAGCAATCAGGACATTTTACTGCATAATAAAATAAACATTTCTAGATAGTCAACACCTGGAATATTAAAGATAACATGCCACCACCGCGATCTGTTAAGTTCACCAGAGCGAGAGAGAGAGAGAGAGAGAGAGAGAGAGAGAGAGAGACAGAGAGAGAGAGAGGAGAGTATCTAGCGTATTGTAATATATTCTTGAATGTCGATGCCATCAGATTGCCAAATACCGAGATGGTGAAGTAAGAAATGTCGCTGAACTAGAAATTCTATTACGTTCCGCTACGTTAAGTTCATTGTAATCCCGGAATTACTCCCGTTATCGTACACTACCTACTAAAAGTTATCACAAATGCTCTTAAATAATTTATTCTTTGCAAAATGGTTGCACTGTATATTTTTACTTTATGAAGAAAGCATGAACACCTTTTCCCCCATTTAATAAAAAACACTTTATTTTCTTTCTTGGAAGTTTGAAAACAGTGTTCTAATAATCAATTACGTGTCGATGTCCAGTTGATAATGGAGGAAGGTCAGCCTCCGAAACATGTTCCGGTAAATTATAGTAAGTGTTGTGTAGTGTTATTAATCGAATCACCTTTTTGGTTTAAACACTTTACTTACCTAGTTTTACATAGGCAATTCACAAATCATAAACTTCTAAATACACATTTTTATAAGTTTACATCACAAAATAATTGACATTGAATAAACGTAAGTCCTGAATACCAACGTTTTTGAGTTTACATCACAACATAATTGGGTACTGAAATCATTTAACTCCCTCTGAATACCAACAGTTTTAAAATTTTATATCACAAAATTATGAACATGTGAACATTAATATTATTTAAATACAGCATTAGGCCAAAAAATTTAATCTTAGACACATTTATAGGTGTCATATTATTCCAGTGATAGATCCTTAAGTGTAGTTGAAGAAGTACAAATTTCACATGGAGTAATTTACTCTCATTATTGAATTTGCAATTAAACATAGTAAATGAGTAAATACTACTTCATTACTGTCAATGATAATGGTGTTTAAAAGGGGACATAAAGAGAAGGAGCAGGAAAAGTGCTGTGTGGTCCGGGAAGACTTGCAGATAGTTAAGAAATCTGCTCATCTATAACCCCTGAATACCCTATTTTTGAAGTTTACATCACAAAATAATAAATATAGGCTCATTCAACACCATCAGCAACGCCAACCCTAACCAGAACGAGAAAGTGTGGCGAGTATACGATGAAATACAGTACTGGACACTAACAGCTTGTTAATTTTACATTTTGAGAGACAATTTTAGAACTACGAATTCTCACAAAGGATGACCGTGTTCTGCCTCAGTTTCTTTTTTCCAACTCTTTAAGTCTACACGTGATGAGAATTCCAGTTCTTCCAATTTTACACGTCTATCGCGTATCATTTCAAAGTGTTCGTATAAACCATTTTTCCGTTGCTCCTTCACAATTGCAAAAGTTGCACTTAAATGGGGCTGGTAGAGCACCTGCCCGCCATGCAAGGGCTCCCGGGTTCGATTCCCGGCAGGGGAGTAGGAATTTTTCTCCAGCCAGGATTATTCCTCATCTGTCTGGAAGTATAATGGCGGCGCCGTGGCTGAGTGGTTAGACCGCTTGCCTACCACCTAGGCGGGACCCGCATGTGGTATTTGTGGTGGACGAAGCGGCGTCTGGGCGGGTTTTCTCCGGATTCTCCGGTTTCCACCGTCATTCATACCACCAATTCCTCCATTATCACCCTTCCAATCATCCACTTCACCTGCATTTCATATCATCCTCTTTCTCACTATCATACCTGGTGCTTGGCTGACCACCCGCTTCCAGGTCTTCACTCTGTCTGGTCCAGAGGTCCCTCTGCTCCCGACAGACGTCTGACCCTAGTAAGTCCTAGGGGGTGTGTAAGTGTGTAAGTCCTACATAAGGGGAGGGTAATCAGCGAAAGAAGAAGAAGCACTAAAATGGTTTTTGCAGAGGTACAACGTTCGAGAAACTTGAAGAAGATTCTAGGTTATCTGGCGATAATGATTTTCGTGTTTACGCTGCGTGTGCACGCACATTACTGTTTATGGTCCCGACTGCCCGGCGCCGACCTCCCAATAGCCTTCGCCCATAGCCCCTGCGTAACAGTATGATATTTAAATGAAAATCGTTAGCTTTCCTGAGAAAATAGTGTAAAACGTTCGACGTAAAACATAGTTTGGGGTGAGAAGATTTTCCTGAAAATCTTCATGTCGTACCTTTGGAAGATATTGAACTTAAATAACAAGTACAGTATTTGCCAAACATTTTAGAGTTATGCTGTTCACACACACACACACACACACACACACACACACACACACACACACACACACACACACACACACACACACACACACACAAACACACACACACACAGTAGTACACACTAGCACAAAACATACACACGGGCAGTTTTCTAAAGATCTTTTTAATTTCAGGGGGTCTCAAAACATGAATTTCCGGTGAAATCTAGACGGAGTTTTGGGTGGAATGCAGTCTTTCCTCTTGCTATAGTCAGCTAGCAGAGAAAGTAAAAATTGTTTCACGTATTTTAAGGTAGCAAATATGAAAGAGGGCAAGAGGATATCAGTTACGCTTGCTTTCTGCCTCATCTTTATGGCTATATAGGTACACAAATGTGGCAGCTCCAAAGCTTCACTCCCCTGTACCTCCAAGGTTGGTGCTATGATGAGGACAGCAAATACATAAACAAAATTAGTGCCTGGGGGGCGAGGCAATGTCAACCCCAGGGCTTTAGGAAGGGAAGTTCCCCTTTCTAAAGTAGCCACCAAGCTTCCCTTTCTCTTCAAGCTCCACCAATAAGAGACCTTCTATGATTCCCCTTTAGAGACAACTGCTGCTTGCAAACAATGAGAAAGTTAGCCTTCTTTAGCTGAATGTTAAACATTCTCTTCTGAGATGAAACCCAAAACACAGCATAGCAGTACAGTTTCAGTGGATTAACTACATTTCTCAAAAAGATAACTGAGGGCCCAACAACATTCTCTTGCCTGCCTATGGAACAAAAATCAATGGATGTATCAGGGTTTCCTAAACTACGGCCTGGTCCGAATCCAACCCGCGAGCTGCTTTTGTTTGGCCCATATGTAAGCTTCAAAAATATGAATAGAAAGTGTGCTGCTGTATTAGATTAATTTAATGACCAATTTAGAATCATTAAATAAAATTAAGTGCTCATATTTTTTATTGATATACATTGTAATGAACCTCTGAAAGACAAATACAAGAAGTTCATTTGGTTGGCTTTTACAACTGTCTGCCTGTTACCAGTTCCACATCTGAAAGACCACGCGGGTACTAATATTAGTGTTCACATCGCTGTTCACCTGGCGTTGTTGTTGGTATTATTAGTATTACTGTTATTGTTGTTATTATTATCATTTTTATCGATTTTTAATATGTAACACATCGTCCAATAGCCCTTCTCCATTCTTCTCTCTTGGTACACTAGTCATCTACATTAAAGTTCCTCATTGCCAATGTAATGTTCTTCTTCAGTCACCGGGAGAGGCCGTCCTCGTTATTTTTATTTATTTTTTGTTTAACGACGCTGTCAATTGCCAGGATCACATCAGCGTTGTGGTCTTTTACATGCCAGTAAATCTATTGACATGGAGCTGTCGTTCTGAACCCGCGACCTTGGGACCAGAAGGCCAGCATCTAACGAACTGAGCCACCCAGACCAACGAGGCCGTTCTCTCTTAGATACTTTGATGGCACCCATTCCAATACATCTTTACTTTCTCTACTACGTATAGCAAGTAGGAAAAGTATTGTATTCGACTCAAAATTTCGAAGTCGAGATTTCGGAAATCTATGTTTTGGGACACTCTGAATCTAAAAAAGCAGTTTTAGAAAAAGGTCCGTGTGTGCGTCTCACTCTCTCAGTGCGGGCGCGCGTGCGCGTGACAGTGTGTGTGTGTGTGTGTGTGTGTGTGCGTGTGTGTGTGTGTGTGTGTGTGTGTGAGAGAGAGAGAGAGAGAGAGAGAGAGAGAGAGAGAGAGAACAGAATAACTCAAAAACGAACAGTCAGTTAAAAACCAAAGTTCGTATTTAAGTTTAATATCCTTCAAGGATGCAACATCAAAATTTTGAACAAAATTCCTCCACCCTAAACTGAAACATTTTTCGAAAATTTTGACTTTCTCAAAAACGGCTCTAACGAATTTGGTTAAAATGCCATAAGTTTTCTACGGCAAATAAAATGTATATTTTGAATTTTCTGGCCATAGCCCAGGTAGTCTTGTTTACTTTTGACGACTTTTGCATAACTTGCTATACAAAAAATGTACATATCGTTAAAACACACAAATTATGCCCAAATGCATTGTTTTGTGGAGTGAACCAGTTCGGAGACACGCCTCCTTATTTGTGTACATTTTACAGTACTTGTACTTTTCTCAATTGGAAGGTCGTCATTCACTTCTATTTTTGGCCGTGTAAAGAGAACGGAATATCAAAGTCTTCATATAACGACCAGCTTTAAAAGATTTTACTATCGCTCACAGCCTACTGTATACCTATATACCCCTTGCACGTGCAAGAAAATTAGCAATAAGATAATTTCTGCAAATGTTTATCTCAACTAACATGAAGAAGATAGAGGAATACGACTTTGCAAGGATAGTAAAAGAGTAGAGAAAGTCATACGAGTGCGAAATTCTTGCTGCTCACCAAAAGCCCATTTGTGTTGTCAGGATTTGTTTCAATGACCACGCAGAGAACCATATATTACACTTTTGACAATACTATTGTAAACATGTCTTTTTGTGCTCTTACTAATATTTTTATCTCATAGTATACCATTTGATGTTGAAGTTGCATATTTCCGTTTATTACTGAAGACCTTTTTCAAAATTGAAATATAAGAGTTCAAAATAATACAGGTCTGCTATGACTTAAGATCATCCAGGGCTATTTTGATGATGGTAGCATAACATTAGAGCAATAAATACCTGCAATTACAGCACAGATCAGCCAGTTAGTCTTCTCATTGAACATGAACTGTTGTTGACGTGGTATAGAGATTTTAATCTATTGGTTTTTCTTCCTAGAGTTCTGTAGTTCATGTATTATGCTTACACGTAGTTTTTATACTCAGAATACGAACTAAGCGGCTGCTAAAGTGCCGACTGTGTGAACAGAAGACACCAAACAACATGAATACATAAATACTAAAGTTTAGTACTGAGAGAAATAACGAGCATTCGAGTTTATTTACGTAGCTTTCGCAGAGGTGCGCTGAAAGCGGAGTTAGCAACAGGCAATAAACTTTGTGTGCTATGATGATGTGCTGTGCTTGACAAAATAGCGCCTCGCACACTAGGCAATTTGCCTCACAGTCAAGTGTTGTTGTCAAGGGCTCTGCGCTCTATCTTCATTAACATTTACTACTACGTTCATCTTACAATGCTTTCGCATATAACAGTCGAATTGCTTTCTACGGCGTGAATCACTGACTACATGACTTGGAAGTTCACGTGAATGGTATGTCACTGCACCAGCTTTAATCGCCGACCCAATTAGTCAACGCAGAAAATCTGCATGAATAAGCAGTTACCACTGGCGCCATATTTGTCCTTGTTTGCTGAATGCCAATTCATTCTGATGATCTGCGGAGTATGTCTCTGTTGTATCCAATTTTCAAGAGCAGATGTGAGTTGACGATGGAATTCAGGTGCCCTTCTCAAAGGCAGTGATTCCCTGCAGTGGTCATACTACAACATTGATGGTGAAAATTATGCTTAATGTACGAAACTTGACTCTATGAAGCGGTCTGGTGTAACCGTTGCTAACGGCGGTAATCCAGTGAGTGAGTGTGTTGGGTTTAAGGGCCCGTCGACAACTTGGTCATTAGGGCCCCGAGTCCAAAAGTAAAATTATGGACGGTAAAAAGTTAATATATTATCCATCAAAAAACTAAAACTCTAAAGTTAAAATCGATAAAAGCAGCTAAACAACTACTAAAACGTTCCATTTAAAATGCTAAAAACTGAAACTTAAAATTGCTACAAAGTAAAAAACGCTAAAACGTTAAAATACCCAAAAATAAGGCAATCTAAAAGGCTAAAATCTCTGAAATAAAATAACCTTACAGTTGCTTCATAAAATCAATTGTGGAACAAAACCGCAGCACTGTATTTACAGATACTGGGTCGTTGCCTAAAACTGACCACAGTGTAATGCCCAGGCCAACGGACTGGCGCTCACGAGCATATCGCGGACAATCAAGGACATGTGCGACGGAGATTGGAATATTACACGTCGTACAGACAGGCTCTGGATCATCACGCAAAAGGTGTCCATGCGTGGCTCGGGTAGCGGTAATCCAGAAAATATAGGTATGCTACAAAGGTTATTTTTAGACGGTCGAAGGTAAAAGAAGCTCCTTTAACAGCTGAAGCGATATTTAATTTTATTTAAATTAACAGACAAGTTAATCAACTCTAAAAGAGGAAGCAGTCAGAAAGGCTCAAGAATTAAAGACAAATTAGTCCGTGCCCTAGACGAAAATAAAAAGAAACTTTAGAATATGTAATTTTCGTCAACAATTACAAGAATAAGAATGATTTTAAATAATAACAGATTCAATACAAAACTTGTTATAAAACAATAGGTAACTATATATGTGATGTATATACATTAGTAAAGTTGGTTGATAAATAGAGGGAACACAACACTGAAGGTTTTTCCGCAGTCGTCGATGCAACAATTTTGAAGCCGAATTAGCGTTTTGTAGGTCACACGTTGAAAAGACAGTTTGAAGCAAGAATGCTACACGCCGCTTCACAATGTTTTCCAATGTCTTTGGTTCACTTTTGCTACCGGTCGCGCTCTGAGATTCCTCTCCCTGGGCATGCTTGGGTTTTGTTTATAAAATATGGCACTAAACTCGGTCGTCCTGTACAAAGCTTTCATCCTGTCAGTGGTTCTATATGCGTGCGTGGCCTGGGCAAACGCCTCAAAAACTGCCTTAAAACAGATTCAAAGGCTCCAAAACCTCTCCCTCCGGAATATACTCTCTGCTCCTCTTCTAACCACTAACCAAACCTTTCACCTGGAAATCCAGATCCCTTCCATCCCTGAGGCAAAAACAAAGAAAGCCTCCTCAGCGTGGGCGCGCATCAGAAACCACAAAAACTAGGTGATTGCCAACATTGGCAAAGGTCAGCCGAAACATCGTAAGCATGTACGTATCAAAATGTTTTAGACGTCGCACGGCTCACCGACTGATGTGCGCCCATGCAACCACAGGCCCGAGGACACACACATGCTACCTCAGAGGCCTGCAACCCAGGGAACCAGTTAGGAGCTGCAACCTGCCCGCTCAGGAAAACAGCGGACTTCCTATTTTTATCACTACAAATCATTCACTTTGGACGTGGTTACCGGATACTGAGAAAGAACCTCTAAAAGAAAGGTGTTTTCAATATTATTTAACTCACAAAATCCAATCAATGTCTTCCTCAAATTACCATATTCCAAAACCACCAAACACAATTACAAATCAAGACATGTACTTTCTATTTATTAAACATTTTCCAAAAATTAACGAACTTATTAACAACATTACAGATCAATCATCTTCTTCTAGAATAGTTCTTCCTCAGGATACTTTAAACAGAATGTGGGACCTACATTCGCAAATTAACCTAGACCTTTCCGATCTTTTCAGTGAGGAATGGCCGCACCCTGCATACTATGCAGGGCTGAAATACAGCTGTGCGGCCGTTAAAGGGTATTTTGGGCGTGGTTGGAGTCGGAAGTGATCATCGGATGCCATATATTATTTTTCTTTTGGATTATAGACAAACACAACTATACATTCGGATTGGATACTAACCATTACATAACAAATAACACCATTTGACCTTTCAAACAACTTTCTAATATATGCGTCCTTGACCAACCAGTATATAAACGCACAATCCAATCCACTAACACCTCACAATGCACGGACCCTGCGTACACAACATACCTAAATGTGCTTGCTGTGAATGTTGGAACAACGCCGCTCAGTGTCCATACGAAGGTTGTCAAGAACTTACGTTAAAAACACTTCAAGAAAGGAACAGTAACTTCCAAGATTGGGATTATTGTCCGGACGATTTTGACATCGAAATATCATCATCTCCAGAAAACAATCTACCAGAAGCAGAAGAAGAAAAAACTGTAAGTAAAAATGAACACATCATGGTTAGACCAAACACCTCAACCCGACCAATTCCAAATCCTAAAATCCAACAACAGAACAATAAGAATCCCAGCCAGACGATATGTAATTCAAATCAACAACATGACACAGATAACACCAAAAGTAATGAACAAGTTATCAAACATGTTCAAAGAAACTACGATGAAAAATCACGACCAAGAACCACTAAACAAACTGAGACAAACACTGGAAATACTCAAACTTCCGAACTTACAATACATGATACACCTGACAAATACATCCAACCGGATAAGCCGATTGACCATCATCACAAACACGTTAAACATATTAAAGGCAACACCGGACATAACGTGGTTTCAAGAAAGAGGACACTCTTATCCAACAGAGACAATGCTGACTCCACACCGCGCACGCCTACAAACAGCCCTACTAGGAAACAGAGAAGAACGAACGACAATTTATCACCCACAACCACCAGATCTACCGTGGACAAGGCACGACGTCACCTCAGTTTTTTCAATATCCACTCCACAACAACATCAGGAACCGGAACATCCAGTTCTCACACTATCCCCATCACCATCCCCGGAACCAACGACATCACAGACTCCCTCACCACAGAAGAAACCAAGAACTGTATCACCTTCATCATCCACAAATCAAACCATTCCAAAATCCTTCCCTCCAACAAAGGGATCTGTCCGTCATTCCTCACTTTCGACCACGGAGATCACTACCACTTCATTTATTCCCCAGCAAACTCATTCAACAATCACAGAGCGCTCCAACGAATCCTTGAGTTTCTTGGAGTCGAAGGCGCTGGAATTGCAGAAGCTTATACAAGCTTACAACCAGTCCGTTGGCTCCACAGATTTATATCCTATTGTTTGCGCAAAGGTCTACACACATTCCGTAAATATGGTACACGAATTCCAAAATTCCTAAAACAAATTATCGACCAAATATCTTCCACCGACGTAACTGACTCAACGTTCGAACCATGCGAACAATACACAGAAGAAAAGAAAGACATGTATAAATCCAACATTTCACAAAGAAACAACTCTGTTGATTATATTCTTCAACTTATATCTGAACATAACATAGAATCTCATCAAGACTTTTTGAGAAATATACCACAAGACATTCAAATTCAATTATTAAAACAAATGGGTACAACAGGAACAAATCTCATTAAAAACCTTTTAAAAATTACAAACACACAAACTAAACGACAAATTAAACACAAGCACTACCTTTCAATACTTGTAGAAAACTATACCAACCACAACACTGAAAATGTTGAATTCTTAACTAATTTATTTACAATTAACCAAATTGACATCCCAGACTTTCTTTCAAAATTTTTACTCATACAAACCATGACTCTAAATAAAATTAACTCATTCATTATACAAGGACCAACAAACACAGGAAAATCTTTGGTCATAAGACTGCTCCTTCAAGATCTAAAACCAACACTTATTGGAAGAGAAAAAGACAAATCTTCCTTTCATTTGGATGAGCTTCCAACTGCTACATGTGTTAGATTTGAAGAGCCTATGTTAGACTCAACAAACATCGGCACTTGGAAGCTGTTATTGGAAGGAGCAGAACTTCAAACGGATATTAAACATTCAGATAAAGAACCAATACCGAGACTTCCTATTTTTATCACTACAAATCATTCACTTTGGACGTGGTTACCGGATACTGAGAAAGAACCTCTAAAAGAAAGGTGTTTTCAATATTATTTAACTCACAAAATCCAATCAATGTCTTCCTCAAATTACCATATTCCAAAACCACCAAACACAATTACAAATCAAGACATGTACTTTCTATTTATTAAACATTTTCCAAAAATTAACGAACTTATTAACAACATTACAGATCAATCATCTTCTTCTAGAATAGTTCGTCCTCAGGATACTTTAAACAGAATGTGGGACCTACATTCGCAAATTAACCTAGACCTTTCCGATCTTTTCAGTGAGGAATGGCACAACCAGCCAATAAAAAACAAAAACCCAACCCAGACGACGGAGAAGCAGATTCCAAATCCAACTTCCCACCCAAGACTGGATATGGAAAACATAGTGAAGTGTAAATAGTGGGTGTTTTAATGTGCTGGGACGCATAGCTTGGTGTGCCCAGCAAACATGTAAGAGTGGGACGCTTAATCTGGAGTGCCCACTGTGCGTGCGTGTGTGTTTGTGTGTGTGTGTTTGTGTGTGTGTGTTTGTGTGTGTGTGTTTGTGTGTGTGTGTTTGTGTGTGTGTGTGTGTGTGTGAGTGCGTGTGTGCTAATGTATATGTATATATAATTGTGTGTGAATGCGCGTGTGTATATCTGGGGCATATCTCATGATATGCCCCAGAGTGAATGCGGAGTGCATGTGTGTAAATAAATTGTAAATATATATGTGTACAAAGAAGAAAAGACAAAAACAAAAACATTTCAAAGTAAAAAACAAAAACAGTACCGAAGGGAACTGTTCTCGGTGACCCAAAGAGGGTCACGGTATGGGTTTCCTGAGAAACCCGCTGTATATATTTTGTAAATAGACATAACTGAAAGTACCATGTATATTTAAGTCTGTACGCTGAGCCTAATGTACCAGCACCAGACAACATTCCCGAATAAAACAAACTGAAACTGAACTGAGAGCTAACCTGGCACTTGACATCTACGTGATTCACTTACCTGCGGAGAGGCTAGGCGTACCTTGTCCAATGGTGTTACAAACATATCGCGCAACGATTAGTCGATTGGACGAGAAGGGTTAATCTCGTTCGCAGGTGAGGTAATCAGCTAGCTATCGAGTCCCAGGTTAGCTCTCGCCGACTGTAATTATGGCGATAACTTCTTGTAATAAATGTTTGCAATATTTTCACTGTTTGCACTGAGATGTTGCCGACCACTGTAGAATTATAAAACAATTCAACAGTCAAGTAAAACTGTGCTTGTATTTACACAGCTGAAATATGCCGTATTATGATATAACTGTGTGTTTGTTGGTATCCACGCACTTAAACCCTCCAAAGGATTACGATCTGTTCACTTCGACAGAAAAGTCAGGAGTGACTGTGTGTTGCTCTGAACTCAGGCGACGCTACCAAAACCGTTCCTGTCCGAGAAGACCGCATAGCCGTTCGGGAGGGACCGGGGTGCTGACCACGTTCCATCTCCAGTACTGCATGCCGCTCATGACGCCTGTGGTAGGTAGAGGTGGGGGACGCAGCAGTCGGGCGGTAGTCCTTGGCCCGGAAGGGCTGTTGTGCCGCGGGGTTTTACCAAAACCGTTACAACCCTACTCAGTTTTTTAAATTCGCGAGGCTATCCCCTTTTACGTTCGTTTTCTCTATTGATTTTTATTAAGAATTATTATTCGAATTATTATTTTTTTAAATTATATTTTAAATGATTAATTTTCTGAATAGTATATAATTTCGGTATCAATGCTCCAAAGTGGGCAACACGGAGAAGTAACGTACATCACGCTCGGCACGAGAGGGTAGAGGACGCCCAATGTTCAAATGTTCCAGGATGAAAGAATTTTCAAGGAAGATGCAAGTCGAGAAGAAAGAAGAAGTAAATTCGTGTGTCAGTATAATTTAAAACAATGTTGGGAAAAGATAAGCGTATGGCAATAATTAGTTCCGCGTGTCAATTCCTCCGCAGAGAAAATTGTTTAGATTAAAAAAGTAATACACAACATCCAGAATGGTACTTATGCTTTGCTTAAATCCAAATGAAGAAATAATAACTCCCATTCGTCAAACAATTCTCGCGTAAGATTATGTAAAGTAACAAATACGACTTGAATCCACGTCACACAAAATTAACGTGCAAAGGATAGCAAATCGTGCAGATACAAATAACGCATAAATAGCACGTAAGAAAAAAATTGCTTGATATTTTTTTTGGTAGTGTTTAACGCCCACTTTTACCATATGCGGCACCACAGGCGGTGACATTGATGATACATGGAATGAAGGTGGAGCACCGATAGAATGAGATGGCGGAGGGAACCCGCCCTACTCCGTTTTGTCCATCACAAATCCCACATGCGGTCGCCTAAGATCGAACTCGGACCGTTTTGGGAACCCACTTTGGTGAGAGGAGAATGATTTAACCACTCGGCCACGGCGCGGCCAAAAATCGCTTGAGATCTTGTTAGGGAACAAGACAAATTTATATTGTTAAGAATAACTAGTGTTGTTAAAAACTAATTTCCGAAAATACAAGTTTTGAAACTCCTTGGATAAAAATAATTTTTATAAAAATATCTGTGTGTGTCTGAGCGTCTGTGTGCGTGCGTGCGTGTGTACGTACATGCTTGTGTATGTGTGTCTGTGTGCCTACATGTTCTGAACAGATTAACTCAAAAACGAAAAGTTGGTTAAATGCCAAATTTGGTATTTAAGCTCAACAACTTGCAAGGATGCAAGACGAAGATTTTCAGGAAAATCACCCATCCCAGACTACCCTTCACATGGAAAATTTTTCGAATATTTCGATTTTTTCAAAAATGGCTTTAACAATTTGGATTTTAATGCCACACGTTTAAGACGTTTTCATACCAAATGAAGTATATAACTTGAATTTTTTAAGAATGTCCTTAGAAGCCGTCGTCATTCTGGATGACTACTGCATAACGGGTAAACCGTAAGAGACAAAATCTTGCTGCACAAAAAATGTAGATCATTAAAACACACGACTTTTGTGAAATCTTTTCTTTTCTTTGTGTGTCGAAAGAGCGATTTCCCAGATAGGTATTTCTTGTTATTTGTTTGCATTTTCCAAGACTTGTACTTTCCTCAAATAAAAAATTAAGCTATTTGTTTTTATGTCCTAGGCATCTAAAGAGAATGGACTGCCAAAGTCACCACATAGCGACTAGCTCTTAAAACATTTGACTATCGTTTAAACCGCGTGTATTCTCCTCTTCTCATTTTACTTAAAAGAAAACATAAAAAGCCACTTTTACAAATGTCTACCTAAATTAATACGAAGAGATAGAAAGAAAAAAGGATTTTAAAAAATGGTTTGTACAAGAGCAGAAAGTCATGTGAGTGCACACATAATTGTTTATTCATTGGAGGACTTAGCTCAAACCTATCACTGGACTGATGCTTTGTAATAAGGTGAAAACAGAGCACGTTAGACGTTATGTTAATAGATGAACCTGAATATTAGTATGGTATTTTTTGGGTGGGGCATTTTAACGACACCAACACCTGCCTCATATCCCGAAGGTTAATGTAGGTTATGTGAAACATGTGATCCCTGTACCAGACACATGACCTTAGTTACGCATGCCCCTTGCTGTTTGAGAAATTGCTGCTAGATGGCTTCAGATGCAGTCACTTGCTTAACATATCTAGTTTATTGCTACTGATTTAATGGATGGACTTGTGCAATTGTTTTGGCTACATACCTATAGTTAGCGCGATACCCAACAGATGCTCTCAGATGCGTAGTCGCCTTCTTGCATTGAGTAGCTTGAGGGATGGACTTAATTCTGATCCGCTATTTAGTTGGCGACCTACGGAAATTACGAGAACAATCCATCGGATTGGGCGGTACACGGGATGTGAAGGCGCGACCTCTCGAACGCGAGCCAGAGACGCTGCCGTCTGAGCCATATCATTCGGTTACGGTACATTTTATTAAACCCTTTATTGCGTCTAGTTATTGTGAATAACTTCATTTAATACTGTTACGCGGTATTTTAGTCAGTTATTATTCTACTATAGGTATAATATAGTCTATATTCCTTTTTGCGACTAGAAATTGTGAATAGTTTAATTTTAAGGTCCTTACTCAGCACGCTTGTTCTATTATAATAATTATTACTCTATCGCATCGTTTCTTTAACAGTAAATAAATAGATTACTACTTTATCTGATTATCTTCCCCTTATGTAGGACTTACAAGCCAGTGCCTAGGGTCAGACGCCTGTTGGGGAGCACAGGAACTTATAGGCCGGACAGAGTGAAGACCTGGAAGCGGGTGGTCAGCCAAGCACCAGGTATGATAGTGAGGAAGAGGTATGAAATGAAATGCAGACAAGATGGATGAATGGAAGGGTGATTATGGAGCAATTGGTGGAATGAATGTGGGGGAAACCGGAGAACCGAAAAAAAAAACCGCCCAGGCGCCGCTTCGTCCACCACAATACCACATGCGGGTCCCAGGGATCGAACCCGGGCCACCTAGGTGGTAGGCGAACGGTCTAACCGCTCGGCCACGGCGCGGCGCCGCCAAATTAATAGATAACAATGAATAATAATGAATAAGGGAACACTTTGTTGCTCATAAAAATAATCTGATCTTAAACGGCTTACCCACATGCGTTTACCTGTAAAGGATCACTTATTAAACAATCACTGGCAAAGATATTACCTTAGGATCTAATCATAGCTGCGGTATTACAAAATCTGTGATAAAGCATAGGGTAGACCCACGCAAAATAAGCGGCGATTGGTAAACTGCTAGACAATTTAAGGACAGATCCGCATCTAAGCTGCATTTATCTATGGTGCTTTGCGAAATGTGAGCATCAACTCAGCCTACTCTTGCTACCTCCATTCATTTTCCTAACATCTTAGATAGCTAGTAGCGGCTGTCTGTAATTAAAACCGAGTAAAGGAATGGGTGTAATAACGAGCTACAATAACGAGAGGTCCCAATACACATTAAGCCACATTAATGGGACTTATATAAAAGCTGGAACATATATTTCGAGTTTAAATGAAAAAGAAGGCACTTTTATTTTTGTTTTACTTTTCGCAAGCCAGGCTAACGTAGTAAATTTAATAAACCACAGAAATAAATAGTAAAGACAAAATTGAGGCAAATCAAAGTTACAGCCGTATTTTGTTTTGCTCAAAACTTATTTTCAAATTGCTAGGACGGATATGACAGCATTTTTCCTCGAATATATGCGACCTTTAATATCTATAATCAAACCCGTGGCTTTGCATTTGGAACAATTGCTTGTGCAGTAATATTCACATATTGTGCATCTTTGGGTTTGTTGATGTTAGGTTTTCCTAACATTACATTCACATCCACACGTTTATGGTCTCACACTTCCAGAGTCTAGGGAGGGTAGGCAAGAATCCTTGGTGAAAACTTTCTATCCTCCAGCTGGGAATCGAACTCGGCACTCTGGATTTGGAAGCTACCATGCTAGGCAACAGAACTAGAGGCAGCCAGCATATTTTTTAGTAAATAATTCACATAATTATTTGAACAGGTATATCTTACTCGTTTGGCTAGGTGAAGAAGAGGAAATATAGGCAAACAGCGAGAGAAAATGAGATGTAACTGGTATAATCAATACTGCTCTGTAGTTGTGGTTGAAAAGTGGCCAGGACGAATCGGACAAATCCTATATAACCCAGTAATTATTGAAACAAGAGCTGCTCAAGATAGAGAAAACAGTCACACAAAACGGACAGCAGGAGGAAGGGTGAAAAATTGGGACACTCATGCCTCAATGGAGAGAGGTGATACCACATTTGAATACGCGTATCAGAAGTAGATGTTGAATGGAAAGCAAAGAAAAAAAAGAGCAACAAAAAGAGAGAAAGAAAACACACAAAATAAATGTTCTTTGCTAAATAAATATTACTTCCCTGCTAAGACTTAGAGTAAATAGAGGAAATATCCAGGGGCATAGCGTCAATGGGACCGCTCCGTAGCGCAATTGGTAGCGCGCTTGCCTCTGGCGACGGTTCGATCCCCGGTACCAGCATGGGAATTTTATCCTCTCTGGGAGGTCTGGCACGAGGTGCACTCAGCCTCGTTAGGTCTCGGGGGGACCAACTGAGGAGCTACTTGATGGAGAAGTAGCGGCCTCAGATCGAGAAGGCCATATAACTGGCCGAGAGGGCTCGGGGCGCTGACCACGTTCCACCCTTTAGTACTGCGCCCCACCAATGGCGTCTGTAGTGGGCAATTGATGTGAGAGATGTATTTCATGCCCTGTAATTTTCCTCAAACTGATTGCCAATTTGGTTCATTATCATTTTGTGGTCCATGATCGTTTTAATGTCATTCAAACCCAAGGTTATTCGAATTCGCGCCACTCTGCAATAACTTGGTCACAGTAGTTTGGAAACAGCAGCATCTGTCGTCAGCTGGAGGAAACTGGCGTTGTGCACTTGACCCACAGGATGTAAACTGTACATATTGTACAGGTATCATGTTAAGCATCGCACTAACATTACTGCATGAGTCTAAATTCGTGAATAGGGAATAATTCGCGATTTGTTTTGCTTCTTGTATGTATGCTCTTCAGTTGTGGATGTTTGAGCATGACACTTGGTTGCTTAATATTAAAGCAAATGTAGGTTACGATTTGCGCGGATTCTGGTACGAAGATTGTACACAGAAATTGCACATCCATGACGTCAGACATGGATCAGAGCTACAGTAGCAAACAAGTTCGATTCCGTGTCGTTGTTGCAACGAAAATGAAAAAGAAAAAGAAAAAAAAAAATGTTGTGTGATCGACAAACACCATCTAAGAAGCTTCCAAACATTAAAATTTCTCTATACAGCAATATGTAATTACAGCAGATCCTCTACTCAGTATTACAACGAACATTAAACAAATGTGTAAGGCATTTTAACACCAAAGTTTATGAAAGTGGGTCCTAGCAGTGGCGTAGTACCCTAACAAATGTTGTTATCCAACATTGTTTGAGACAATTGTAAAAGATGAAAACTCCGAAGGGAATTCTGTTTAGCTTAGGTCATATTTAAACGAATTTTAGAGTATTCTTTGGATTACATATCTAAGTCTAATAGTCAGGCTACGCCGCTGGAAGTATTGTATTCCATCCGAAAATTCGACTCCCAGCTTTCACCGAAAAATACGTTTTGAGACTCCCTGAATAAAAATAAATAAATAAATAAATAAATAAATAAATAAAAAAAAAGTGACCTGCTATGCTCTAGAAGGTTTTACTATTCCTTAGAGCCTACTATATTCCCATATTCCTCTTGCACCTACAAGAAAATTAGCAAATACTCATCTCATTGACACAAAGTAGAGGAATAAGCGTTTGTAAGAATAGTTTGTATAAGAATAAGAAAGGGAATGCAACACATCAGATTTTTTCCCTGCAGATTGATGGTATTAAAGTACAACTAAAATGCTGGATGTATTTATCGATTACTAGCGCAGGGGGTCGCTATATGCTCTTCATAACTATCTCTGCTTATTAAGCCATCGCGCAGCTGGTTAGATTGTCTTTCCACTTGAGTACAACGCAAATTATGTTATCTCCGCGAAGATGTATGCGCGCGCGTGTGTGCGCGTAACGGAGGGGGACAAGCTCGACCCCGACAAGGACCTTTTGCGGGCTACCCAGTGGGAAGGGACAAGGCTGGTCAGAGAGCGGAGCCAGCGAAGTCCAGAGACGCACAGAAGTCCCCAACAGTCACAAATATTGACACCTGAAGCACAATCGAAGTGCTTCCTCTACCCAGGGATAGTGCGACGAGTCGGCCCTTGCGGCCCGGGCAGCACCTTCTAGGGAAGGCTAGGGAAGAGGTTCTAGAGCGCAAGCATCTATGCCATCTACCCGCATTCGTCGTAACGTACCACGCTACCAACCAAACCTGAAAGATGACAAGGGAAGGAAATGAGAAATGAAGGGAAAGAAATCCGTGGAGAGACGTTACCGCCTGAGCCATCCCGCTCGGTACGAAGATTGGTAAACTGCTAGACAATTTAAGGACCTCTCCGCATCTAAGCTGTTAGTCATCACGGTGCTTTGCGAAACGAGCATCAATTCAGCCTACTCTCGCTATTACACCCATTCCTTTACTCGGTTTTAATTACAGACAGCCGCTACTAGCTATCTAAGATGTTAGGAAAATGAATGGAGGTAATTAAGGATGGCGCACCTGAAATTAATGCCTGCCAGAGCTTAAACATACCTGTTTTCTCACTTCTGGAACCTGTGTTACACTCGCATGACTTTCTCTACCTTCTGTTACTTGTATATACTTTGTTCTTAAGAAAGTTTTCCTACATACTTAATTTTAACTAAATTAAACATGTGAAGAAATAGCGGCATTACACCTTTAGACAGCGATAGCCAAATGTTTAAGGACTGAATTTTATAGCTGGACTTAAAAATTCATACTCACTACGTTTACATGGGGAATTGAAATTGATTTGAGTCCAATCCCATTCTCAATACAATTCACGTTTCCATGCTGAATTCAATCCTTATTGAGATCGATTTGGATAGGCAAGGCTCAAGCATAAATAACTCAAGCTTTTATGTTGGTCACTTGGTTTATGTTGGCGAACCCCCCCCCCCCAAAAAAAAAAAAAAGTTTTCTACGTATTTTAAGTGGGCTTTGAGGTTAGTGAATGTTTTTGAGAAGAATATATTGCGAGACTATAGAAAAAATAAAAGTAGCTTTGTCGTTGGTTTATTACACCACTTTCGTTAAGAAAACAAAATGACGGTAGGTGGTTTTGTTCCACAAAATTTCGATCCGATTCTACTTCTAAGAGGATCGAAACCAAGAATTCAGTTCGATTTGAATCTACATTTCCATGCAGTATTCAATCCAGAATGAGAACTCAAACCGATTTCAATTCCCCATGGAAAACGTAGTAACTATTTCTATGCAATAGTGAGAAACAATCAAATGGAGACACTAAAAGAATGAGAATTGAACAATTTAGGCCATCAGTAATAACTATCACAAAAAGTTATTTGAAATAAATTATGTATTTAAAGAGATCTACATTTTTGTGCAGCACGTTTTCGTCTATTGCTTGTCTTTTACTAGTTATGTAAGAAAATATAACACTCCTTGCGAAAGAGCTTTACTGGCTATTTCCAGAAAATTCAATATACATATGTATACATTTTGTTTGTGAAGTAAATAGCTTTAACATATGTATGACATTTCAATCAAAATCGTTAGAGCCATCTCGCTCGGTAAGGAACAACAATAATCATGTACCTATGTTGAAACGAGGCTTTCCTTGATTCTCTAGCGCCATGCTTTTACACCAAATTTTTACACTAAACGTGTTAGAATATTATCTTGTATTATTTATTGGTGTTCTCGTTGCGTTAAGCGAGGCATGCGCAGATACGCAGTACATGTGTTATGTGGCTTAAGCATATACAGAAATTACAAGTAGACTGTAAAAGAACAAGAAGAAAACTGATATTGGTTTATGAACTTCCGGAAAGCGAGACAGCGTGGCAAAATATCGAAAACAGTAATCATCGAAGAGAGTAGTGTTGTTCAGGTTTTTGTTATATGCTAGTGCGACCATGGACAAATGACTGAGCGCATTTTTAAGTTCCACGTCGTGTGCCAGTGTGGTTTACACAAGTCGATATTCCAACATGTAGATGAATTCATTTATAGTCTCTGAGCCATATGTTATCGTCTATCGGACACAGCCTATTTGAGTGTCCGACAGACGATAACATATGGATCAGAGACTATAAATAAACTCAACTGCATGTTAGAATATCGACTTGTGTAAACTGCGCTACCACACGACGTGGTATTCTGCTCTCCTATTGCGCACCAAAGGGTATAAAGTGCATAAGGCATGCTATTTTAAATTATCATTTATTACCATGATAATAGCATTAAAACAGGAAGAAAGACTACTCAGTTTTCTGAAAGAGAGATATAGAGTTATTACAGTAAAGTAGGTACTTAAAACAACACAGCTTGCATTCGCATTACAAAAGCCATAAATAATCAGTTTAATGCATGCTGGTATTTCTGCGAATTCTGATTATTCTAGAGAACGTAAACACACATTTCTCTGAAATTAGTTTCCGGTAGAAGGCTTATTAAATGCTAAGATACTTAAAATAATTACATATCCTTCAATTACAGCCGCTGAATAATTAAAGTAATGCACTTACTCTATTTTTTGTTTATATATCTTCAACACTGTACCGTTTGAGTAATATAGCTTGGCAATGTTTAAGCTCCGCGCAGACAGGTAATGAATGCTCTTGTACAATTCTATAATAATAACAACCTTTCTCAGAATCGTTATCCGGTATTTTTCATTGTTTAAAATGCTTCAGTTGTTACAAATGTTTTATCAATTAACCTGCATGTTCTTGAAATGAATTTAATGACTTCATTTTTTGGAATATTTTAATCATCTGATATTTATAAAATAGAAGACACATTTACAAGGAACTAGAGGGAAAAGGGGCATATACATGTCTTCTTCTTCTCCTTCTTCGCCTCCTACTCCTTCTCCACCTCCTCCTTGTTCTTCTTGTTCTTCTTCTGCTTCTTCTTATATTATTATTATTATTATTATTATTATTATTATTATTATTATTATTATTATTATTATTATTACTATTATTATTATTATTATTATTATTATTATTATTATTATTATTATTATTATTATTATTATTATTATTATTTTAGCTGCAAGACTTTACTCGCTGTAACAGTGTTAAATAATTTAGATCTTATTCAGAAAAGTAGCACATCAATATTAACATTAAGTCGAGTGGTGAACTAGTCAAAAGAATAAAAAGTAATATGCTACCTTGCTAGATTATTATTTCCCTTGAACTTTTTTGTACGTATATTATCCTTGGTAACACATGTTCGAACATGTTCCAAAAATATCTGTTATTTTCCAAAACATTAATTTTTACATTCCTTCTTTCTCATCCTAGCTCCTGAATAACTTACTCTACCTTTTCACGTTCTCTATTAATAAAGTAAATATAAGGATTGTATTCTATACAATATTTTAATATACATTCCACCGCAAATACACGTTTTGAGATCCATATGCCTCCCTATAAAGGACACTATAAAGAATGGTGCGCGCATGCGTAGAAGAAGATAACTAAACGAATACTAAAATAAATATAAAATTATGCTTAAGGAAAGCACTGTTCCCATAGGAGGCGAAGATTTTGAAGTAAATTAACGCACTACAAAATATGCTTCACATTTAAATTTAAGCTTTTTTTTCATTTTCTCAAAATGCCTTTAAGGGCACATTGTAGTTTCTGAGGTAAAAAAAAACCAACTATTTTTGCGTTTCATAATTGAAATCTCCATTCTTTTCCGCATCCATTGATATATAATATATGGATTGTTGTACATGTCATAGTTGTCAGAATCGCATTTAAATAACATGCTGCACCTTCTACACCCAATTTCTGGATATTTTTTTTTTTTTTTTTTTTTTTTCCATTTATTCGTTACTTATAATTTTCTACATGTATGTGCCATTTTCTCCAAAACTATTGCATCTAGGAAACTCGAATTTTCTGAGTTGTTAAAACATCATGTGAACTTTGAAATGAGTCGAACAGTTTTCCATACTTTACATACAATTTAGAAACTATAATGCTATGTACTACAAACAGAGTAAATTTTTAAAACTACATACAAACATCAATTTTCACCAGAAAATTAGAATTTTGAAAAACGAATCCACTCATTTTATTAGAAATGCTCTTTTCTGAGTTCACCGTACGTTTATTTCATTAGAATACAGGGCTCTTTAAATAAGAGCACTTAACTGAGCATCAGCATACCACAGAAATGTGCAGCGGGAAACAAAGGAAAAGGGGGGAAAGAAAAACAGAAGAGTACAAGAAAGAATATTTATACATTTAAAAAATCTGTTTTGTTACACTCACATGACTTTCTCTACTCTTATACTAACTTTTCTTACAAACTCTTATTCTTATATCTTCTTCGTGTTAGTTGAGATAAACATTTGCAGAAATTATCTTATCGCTTATTTCCTTGCAGGTGCAAAGGAATATGGGAATACAGTAGGCTTTGAGCGACAGTCAGTCTTCTAAAGCTTTGAGGTTCCATTCTCTTTGCACGGTTAAGATAATATATTTGAACATACATTGTGTTTTAGCAAGAACTACATGTTTTGTATAGTAAGATAAACGGTTTAACAGTTATGCAAAAATCATCCAAAGTAAATAGGACTGCATAGGCTTTTCATTTGCCATAAAAATATCTCAAATAAATGGCATTTTAATCACTATCGTTACAGCCATTTTCAAGAAAATCAAAATTTTCGAAAATTTTTCCATATATAGAGTAGTTTAGAGTACAAGAATTTTCTTCAAAATCTTCGTGTTGAATCCTTAAAAGATATTAACATTAAATACCAACTTTGATTTTTAAAATTATTATGTTCACACGCACACACACACGCACGCATACACACCCACACTCATACCTTTTTCTAAAAATGCTATTTTGGATTCAGGAGGCCTCAAAACATATTTCTTGTGAAATTTCGAGATTGAATTTTTGGGTGGAATACAATAAAGCACGCACACACATCAGTCGCACACGGACATTTGTCTAAAAATGCTTTTTTGGATTCAGGGGGCCTCAAACATATATTTCCTGTGAAATTTCGACAATGAATTTTTGGGTGGAATACAATACTTCCTCTACTTACTATACGTAGTAGAGAAAGTAGAAATTACTCGTAGATCGCAAAGTACGAAATATCGCAGAAATGGGCGAATTAAGTCTATTAAAATGATATATTCATCCTTTATTTACCTATAATACCCATTATGATAACATTTTTAAGATAATAAAATAAAAAATCCAGATGCTTTGTCATAAAGTGTTAACAAGAAGGAATTTTGGCGTGTACATGTTGTTGGGATAGAATGTCTGGCTCATTTTTCAAAGGACTCGTGTTCAAATCTATGGACTACGGATATCAGTTAAATGGTTAAAAAGCATTGAAGAAAGAGCTTTTATGAATGTTTTAGGTACGTTTCTGTATATAACCATATTGGAACCGACGAGTAAAAATCAAATCTAAGCTCAAGCAGGTTGTTTATCCAAACTGCCATCGTTTCCTTGATGAGAGGAGTGAGGAGAGTAAATCTCTGTTTCCGTCCCCCACACGAGTTTACACATCCCCCACCCTTGATGTGCACGCACAACGAACCTCTACCATATCGATTTATTCCAATCTGTGCGTCACAGGGCAACAGTCAGATCTGTGTTCCCATTTAATGTTCGCACTCTTTACATGTTCCAATGGAATAGGTGGGTCGTATTGCAACTGAAACGCTCTTATCTGACACACCGACTAAATAGTTTTTATTCTGTGATGGCAAAGCTATTGAGAAAACTTCTAAAATAGGTCGTTACTTACAAACACAACAGAGATACATATGTCGGTGCCACGGCTCCGCTCGAGTTATACCATTGCAGGAGTTCTGAGGAGAAATCTTCAATTCCCACGGTTTTAAACCAAATTTATTGAAAACGGCTCTTTCACTATTCTAGTAGTTTAGCACGTATTATGTTTGGGGGAGACAGTACAATTTCATGACTTTTCCGGTTATGTTGACATTGTAAGTACTAGGGCTCGGAACTTCATGCCCTAAAAAACACTGAAATATGCATGCAAATATGCTCTTAAAAACTTCAAAATATACCAAGAAATATGCACTATTTCATTAGAACAGTTCATGTCCCTTTGCAGTAGACGAGTTAGTGTAAATAATAAAGTTACCTTATTCCTTAGAGGTTGAAGCAGAAGTGGTCCCGCTGCTACTATTAACTGCTAAATTGCAGTTAACAACCAACACTACACAAATTGTCTGTTGTCGTCTATTGTCTAGCAAAACACTTTTGTAACGTGAAAAACTTCTCTCCACGTCACAAGATGTTATAGGGGCATATTTAAATGATATTAACAGCTTCACAGAGAGAGTCAACTCTCTTGGTGTGACAGATGGGATGTCTCGAATATCGCACATCTGTTTATAACCAGAATTTTTTGAAATTACATAATTCACTTTCTCTTTCACTTTTTGTCCTATGCTACCAGGAACCGAACTTAGATCACATATTGTTTTTTCAAGCACAGTAAGTGATTCATGCAGAGGAAATCCTACAGCTTCCAATGCCGTTATGGCTGTTGGTAAGAAAGAAAAATGGGCAGATATGAAACTAAGAGCCTTCTTTAAACCAGTGTCTGACAGAATATTTTGCACAGTTTCTATTGATGAAGCATATTTCGAGTCCATTGAATTAACCTCTTCGACTATTTCTATGTGCTCAGCATAATATATAACTGCATCGACCCATGTTCCCCATCGAGTTAACACTGGTGCAAGAGGAAGTCAGATATTAGGTGCTGTTGATCTAAACAACTTAACTCTTTTAGGAGATTTAACACGAATTCTCTTCGTACAGGACACAAATCTATCTACCAATGGGAAAGAATCGCGTATTGTCTCAGAAATGCGATGAAGAGCGTGTGCCAAACAAGTTATATGACTTAAGTTAGGAAAAATACCTTTCAAAGTTTTTCCTGATTTTACCATATAAGGTAACAAATAAAAGCAACCAGTTGTATTCGATTTCACATGGACATTGTAATTTCAGAGTCCATCACAGTGTCACAGTTACGTTGTCAGTGGCCAACAATTTGCACATATTAAGGAGATAAGCTGTAGTCTTTTATTCATTATTTAAGGCACCCACGATTATATTAGCAATAGAACGGCGTTCAGAATCAGAGGTTTCATCAACAGGCAACCACACAAACTGATCCGCTAAATTTTGTATATTTGACAATACGTTATTGTAACAATGCCCTACATAAGTCTTACGCAGGGTACTTTCTTCAGGCACATGTTGTTGAGTACACTTGGCAAGAAAGTTTTTAAATATCGGATTATTAATTTTGAACAAGGGAATATCAGCAGCTAAAAATGCTTGGCACAAGTCATAGGAAAATTCAGTAACCCTACTTCCTAAACACTCTACTAATTGTTTTAGAACAGGTTATTTGTTTGCGAGTTTTCTGATTAAATTCTCCTTATGTTTTGCTGTGTTTATGTGCAGAGCTATTTGAAATCTTTTCTCACTCCCTATATTTTTGTCACACGCTCCACAAAACAGTGACCTATTTATTATCTGTAGATATTAAATCACCCGAAAACCCTTTCTGTAAATTAATTAATCTAGCACTCTAAGTTGGTTTTATTTTCGGCATTTGAAGAGCTTTTTAACATTTTATACGCCTAATTTAATTTGGAGGGAAGCAGTTCACAACACTTACGTTTGAAGACCACGCAGAGGCAAGCGTTGCTATAATCGTGCTGCTCAAAACGTTGACCTGCACCTCATCTTTGTTAATATAAACCTCTCAGATAACGCACTGATTATTCTCTACGCACAAACATATAATAAAGGATGGAAACAGGGGATTCACTACATAACAACATGACTCAGCATTGCCTCTCGCCACCTCGCGAGTTATATCATCATATGCAACACTACCAATATGAAAAATATTATCCAGGTGGAAAAAAAACCATAAAAATCATTAAAATATGCTATATAGAGGCTATAGTACTGAAATATTATGCATTTATCAAAATCAAGAAAATATGCAATTATATGCACTATAAAATCACGTCGAAATAACTTAAAATTCCATAATTCGTGCACATAATGTAAAAGCATACATTTTTAACCCCTATGAAAAAACATGCAAATGCATGAACTTCCTAGCCCTAGTAAGTACATTAATTATTCCATATTCACATCTACCAACTTAACCTACCCTCCTATACTACGTACTTTTAAGGCCTAGGCCGCTAGCATTTTTACAACCTTCAACTTCATATTTTGATTAGTACAGATATAAGATATAATTAAACCTTAAATCAAGGAAAATTGAAGCTATTAACAGTGAAGCAACAAAATCTAAAATAAGAACAAATTAGAAACTAAAAGCTTCAATTATCTTAGTAATATTGCAAGTTCTTCAAACGCTGACTAGTTTCAAGTTGCATCCAACTTATTTATCCAATACAACTTGTTCTTATTTTATAATCAAACCTACTTGTTGATTTTTACCACCTCGATAATTGCCCTCTTACTTATTTATATTGCATACGTTATAATTTTAAAGAATAAAGCACTGGAATCAGTCCAACTTTCGTTGTAATGACGATCGAAAAGATATGCAGAGAGTTACTGAGATAAATAGTAGGCCATGCTCAAATCAATAATTACCCATAGTAATCATGTAATCATGGCGGCTAACCTGAACAAGTGTGTTGATTCTGAAATCAAAGAAAATTGGAAAATATGTTGTGCTTGAAAAATACGAAATATGTTATAGTTAATAAGTTTAACCATCAACAACATGGAAAGATGAATGTCATGTTTCAAGATTAGAATTACACATTTCATTCATACACCATATTAAATTACTATTTATCTCCCAAAAATTGTATGCAATACAAGTGTGTTTAGTGTTTTTACTAATCCTCGGAAATTGAAAAGACTCGAGTCCTCGATCCAGTAAAAATCATTCATCATCCTTATACCGCAATATACTATAACACACATGCTCATAATAAATAAGTTGTAAAAAGTTATGATGCTAGTGCTGCTGAATCTAGGGTAAGTGGCAAGGTCTATTGTGTAAAACTTCCCCACACTCAAGTTTACTAGATGCAGTAACATATCACCATCAGTCAGCATGGAGGCGTAAGCTTCTACCATTATCTCTCTTATGGCAGACGCAAACTTTAATGATGGGTGATAGCTGACCACTTCAGGATCATATTACTCTTTCTTGTTGCGCAAATGATATTTATATCACCGGCTTTACAACGTGATTTCAAGGTGTTTAACTATACAACACTACAAGGTGAAGCAAGCCTTTGATAGGATGTGTTGATCATCATCTCGTGCCACACACCATTAAATTTTGTGTCTGCTATAGAGAGAATTCATAGAATATTTTAATGATATTTTGTGACTCCATTTATTCCTCAATACGTAGAGATGAATTTTTGAATAAAAGAAAATATTCAGTATATCGACTTGTACGAGTATTATCACTGCCATAATGATTATATATGTTTAATTGTTTTGGTTTCTCGGGGGGCGGGGGGGGGGGGGGGGGGGGAATTGATGCGTTGCACTCACATGGCTTTCTCTACTACTGTACAAATTGTCCCTACAGACACTTATTCCTCTTCTTCGTGTTGATCGAGCTAAACATTTGCAGAAATTATCTTACTGAGAAATTTTCTTGTAAGTGAAAGGGAAATATGGGAATGCAGTAGACTTTAAGTAATAGTCAACTCTCTTAAAGCTAGTGGCTAAATAATGGCTTTCAAATTCCGTTCACTTTGCCTGACCACGAGATAAAAACATGAATAACGACTTGACTTTTGAGAAAAGTATAAATATTGGAAAATTAAGACAAATACCAAGGAATATCTCCAGAAAGGCTCATTAAAAATGTGTAGTAAGATTCTGTCCTTCTCTTGCGGTTTATCAGTTATGCAAAAGTCATTCAGAATGACGTGGACTCGTGAGGACATTCCCAGAAAATTCAATACTTACATCATTTACTTTTAGAATATCTTAACTATATGGTATTTTAATCAATGTCGTTAGAACCATTTTTAATATAATCAAAATTTTCGAAAGTGTTCCATGTTAATGGTAGTCTGGGAAGATTTTCTTGAAAACCTTCATATCGTACCCTTTGAAAATGCTGAATTTAGATACCAAGTTCCTTCGTTTTTGAGTTATATGTTCACAGACAAACAAATGGACACAGACACAGATGTGGGACCTTTTTCAAAAATGCTTTTTGTTTTAAGATTCGGGGGGTCCCCATACGTATATTTCCGGTGAAGTCTCGATTACGAACTTTTAGATAGAATGCAATATTTCCTCTAGTTACTACACGTAGTAGAGAAAGTAAAAATGCTTTTTGTTTAGTTCTGGGGTTCTCAAAACACATAGTTCCAATGAAATCTGGATATCAAATTTTTGAGTGGAATACATTACTTTCCCTAATTACTTAACCTGCATGATACATAAAACAATAATTTTGAACTTTTTTTTTTCATTCTTCTTTTGTTTAATACAAACACACATTTTCGAAACCTCTAATTGTTTTATGGATTATGATGATGATGAAAAAATTAATGACCTCTTGTTAAAAGCCTTTACGTATCTGGATTTTCACAAAGCCTTTGATCCTGAGAAAACAGACCATGTCTTTCAAGTTTGTCCTCCTTATGTCTTCAATTTTGAAGAAAAAGTAGCGCAAGATTAGGTACATATCTATGCATGGCGAAAGGTACTCATTCACATAGAATATTCGCTTTAAGAGGAATAAATAAGTACTAAATACAAACTTTTCAACTTTCTATTTTTCAATATCGGAAGATGAGGCGACTAAACCTGCGGGAGTAACTTTGCCCCGAATTTATTTTAAATATTTCTTATATTGGTAAGCATAACACAGAGTTATGTGAGTTCATTCCCCTCACTGTTCTATATTTTCCTTTGCGCACAACTTAGAGGTTACGACGGGTTTCTAAATTCGCATATAAAGCTTTCAGCTGTAACATGAAGAACAAAGCTAATATGGGTTTTGTATATCTAGGGCCAAACTGAGGCAAGAATGCCAGTTTTGTCTTCTATGAGTGGTCTCTTGAATTGCAACACACAATCTCTGATGGTGACCTATATTTGTTACACATATGTGGACAGAGGCACACAGTTTGCTGAAAATGCGCATGCTCATCAGAGACGTCTGCAGGAACAAATTTTCATGCCTTTCCTCCGTTACAGCATTTATTCTTGCTTGATGTACAGGAAAGGGCATGCTAATGACCACATAGCACAAATACACTGTGTTAAGGAAGCTGCCGCCATTATTATGCGCCGAAGTCAGAGAGACAATAAAGAAGATGCCTTGGCACACATCAGGTCGGAGAGGCTCTTTCTTGTAAAACGACTACATATTTATGTCCCAACCCATCAGTGCCATTGATAGGTATAACGGAAACAATAATATGGCAGTTCACAAGAATTCATAATGTGCTTAGCTTAAATTATTGCCAACTTTGCAACGAGAATTACTAGTTTCAAGCTAGTCAATAAATAGTTATGCGATATTTAGTGGCGGGAAGTGTTTTTGGTGTGCATGTGCTCTTGTGCTGTACACAGAATTGCCTGTTTCGTAAACAAGTTTGCAAAATAGTGTTGATTTGAAACAAAACTTCTGAATTAAATAATTTCCCAACGCTGAGAAACAGTGTTGTATAAGCAACGATTACAACGATGAAACATTTTTGTAAGCACAAACTTAATTCCAAATAAATGTCCACGTGGAACATAATGGCGTCTACGCAATCAATGATAGGCAATATGCCTTAAATCAAATGGTTTATGTACCTGCAAGATAATGTGTGTATGACCAATCTA
The DNA here is from genome assembly GCA_030765045.1 of Tenodera sinensis. NCBI lineage: Eukaryota > Metazoa > Arthropoda > Insecta > Mantodea > Mantidae > Tenodera > Tenodera sinensis. Next base: position 32,795,753 of record CM060966.1, on the reverse strand, counting down.
ACCGCTCCAATTAACACCAACTACTGCCATCTTTAACACGGGGAGAATTTTAGAAACAATTGCCGGTGCTGATGCAACTGAACAGATGGAATGTCGCCAATATAACCTTTGAGCAACACCCTCCCTGTTCTAGGAGTAACATGCTAGCCTCTGGTTCAAGAGATCGCGTGTTCAAACCTGGAGAATGGCTACGGATTTTTTTCCGGGCGTAAAAATCCTTAGTATGACTTCCTTCGGTAGGAAAGTAAAGCCGATAGTCTCATGTCGTAGATTTATGGCACGTAAAAGAAACTCAAGCCTGATAAAGCTACCCATGAGAAAAATTAAAGCGATCAATATAGAATGGGACATTGAGAATCACAAGTCAAAGAGCGTCCATAAAGACTCGTTTTATTTATTTTACTAGAAACGGGGGAAAAATCTTTGGTGAATTGCAGTAACTTGCATTCTCTGTAGGGCAGGCTGGCAAGACAGGGAGAGGGAAGGGCATGTCTTTCACAGATGTCTTAGAAAGTTTACATACAGGGTCATTATAAATTAGTTATACAAAAACCCTGCCGCCAGTCCTGCTGAACCGAGCAAGGTCTACCATATCTTCGTTTACTGCATACCTGGTAGAGCAGCAGTGCTCAACTATAGGCAGGTTAGAGGTTACACCATCTGGGACAAAATGACAGTTCCAGTGGCGGCACTGTGCCAACATTCTTATGTACAGGGAAAAAAGGCGTACACAGTCGCATTCTATTCCTGATTAACCCACGATGTTTCTGAGGATTATTTTTTGGTATGATTTACGTTTCACAAGGTCTTCAATATTTGGTGCAAAAGCTGAAATGCACAGTCTTAAAAGATAAGCAAGATGATTTTCACTTATCTTGCTGCGATACTCACTTTTAATGTTTTTTATTTTTGAAAATATTCGTTCGTAGATATAAGTGGAGCCAAAGAGTGCCATTAAACTAGATGCAAACAAACGTAATCTCGGATACTCACAGCAGGGTAGAGAACTAAATAATTCCCACCCTTCTTTTTTCAGAACATTTTACGGTTGTGGGATTCTGCAATGCAAGTAGTTTCATATTTCGTAGCTTGTGTGAAGCCTTGCTACATGGAAACTTCGAACACGCAAAATAATTGGTTTTGCTTTCAAATGTTTTTAGGTCTTCAAAACCTAAAATTGTGAAGAGATTGCTTCAAAAGTTCGTTGTGTTTTTCCAGGAGAATAATGTTTATCGTGAATACGGAACGTAAGCAAGAGAAATGGTATAAATCTGCAAATACCAGTCTTGCGAATCAAGCACTTAACTTTATCGTCTTCATCTCGAAAACAAACATATTCATCCTCCCATTGAATTGTATATACTCCGCGCCATCCGCCTCTGATTAGCAGGTCTGGTTCTCCTTGCCTTGGTCAGTGGAGAGGACAAAATAACATGTAGGGGAAGCGAGCGTATGCCAAACTGTTGAGCACCCCTGCGGTAAAGTGTTGATGCAGTGCAGCACGCTAAGATGTAATAATCTCACCATCAGTCAACATGGAGACGGACACAGTTGCGGAATGCGCTCACTGTTTCTCCTGTTTCACGAAAGTGATTAGTAAGGTCCGAATCTTTATACAGCTATCGCGAAATGAGCTGGTCACAAGGGCAGAGAGTGACGTCATGGCCCCAGTGACAGTGACAGCAAACAGCACACTGCCTACGGCGCATGGTGTTTTTCGAATGCGTTCATCAGTTCCATAGAGTAAAATGCCTGCAGCACGAAAATCGAAATATTAACGTATTGCTGAACTTGTACAAGAATTTGGGAGTGAATATTTTACTGCAATGATGACAGCACTAAATATAAGTTATGCAAAGCTTTATCTCCAACGTTCCTACGTCGACTGTACCTTGTCTCCTGTGTGTTGTAATCATGTGACAGACTTACTCTCCCTTTTGCTGAAGTCCAAACCCCGCAACCTTTTGTTTCTTGTATGAAGGTTCGGACTCTAGTGATCAGTGAAGTCTTTCAAAGGATATTTAAGACCATATCTAACCAAATAGCGAATTCGTGTAAGTGAAGCATCAGCAGCCACTGACCGTGATATGGTCCATAGAATTTTGGGGTGAACTCGCTTACAGATTAGATAAATGCTGTTATAAAAGGAAGTCATATTGAACTTGTATATGAAACTTGATGCTGAATTGATGTGCTTGCTTCATTATTCAACTAATCATTAATAAATTCAGTTATATATTTTCTTCCCAATTTAGGTTTATTTTTGTACAACTAGTTTATAGTGATGTATATTAGGGATATAATTTAAAATAAACAGCTAATGTCTCTTGTTCTCGTAGCTAGTCGATAACTCAGCAACTCTCTTCTGATAGATATGGACGTACGAGGTAACCTAACGTGCAGAAGTATTATAGAGTTTAATTAGATACTACTTACCGATCGGTGTGTAGGTTTTACAACTAATGGACAAGGACAGTTATATCTGGCGACTTCTCTACAGCGTGTGGACAGTTACAAGTTGTGACTGATATATCGCTTTATTCTTTTATAAGCAGTGAAATTACTGTTAAATTCGCATAGGAGACAAACATCTCGTTTTGTCAATAACTGAAATATCGCAGATGATTTTAAAAGCCAGCAAGAAGGTTTGCTTTCTCCCCGTTTTGATGTAGTTAATCACGAACTTGCGAGGGAACGCTGTTCCGCAGCCCCGGGCAAGGAACTGGCAATACTGCCAATTTCCTAGCTTTTATCGGTTTCTTTGTGGAAAGAAAAGGCGTGATGTACCATTTTCAGATCCAAGAAGGAAAGACTACAGAGCCTGTCTCATACCCCACCGCAAAATAACCTTGATCGGAAAACAGAGTTTCGGGAGGTTGAGATCAATAACTAAGACGAAGAAGTGCTGGCTTTGAGCCAAAGGAGGGAAGAATAGTGATCGTCATTTGCCTGGACGAGCTGAGAATCTCCGACACATCTCTCGTCGATCAGATATCATCAGGGACATAAATCAAGGCGAGTCTCTTGTTGCTGACGGACAACACCAAGTATTTCCCAAAAATCTGTTTGTGATTCCCTTCCTTCCCGTAAGGATGCTCTTCCTTCTCAATATATTCCGTTTATTACCGGCGTAATTTGAATTCCCTTTTTTGCAAATCGATCAAACGTACCAGTGCACTTAAGTAACAAAGGTTTATTTCCGTCTTCAGTTAAAAACTAGCATATGACAATTTCTGTGTATAATATATCAATGTTTATTATTTAAACAATGTATTTCAAAAGTCTCACATAATTTCTACTACAGCTAAAGGAAAATGTTTTGGAAAAAAAAAAAACCAAACAAACAAGCAAATTCTCGGACACGTTAAACAGCATTGTTCTACGGAACACTTTTTCCACAGAAACAAACCATTCTTAACATCGCTATTGTGCAAGTTTTGATGTCATCGTAAGTACATTTAGACTATATCTTATAATTTTTTGTATACCACCTCAAAGATTTTATTACTGTGAATGATTGTACAAGCTATTGTTTTATGCAGAGTGATTTATGAAGAACTAACACATTTCTTTCATTAATTATTCTGTTCGAAATTCACTCAATGTCCCTATTTTAGCACCAAATTAAGCAGAATGTTCTGGAATTTTGATTATTTATCTGTCACTAGATCCGCAGATGTTCACGTTTTATTCGTAACCGTCAGTTTTATTGTCGGCAACTGTTTTTGAGATTTTGTTCTAGTTAACGTGAAAATGGAGTACACATTAAATGACCGACTCTTTCTTGAAAAACAATGCTGGATTACGAAATCAATTACAGCTACTGAAATTGCATACCAGAGAGAATTTGGTGTTCGGAATCCTCCCAAAAGAAACACAATACTGGGACTGGTAAACAGATTGGAAACAACTGGACCTCTGGTGAGTGAAAAAAGGCAAACATCGTTCATCTAGGCTTTCCATGGCGTGGTTAACGAAAAAGACCGGCTGCGGCGCAAACTACAGTGACGTAATTCTACTAGTCTGATCATGGCCCAATGAAGTAAAACCACAATCGCCTAATATATCCATATTCTAAACAACCAAAAACAATAGCTCGTTGAGTTCGTAAAAAAGATGCAGTTTCATCATGATGGTATACAATGTTAGCCATGTATCAGCCTACCATTATTACGTAACTCCGATTTGCGCCGCAGCCCGTCTTTTCGTTAGCCACGTCCCACGGTTGTTGACGTAAGTGCACGAGCAGTCACCCAAAAAATCATTAAGACGTTTGTCGCAGGAGACTGTGTACAGCTACTCAAAGTGTCAGAGAGCTGCGAAAAGTGCGGGCCTAAAGTCGTATAGGATTACGGTTGTCTTCATCAGTTACAGGAACCAAATAAGGATAGAGAACTGAATTACTGTGGTTGGTTTCAGGCGTTCTTGTGCAAAATCCTGCCATATGGTTCACAGATGAGGCATGGTTCCATTTATCCGGCTATGTGAACTCAACTCACGCTATTGGGCCAGTTAAAATCCACATGTCATTCATGAAGCACCTATGCACTCGGTTAAAATCGGAGTTTGATGCACAATATACGCATAGAGAATAATGGAACCATTTTTTTAAGAAACAATGTGAATACTGCAGAGTACAGACAGATTTTCATGGAGTTTTCTGAGTAACTAGGCGATATAGAGCTGAGTCAAGGATATATTCCGCAGGACGGCACTACATGCCATACATCAAATGAGCCATGACACTAATTGCAAGTTTCCTTGACGACCGGATAATTTCCAGAAACCTATGGATACCGAGATCTCCGGATTTGATACCGCCGGACTTCTTTCTACAGGGTTATTTAAAAGGCACCGTTTATGCCACACGTCCCTAGACATTGGTTGATCTGAAGCACAACATTACACAGGAGATTCAAGCTATTGACAAAAGAGTCCTCCAACGAGTGCCAGTAGCATGGAACGACGTGTGCCTTATGCAGGATGGAGGATATGTTTAACATTTGCTATAGAAGTACATGATCTCCCAAAATTCCTCTGCATTTTGGGCAATAAGTTGTCGCTAGTATAACTTGTTTTGGAATAATTAAAGAAATAGATGTGTCAGTTCTTCATTAATCACCCTGTACAACAAATGTTGATAGCTTATCTCATTTAATTAATAAGTTTAAACGCCTACTACTGGTTTAAGTCGTGCTAAACGTACCTATATAACAAATGGCGTAATAACAGAATTCGTCAACAGCAAAGCGAGATTAGAGCACAAAAGCGCAACATTTCAAGGTTTAAAAAAGCCGAGTCAGTATAATACATTGAACAGATACGGTCTTAATTAGGGCTGAGATTAACATCTTTGATCCGGGTGATACAGCATTAAAACGAAACATATAAAAATAAATAAAAAGGTTTTTACGTCATGATATTTGTAATAACAAATTTAGCGCTCACTTCAGTAACTGCAGAACGCTAATCCGCTCAACATAAAATCTTTGTTGAATTGTTCTACAAGAAATATTTATGTTATCATGCTGCTATAAGATTAATGCCAACTACTGCTTTTAAGCCTTCCACACTTTCCTTGAAATTGTGCAAATTGCATACCCTTACTGCGAAAGAATAAATCTGGTAACCCTTTTCCGCATGCTTTCTTCACTGCGCCAAAGAACCGGTCTCCGGGAAAAATTTGCAATCAGAGGCGTACTAAAATCATTACCTTTTTTTAGATGATAGAAATGTCGACCTTCTGCTCTAAATCAGGAAGCATAGCTCGTAAAAATGTCGCCTAAGCTCAGCAGCAGGAATCCTCGTTCTAACCCTCGTGCACTACAGGATCTTAGTGATAACATCATGCAAGAAATCACCTGGTTCGGTGTACACTCAGCCTCATTTGGTCCCCGAAGGGCCGATTGAGGAGATACTTGATTGAGAAGTAGCAGCCCCTAGTTGGGAAGATCGGATACACCGGCCGAGAGAAACCGGGTGCTGACCACGTCAATCCTTCAGTACTGTACCCCAATCATGACGCCTGTGGTGGGTAGAGGTGAGGGACGTAGCGGCCGGGCGGTAGGCTTTGGTTTTTAAAGGACTGTTGCCATTTCTGCAAACGTTAACCTGGATTAAAATTAAGTAGACAGAAAAGAAATTTCCGTAAGATGCGTTTTATATCAATAAATGACATGGGATAGAGAAAGTCATGTGAATGTAACACAACAGATCTTTATTACCGGAAGGAATAAAAAATTATTGATCGCAGGAGGAAATCCCAATTTTCCACTTGGAGAGTTTCTCCTTGATCCAAAACAACAGTGGTGTCGAAGTTTTGTTCTTTCTCGCCCACTTCTAATTACTACGCAAATGAATTCAAACACGGGGTCGGTCCCGGGTCGCGGTCCTTAAACATACACACAATGTGAATCACGCATGCCATGGGGGAAATGACATCATAACCCTCTCCTTCTGCGAGGCACGCAAAATTCTTTCCAATGCAATAATGGTGGGCTACTATCTTGATGACTCACCGGTGCGTTTGTAGTACCCATTCTTTGTGGGACAGGTGTCACCAACAAAGAAGGACAGATACGTTACACGGCCTTGATTTATGTGTTTGGAGACAGTGAATCACTGTCACTGAATCAGATTTCTAAAAGGCTTGTTGAAGTAGTAAAGACACCCAGCTAATTGTTGAGAATATGGGGACGCTGGATGGCGTCGATGGTTGTATGAGAAAGGGTGGAGGACGCACAGATTCAAACCTTCATGCATAGCGAACAACCTGGGCTACAGCTCGGGAAACATTACAGTCCGGTTACAACCAACTTACTCCACATAAACTGCTTATGAACGTAATTCAATGCGCTCTATTGGCTTTTTCATATGTAAGATTTTGTCTATAAGATTCCCCATCTAAAAGTTGTACGAAGTGTATTCAAAATGCAGAGGATTTCAAAGGTTCTTCTTCCTTTTCTTCTCCGTTCTTTCCCACATCCTCCACCTCCACCACCTCCTCCTCCTCCTCCTTCTTCTTCCCCTGTTCTCTTTCGGCATCGAGCCTTTCATCGATTTGTTTATATACTGTGCTATTCTCCTCAGTGCAACATGTCATTCATAGAAAATTAAAGGTATTGTATTTGCCATGTAATTTCCTCAAAAATGCGTCATTTTCATTTTAAATAAAACTATTAGAGCCGTTTTCTTAAAACATTAAAGAATGAGAATTTTAACATGTAGACATTTGTTTTGGGTGGGGAGAAATTCGGTGAATATTTTTGCATTGCGTTCCTGAAATATATGTTTTAAATACGAAATTTAGGCTTCAAAACCTTTCATTTTTGATATGTTGTCCACAGACATGCCGACAGAGAGGTACATATCCATATAAAGAACGTATGAGTATTAAAAAAAAAAAAAACTTTGACTTCACGGAGCCTCAAAACACACTTCCGGTGAAATCTCGTCGTCAAGGTTTTGAATGGAGTAAAATATTTTCTCTGCCTATAGGTAAGTGGGACAGAAACTAAAAGAAAACAGAGAAAGAACCAAAGGGAGAATGAAAGAATCCAAGAAGGAAAGAACAAAGTGCATTAACAAAAAGTGATATTCTTAAGTAATGTAGGGAGAGAAGAAATAAATTATTATTGATTAGTGCCAAATTGAGCGATTTAATCGAAATAATATACAGAAAATAGTATAATCAATTTATATGAATGAGAAATGATCGACTAAGGAAGAAAGATGAAATTATATATGGATATAGACATTGAGATGTCCTAAATGACAAGACAATCGTGATCATTAATGGAAAGCTTACACCGGTGAAAACCTGTATGTCTTGTAAGTGCTTCTTAAAGTCTAGCAGCAGCTTTCAAGCCAGTGTACTTACTATCTTTTAACATTTTGGTATGTTGTAAATATTAAACTTCCAGAGGCATGAACCCTCTGCAGGCAAAACCGGAACACGACGTTAGGCAAAACCAGAAGTCAGAGTCAGGACACCGCCTTAAAACAGAACTATCCACTACGATCGCTGGCATTGATTTCCAGTTCTGCTACACGAGGGGTGCCAAAATTGACTTATAACTTTGGTAAGTCCATAAGAGTTACACTGTACAAAGAATGCAGAAAGGAACTGCACACTCTGATAGTATGAAATAAAATCTTTTCCTCTTTAGGGTCGAGATTACTGGAATAATAACAGAGGCAACAGGTAGTCTCATTAGCGCATGAATCCCTCAAACTTTCGAAAGGGTGAATGTTTATTTTCGCAATAGGAAAAATACCAGATAGAGATAATAGAAGACGAATTTAATTCCCATGTTTCAAATACTTGTGCGAAGAATACCGATAGGCTATGGGCATCTTTATTACTCTAGTGCGCGATAAAAGCCACAATTCATGTTAAACTCCTAGAGCAGTGCCTTTGATGTTGTGGGTCCCTTTTTCTTTTAGGGCGAGCTACCGACACCAAACTTATAAATTGTTTTATTTACATAGAAGCTGTAATTCATAAATTAGTATTCTTCTTCTTCCTAACAAGGTTTAGGCCAAAGATCTGTTCCAAGGCTAAATAAATTGACTACCCCGTTTTTTCAATTGCTGTCCAATATTTCTTCTTCCAGAGGGTTGATAAAAAACTCGCCTTAGATATCTAGATGGGGCATCCTTAAAACATGGTCTTTCCATTCTTTCTGATAGCGTTGAATCTCCTCAATTGTACTATCTTCCATGAGTTGTACTCTTATATCGGTATTCCTCATTCGGTTGTAATTTTGTTATTCCCAATAGTGGTCGTAGAAATCTCATTTGAGCTGCTTCTACTCTAGCCTTTTCTCTGAATTTCAGGACTCAAGTTTCGTAAGTGCACTTCAGTGCTGGTTTTGACACGATGTTATATAGTCTTTGGTTCACTTCTCTTCTCATGTTATCGCTAAAGTTATTTTTATACATCCATTTAATTTGTTAAAGATAACTATGTTTTCCTCAACATCTGCTTTTGTATTCCAAATTGATATTTTCGAGCCTTTGCGGCCGACGTCACATTATTTTCAAGTTTTCTCATGGATTCTGCTTGGAAGACGCGCATCTAGAAATTCAGTGAAAATTTGTCTTTAATTTCTCCGTAAGATGATGTACTCCTATACTAATCGTATATAAAGATTCACAGTACAAGTCTGAGCCGAAGTAACACGCAATTGCCTATATCGTGGGGTAAGAGGCACTGCAAGCAATTGCCTTGAAAAGGTTCACATACTTAAATCGCTTATTGCTCTATCACTACTCGGCCTCGTTTACTTTGCGTTTATTGCAAAAGTAAAACATACAAAAGCTTTTGCGAAGTCTTTTTGCAAAAAGAAGGCATGTGGCAGGTAGGCTAATTCCGAACATTTAGCCGGCTAAAGAGAAACAAGTGAACAAAATAGCAAAGAAAAGAAATAAAAAATGCATAAAAAGAAAAAAATCAGTCATGGCCGAGTGGGAGTTTCGTAACATCACACACACACACACTCTGCCAGGAGAGAACAAGAGGCAGACAGAGAGAGAAATAAGTAACAAAAGATGTTGCATTACAAAAAGCAAGAGCACAGCTTTAAGACGACGCAGTTGTTTAGACCCCTAAAAGCATCAAAACGTTTCTCTGAGCGGTGTTCCAGTAGCTCTACATGCTAATTGTACTCTTATTACTCTAACATCTTTAAGAAAATCAATAGCAGGGCAGTACAAACTTCAAAAGCAAACCTGTCGTTTGCACTCACAAAGTTTGCACACAATCTCTGCTAATCATTAACAACTATAATTATTAACAGTAATATCCTCCCCCGATTCTCGTCTGTTCACATCTAACAACTTTAAGAAAATCAATAGCAGTGCAGAGCAAACTTGAAAAGTAAACCTGTCGTTTACACTCAAAAAGTTTAGAGACAATCCCTGCTAATGTTTAAAACAACTATAGTTATCAACAGTAATCTCATCTTCTTATACTCGGCTGCTCACATCAGTCATCGATCACCAGAACTCTTGACTGAGATTCCCCAGAACATGCCAAAAGAACGATCGTCACGTTAACTGATCAGAAAACGTCAGAGATCTTCTTTACCTGATTACCCTCCCCTTATACCCTTATAGGACTTACAAGTCAGTGCTTAGTGTCAGACGCCTGTCGGGGAGCAGAACAGCCTGTGGACCGGAAAGAGTAAAGACCTCCAAGCCGGTGGTCAGCCAAGCCCAGGTATGATAGTGAGGAAAAGGATCATATAAAGTGCAGGCAAAATGGATTAATGCAAAGGCGATGATGGAGCAATCGGTGGAATGAGTGGTGGGGGAAACCGGAGAACCCGGAGAAAACCCGCCAAGAGCAGCTTCGTCCACCACAAATACTACAACCCGGGCCGCCTAGGTGGTAGGCGAACGGTCTAAGCGTTCGGCCACGTCGCCGCCGTCATACAGATCTCCTGTTATAAAATATTACAGTGCTATTATTTTCTTGTAGATACCAGTGTTAATTCTTACTTTATACTTTGAGGGCAGTTGCTGAATTATATCTACACAAGTGATGCACTTCTTTGTACGGTTTTATACTTTATTAGCAAAAAATTGTAAAATAAAAATATTGTATAATAAAGCTAACGAAATTAAACTAAAAAAAAAAACAATAATCTCACAGTGTTATTGATTTATTGAGATAAAAATAATTCGAGGGATATTTAATTGACCATCTCGCATTAAAAGAAACTATATCAAATTTCAAGAAGTATAATAAAAGATTAATTAATCAATTAAATTACTTGACCAACCACGTCTATATAATATTTCAATTGACCTTTATGAACTGGGAAATGGTTCCGCGGTAACATGTGAGCCTCGCAATCGGAAGATCGTAAGCTCGATTCCCGTGGCTGACCTTCATGACCCAAAGGTTTTTTCGGGTCACCAGGCAAATTCTGAGAAGGATAATTACATCCCCCGATTTTTCCGTCCCTCCATTTCATTTCCTCTTTATTTCGATCCGGTCTTCCAGGGTCGGAGGTGCTGCCGATGGGCGAGTTTGGCACTGCTGTGTGGAGACTTAACGAACTGTAACTGCTCTTTTCGGCGGATGGGCAGCCTTGTAGTCACCTGACCGGTGGCTGCTTGATGTCAATATGAAGCATCCTCCGCTACTCGCCCGGGTTCCAAGACGCCCGTAGAGCGTTCTCGCTTCATCCCTTCCTCCCGGAGACTGACATATAAGCCTCAACAGTTGGCTGGAATCCCCTCCGTAAATACTCTACCTGTACCCTTTGTTGCTTGGTGTCGTGATATTCTGGTAAAGCTAAATTTGAAAATCTATACGGCAAAGCCGGTCTGGGTGGCTCAGTTGGTTAGGCGCTGGCCTACTGCTCCCAAGGTCGCGGGTTCAACTCCGGCCCAGACCGATGGTTTTTAAGTGTGTTTAAAACCGACAGCTTAGATTTACTGGCATGTAAAATAACTCCTGCGGGACAAAATTCCGGCATACCGGCAAAGCTGATGTGATCCTGGCAATTGACAGCTTCGTGAAACAATAAAAAAATTTTTTTTCTTTCTATACGGCAGACAAATGACAATCCCAAACAAGTTAACAGATGCCATGGTGGTGATTAAAACAGACAATACTAGAGAAGTGACAAAAATGTGGGATAAGTAGGCATGATTGGCTGAAACACGTTCTTTCGTAGCATCAAGAGTAAGTTTAACGTAGTAAGAGTGTGATAGTGTAACATTCACGCAGTGATGCAATGACGCTGTTTGTTTTTGCGGAGTAGATTTGATTTCCGGTACTTCAGAAAGGCGGAGTACATGTGGATTCTCTGTAACTGGGAAAGAAATCGTGCTTCATGGTCTGGGAAAGCACATGTACACAGTTGGAGATGTTCGAAATGCTAAGTATATAACGCAGCAGAACTGCCCTGAATCCATTTTCAAGGCCATTGTTACCGAAGCAGAAGTCCAAAGACAAAATACTTCTAAAGAAAAGACACAAGGAAAAATATCAAAAGTAACACTTTTAAATTTAATTACGCATTATGGAAGTATCTCTCAAATGCAGGGTGCTTGCCCTAATGGAGATTGTGATGGCGCCCGCGCCTCCTCAGACATGAGTTAAGTGTGTCCGAGCACATAAGAAAGTTGGACAGCACTGGTATAGAGGATAGTGTAGATTGACAAATTATTTTTAAGCCACACAATATCTAATTAATGTTTTTTCGCATAATAGCCGTGTGTAGGACATGATTGCAAAGGGCAGAGTGAGACTCAAAAATTGAATGCCATGACCGGGATTAGAACCACGGATCTACCGGTTACCGTTCGGCTGTTCTAACCGCTAAGCTATCATGGCCAACGTGCCGATATGACATTAAATTCTCCAACTCACTCGCATTATTCCCGGTAAACCACACAAGGAGATCTTACTCTGAGATATCATACCTTAATGGCGATTTACAACGTGTAAGTACTTAATTCCCGGGCTTCTAATTTAACCAACTATAAGGTCCATTAATGTAATTAATGTTTTCACACAATAGTCGTGTGCAAGACATGATTGGAAAAGGTAGAGTAAGACTGAAAAATTGGATGCATGACCGGGAATAATGCGAGTGAGTTGGAGAATTTAAAGTCATTTCGGCACGTTGGACATGATCTAGCTTAGTGGTCAGAGTAGCCGGATGGTAACCGGTAGACCCGTGGTTCAAATCCCGGTCATGGCATTCAATTTTTACTTTCTCTACTGGTAAGTAGAGGAAGTATTCTATTACACCCAAAAATTATATGTCGAGGTTTCACCGGAAATATATGCTTTGAGACCACTGAATTAAAAAAAAAAAAAAAAAAAAAAAAAAAAAAACGCGCGCGCCCGTGTGTGTGGACAACATAACTCAAAAACGAAAAGTCGGTTGAAAACCAAAGTTGATATTTAAGTTTAATGTCTTTCAAGAATGCGACAAGAAGATTTTTTTTTTTAAGAAAACAGCCCCAACCTAAACTAACCTTTACATGGAAAATTTTTCGAAATTTTTTATTTTCTTGAAAATGGCTCTAACGATTTTGATTGAAATGCCATACGTTTAAGATATTTGTATGACAAATGAAACTCATATTTTGAATTTTCTGGCTATAGCCTGTGTAGTCCTGTTTACTCTGGATGACCTTTGAATAACTCGTAAGAGACAAAATCTTATCATACAAAAAATGTAGATCTTGCTAAAACATACAATTTATGTTCAAATAAACGTTTTTGTAGAGTGAACAATTTCGGAGATATTCCTTGTTATTTGTGTCAGTTTCGGGAAACTTAAAACTTTGGTGAAATGGAACATTGTTGTTCTTTTTTTATATGTTAAGCGTGCAAAGAGAACGGATTCTCAAAGCTTTAAAAGATTTGACTATCGGTCAAAGCCTACTTATTCTAATATTCAATTGAACCCACAACGAAATAAGCAATGAGATAATTTGTACAAATGTTTATCTCAACTAACACGAAGAAGATATAGCAATAAGAGTTTGTAAGAATGGTTAGTACACGAGTAGAGGAAGTCATGTGAGTGCAACAGATCAGATTGTTCAGTCTCGCTCTGCCCTTTCCATGCAATATCTAATTTGTAAGTATGTACTTATGTTCGTTTGTCTATACTAATTACAGAACTGTAACCGAAGAGTTTCTATATCCATAATTCTGCATGGATTCTCAATACTAGGTGTTGTGTAATAAAAGAGAATATACGTGTCATGTCTGGTTCAAATAACACATTACTTGGGCCACCACTGACAGTTTCGGGCAAGAAACTCTTAATCTCTGTAAATTACGTTAAGTCCCGTGAGATAGCCGAGGGATTTTGAAAGAGCTGACGCAGGAAGAGAAACATTGCTTCTTAAGTTTTGAGCGTGGAGAGAAGGAAAGCAGCATATTCCCAGGATAAGCGCAAGCTGTTTCACAAAAAATAGACTCCTCTTGTACTTGTGCCAAGCAAGCTATGGTCTTGCAACACCTGCTGACTCAGCCACTCTGATGCACAATTTCATTTCCGCTGCGGGGAAATTCTGTTTACAGAACCATTGATTTTTATTGATCATCTCACAGGACAATAGCTATCGACCATGAAACGTACACAGGCGGCGTTAAAACCAGAAGTGGACTGAATAAAGCGTTAATGGGTCTATTATGTACAGCGTGAGGTAACCTCAACAATAGCGACACGAAAATCCCTACTTTAATTCCTGATTGCTTCAATCAGCATTTTGCTTCTAACTGCATCCACATTTGCATTCATAAAGACTGTGTCATTTGAATGAGCACTGTGTTGGATTTAAATTTTTCATCAGTCTTTCATGAACCGTCTTTTTACAAATGATTAGTTCTATTCACGGATGACATCCGAAATCACGTTTTGCTCAGGAAGCAAATTTATGTACATGACGAGGAACAACTTTTAAATTGACCGAAATTGTCCACAATTAAACCTTTTCGTAATAAAATAACACGAACGTTTTGACACAAGACGCTTACGCCTTCTTGGCTTTAGAAGGCATCAACCTACACAGTGAGCTAGTATGCTATGAATTCTACAGAAAATCTAGGGTTTTAGTGACAGTTTTGCTATATCTCATTGTTTAATGCAAGTTGAAAACATAACATGTGTAATAATTTGCATGACTGATTATATTCATTTGAGCTCATCTTTAATATGAATTTAAACTGGCAAGGGACAGCTTTAATATGAGTTTAAGCTGATAAGGGGAGGTTTTCGTCACTCCACCATTTCTTTAGACTATATATTAGTTTACAGAAACTCTCTCTTTGCCTCGCTCTCTGTCTTGTCTCATTTTAAACAAGTGTTTTACAACTCTGAAAAATAAAGTTTAAAACTTTAGGCGAATTCATTTCTTCGTTGCATACAGTAAATGAAAGGAGGAGAGAGAGAGAGATTCATGGTACAGATATAGGTATGTTTCAACAGGTATCAGACCTTTGATGCCGGGGAGTAATCGACTATGATATCCAATATACCCCCCTGGGAGATAATGTCTATTCTCTGGTGTTCGAGCCAGTGCAGTGAAGGGGTGTCTAAATGTTCCTGGAATGGTTCTTTGACAAAACTACAGTGTCCTTCACACGACTTCACAAGAATCTGCTATAAACAATGTGTTGACAACAACTCCAGCATTTATCTGAGAAGGATTACGGGTAGACTTTCAAAATACGGCAACACCTCGTTTATCCGGAGTAACTGGGACCAAAGGCAATCCGGATAACCGGGTTATATGGGTAATAATCAAAACAAAAGTTTTAAACCCTTAAACAAGCAGACTTGCCGTTTATGACGATATAAAACTATATCTTCTACCAAAATTAGACGCAGTACGTAATATGTATTGTTTCCAAGACATTAAAAAATATAAAAATCTTAATCACATAAAATCACACCATTTCTTAACAAAGAATTAATTCAGTGTTCTGTTTTAAACACGTGTGGCGTTTGAACGAAGTACGGTCACGCAAACGCTTTATCATTAATAGTTCAGCTGGAGTGGTATCAGGCTGACGCCCCAAGTACGCCATGTTTGTCAGCTGATGCGCAGCAAATCCCAATTCAGTAGCTGTTCTCTTCAATGTTTCTCCTTTATCAATTCGATTAACAGCATGCAACTTTTATCTATTGAAACCACACCTTCCTTCGCTTTCATGGCGTTTGAACTTGTACACTGAATTACATTCAGAAACAATTTGATAAGACACAAAACAATCCGGTTAAAACACACACGATAAACTTAGCGACACGTGCCGTTTGAAAACAGTAGGAAAACCGAGGAGATTGAGGAAGGTGTAGCGACGGGTAGGGATCAAGGTCAAATCTTTCTTTCGGCGCTATTTATAGTTGGTGAGACATACCGCGTCAGCACCGTGTGACACACTACTAAATCTTTCTTAAACTCAACAGGTAGCGTTTTACAGCAGACTTACCACAATTTATTGTACAATTTGCGCAGGAACCGTACATTGAATTCAACGAAGCGAATATTTGGCACACATACAGTTACCTTCTTGCTATCATAGTTACATTTGTGTAAGATTTAAAGCTTTCACGCCGCACGTTATTTATTACAGTTTCACGGGCGATCAGCCGTGTGAGGTTTGAAAATATTGAGCTTTCGGCCATTCTAAACTCCATGGCCTTCGTCAGAATGAAAATGATTGCAATTTCATTCTGACGAAGGCCATGGAGTTTAGAATGGCCGAAAGCTCAATATTTTCAAACCTCACACGGCTGATCGCCCGTGAAACTGTAATAAATAGTTACATTTAGTATCTAATGTGAACATTAAATTTTAAAAAATATCTACAAAACTGATCTGGATAAACGAGGTTTTACTGTATTAACAAGGCTTAGAAAACATGTGCTCTTGTGCTAGCTGCTGGGATACTAATGTCGCCTTATGTATTTAATGTAGTTAGATGTATTTATAAGATTATCGTAAGCTGCCATGTGGTACTGTCCTCTCTCACTTCTCCAGAGAGCAGAACATACCGCTGACGTTTTGTGGTCTGCAGTACTGTGTCACCTGCAGTTCCGCTTGAACGACTCTCGCTTTGTGAGGTATTAACTTCTTCAATTTGTTCCAACATCGGTGAATGTACAGTAAGTAACGTTGGCCTGTACTGAGAGTATTTAAGCTTACCTTAAACTTTACAGGAAAGTTTTTCGTTAGTAATAACCAATCAACATTCCTTGCACACTATCTGTTTATTTTTTAACTAGGTTCTATCCTCCTAAATCCAAATGATCTCGTTCTCAACAGGACCGTAAACCCTCCCCCACTCCTCCCGAAACCTGAGCTGTGATTTGCTTTTGTAAGAAAGTAAATGAATTATCTGAAAATGTTAACTAAAAATTATAAGATTAAGACATGGCAGATTCGATACAATACAACATTAACGCAGCAAGTACCTATATTTCATTTTACTATGAACTTTCTCGAATCTAAAAGTGGAAGAAGTATACATAAAAACTGGATTAAGCCTCATATCGATTACAGCAGGAAATTATAGCAATATATGTACTAATAAATAGATAGTACATCTATGTTATTTTGTGAAACTCGTCTCTATAAGGCATGAGCACCAGGTTGCATATTTCTGACCTTATTCTGATTGTCGTCATGATGGATAGAATAAACTGCTTCACTCAACTCTATTTAATTCCAATGTATGCTGGCAGGTTTAGCCTGTTACAAATTATCTAGACTGGCGAAGCAGATGGTGATCAAAGCGCAGTTCTCGTTTGGCTAAAGAGAAAATCCAAATACCTTTCATCTGCTGAAATACAACATTCGTTGACTGTTGATTGGGGGAAACAGAGTGGGTGTCGGGGATTATATCGAGAAAAACACAACGCATTTATATTCGTTTGATATAGGATTTAAGTAAATTAACATCGATATTATTTATCGGACAACCCATTTTCACTGCAGACATTTGATTATAGCGTCATATACTATTCTTATGCATTCTACAAGCAACAGCAGGAACAGATGTGTTCGTTCTTAATCCCGAAAGGAATACACATCATTTTTCGACCACGTTAGTACAGGAAGTGGGTAGTGTGAGTCTGATTCCAAGAAACTTATCGACTGAAAACAACATTTTGATTATGACCGAGGTTATGTCTTGAAGATTGGACGCTTAAGTGCGCTAAACGCTTATGAGAATTAATAGCCTATCTAAGTGACAAAAGGTACAATAAAGCTACAAAGTCAACCTTTTATGCTGCACTACGAGGGTCACTAGATATATATGTTTTGAGACACGGAAAATTGGCCATCCCTAGGGAACGTATTTTGCTATTCAAAATAACCGACTCATTGGTAATGCAATGGTTGCAGGCAGACCATTGCGTCACCATTCATTTTTGCTCAGTTTATGTTTGATGTCTGGAAAGTGTGAACATTTTTTCAAGTGCAATGAATATTCAGAGTCGGCATTTTAATGCAATGACTTTGTATTTGCCACTGTTACCTATACTGCTGAGCCCAACGCCCACCAGCCCAACCATAACTACGAGCATCCTCAGGATGCCAAAATCCTGCGCTAATCAAAGCTAACACAGCATTACGTCTAAAAAGCTGCCATATTACTTAAATTGAAATAAAATACGTAAATAGCACGGTGTATTCTGAAAGTTCAAACACTTGCCAAGAGGGATACTTGTGTGTCGTAACACACGTGCAGCTCTCTCAGAGTACAATATAAGAACTGATAAAAGCATTCCTGAACCAAACCTACATATATTCTGGCGTTTATTAGGGACGTATAATAAAATATACGGAACAAGTTTAATGCAAAGTAAGACACGCATATTTTTAAATAGCTATTACATGACATTATTTAATGTTTATGAAATGAACAATCACATGGTATAGTTTCCTAATCAGTGGATGAATATTAACTTTTTTCTTCCTTCTTCTCTTATTTTCCCACATCATTTTTCTGTGCTGTGCTGTTTTTCACACGGACACAACATACACAAATAACCATGCCCGACGTGGGACTCGAACCCGTGCCTCCTTACGTGGCGGAGGAAAATAAAAGGAAGGGGAATATATATATGTAACTTAATTTAATAACACTTAAAATACACATATGCCAAATTATATTCATAAAAAACAGAAATTATGGTAATAAAGTGTAAACATACAGATGGAAGATTTGAAGCTGCATGCTCTCCGCCATGTCATTCTTTCACGGTCATCTTCACCAATTAGCCACAGCTTCAACTACACGCAAGCCTACTGTAGAGAGCCCTGGTGTCTTATTCAAATACGTGCTTTCACTTATCCTCGATATCCGTTACCATCTGTAGGGGACGTGACCCGAAGAGGAACTTACAACTTTTAGACATATTCTGCCTTTTTAGAGTGCGGTAGTTCTACTTTTGAGGAATTGTAGCTATCGTAGGTAAAATGCTATACGCTGAACAAGATAACATTTTCCCAATGTTTTATTAATCCCATTGTTTGCTCTACACTGATGGTCTTGGTTTGTTTATCTCAGACATTAGAATAGCGGTTTAATCTTTGAACGACTTTTCAAAGACCCTGTATTTTAAGGAAAAGAATTATTCTACTAGTGCAGTAAAATGGTTTAGAAATACTCCATTCAATTTTACCTGAAGCACAATCAGTATGCCCTTGGTAGAGAAGAGGCACTGACCAAGAATTGTTGCTTCCAATGGCATGGCTAAAAATATAAACTTAAGTAGATGCTAGAAATGTGGGCCTTGCTCCAACTTTCACATTCCCGATCACATTTACTCGTTTTGATAAAGGGATATAAAGAAACACACTTTTCCCCATTTATATGCTGTCTTTAACATCTAGGACGGTCATAACGGCGGCTTCTACCTTAGAAACAGTTGCCTGTGGCAATGGTGTTCACTCGTTTACAGCTCAATGTTAATTTTTGGGTTGTCTTTATATTCACATACACATTCACCCTCTTTCATACCTCCGGACTCTATGGACGGTGAGGAATAATCCTGGCCAAAGAAAAATTTCCATCCTCCAGCGGAGAATCGAACCGGGGCTTCTGGACTAGGAAGCTAACATCCTAGCCACTAGACCGCAGAGGCAGACAAACATATTTCATAGTTGTTTATCTGGTCAACATTTTTCACACTTATTTTAAATGAATTATTAATAGTTTTTTATCCAAGGCCTCGGCCTCTAAATACGAGGTAAGTGGATAGGTACACACACTGTGTTCAATAAAACTGTTTTGTCTCAACATCACGATATAAATATTATTTTTTCCACTCCGTCGAAGACATGATGTAGTACATGTACATAGGTATTGTATATAACACTTAAAAATCTTAGACTAACATGAGTTTAAGCTTATAAGAGAAGTTGGCGAAATCAAGCTAAAGATTTGCAATTCAGAGCGACATCCCGGTAAAAGTGGTGCTTAGTACGAGGAGTAGTCAAAGTTTCAATTATTACCTCGAAAAGATAGAGTAACTTCATCTTTTCTTATGTATCTACAGCTCTGTTACACATGGAAATCTCCGCGTCATAGAATCGGAGCACGCCGGTTGAGGAGTCAAAACAAAATGGCACAGCCCATCGTGCGGTAATTTGTTTTCTATATTTGAAGGGAAACAACACTACAACATACCGAGTTGGTGGAAGTGCACGACAATTATGTCCCATAATGAGATACAGAGTTAGGTGGCGCAGACGCTTTAAGAGTGGTCAAACAAGCGTGGATGACGAAGAATGAATTGGGAGAGCATCTATCTGTGAAGAACTGGGAATCATAAGAGAAATGGAGGCCCTGGTGCTCGAACACTGGCCTATCACAATCGAGAGAATAGTGGAAAAAGTGAAAATCAGTCATGAATCATTGCCAAAATCTTGTACAACATTTTGAATATGACAAAGATCCCCACTCACTGGGTTCCGACACTGCCCACACATATTCAACAGGACCGCCAAAACGAGGCACAACGGATACGTTGCAACTGTGTCAGTCCATACCGGGTGACTTCTTCAGCCGCCTAATCGCCATGGAGTAGTGCCGGGTGCATCACTATGACTCTTAGACAAAGGAAGCAAACCAAGCAGTACAACACGTGGATTCGCCGATCCGAAAAATGTGAAGACACAACTATTATCGGGCAAGGTGATGTCGATCATTTTTTGGGATTGCCATGGTGTGGTGATGACAAATTATGTAAGTAAGGGGCAAATATCACAGGAACACTGCCGAAATCTCACGGCGAGACTACGGAAGGCTGTCAAGACAAAGCGTCGTGGGAAGCTATCCAAATGGGTCTATTGGCTCCAAGACAGTACTCATGTTCATTCTCCACAGAAGAGAGTCACATATGCTATCAACATTTGCCTCTTCTCCCGTATACTCCTAATATGACACCCAGTGTCTTTTTCCGTACGAAGAAACCATTGCCTGGCCTGCGTTTTCAAAATGACGAAGTGATTTTCGAGGTGCGAAAATGCGGCCTTTACCAACCACGGTCTTCACCTTTGGGGAAAATGTCTTACACTGAAGGATCAATATGTGGAGGACTAACCACCATCACCATTTTTAATGGTCAAGGCTTGATTTTTTTCGAGGTCATAACTAAAACATTATGACCACCCCTCGTAAATGTACATTGGTAGAATTCACTTCCTAACGCGTGTGCCGGTCAGGCCTATTCAAATAACATTACAAGCATTGCTTTGCTCTAGTTCGAGGTGATGATTCGGTGTTAAGCTTCAGTGAACTAAGATTTTATAACTATATTTGCGACATTGTGATTAGCATACCAGTAGCTAAATCCAGCAGTTCTGCGTTTAATTCCCGACTGGAGGGGGATGCTTTCTTTAATTAGGATTATTATTTATGCTGCACTGAATATACTGGGTGTTACCAAAATGAGGGCAGATTTTGCCACGCGTTTTTACTCTGCATACTCTTAGCAATCCATTTCCGATCCAAGTGCATTGTGTTAAAATACTTGTATGGGTGTTTTCTACCACCACACGAAGAATCTGCAGTCATTTTGTAAATTTATATATAATACAAACCAAAACTGTTATAAAAACTCAACGCCCATAACAGTAAATCGACTATTGCTAATTAGTAGCTATTACCAAAGTCAATATCAACATGACCAAAGATGTTGAAGGCAGTATATAAAATGAAGGGTCGGGGATTTTAATCCTTTTCTCCTCCGTCCCCTCCCCCTATTGCATTGCACGCGGCTTCTATCTCTTGTAGCCATCCTTGAAGATCACGAACACTTTTTTTGAGAATGGGAATATATATTTTCCAGTTCAGAATGAATATTAATGTCAATTGCCGTTTTTACCACTTTGGAAGCTTTCTATACTCATTTGGCAAAGCTTCCGAACTTCCGTACTGAATCCCGGTAAAACACAATAAATCCCTGTTCTACGGCCTCGTTCCGACAAAAGGGCTGGATTTCTAACATCTTCAGCTCCAGCCAGTCTGACTTCTTGGAACAGGAAACTAAGTTGACCCTCTTTGTATATTTCCTTCTTCAACTTTGAGATATTTGTTAAATACACTTCCTTAGATCGACGAATAAAATGACATTTGCCTTTTCTCAGCAAAAATAGTGGAGAGCTTGCGCCGACAGTGGCATTAAGATATAAAAGGCTATTTGCACTCCCCTCATCAGACCAATATGATAATACGGGTGATGAATATGGGGATGTGCCTCACGTACACAGATGTACAGAATTCAACGGTTGCAAAAGGGTTATTCAATTTCTGGTAGTTGATTACCACATTGGTAATCAACATGCTGACACAGAAATTGTCCTCCGCGCCAGCTATAAAAGTTACTCCAATATGCAATCATCACAAGCCTCTTCTGAGATAACTGTGCAGCACACCTGCTCCACCAGATAGAAGACAGAACAAAAACCTCATTTCAATCTGCCCTTGGGCTAACTCCAATTAAGTGTAACTTGTATAGTTGAACTGAAATATATTTTGGGATTACCAATGCACATGCTTTACGTTGCTTTCCTTTGTTACAATTCTAATGCTCATTCGGTACAGTAAAGTTTCCAATGAATGAAAAGAGCACTTGCACTGAATGCAACTTTCTGTTGTCAGGCTTCACTAGTTCATACAGAAGGGATAACTTGGTGGAGAAGGGATAGACCCTAGGGCAGGAATCACCATACATCTGCTTTCTATGTACTTGAGATTACCGCTTATATACTGACATAATAAAGTGCTGGTATTCATGGCGCCGTATTTTTTTCACATGGCACTTGCTATTTCAAGTACTGTCTCTTTAATGTGCGTTTTCTAAAATTAGGTTTAACGTCCTTTAACCAGTTAGGTCATATCGGACGATGAATGTAATGGGTGAAATGATGTTCAAATGAGCCTAGGATCCATATACATCCATCTTCTAGGGTAAGCGAAAACCCTGGAAAAACCCTTCTCCAGGAAATTCAGCCTAACCTACGTTATTTATTAATAAAATTAAGAGTTTTTACAACTGATGCGTTCACTCAGGAACAAAGCATCGGAGAGGCAAGTTGCCCTATCGTGTGTAAACTTATCGGCGAATAGGGAAGATTTGAAAATTGCGCGCAAGTGAACATTTTATCACCTATCACCAAAATGGTAACAAGGTTATAATAGTACAACATTATCTTCGTGTAATGAGACATCTAATTCTCATCCGATACCGTCGGCAATTCTCGGCAACTTATTAATCAATTTGCAAATAAATTATGGCATTTGCAATGTCTTTGTTGGTCTCATTCAATACACTCACGCATACCTCTTGTTAAAAATTTCATGCTGCTAGAGCTAACCAAGGCAAAAACGTGAACTCTATAGTGAACAAGAAATCCACTGGCGCTCAGAACTTAGAGAACTTCGTCATCGGCTTCGTAGAGGCAAAACCGCGCCAACATGATGGCATCTTAGGACCCCCAAATGAAAAGAAATACCATGCCAAATTATTCGCACCTTTAACAAGACTTTTAGATGGCAGAAATTATTTTTCAAAGAAAACGAATAACTGCACATAATGGAAATGAATGTGACAAAGGCGTAAACTGGCTCATTTAGAACGAAGGGAAAGAAACAAAGCACCAAAGCATATTTTAAAATATAAACCAGCCACAAAAACATACTTGGATGGGCACTAAAATAGAACGGTAGACCACACTATTGGAGACATAATAAGCTTCAGTATATCCTAAAACATGAATATAAGGGTATAGCACAAGAATAGTTTCATCTTTTTAAGTCGTTATTCTATTTGGCATGCAAAAGTTTTAATTTAGTTTTTAGTTTAATATAATCCTTTATTGTATTTTTTCTGTGGGCAATAGTAAACTTAACACATTATGGGATACATGCTAGCTATTATAAACCCTTTACGACAGCGAATGATATATTGCAACACTGCTGAAGAAGCCATTTGTAATGTAGGTTTGTGCAGTCATATCAGATACTTCAGACTTTAGCAGTAATTTTCAATTTAAACAACAATGAAGAAATTGTCAGCAAGAGCAAAAATGGGAAGACCAATAAAACGAGTCCTCATTACCAAAAACAAAGAGGAAAATTGAATTAATGAAAATCATTATAAATATACGAAAATAAATGCCCACAATGAATATGTAAAACACATTAGCATTTCAAACAATAATTGTATTATCATAAGTAACCTAACTAAAAGTTCGCGTTACTCCAAAAAAGTCGCGAGCGACTGCAAGTCGCGGATGATTTTGTCTAAGCAGAAGACAGAACCTCGAGTTACATTGGGTTATATTTGGTTTTAACGAATAATACACGAAATGTGCGGAGATACGCTTAATTGCGCATTTTAACACTGAAAACGGCGGCTGTTGGCTACAGTTACCGGAAGGAGTAAATTACCAACAGAAAGACGTAAATTGTTACCCGGTCATGAGCTAAATAGCGATAATATTATCTTTGCACTACAACACTAACAATATTTAAGTAAATGTTGAAAACAAATAGCGAGAGAGAGAGACAGAGAGGGGGAGAGCGAGAGAAAGATTAGGATGCCTTACTCTACGCTCTGCCTCATTCCAGAGTTTGGACACATCTGTGACCCCTGCAACTCACAACGAACAAGTGATTTATTTGCATTTACTTGTGTCCTCCCCTAGCTTGCAAATGTAATCAAGGAAAAAAACACGCTTTCTATGATATCACTGCTTGGAGGACAAGCAACAATGTTTGCAACAGCAACAACAGAGAATGTGAATCTTGCAATATGCACAATCCTATGCACCTTCAAAGAGTCCAAAGTGTTACTGAATATGCACTTACACTTACAAGTATTTGGTGCCTGATTACAGTACCAGCATTAACGTTTTATACACTATTACCCTCTACATCAAGTCCACATTACTGGAAATGGAATGCAGCACCTCGCCGATGAACAAGTTTTGGAATGAAGACAAGATCTTTGGTCTAGAATAATTGTTAACAAACTAATTATTTCTTTCATTTTACTTGGAACGTTGAAAGGAAAACCGTTTGGAAGTTTTGTTGGAGGATGTATCACGGAAAAAAGTTCAAAATATGCTATTTTTGTATCCAGGGACACCGTTTTATTTTGCCATTGCTGCTAGAATGATTTTACACTAGTGACTTCCAGAGGTAGCAGAGGGCCAAGCTGTTAGTGTGTTCATTTTCTTGACCTTAAGAATTTATTTGTGAGGTTGTTCAAAGGTCACTTCATACTCAATATTTATTCAGACTATATATATTATATAGAACAAGTCAGTCGATGGTAACATTGTTAGAGTTGCTGGCGGTGGTTTCGAACACTTTTGACTGATGTTTCTGTAAATAAAAACGTTTTAAGTTCTTAATTTTTGCTACATGCCAACGGTGGCTGTATCTCAGAAATTAAGCGAAATTGGCTGTAATTGTTGATTTTATATCCTCTTTGAAACTATTACTCCGAGGTCTTCTACAGGTTTATTTACATTCAGTATTATTGAATAGCACCGTTGCAGTTCAGCAGGCAATCAACTACGGCCGTGGAAAGGTAATCAAGGGAACACCTGTCACTGCAAAACTAACTCTAAATGTCATTAGAGAAACGGCTTCAGAATGTGTTAGTTCACATGAAAACGTAGCCCTGCATGGCCGCTGCTACTGCCATTTTATTCTTTCTAACATAAAATTAATTTATTCTAACTTGAAATTTTAAGTGGGTTGCAGATGCTTGGCTCAAGTCATTATATTTTGAAAACCTGGGCCAGGTGCTTACGAGAGAAAACTAAGGGATTTCATTAGTGTAGGGTCC
This sequence comes from Tenodera sinensis, assembly GCA_030765045.1. NCBI lineage: Eukaryota > Metazoa > Arthropoda > Insecta > Mantodea > Mantidae > Tenodera > Tenodera sinensis. Next base: position 32,769,897 of record CM060966.1, on the reverse strand, counting down.
TGCTAGCACGTGAGAATGAACGGTAGCTAGTCAGTCACGTAACCGGTAACAACTGGGAGAAACGACGTGCTAACAGACCCCCCCCCACCCCCCCCCCCACACACACACACAGAGGTCAGTAAAATAGCACGTGGCTAATCCACCTTACATTAGGGCGTGCCACTCTATTGGCTTCATTGGATTTCTTGATATGAAACGTTGCTCTGCGACTTGGTCAGTTTGTAGGTGGAAAGCCGAGGGCACAAGTGTGAATTTCCCTTGGGCTGAGACCTACCTGCAGAGTTTTTTTCCGTTCCAGAGAAAAGTAACATAAAGGAACCGTACGAGCAATGGTAGTCACATTCGATGGCCATTATGATCGAAAAGCCCTTAAGAAATCGATGAAAAAAAAAATTTTTATTCCTTCCTTTTAGTTAAATGTCCTTTAACCATGAACGATGAATGAATGAAATGGGCGAAAAGAGGTTCAAATGAAGCCGAGGTGCACCGAACAAAAAAACATAGCCGACGTTCGTTTTCTCGGGATAAAGGCAAACCGCGGAAAGTTTTATACAGGTAACTCACCCTAACTGAGATACGAACTCAGGACCTTGAATTTGTGGCAGATACGCTACCCCCACACCAAAGAGTACGGCAATACAAACTCATTTTTGTCCAAAGAGCATAATCACAAACCAACTTGGACACATCTTGCACGGGCCACATTTTATAAAACTACAGTAATATCGTCGCGTACACACTGCTGCTATTGGGACTAAACTAGCAAACATTCCAAAAAGTGTTACATTTTTATTTTCAGGTCTTAATTTACCGCAATAATATGATTTTACACAAGATTACTACTTTCAACTTCAGTGCGGTGTCGGCATTTCAAAAGAGCCAGATCGCCTTCCGCCTCCTTAATTCTTGATTGATAAATCCAGCTTTTGTCATCTGTGATGATATAGTAGACTGTCGAAATGAGAAACACTTCCTGGCACCATTTCCTTTCTACTCCTTTCTGTGGAGTAACCAATGAAGTTTCTCACACGAAGATAACTGTGCAGGATTTCTGACATCTGAATGAGATGACTATCTCAAGGCGTATATAATATTCTCCTTAGGCTTTACTCGAGCTGGATTCTTTAAGTTCTTCCTAGCTGAGGCTCTGAAAATTGCTAACACAAGGGGTAATCTGAAGGGGGGGGGGGAAACCCTCTTTGCAGTCTTTCCATCATTCATGTTACCACAGGCCACCCTTGTAATCGCAAAAATTCACTGCACAAAAGTGCTCTCGAACCCAAAACATCTCTTTTATAGTCTCCCTCCCTTGACATCTTGAAAATTAAACATCTACCCCAATTGCACTTGGACAGATAACATTATTAAAGCAGTTTGTATTATACGGGGCGAGTTCAAAAGCCCTTCCGGGTTTCACGAGTTCATAGAACGGTAATCATAGCAGACATGGAGGAAAGAATAATTTCAGAGAAAAGAGTATCTCTCAAAGTTTTGGTACATACCTACAGGCGTTCATTTGTCCATCATATGCGTCCCCCAAATCTGCTACTACAGACGTCATTAGTGAGATGCAGGACCGGAGGGTGGGACATGGTCAGCGCCCCAGGCCTTCCCGGCCGCTTGTGCGGTCTTCGCGACCAGGGGCAGCAAGTAGCTCCTCAATTGGCTCCCCAGGGAGCTAATGAGGTTGAGTGCACCGTGGACCAGGTCTCCCAGCGGGAGAAAATCCCTACGCGGAACCGTGAATCGAACCCGGGTTGCCCCCTTTTTAAGGAGCAGCGCTACCACCACGGTAAGGAGACGACCCACAATTGACTCATATTTAGAAAACTGTAAAACACAAAACGCTTTCTGTTCACCAGTGAACGGTATTTTGTAATCAATTGCTATGAACTGCTCTCTAGTGGGAAAGCTTCCAACTTCATACTATCCACACAGAACTTCGAGAGATACTCTTCGCTCTGCTACAAATCTATCCCCTATGTCTTCTATGGTTACCGATCTGTAGACTCATGAAGCCCGTAGGGACTTTTCACCTACCTGCATAAGGTCACTTTTGTCAAGTGTGGTACTCTATTGCACTAAAACATTCATACTATGAGTTTCAGTGAGTTTATAATGAATATCTATAGTGGTATTGTAGGGGGCTCCAAAAGCTGAGCTTATTTAAGCAAAACATTTAGGAAGAATCAGTTGATAGTAAAGTATTTTGATGTTCTCCAAATATACTCCCATTAAAGAGAAATCGTAGCTAGCCGAAAGTGCTAAAAAGGATAGTTTATTTCTAAGGACATAAATTATTTCCAGATTAGACATCAGTTAAGATCAATGTGATAAAAGGGAGTTGAGATTTATATTGGTTCCAGGAAGAAAGGAAATCGTGGACACAAATGCACGGGATATAACAGTGAGCTGAGAAAAACCAATGTAGTGTACTCCGATCTTCTGAATATGCAACGGATGTAAAACAACAAATGATACATTCTGACACTACAAAAAGGCGCCATGAATTGGAAAAAATAAAATTATACGTTTCCATAGCATATTTTCAAACAAGGATAGTACCTTTCAACTAAAAGAATTTCATCTAGCATCCTTTATTATAAGCTTCGATGCTCCAGTTAGCTTCTTTGTCGTTTCCCTCTAGAGACCAGAACTAGTTAGGAGAAGTAATTTAGCGAGAAGCGGAATATATGAAAATCGTTTCGTGGCACAGCATTTTGATGCCAGGTGCTTAATAGCCCCGTTGTTGCGGCAGCTAATTTGACGGCGAAATTTCTATCGAATCGACATGTGTATCGAACAACAATTTTGACGTTTAAATAAAGGTAATCCGCCTCGTTATTGAACAACCTGTCGAAACATATGCCATTCAATTCCGAATGATGAATGGTTATGGCAGGACGATGACATATGGTGGAAACTAATGAAAAGCGAGAAAGAATGCAGAGGGAAATGGAAAAAGAAATGGCGTACTAAGACTAAAAATTATACGAGTATATGCCAAGAATTAATTTTAACTACGTAATAACCACAGAAGCTTATGTTTTCTAGGCGATCATGTAGTACTGATAACACATTTACTCGCTTGTGCCTGGAATTTTATTGAATGTCCCGTCATTTCTTACTATAATTACATTTTGAATGGTCCCAGCAACACAGGAGCACCAGTAGTTCTTATGTTTTCACCACTGGAACTGTTTTAAAGAAGTACAACGGCGGGGACTTCGGTATCTAGGTCTATGTGGATTTTTGTACATGTCTCCCACAAGGGAACGCTCCGGGAGTGAGGTGAGAGGTGACAGTGGACGACCTGTTCAAGAGTCACGACAGAGCAGAGGGCAAGGCCCTAACAGTAACAGATTGAAGCCCCCCGGCGGCGTCTAGTACAACCGGCATGTACCCCCGCTGGATGCTTGCACGTTCTTTTGGGGGGCTCGGAATCCGGTGACCGCAACGCCGGGGAACGGAAGTTTAGAGAGAGCATCCTTTTTCCCTGCCATTCAGTGGCCGAAACACCTGTTAACGCAGTTCACTCCTGAAAGGACCAAGCAGATGAAGGGCGAAGTGAAATGAGAAGTGAGAGGAAATCGGGCAATGTAATGATCCTTCCCAGTATTCACCTAGCCACCCGGGGAAAACTCCGAAAAAACCCATAGATCAAGGTCGGCTTGGGAATCGAACCTACGACCTCCCTAATGCCGCCGATAGTCGTTACCGTCTGAGGCATCCCTCTCGTAACTATTAATTCACACCGTACTATCGTACAATAGTACAATTTTACCACCCGATTTCTGATACTACCACTTCCATAGTAACCCATCTTACTAAATTATCACTCTCTTGTGGCGTTGCTGCACGAATTTTACAAAGTACGCAAAATTCTAGGGAAAATATCGAGGGAATCTAGAGGAAGAATTAAGTCTTGTGTAACCAATGTTCATACATTTTTCCCTCTTAGCGAGAGGAATGTGACGGTAAACTTTCGGCATATATTTTTTGCTACCTTTCTATAACCAGGACCCTCTGGATACTCTAACGGACCTGAATTTGATAACCAAAACGGCGGCAATAAGTGGTGGAAAATACTTAAAACAGCTACTGTCTACATGCTATGCTTTCCACAGTAAAACACACATGCAGTGTGATAACATATTTTATACATACGTAGATATATGTACACAGATATACACGGAAACACTTTCTTAAAAGTAAAATAAAGTTTACTTAACAACCAATGAACAACGAAGAGTATAATCTAAAGTAAACTACGTTCATGCAGTCCAGTTTCGCATGCCGGAACGCAATAGTGTTTCTAAATTCTGCCGCATATTTAAACGGCAAAGGACACAGTTTAATAAACAGTAATCAGCATGCATGAAACAAAACTACGATTGCCATAATCCTGGAAGCACAAATACGGATATTTCCTTCAGGGAATACGAGTGTCAGGAAATTATTCTACAGGCAGAACACAACACAATCATATAAAACAGACATACATATAGTTAACAATTATAAATGAGATAAAATATAGCAATAATACGCTTCCACATGCTCATTATGTTCTGAGGTTCCTTATACCAGACATAGCTCAAAAGGGCTACTCCACTGAAGCGCGTCTTGCCTCACTCCATCGACTATCCCTCCCCTTCAACGTGTTCAGCTTTACCTTTGCTTCCGACTCGCCTCATTCAGTGGGGACGTCGGTATCATGAAGAATGGTAAGTTACAAAAGTTGGAAATATTTCTTTTAGGATTGGAGAGAGAACGTAAACCTAACGAACTGAAATTGAAGTCATACGCATCCCTGAGTGAAACCTCCAGAGAATATATTACGCGCAAGATATAGATAAGCTATTGTATTTCACGTTTCCAAGTTTGAACACAATATTGAGTTTAAAACCAAACGATTTATTATGTTGATCAAATAATGTTAAAATATTTTAAGAACAAAATAGTAATGGAACCTTACTGCTTTATTTATTGTGAAAGAGAAACAATTTAGTACGTTAATCATAACGCAGTGTAAGAATATTGTGCGAATAAGGTAAAGGAAGATTATAAACTTGAAGATTATTTAATTTGCTTAACCACAGTAGGTGGCTGTAATAATCATTGTATGCATCATATATTTAATATAAACAAAATAGTTAATTTCAGCGCAGAAAATTTTACTACCGCGTAGGTGGAACGAAACCACCACTGCACTTGTTGTATCAAAACAATCTTCGTCACTCGGAAAGAGAAAGTGTGGTGAGTAAGGCACGTTCAATCGTTACCTCTCCTCTCGTGCTCATGCCTGCGTTATACCAATCATATTCGCAGACAAGAAGTTATTGGTTTGTTTAATGAAATTACATAAACATGTGTGTAAATTAAGGAAAGTGCGGACAATTCTGTCAGTACAGTACGGATATGTAAGCCAACATACCTGTCCATGTAAAATACCGACGTATTTGCAAACCTAAACACAACTGTTGATACTGCAGCTGACAACGAGTTAACTCAAAATAACTAGGTCACTATTTATACTGTTTATTACACTGCACACACTGTTATATACACTGAATGGTCGGCATACAAAATGCTGCTGTATACCGCAGCTGAAAGTTTTTCATTTCTTAGTGTGCAATAAATTATTCACACCATGCATAAGTTCTTTCCTAATTTTTGTACAGGAGTCCGCACTGATATAAAAAATTTGACGTGTTGCACTCACATGACTTTCTGGACTCTTATACTAACTATTCTTACAAACTCTTATTCCTCTATCTTCTTTATGTTAGTCGAAATAAATATTTGCAGATATTATCATATTGCTAGTTTTTTTATGGGTGCAAGCGGAATATGGGAATACAGCAGGCTTTGAACGATAGTCAAATATTTTAAAGCTTTCAAATTCGGTTCTCCTTGCACAGTTAACATAAAAAATAACGATGTTCCATTTGACAGAAGTATAAGTTCTCCAAAACTCACACAAATAACAAGGAGTATCTCCGAAATGGTTCACTCCACGAAAAAAAAAAAAAAAAAAAAAAAAAAAATCATTCGGACATAAATTGTGTTTTAAAAAGATCTACATTTTTGTACAGTAAGATTTGGTCCTCTTACGGTTTACCAGTTATGCAAAAGTCATCACTAAACAGTACTACATAAGCTATAGCCAGAAAACACATTTCATTTACCATAGAAATATCTTAAACAGATGGCATTTTAATCCAAATCGTTAGAGCCATTTTCCAGAAATAAAAATCTTTGAAACGTTTTCCATGTAAAGGGTAGTTTAGGTTGGGGGAATGTTCTTTAAAATCTTCGTATCGCACCCTTGAAAGAGATTAAACTCAAATACCAACTTTGGGTTTTAACCCACTTTTCGTTTTTGAGTTATGATGTTCACAGACAGACATACACATACGCACGCACCTTTCTCTAAAACTGCTTCTTTTTGTATTCAGTGGGCATCAAAACATATATTTCCGGTGAAATCTCGACATTGAAATTTTGGTTTGAGTACAATAGTTCTTCCATTTACTACATGTAAAATCAGTAACCTTAAACTAGCACTGCAATTGAAATATATGCAATACATAACCTTAAACCAGCAACCACTGCAATGTTACATTCGTGTAGTTTTGCATACAGCAACACAACAGCATAAATACTACTTTCAAGATTTTCTGAAATGCTCCACTCTGCAATTAAATTCCTCTTCTTGGAACTTATAAAACAACCATCATGAGAAGGAAATGTGTCCTGTAACAACAAAATAAGTCCTTCGAAGACGCAGGTGTTGACGATATATGCATCTCATCCGTTATTCTCTTAAATTTTTTTGTTTGTTTGTTTTTGTTTTCTTATTTATTTTAGTAGAATGTCCGTAGAAATATGTCTTTACTATAATTCCGTTTTCGCTTGGGAACGCAACTGTTATGTGACATTGTAAAGTTCTAGTCATGTATATTTCGTACAATAATATCTCCTACTGCATCAATTTCTTCTTTGTTTATCACCACAGTAACCGTGACAAAAACTCAATTTTGAAAGGAATCAATAAGTATATAATATATACTTACAATCAATGGAGCCATACTCTACATGGAACAAAATAGTAAACATGAGTGACACTTGGGCAGAGCATAGCACAGCAAACACAGGATTGGGATTACTCCTGTTTCCTAAAGCACACTAATGCTTCGCTAATGTGATTACAAAGTTGTGACAGAGTTGCTAAAAAATAATACATCACAGCCATGGAAAACACAACACAACATATATACAGTGGCCGCGAAACTTCTGGAATTGTGGTCCTGGCTGCCAACCCAGCTGCCGAGTGGTTAGTGTTTGCTTCCTCGAAGAAAGCGATTGCTCACTCACACTGAGCAATCCATACCTACAGTCCGCATCTGGTTGTGTTTTCAAATACACAGAAAATACCTAATATTTACTTTACATTTGGAAATAACAATGACTTCTGCATTTTCAAGTTAACTGGTAGGAAATAATTGCAAATCCGCTAGACTTCATCAAGTGAGGCAAAGATGAAGGAATGAAGATGTTTCGACAATTCTGTCCCATACGGTCCTCCAGCATGCAGCCGACCGTTCACGTACTGATCTAGTAAGTAACCGCTTCGTAGCTGTCATTAACATTTTCATACATTTAAATACCTTGCGCGAATTATAAACACCTAGATATCTCCCCCAACTATCGGCACCATTTTTGTCAACATAGAATCCCAGCGTCAGGTTCATTGATCTTAGAACAGGCCTAGCGATTCGCGGAACACAGCCGCGCCGTAGCAGAGTGGTTAGACCATTCGCTTCTCACCTAAGCGGCCCGGATTCGATCCCAGACGACCGCATGTGGGATTCGTGATGGACGAAGCGGCGCTGGGGCGGGTTTCCTCCGGGTTCTCCGGTTTCCCCCGCCATGTCATTCCACCGTGCTCCATCTTCATTCCACGTATCATCAGTGTCACCACCTGCGGTGCCGTGCGTAGTAAAAGCGGGCATTAAAAACTACAAAAAAAGAGAGATTCGCGGAAAAGCTTAAGCGACCTTTCCTTTTTTTTTTACCTGCTAGACATATAGTTATCAGTGCAAGGTCGTGAGCAGGCTTCGCTCAGAGAGCACCAGTTGCCCAGGTCTGTTCTAGAAGGTCCTGCTGTAATGCCAGTATCAAAACATACATCCCGCATGTGCCGCTGATTAATGCAATCACTTACAAAGGGGATGATTTTCTCTCTCTGTACCTCAAGGACACTGTGTGAACAAAGTTCGATTTTTCTTAAATCATTTTGTTTCTTCCATTGTTCATATTTCAAATTATGTAAGGATCCTGTTCCATAATATATTGCGCTACGAAATGCTTTATTATTCGCTACTAATTTACTACAGTAAAAAGAATTTAATTAATTAATTAATTCTACAACAACATAAATTTATATTTTTCATTTGCATCTACCTTCATATTGGGCGAGGTATATATTATGGATCATACAAATTTTATTGATGACTACCTTCCGTAATAGGAGGTTTATCGTGAATAAATTGCTTCATTCTACTCTCCATTCAAAAAATTGTCCCTTTAATATTAATTTAATATATAATTACCAATAACTACTTCATCCAATTTATCATTATTTCCTCAGCATTTATTGGAGCAATTAAATTCAATTCAGTAAGACGAGACCCAGGTGCTAACATTCAGAAGGGTATTTACTGAATCACCATATTCTCAGGTACTTCATAACATTCAATTCATTTTCAGATCTTAATTTCGAGAACGAAAATTGCAACCGTAAGTTTCGCGCAATACCTTCCGTCGCTCTTTGACATTTTCCTAGTTTGTGATGCTAATGTATTCTTTCCTGGCTTCTCCTCTATAATCAGGCTTGGCTGACGGTGTGCTGTTTGATGTTGTAAGGTAGAAGAGTTATCCCTTTTCGAAAGGATCCTTGATTCGTTACCAAGCGGAAAATTTAAACCAGAATTATCCCTGCTTATATGCAGAATATATTATAAGAGTGGAAAATGTTTAAACGAGGAGCAACCTTTTTCCAGAAATATAAAATGGCGCAGGAGAGCAATACGCTCGAAGATTGCTTTTCGAGATTAATCACTCACGTAGAGCTGGTTCCCTTCCCATATATTCTATATTCAAGAATGCTATTAAAGATAGAATAATTGTTGTTAGAGAGCGATTGCAAACTTTGGTCTCGCTTGGGACAACACTGAACCAAGTGAAAAATACAATATTCAAATATATTGTGACAAAAACGACAAAATCCAGTCCGGTTACTTTTTTATCACTTTATTGTCTTATATAATTTTATCACAAATACAGTTTTCTCTTCGTCGTTAACAGTCTACAGTCCTTAGTGCTATCAACTCACAACTGTTTACTTCTCCTAAACTTGACTCAGACCCTTCAGTGTCTTTCCCCACTTTCTCTGTCTCTCATACACTAACTACGACGATGCAATCACTCGATGTTCATTAAATCTCCTTTACGACGCACCGCCACAAACACAGTTGTCTCACACTCATTGATACACTGAGCGACTCGTATCTGTAACTGTAACACTCTTTCTCTGTTGTTTTCTCGTCTCCCTATATAGCGGGAATGACGTCACACGGACCTTTCGCGAACTCCTTCAAGCAGGCCGTCGATGACTTAGCCAGATCCTCCTCGAAGGCTTCGGAGAAAATCCCTTTTTGTTCTACCACTCTGATTGTTGTTAGTCGCGTACATACAAACAGTCGCGCGAGGCAGCCTGAGCTTGACCGTTTTTGTTTGCTCGCCGGCCTGTTATGGGTGTGAAGTAGCTTAGTCCCGGCTGTCCTTTTCTTGCGCCGCGCCCGGCGTCACAATATCCTGAAGTATAGATTTCCCAGCTACCGGCTCAGATAATTATCAGAAATCATCGGACGTACCACAGGTAGGTAAGCTAATTTGACTACCAGAAATCTTCGGAGGAACATATACTTTTGGAATATTAATCGAATTTCGCTAAATATCCCGAATGACACCGTAAAAGTGCGGCGCCGTGGCCGAGCGGTTAGAATGTTCGCTTACCACCTAGGCGGCCCGAGTTCGATCTGAGGGACCTACATGTGGTATTCGTGATGGCCGAAGCTGCGTCAGGGCAGGTTCTCTACGGCTTCTCCGGTTCCCACCGCCACTCATTCCATAAATTGCTTCATTATCACCTTTCCACAACGAACACTCTTCTGCAGTGTGAGTACCTGCACTCAACTCACACTGATATAGCCTCACGAACATCTGAACCGGTTTTGATCACATGGTGTGGGCGTCACATTCATGTCCAATCGTAGCCACTCGTCCGAACCACTTTTATTTGCCCCACCCTATACAACATTTCCATAATTTGCAAGACTATAGGGAGACGGTTAAGGAACTCAGAAATACATCCACCGATGTTTCATACGCATTTTGCGAATATCAAGAAGTTTTTCATCCGTTAAGAATATCTCGGGACGTTACGGAATTAAAGTTACAAGGGTTTAGGGGCAGGTTCAGTCATAAAAAAAGGCTCTGTTGGTCATAACGCTGTAATTCATAAAGTCGATGGGGAGTACGATCACTATGAACGCTTTAAAAGTTTCACAAACAATACACAATTTAATTGGAAAGCGCTTGTTTTCATTAATTAATTTAGAAGTCTCCAAACATTGTATTTTCCTATTACTATACTGACATTTCATCAGATAATCTCTGATAATTTACATTGCTTCGCTCAAAATGATTCTGTCCTTTTCCCAATTTAATTAAATTATTTTCTTGGTATTTGATAAATGCATTTAATTCGCAAGCCAATCACAAAGTTAGAGAATAATTATTGTTCACCGCCCAACGTTCTATCGGTTGGTTTTTGCTATCTGGCATCGTTGATTAAAGTGAAGCAGATGTTTGATATTTGAGGGGATGAGGTGTTGTTGAAATTAATTGTCAATGCTGATGCCGCAAACGTGGAAAATGACGCCATCGCTACGGTCTGGGCACGAACAATCGCAGTATGCCGTTTTGTGCCTTCTTTGTTTATACAAATTCGATACTGCGGTATAACACTCGCATACAGAACTGGAACAGGCATGTGTGCCTATTTAGAAATCAACCTCATACGTCACCTGTTACCTTTTCAAACCGTGGCGAGGGTATGTCTTTCATTTTAATTCACTAATATACCTTGTTCCACTCTTAGCTGACAGTATGGAGTTAAATGGGACGCATACTAGTTGCCATTAGCCTCGTCCTTTTCTACCTTCGCGCTGTTGCCAGGTTCCTAATAGCATGGTATAAATATTCAGTTGTTATAAATTTCAGGTTTGAACACATTATCCTACGCAGAATTTTTTTCTCTATTAGTTTATATCCTTTTTAGAGTCATTATACATTTCTATAGGCCCATATTTCTTCAAAAACATTTTTTTTCAATAGAAGTCCGATATGTGCTGTTTCTATACTCATCACGCATTAACAAACTAACTGCTAGAATGCGTCTATATTTTGTTCTTGGCTAGAGTAAACTATAGTGCTACTACCTGCCTACTTTGAATTCTCTATGTTTACTCAGTTAAGTGTTACAATTTTTTAAATTAAATGTTTTCGGAAAAATTTATGCTTGTGCACTACAAAAGTTACGCAGTGTGAAACTTTTTTGTTATTGAGTTTACATCAGGGAACCAGCGAGAACAAATGTTGAGGAAGGTTGGAGAAAGTTTTTAAAATAAACCAAAAGGCTGGAACTTCTTTCTTTCATCGAGTAGGGCAAAGAAAAGGTATTCATCTACTCAGCGTATTCTCGCGCCAGGCCTGACACAGAAGATAGTATAAGGAGCAGCACTAACATTAGTTCGAAAGAAGGCGTGTGTGTAACTGTGTGGAATCTATGAGCTGTTATTGCGTTATTTGTTTAATAGTTTCGTAAATATTTGTAGTTATGGAAGGGGAAGCTAGGAAGAGACGATATATTGGTAAATTAAGAAGTAAGGAACGCCAAATAATTATGAAGGTGTTAGATTATTTTTCAAGTAAAATGCGTGTAAGTAAGGCAGTAAAAGAAACAGCTAAGGCTATCGGGTGTTCAGAAGCAGTAGCGTATAGGATTAAAAAGGAAGTAATGAAAGGACCTCTAAGAACGCCATCGAAAAAGAAAACAAAAAGGGCGGGACTAGGTTAACGCAATAAGTGGAGTGCGGCGAATTGTTCATTATTTACAGTGTGCAAATATTCAACACACGCTGAATATAATTTTGTCACGGGTCAACAGTGATGAGACCCTACCAAATTTCTCAAGGCCACTCTTAGTCGGTTCTTACATATTTGGGGTCCGAATATGAAAGAAGGGGTAACAAGTGCATATTAATAGAAAGAGACAATATTATCAGATGACGACATAGACATCTAAACGACATAAAAAACTTTAGGGACCAGGGGAAATCAATTGTTTATACAGACGAGTCATTTGTAAATTTAGGCCATACAGTAACAAAGGCGTGGAGGGATACCAAAGTTAAAAGTGTCCATCTCATCAAGCAGCAATTGAAGGACTAAGTGCAGGACTCCGGCCACCTCGAGTCGCTCGCGGAGAAAGATTCTCTCCATTTAACGTGTACTGTCTTCTAAGGGCAACGCGCTTTAGTTGCTTATGTAAAATGGAGACTTCATAGTCTATTAAGCACTAAAGAAAGAGTAAATAACCGCTCCTCCAAACCATTCATTACCTCGTAGTTCCTAACTATGCTAAAATCTCATCTTGACCCCGAAAAGTGTAGTATTATTAGCACCTATTCCTCTGTATAAATGACTGAACTCCATTAACCTAAAGGCACAAATTATACTCACGAAGGCTTGTTTTTCTGTTTACTTCATGTTATTCGAATTAAACCTTTGCAGATTTAGTTAACGTTGCAAGGGGATAGAGGACACTGAATCGATATTAGATGTTTGAAACCTGCAGCGAAACAAGGTGGCCAAAAAGTGCCACACTCTTTCCCCGACATCGCGATAAACAATTGAATAGCGACAACACTTTACTGAAAAATTCAATCTAATATTAAATTATCTCAGAAATGGCTAATGCTACAAAAAAGTTATCTGATATAAATTGTGTTTTACAGAGATGTAGATTTTTCTGCAGTGTTTTCTTTATCTCTTACGGTTTGCCAGTTTCACACACATTACTTACAAAACTCCTTCCGGATGAAGAGAATTTCCCAGTTATTCACAGCAAATTCAAGACATACATATTTGCTTTCCGTACACTGATCAACAATATGGGCATATTCCTAAATTAAAGCAAAAAGGAAATGAAGATAAATAACAGAAGCGAAAAAATTCAGTTAGTCATTCAGAGGTATGTATCTTTCAACGTGGAAGACAGAGGGGGAAACTGTAATGGATAGTGACATTATTGTTTAATCAGTCAATTACGGATTTCCCTTGTTTCATGACGGAATACATTTGCTTTTTAATTACACAATCCATGCAATAATCGTATGTAAGATTTTCCATTTTTTTTAATTGAGCATATTTGAAAAAAGTTAAATATAGTTGAATTATTTAATGGTTTAGGTATACCCTTGTGCTAGTGCGTCTTACCTGGCTTTAATCCACCAATTACGGTATTTCAGGACTGCCGCTGGGCAGGTACTTGGGCATGTTTTATGGTAATGCTATGCAAGAAAGAAGTAAAAAGCGGCACTAATGCAGGCCTGGGCAACTCGTGGAATAACTTGAGCGAGCTTCATTATTTTACGAGCTAAACATACAGTTATTAGCGCAAGGTCGTGAGCGGGCTGCACTCAGAGAGCACCAGTTACCCAGGTCTGTGCTAATAAGTAGCGAAAAAGTATCTAAAGATAAATATAATAAAATAAAGCTGGCACCAAAAATTAATGAATATTAAAATTACAATGTAGTTTATGGACGGTAATCGCATCTTTGTTTTATTATCACCAACATCACGTATACCGTGTTCATTTCCAAGTGAATCACGATATTATTTTGAGTTGATTTTTCGAAGCGTGTGACAGCCCTAAGGGGAAGATGTCACGCAAAACATGTGTGCTGGAGAAGTTGCCTAGTACGCAGGGGTTCAATTAGTAATAGACTAGTAACTGCAGTAACGACATTAATTATAAAACGTAACCAAACAACGTGCTTTGTAGTCTCACACGAAGCTAAAAAGTGTTAATTTTTATTGCATAACCATATCAACGTTCTACACTCCATACAAATACTGTTCATTTACATTTGCAGGGAATAACAACATCCAATGTTGATGAATAATTCATGTTGTTTTACGCTAGCGATGTAACAAGTATTCCACTTAAAGGTTTCATAGACCTTCAATATGTACCCAACAGAATAGTTTCAGACTGAACTGACATGTGCCGTTTAGACAGCCTGTTGCTGAGATGTGTACAGCAGATCTGAACGCCTTTCATAGGCCCAATTTTTTTTCGAGTTAACACTTAACCCTCGTACATACATGAATACAATTCTGCTCCCCCCCCCCCCCCCGCCCTTTTAGAGAATTAACCGACAGGGAGCGTGATTTTGCCTTTTTTAAACAAGACTCTGTAACAGCTCATACAGCCAATCTTTCGATGAGAACAACTGAAAGTGTGTTTCAGGACAGAATTATTAGTAAAGATTTGTGGCCCCCTCGGTCCCCCGACCTAACCCCGTGTTATTTCTGTTTGTGGGGCAACTTAAAGCATAAAGTGTACAAGACAAACCCACACACCCTGGAAGAATTAAAACAAAATATCCGCCAGGAAATTGCCAGCATTTCTCAACGTGAGCTACGGCGAGTGATGGATAGTTCCGTAAAGAAGTGCCCAAAATGTATGGACAACGACGGTGGCGAGTTTCAGCATCTCCTTTAATAAGATTCGTAAGTAAAGCCTTTAAAAGTAGTTTTAAAATGTATGATTTCATCCGAGCTGTTCTATGACAGCGGCCGTCGGCGACGAACGCCGAGAACGCGTACAGGCAAAACACAGCGCAGCCGGTTCGCAGTCTTTTGGATCACCCGTACCATCCATTACGGAACGGGACACAATTAAGGAACAGGTTCTGGGTTAATGATATAAACAATGTTAAAACACAATACAAGCAATATTCGAAAATGCAATGAAAACAAAACATAAGCGCTATTACAATACCAAAGGGGGAACAAGGATCTGGGTGACAGAATTTCGCCTAACCCGACGCGGCGTTTGAAAAACGCTAATGCCCTCTAGCTCGTTGACAAGACGTTTGCGGACATACGATAGATTCCCGGTAAGAAAATACTCAAATATAACTCCTCAATCATGCCTTAAAATTATTCTGTATTATTCTGACTCATCGGTATACCATTATTCCCTTACATACCATACATTTCACATATACCATAGATTACAAACATGCCATACATTACATACATGCCATGTACACCATACACCCCATATATCATATCATACATACCATAAATTACATATACATTACAGATATGTTTATACTAAATCTCCTCTTTACGTTTGTGTTATGTTCTATCATAAAACAGATGGAACACACAAAACACCCTTAAATGTAGCAATAGTAAACACCTCCTATTGTTGTACGATTCGATAACCAGTTAATTAAACTTTCCTCTAGTCTGATGATTAGCATGCCAACCTCCAACTCCAGAGATCCTGAATTCGATCTCCAGGATTATTCCCAATCCTCTTAGAATCTGGGAGTACGAATGAGAGTGTGAATATAAATGTGTCTGTGTGTGTGCGTGCGTGCGTATGTGTGTGTGTGTGTGAAGTTAATGCAATAAGTACCCAAAGATTAACACCACTGTAAGCGAATAAACGCGATTTCTGATGAGCAATTGTTCCAGAGCTAAAAAGCTGTTTATGCGACCTTAGAAGTTGAATGGGATATTAAAAGAAATTATTTACAAACGGCTTTATGGCAACAAAACCAGTAGTGACTTCCAGGATGTGCAACGAAGATTCTCAATAAAATTTCAATTAAAACTACCCTTTATATGGAAAATGTTTTTGCTATTTTTTTTAAATGACTAACTCAAAAATTATGTTTGAGATCTTTTCATGATATGTACTCGTATATAAACTGTATATCTTGAATGTCTGAATTCTTTACTGGCTCTCTGGTATGTGGGTTCTTTCAACTGCATTGGACACCGTCTCTCCAGTAAGTCTAGAAGTCACTGGGGTATTCGGTCAGCTCTTCTCAACTGATACTGTTACACTGAAGCACCTAGTAACCCTTCCAAACGAATTTCTAGTTGGTCTTCTTTTGGAAATCACTATTCGTATAAGTGTTTTGTTTTCGCGCACTACACCTTGTAATTGTGATTGAAGAGAATGAGGGAGGGCACCTCGACGAGGGGGAAGGAATGAAACGGAGGGAAGTCCGCTGACAGGGAAGCTGCAGAGACGCACAAGTCCTTAACAGTCCCTAACAGTTGGATACATTTCATCCATAGCACCACTAAAGCCTCTCAGCGCCACCTTAGGAGAGGGCGACGAAGCGACTCTTGCTGCCTGAGCAGTAACTTCAAGGGGGGCCAGGGAAGAAGGTTTACAGAGCATACGCATCGGTGCCATCTGTCCGCATCCGCCAGAACCACCACACTTACAACCAAACTTGAAATATGATGAGGGGATGAAAGGAAAGGAACTCGTGAGTTAGAGCATCAACCCTAGCATTTGCTTTGTGACAAGGGGAAACCACGGAAAAGCCCAAGTCAGAGTAGTGGTCGACAGGTTGAACTCGCGACCCCCCGAAAGCGAGTAGCACACGTTACCGCGGTGCCACCTCCCTGGATGTTCTACATCTTGCTTCACCGAAGAGTAACAGCATGCTTACATATTCGTTGTCTGAGCACATTGCTGTGTATGCTTGAGTAACGACTGAGAAGTACTGCCAAGAATAGAAAAGGTTGCCAGGTTTTGGCGTAGTTGGCTTGACACTCAACATTTTGACGCATTTCGTATAACATGTAACAAAGCTGAATTAAACATCGATATTTAAATGGTGCCTACCGACTATGTAGCTGTTTCCTTATTTAATAAGTAGGTATGTAAGCTACACATCTTTATTGGTGTTAAATTATTGAAGTTAATTTAGAAATATTTACTATGTGGGTCACTGACTGTACATGCATATTTAAAGATAAAAGGTGAACAAAGAGAGACACCCCCAAAACAAATGTGATAGTGTCTCTGACTTAGCAGATTGGATCTAGTTTGCACAGTTTGACCAGGAAAGTGCTCATGTTTTGCCAATTTCTCTGGTCAGCCAGTACATAAACAGCAAGATGGCAATTTTCTTCCAGCGGGAATTAAAAGATGTCCTTTGTGTTTCCCCAACGTGCGCATTCCGCCAGAATATGTTCTAGGTTTTATCCAATCCACAGAATGGGCAGTTTCGTCAAGTCGTTTTCCGTGTCCTTCAGTCTCCCAACCATACTAGTTCTGATCTTTCCTTTGTTTGTAATTGTAAGTGTACGGGATGCCTCTTCAAATCAGTAAGTACTAGTGAAATTCATAGGAGTATCTTTTTTGAGCAATTTATAATGTTCACATAATAATAATAATAATAATAATAATAATAATAATAATAATAATAATAATAATAATAATAATAATAATAATAATAATAATAATAATAATAATAATAATAATAATAATAATAATAATAATAATAATAATAATAATAATAATAATAATAATAATAATAATAATAATAATAATAATAATAATAATAATAATAATAATAATAATAATAATAATAATAATATATAACAGATAATAATACAAAATGATTATCCGGGCTTGTGGGCAGTGGTCTTGTGAATAATCTCGTTCCAGACGTTTCGTTCGAAGCTGCGTCGAACATCCTCAGTGGTGTGACCGTAGTACTCTGCTAGTCTCGGCGACGACTGATACAGAGCAGTTTGGTTTCACAAGTTTTATACGCTTAGCATGTGAAACCAAACGGCTCCCAACGTTGATAGACAGGATGAAGATCATACGTAACTTGTACATCGAATATAACAACGATGCTAACTGGACATGGAAAACTAAGCTATTACTACCACGGATTTGGGATTTCTGAAAGTTCTAGATGTCCTTGTGATAACACTGCGCAAACTGCTGATCATGTTCCATGGAGTGCCCAATACTGGATCGGAAGCACAGTGAGAACCAGACTTTTACACGTCAAAATGTATATATGTAAAGGATGACTTTGAGAATAACTTGTGAACCCCTCTTCATTCGTAGGAATTTTGTATTAATTTGCATTAGTGGCAAACCCAAGAGATATTCGAGGAGAAGTATGTCATCTAAAAACACAATATTTGAAATAACACTTATTATTAATTTTTTTAAAATTTTTATTTATTTTTGGGAGCGTAATTTACGAGATATTCATTGTTATTGGTTTGAATTTTCAGTAAATACTCAGTTTTACGTATCTAATGAGCTGAGGAAATTAAGCACTTGACTAAAAATTCGATATCGATATATCAACGAAAATACACGTTTTGAGCACCACTAATAAAAACAAGCATGTTTAGAAAAAGCCCCATGTGTGTGTTCACGCGCGCATACAACTCGAGAAGAAATGTTGGATGCATTACAAACTTACCATACAAAGGGTAACTGAGGAGGGTTCCTTTGCTCACCCTGTCGTGCTTAAACAGTATCTGATCCAAGTATGAATTTTGGTATTTTTTGCTTTGAATTATGCTGTTCTCTGTCTCTCTTTTTCACACACAAGCACCCAACATGGGTACACGAGATCTTGAAGGCAAGGATTCATGAACAGGAGGTCCACGGTTCAAATCCCGCGTGGATCGTCCTCCTTTACTGCTTGATCGTCCCTTGGCCTGGGTTTTGCACTGCGGTCAATTCTTGGCGATGACCCTCTAGATCAGGTGCTGCGGTTTGTCGCCGAAACTTAGTTCACGAAGCAACTATCACTTGTATTTTATCTTCGCAGCTTTTTAGACTTTTAGTGTGTGATGTTTTATTTATACTTTACGTTTTAGCTTTTTAAGTCATCTAGTGTTTTAACTTCCAGTCTTTAACTCTTTTAACTTTCACCTTTGAACTTTTAACCTACAACGTTTTAAGTTTGGATTGATAATATTCTAATCTTACCCGTTTTAGCGTTTTAACTATTCACCTTTTTAGCTTTCCTTTTTTAACTTTTAGCTGTTTTACTTGTGAAGCTTAGAGGCTTGGTTCGTTTTACTGTTTTTATCTTTTGACTTCAGGCTTAAATTATCTCGCTGTCGACGGGCCCTTAAACCCCACCCACCCACCCTCGTCCTCCCTGACCGAAGATGGTTTTTCTGTCTTTCTTACTGGTAAATGCAGTAGAGACATCCTAAAGTTAGGCATGGAACATTTCCTTCTTTAACTTCCTTTCCTAATTATTATTTCATTTTGTGTATCATCAGAGTCTATCGCCTATGGTGGTGTACGTAGCATGAGCGGACGTTACACTCGCACGTACACGGAAAATGCGCGCGGACCTTCTTCTGAAAACCTATTTTGGAGTTCAGTGGTAATTGCAGTGGTTGAGCGAGAACGCATTAACTTTCTTTAATGTTATCCTGACGTTGAACATTTTCGTATGCGAAGTAAACGACTTGAGCGAATGACGTCTGACAGAAAGAGCACTTAAGTGTGAGAGGTTTTGTTAATGGTCCCCGAGTTATTCGATCTGCTGCTGCTGCTGCTGTGTTTTGCTTCTTGTGACTCGTATCTCTTCCTCCGCCCGTGAGAGGAATCTGCTAAACGGCAGAGCAAGCTGGAGTGACGATCAATACGGACGTACATAGGTAGGTTGTAGGTGCGCCTTCCCTCTCAGCCACTTTGTTCTTCTACTTCTCTAGCTTTGTCTCTTACCGCTATAATCCCTTAGTAATATCACTTCTTTACATGTGCTCAAAACTCAAAGCTTGCTGCATGTGCATGCACCTCAAGTACGGACAAAAACTCATGTTACCATATAAACTCTGCCCTTACGTTATGTTTTCCTCTTGTGAGGCTTTAAGACTAATCATTACCTTCTCTGCTACATATAGGAAGTAGGGGAATTATTGTATTCGACCCAAAACTTCGATATCGAAATTTCACCGAAAATATACACCAACTCCCCCAAAAAGATAATTTTTTGAAAAAGATGTACGTATGTGTGCGTGCGTGTATGTGTCTGTGAACAGTATAACTCAAAAACGAAGTTTAATATTGTTTACCATGCGACACGAAAATTTTGAAGAAAACTTCTGCACCCTAAACTACCTTTTACACGGAAAATTTTGATTTTCTCAAAAATGACAAACGATTTTGATTAAAATGCCATATGTTTAAGATATTTTTATGGTAAATGAAATGTATATTTTGAATTCTCTGGCTATAGCTTATGTAGCCCTGTTCACTCCTGGATGACTTTTGCATAACCAGTAAACCGTAAGAGGCAGGCCAAATCTTACTATACAAAAATTTTAGATCTCGTTAAAACACAGAATTTATTTCATATTAATTTTCTTTGTAGAGTTCACCATTTTTGAGGTATTCGTTATTTGTGTGAGTTTCCAATACATAGAACTTCTTAAATGGAGGATCGTTATTGCTTTTTTTATCTCTTGGCTCCCAAAGAGAACGGAATTTTAAAGCCTTCATATAGCCACCAACTTTAAAACATTTGAATATCACTCAATACCTACTGCATTCCCATAAGCAATAAGGTAATTTCTGCAAATGTTTATCTCGACTAACATGAAGAAAATAGAGGAATAAGAGTTTGTAACAATGGTGAGTACAAGAGTAGGAAAGTCATGTGAGTGCAACACATCAGATTTTTTTCACGATATGACTGTGATGTTTACGAATATTGTTATTATGGGTCTAATTAGAGTTGTAAAACTACTGCTGGTTGCCGTAGAGTACGTTAGGTGTGTTGCATAACTATCGGGCTTCATCTCTTATCGCTCGCGTTGCTTACTTATTTGATCATGTTTTACTAGATCTTTGTAGAAATTGGAAGCGTTGAACTTTGAACCTTCTCCAAACTGAGAGAGGGTATAGAAAGAGCTGCTTAACCTATGTAATATTAGTATCTTCAAACACATTTGGAAGCTGCTTTAAGTATACTAAGTTCAAATCGAAGACACTGATAGTGATCATTAATAATGTTATTTTGAACGAAAAATTTTTATTTTGGTCATAGCGACCAAACTCATGATCACAGCTTTTGGTGATCATTATGTTTGAAGTTCCCATTAAATTTCTTAATTCGTTATATTTTGTATTATGTTCCTTTCCCTACCAATGCTACCGCTAATCCTATCATTTACTACGTCATTTATGTGGTGCACCAAAATTGAGGAACCGTAGTTTTGATAGAGCGCAACTCTAGTAGTAAGTTGAAAGTTCTACGTGCAATATAATTGCTATGAAAACAATAGAAATTTCAATACTGAAAGAAATGACCGAAAGCACTGGTGCCATCAGATCTTTGATTTTTTTCGTCCGACATTTTTCCTTTTCAAGAATCACAATTTATTGAAGGTTTCAAAAGCCGTTCCAAAACTTAACTTTATCATTTTCTTTGCAAATTATGATCACAAACTTCCAGGACTCATCAATTTGCTTCTTCTTTGAACAATATATGCCACAGTATTCTTCTAATTGATATATACGTATTTTTCTTATAAGCATTTGCAGAGGAAATACATACCTACTCATACCTCTGTGTTGATTTCTTCTGCATTAACTTCTCACATCCAGTTTTCCAAGCTTCTTCGATTTCCACATCATTGGAGACGTATCCATTTCTTTTTCCACTATGAAGTAAAAATGAATCAAATTGCTAACATACTGTAACAAATTGACTCAGTCCGTTCACTTTTATTATTTATTTATTTATTTCGTTCAGGTTCCCTACGACTATAAATATAGGAGAATCACCCAAAATGTAACAACTATCTTCAATAATATTGCACACACGCACGCACACAAACACACATTCCACTCATGTCGGATTATCACCTCTTGGTCGTGTTATTATAGCTTCAGTTATATCACTTCCTCCTTGCGGTTCTGCCAGCCTAAACATTTTCATAGGTTTCTGAACATCTGAAATATCCATGCGCAGTAAAAACAATCAGCAGGCCATTCAAAAATGGCGAAGGATTTGGCGAATATTATAATGAGGATATTGATATTTTAATTCAAGAGGCGAAGTCAAAACATATGAAATAGAGTAGCTCATGTGTATGGAATCGCTTTCAGATGTTTTGTACCTTTAACAACTGTAATTTTAAATGGAGCAGACCCATCCTTAATGAATAGCCTACTAAGGCAAATTCGTTCATTTATATTCATAATATGTCTAATTCAATTTCCTAGATCAAACGATAAAATTACTGGACAGTTGTGTCAACTGCGAAAATAGATCTTAATTGAAATGTATGAACGTCATTGTAAGTTGTTTACTTTTAATCACTGTTAATATTAAATAGTACTAAATAAATGAATTAATTACTTCGTTGAATACGCTAACAAATACCACTGGAGGTTTTCATATTTGGGATAAGTTTTCTCGCGCTTCGCACTGGAAAAATTATCGTCATATGAATGTCTCTTGTAGTGTTACTACAGATATCTTCATTAGTATAATTGAACTGAAACAAATAGACATTGTGCAAAAATAAATAAATAAAAGAAATAATGCAATGCAATTTGGTAAGCGCATAACGGAATCTCAGAGTTTGAAAAAGCGAGACAGCTTGCGCCTCGTTTTTTTTTTTTTTTTTCGAACCCTTTCCTTAGCCCGTATCAAGCTCTTGCTAAACTAGTATCGCAGTACAGATACCATATAAAGCATTCATCACCTCCATCATTTTCATTTTCTACTTAAATATTGTACTGGTTAAACTAAACTGATTTTGCATTACCTTTACCTTAAATATTTGCAAAGAGAAGGTTCGATATTAGGTAAAGTGAATTAAACTATACATATGATGCATAAACAATATTCAACTATTTATATCATAAGCGATTGCTGTTAACAAAACTATAGGAAAACTATTCTAAAAACGCCTATTCATGTATTTACTTCATGTTATCTACTTCGTGATTAGAAATGGTTTTGTTACACATTCTATTATAGATAAGTATAGGTATTACTATTAAGAAATACCTCAAGGTATTAAAACGCTTTTGATTCCAAATGTTATCATTTTTGAGAGTTGATAATGGGTAGTGGAAGTTTATTGTTATTGTAGGCAATAAGAAATTGGAGTTGGGAGTGTTCAGACAGAGGGGTCCCTATTAACTAGAGAATGGGGCCTCAAGTAGGCCATAAAGTGTGCCCTTTTTGTTTCCAACGTGGTTCTTTCAATAAAGGAGAAACCCGGAGAGGCCAGATCCGGAAAACGATGTGCATTAGCAGGCACGGGGTCCCTAACGATCTTAACAGTGCACAAATTCTGAGGCCGACTAGCTGTGCATAAGCCACTCGCAATCCGTGGCTCCCATAGAATCGAGACAATTCCTAAGAAGGGGAGATAGCAGCTCCGTCAAACGCCAGGTAGATGCAGCGGAATTTGGATAATTCGAACGCTTATATTTCGAAATCGTCGTTAATTGGTCTCTTGAATTTTGTATTACAGCACTATAAAAACTCACATGCAATTCGAGTTTTATTTTCCTTAATTCAAGGTTTTTGTTCTGAAATGTCAGTCAAAGTTAGCGTAAACACGTAAATTTAATATGATACACTTCGTCCATGTGTTTCTGCAAAAGAGGTCATCGCTGCGGGGTTGTTTGTTTTGCCGGAATGCAGTTGGATTGCTATTGGTCGGGGGATGGGGGTGGTGGAATAGCTGTCCTAGCCGTCGGCCTTGAGCTCCTTTACCTACTCCCACATCCCCTTCTTTAAACCACGTGCGCCTGCTTGAGCTTCTTACTGTTCAGCGTGTTGCAAGTCAATGCCACTATGTCTCTTAGTAAACCGCGTGTCCAGTACAAGACTAACTTTTGCGGAAAAAGCCGCCGCACTTCGAGGATTTGAAGAAAAGATCTGAAATCGCGAAAGAACGAGATAATCACCTAAACTTTATCAACTCATCTTAAGAATAAGGAGAATATATGCAGGCCACAAGTGAAAATGGAAAGAGGCAAAAAAGAGACAACAGAAAATTCTGATGGATTTTGTATCTGTATTGCTAAAATGTCAATTTTAGACGTAACTAATGTAATTAGAATTTTTGGATGCTTCCACTTTTTCCCTTGTCCCTTCAGCTTCGAATTATCCAAGTTCAACTGTATTATTCCAGAGCGCAATTTCCGCTGTTCTGACACAACAAACCAACCGCCGTCGCCTGGTCCTGAAATATATGAAAGGGAATGATGGGTACAAGAAACAATGCACAGGAAAGTAGAGAGTAGAGGGGGAACCACCCCAGTATTCACTTGTCGACCCGGGAACCACAAAAAACTCTTGGTCAGAGTGGCTGGCCAGACGGAAATCGAACCCAGGATTTCCTGAATGCAAGCTCACACGTTACCACAGAGTCATCCCGCTCGGTTATTAAGGAATAACTCTGCTTACATTCACATCAGCGAACTGCAAGGGACTTTCTTCATCCGTTATTACAAAAAGTATTTTGGTACCTCAAGAATATAGTTCAACAATTCAGTGAACTTCGGCTTTCTAAACTGCTTTAATTACTTTACAGCAATGGTGTGTAATATATGATGCTCGCTCAAGATTTTGCCAGCGTTATTTGCCGAGATGCTGTTTTTCTCTTCGTTTTGCGAAAGCATAAAGAACTGGAACAGCCTCGGTAAAGTTCATTGCAGTGGCTCCAAGCATTTAGTGCTCCAAAACGGGTCTTTAATGAAAATCCTGAAGATAAATGTCCTTTGTGGGCAATACTTCATCGTAGAAAATAGCTCGATCTAACAAATGGAGCTGAGTCGTGCAATTAATTACAGGGCGCAAACGTTTGGCATGGAGCCCGAATTAACCTTAACTGTTACTCCTTAAAGTTTTTTCCTTCCTTTATTTTTGGTGGGTTGGGGGAGAGAAACCAGTTAAATGACATGGATCTGCTGGGAACTGAAGTCAAATATCTGCAGAATGCTCTGATCGCTTTGTCTTCCCAACTGACAGCAATGCCCTTTGAACACGCCAGAATTTCATGTAATCAGTCATGTAGGATGAAGTGGCTTAGCCCACATCTTTTTAATCCCCCAGATATCTGTTAGGATATTACAATTATGAAGTCAGCACAATCTAACGTATCCTAAGCCAGATGCATCCATGGTGAAGCATGCGCAACAGGGGAACCAGGCACCAGCGAAAGAATTTTCTCATTCAAATGTTTTGAAAGAATTGCGCTGGTCAACAGAACAGTGATTACACTGGCAGAGATGTGGAATGTGCCTACGGTCTCTCTGCCAGACCACGAGTTAGTTTATTTAACGTGCTTCGCGGCATTTAAAACGCATTTAAAATCAGCCCGCTAAAACTGAGTGCTTACTCAAATAAGCGGATTATTGTCATTAAAATACTCACCTTCAGCAAATAGTTGAGCAGTGATGTTATATCTTTTCCTGTGTGTTGAGCGAGTTATAAAACGTCATTATACTTCCTGCTATGGGTAACGAAAACGACAGGCTACGGCGCGAACTGTAGTGAGTAATTCTCCTAGATCAGTCATGGCGCAATGAAGTAAAACCACAATGGCCTGATGCATCCATATTCTAAACAGTCAAGATTTTTCCTTGAATTCATACAAAAGATACAGTTTTATCATGATAGTATACGTTAGCCAGGTATCAGACTACCATTGCGTAACTCCGATTCGCGCCTTAGCCTGTGTTTCTCGTTAGCCACGACTTCCTGTTATTTGTTTACAAAACAATGTGCTCTGTGTTTTAGAACTATCATCTTGTAATTTTCCTTCTTTCATGTGCTTCATTTATTGATCTCACAATATCAAATGTTGTCTTTTACCAACTTTCCTTTATATTTTATATCAGGTGCGTGCGATTTATTCCTTCAGCATTTTAAGGAGTTAATAACTTTAATTGAAATAATACCATATTAATGACTTTGATAGAAATAACATCACAATGCATTTCTACTGGACGAAACTGTGTTTGCGGGAAGGATAAAATCACGTGTTTTCTTTCTTTCTTCAACTCTTACTTAGCCCGCCCTCAAGCACATCCATAGGCGCGCTTTAAGGTAGTAGAGAAAGTAGTAGGATGGCCAGATAACATTTCCTATTTATAATTAGGGTAAGTAAATCAAAAATAAATTGAGAGTGGAAGAAAGAATAAAAAGAAAAGAAAGTGAAACTGAATAGAGAAATTAAACATTATTTTGTTGTTTAACGACGCTGTCAATTGCCCGGATCATATCAGCGTCGCCGGTGTGCCGGAATTTAGCCCGCAGGAGTTTTTTACATGCTAGTAAATCTACTAACATGGGGCTTAAAAACCTCGGTCTGGGTCGGGTTTGAACCTGTGACCTTGGGATCAGTCGACCAGCGCCTAACCAATTGAGCCACCCAGACCGACAACTGAATAGGATACACAGTAAGTGCAAAGAGGGAGAGAGAAAAAAAAAAAGAATAGCTTTAGAGTGGAATTCCCAGGGAGTAGAGGAAGAGAAAGACCAAGAAATACCTACAAGGAAGAAAACAGATATCGAAGAATTTCTAACGAAGGGAAAACATGGAGTGAGCTGAGTTGAGTTGGCAAGAAATTGGTTCCGATGGAAATACTTTGTTAATGCTCTATGCTCCTCATAAGGAGAGTCAAGAAATTGATGATTATGGTAATCTATACAACAAATATTCATTGCTTTTGCTACAAATATCCATTTTGAACTGGCCTCGTAGCTCAGTCGGAAGAGAACCTGCCTGCTGTGCAAGGGGTTCCGACTTCGATTCCGGGCAGGGGGTAGGAATTTTTCACCAGCCAAGAATGTTCATTATGCTCCCTAGAGTCTGGAAGTACGGATGAGAGAGTGAATGTACTAATGTACTAAAAACCTTAAAGATACAAAAACCCAATGTTAAACGAGTACCACCATTGCCAATAGGCAATATGTTCCACAGGAGAGGACACCAATATCACCTTTGCAGTTAAAGGCGGAGTACAAATGGAACAAAAGAAAGTCCATTTTAGATGCTAGTTTACATAGAAAACGCTTAGCTATTATTTCTGTTATCTGTATAAGATACTGTGACTTTTGGTGTGTGTAAAGTAAAGAAGACAGATGTAGTCGAGATAAAGAAACACTTTTATTTCCGTAAACAGTAACTTTGTACACTCGTTGCAACAACAAGAAAGTCTTTTCCGATTCTCCAACAGCACGGCTCCGAACTCGTAACACAACAACTGTCCCTTCTCCGTCGGCACGACTACTCAACCTTCACATACGTCTGACTGCCTTTTGTCGCACTTTACCGCTATTTATATCTCCCAGGCACTATTCTGGAAGCTTCAGGAACGTTCAGTTATTGCGGCGAGATACAAAGTAGAAGACTCCAGAAGCCTCTATCCTTTTCTCTCTTTCGGCAAGCGCCCCAACAATGCGGCCATTCTCTGTCTCTTTCCTTCGGCTCCTTTGCCGTAGTGCCGACAATAATGCGATGGGTGACACTGCTGTTGTCGGCAATTAGATGCGGCGGTCACGGTGACAATACTAACTCCAAAAGATAATTTGAGATAATTGAGATGAACTGAGTTCACTCAGTTGGGCAATAAGCCTGTTTTTTGGAAACTGTTGATACAACCGCGGAATAATACCGCAATTTGGTGGGGCAGCATTGCGTCGCAAAAGTTCGCTGGCTCATTCAGGACATTTGAGAAAACTCTCTTGAAGAGTTTCCTTGCACTTTTAAGCATTAAGATTGGCCTTGATCTAAAATACTTGACTCTTGCATTCTACACCTATAAATCCAGTTGAAGTTAGTAACGCTTCCAGTGTATTGCGAGGAGCAGATGACGTTTGATCCGCTTCATTTTTATGATTCGCAAAATACAAGTGCGAGCTAATAGCAAGCAACGTCAAAAAGTCAATTGTAACCAGCAACCTGAGTGAAGCTTCTGCTTAAACTCAACATTCTAACCTTTTGTTGCTGGACCAAACGAGAGCCCACTTGGATGTGATGATGATGATGGTGGTGGTGGTGGGGGTGGTGGTGGTGGTGGCGGTGGCGGTGGCGGTGGCGGCGGCGGCGGCGGCGGTGGTGGTGGTGGTGGTGGTGGTGGTGGTGGTGGCGGTGGTGATGGCGGTGGCGGTGGTGGTGGTGGTGGTGGTGGTGGCGGTGGCGGTGGCGGTGGCGGTGGCGGTGGCGGTGGCGGTGGCGGTGGCGGTGGCGGTGGTGATGGTGATATAATGCATTGTTTTACAGAAATGGATTTTTGGCAACGATCTGCAAGGATCCCAAGGAGACAAAAATCAGGAATACAGTGATAGGGGAAAATGGAAGTAAAAGGTTCATTGGTAGAAGACATTAACACAGAACAATTGAGATGGTTTGAACAAGTGAAAAGGATGGACGAGGACACACTACAAAAGAAGATACACGAATGGACTCCAGTGGGACATAGGAAGAGGGCAACAACTAAATTAACTGGAAACAAGGAATAACACTAAGAATGAAAGAAAGGAGATTAGAAGATGAATCCTGGGAACACAGAGAAGAGTGGAGAAAAATTATATGTAGTTCCTAAATGAGTACACGAAGATGTCAAAGATAATGTAAACCTGGAATAAATCAATACATTCTTTTAATAACTTCATGCCATAAGGGAGTTAATTATATATAAAGGACATAATTAGAAACAACTGTTTACCAGCAAGGTCAAAACAGACTGAATGGCATAGATGTTAAAAGCTGCAAGTAAATGGAACAAAAGAGAAAGAAAGAACAAATGAAAGTACAAAGAAAGAAGAAACAGAAAGGCAAAGTTGAGTACAAAATAAATATTTGTGTGCAGTGCTTAGGAATATTGTTTCTATAATAATTATTTTCAAGTGTAGTTTAAATCTGAAGTGAAATATGCTATTATGTTTGAACCTTCTGATATAATCTAACGAAAATCAAGAAGATATATCAATCCCATTAAACTTTAAAGTCACCCGTAAAAATGTAATTTATAACGAGTAATTGACTTCATAAACAGTTGTAAGTTATAATATTGTTGTATTTGTGTTATTCTATTGTAAAACCAAACGAGAGCGCCTGTTCTCTCATTAACTGATTCCAGAACTGTTCTTCGCTTTAGAAAGAGTGCATGTACACTTGAGTGCTTGGAGATTTGCTTGGCTGAATATCTTATTTATTTTATGAAACTTATTACCGGCCGTTTTACAAGGCTATTGCGTATACTTGGGGGTAAAATATACTAACTTGATTAATAACATGAGCGAGTAGCGATATTGCGCGTTACGGTTAAGAGAGCAACGGATCTCCCTATACATACCATGCGAAAATCCATAACTGAGTGAGATCCGAGTGTTATTCACAGAATACGGGAGCGCTTTTTATATTTGCTTTGTTTGTTCATGTTTCTATGAATGCAAAACAACTGACAGCCGTACAAATGCTATGGAATTTCCCGATACGCATGAAAGGCGGACATTTTTATACTCTCCTAAAAAGAAACGAAAGATCAAAACTACTGTACACTTCCCTGAAATGCGTTCACATAATAAAACTGTAATCGAAAATCTGCTCGTAATTTTCGATTTTTAATGAATTATAGTAACTATACAATGGGCAACTTTGAAGCAAAAATAGCATTTTTAAATGCTGCCTGTGTGTGTATGTGTGTCTGTACGTGTTTGTGTCTCTCTGTGTGTTTGTGTGTGTGTGTGTGTGTGTGTGTGTGTGTGTGTGTGTGTGTGTGTGTGTGTGTGTGTGTGTGTGTGTGTGAGAGAGAGAGAGAGAGAGACAGACAGAGAGAGAGAGATGCAAAATGTCGACAGAATTAATATTTAAGATTATAGAAATTATTTGTTCCAAATTGGAGAGTAGAAAGGAAAAGAAGAAGAGGGAACCTAGGGAATGCTGGATGGATGGAGTGATAAGGAGTATGAAGAGAAGAGGGTTAAAGGAAGAAGATGCTATGGATAGGGACTTACGGAGGCAGAAGATCGTTTTGTGATGAAGGAAACCCATTGTTTTGAGGAATATTTCTGAACAAAAAAGAAAAGAAATTATTTATATACTATATATAAACCGACTATCATGACAAACGGTATAGTTCTGTTCACTTCAGGGTTGCCAATGTTTAAAATTAAAATTATCGTACCGGTCACTCAAAATTATAGATTTGGATTGAAAACTATCGTACATCATAAACCAAATACTACAACAATAAATGTATCAACATAACACTTATGAAAAATGTAATAGTATTGATGTTCATGGTATCCACTTACAAGATTGATACCTCAATCAGTATTACAACTTTAGTACTTACGTTTCTCGCACTATTCATCAGAAAGTTCATCGTCTTCCTCAACTGTTGCAGCATTATACAAGTTTGTTTTTGAGATAAACTTTAACATCTCGGTGACTTGCAGATTTTCGGACCCACAGATTCTTTCATAAGCTGAGACGACCGAATAGTCCATTTACCGTATCTAGAGCCAATCTGTTTCTAATTTTGGGTTTTATTAAACCTAGCTTGGAAAACACTCTCTGTGGGGCAATGAAATCACTGGTAATGCAAAGGCCGCTAGTTCTTTGAAATCAGTATTTCCACCAAGGTGACATGTGTTTAACAGCACTCCAGAAACTGTCAGGTTCAGGCATGTTCTTTATTTCACACGGAATATCACTTATTCCGAGTTTTCTCCATTGATCATCAATTTTTTGAACAGTACCTTCTTCATTGAGACGACCAGCTCTGGGTACACTGGCAATAAGAGGATAAAGGTTAGAAGGATTAGTAGGGCATGAAATGGTTGCTTTAGAGGGGTGGAGACAGGCCATGAGGGCAAAAGTGGTGTCACTATTTGTAATTAATTTCATTTCGCTGGTGTGACAAACCAGTGAAAATGATATTTCGCCGGCATCGAAATTATCGTACACCGCTATATTATTATCGTACGGGTTAACAACCATGAGTACAAATATTCAAATTATCGTATGCCCCCATAATTATCGTACGGGTTGGCAACCCTGGTTCACTTTGTATAAGACAATGGCTGTATGAATAAACCTTAGTGCGTGCTTTGGAACACGTACTGCAAATAAAGACTGCTATAAATACAAGTTTAGCAACTACTTTTTTTACTACGTTTCTAAAGAAGTTGCCTCATTTCGTAAAGGAAATTAAACAACAGCTGGTGCTTTGTAATGAAGAGCTTGTTTTCCTATAGAGCACATGGCCTACTTTGATAAAGATAAAAAATAGACTGTGCTGTAAAAATGTAGTAGTAATATCAAATTTTGAAGTATCTATTAGAATACTTCACTGTGCTGAGTACAGCTGATATCCATGTCATGGTCGAATTTATTGCCCATCATTTGAAGGAGAAAGTTATATAAACTCCGCAGAACTCAGTAAGATGACTATAACACGGTGTATATATGATAGCAAAACCTTAGATTGGACAATTAAAATCTTTCTTGGGGAAGATTTAGAACTAGAGGAGTGCTTTGACCAATAAACAATGAATGGGATTTTTCTTTGCTACATTGAGAATCCAGCATTTAAGAGCATATTGATGAGTACATTGGAGTTCATCAGGTGACAGTTTACGTAAGCAATGGTTTGTACCTCATTGATTCCTTCCAATAACTGAAATATGTTCGAGTGTGAATGACAGAACATACCGTTGAACTTCGCACACTGCTCTAGCGCCCTGCATTTCAAAGACTTGCTTACCTTGTGCCTTAACTTCGTCAGGTTCATGGTTGTTAGAGGTATTCTGTTACATCGATCTCTAGAGCATGCCCATCGTAGAACTTCATTCGATTCGATTTCATTTCGTTCGATTGAAACGAAACTTTTATTCCTTTATCACAAGTGTGAACATCGTTGAAGGCCTACTCCACCCTCCATAGTGATCAACCAAGGTGGTGTATGCAGCTGGTGTGTTTACTATTAACCGTGTATCCGCAACTCGGATGTTTATTACATCGTCTATTGTGGATCCGTCCCGAACTAATATGCAGCCAAGTGGACGGATGGAGTCTTCAGACACCGCAGCCATGTGACTATGTTTACCTGTGCCCCGGGACCAATGGTGAGGCAAAAGGAGACGGATAGCGCAAGGGTCCCAGCCATTTTCAGATGAAAATACCCGGTGGCCTCTAGTATAACCGGCAGGTGCCCCCCCTGGAGCCGGATACACCCTCTACAGTACTTGAAGCGCGCACCCTCGGTGGGACCGAGGTTCGCAGAGAGCAAATTCCCTTCCACGTAGCGCTCGAGTCACCTTAGGAAGTGATCAACCCAGAAAGGATCTAGCGGATAAAAGGTGAAATGAAATGAGATTAGAGATAAAATGGAAGGAGATGTAATGAATCTTCCCAGCATTCGACTAGCTACCGGGGCAAATCTCCTAAAAACCCCATGGGACAGGAAGGTTGGCCATGGGAATCGAACACATGACCAACCGCTGACACTACCACGTCAGCCACCCCACTTGGAACCTATGCGTTAGAAACCATCCGCCGCAACACTCGTAAACAGCACAGCGGTGAATATGTAGGTCAAAACAGGTGTTAAGATTATTATTATTACTATTATTATTATTATTATTATTATTATTATTATTAATAATAATAATAATAATAATAATAATAATAATAATAATAATAATAATAATAATAATAATAATAATAATAATAATAATAATAATAATAATAATAATAATAATAATAATAATAATAATAATAATAATGCACTGTGGAATATTACATTACTATTCACTTCATAAATATTATAATCCTATACAAAATAGTATACAATTAATAATATACAAACATGTCGGTTACATTGATGTGCACCCATGGACCAAAACAAAGTCATGTCCGGAAGGCCAAATTCGTCTAAAGCCCTCTATAGCAGAGTGCCTTGTTTACAGCATCCATGTAGCGGCAGAAATAAGCTGTCAGAAGTTCCAAATCTTAATGTTACTAACACATATAATCAATCAAGGCACTGTGCCGTGTAGAACTTAAACGAATTTGGCGTTCACACATGACTTTTTGTTTTGTCCACGGAGTACAATTAGAACTAAACGTTAGTACATCAAATACACTTGCTACGTTTTAGCAATACCAGAACGCTTATAAATAAAATAGCTGATGCAGAGGCAACTAGACATACGTAATGTATAGCACTGATAAATTAGTAGCTGCATTTCACTATCCCTAATGATGTATGGATTGGCTATCCGAACAAAACGGATGGCAATTCGGGAACAGCGATTCTGTTTGTTTTCTACATTTACTTGCCTTTTTCCAGGCAAATAAACAAGAATATTTACACTCATACCCCGGGGGTACTCGAACCTGCGGTTTTCCACGTAACGCAACACCAGTCAAACGCTCTAGCAATCGTTACGAGGTTACCTCGGCGTTGAAAGTAAAATACAGTATCAAAATTATGTTGACAACGGCACTGGAATTTATGTTGTGTCCAAAAAAGTCTGTGATGCTGAAAATATAAAACAATGTATTGTGACACAATGACAATTTGACAAATCCCACTGCTGACACCAGTGTAGCAAAAGGACAAAAAGTTCATTCCAATTTCTTTTTTCTCACTTTATTTTTCTTCTAAACTTTAGCACAATAAACAGTTCTCTTGCACTGACGTTAACACAGTCTACAGATTTTCGTGATATTACTACACGCAGCTGTTTACGTTTCGTACTCTTGAGTTACTCCTTTCTCTCTCTCTCTCTCTCTCTCTCTCTCTCTCTCTCAATTTCTGTCTCTCAAATATTAACTCTGACGATACAATCACTTAAGACTCGCTAAAACCTCTTCGTTTGACGCGAGGTATCTTTAACAGCTGTCTTGCACTCACTGACGCACTGATCGACTCAAAAACTGACTGCCCTTACGCGCTCCGGAAGCTTTTAATACCGGCGATGATATAGCCAGATACTTCTCGAACTTCTTCAAACAAGCCGGCCGCCGGACACTTCTCGAATCATCTGGAAAAAAAACCACCGTTTGGTTCTGCCGCTGCCTGTTGTTACGTGTTTGCTTTGACCGTCTTTGATATGCACCGTGTCTGGTATGTGGCGTGAATTGACTTGGCCCGACCATCCTGTGTTGTGCGCCGCAGCCGGCGTCACATATGAATTTTTTATCTAACCAAGATTGTTCGCTAACATCCGCAGAGTCTGGAAGTGTGAATGTGTGTGTGTGTGTGTGTGTGTGTGTGTGTGTGTGTGTGTGTGTGTGTGTGTGTGTGTGTGTGTGTGTGTGTGTGTACAGAAAGTCCACTGTATGCGAGTTAACATGTTAACATAGACAACATAATCCAAAAGAAAGGCCGCCCATATGACTATTGAAGGCAAAGGCGACATATAAATGGAAAAAAAGGAAATATATTAAATTCTAGATGACATTGTGGACGCGGACATCACATCGGAATTGAATTCTGATGTTCATAGTCAGATGTCGGTAACTGAGCGGGACGGCTCTGCCGTAATATGTCATACTCGCGTTCAGAAGGTCCCGGGTTCAATTCACGGCAACTATCCCTTTAACCATGTGTTTTTCGTGATTTCCTAGGTGTCGTAGACGAATGCTGGGATAATTTCTCTTCTACCACGAATTTCCAGTGCAGCATCAACCATTTCAGAGTTGAAGGACCGTGTGATGATGTTCAGCGTGTTCCGGCTGAGCGGCAGAGGCGTGGCCCTGGTGTAGGCTCGACTGCTCAGGGACCCATCCTCTGGGTGCTCACTGGGCAGGCTCTTGGGCGTCGGATGTGTTCATTAGAAGCGTCTGAGACCCCAGCTATGCTTGCGCATGTCGTCTCCCAGACCTGGTCGCTCACCGGGACTTTCGCTCATCCCTTCCGCGCTAGGGATCGCCTTCGAGGCACAAGGGCCACAATGGCCTACGTGCGGTGCTATGTCCCAGTTTCAGGAGCCTTTCCGCAAAGTGCACCTTTACATTTACCACACATCAGTATACATACAGTGCTTGGCTCAAAGTGTAATCTGTGCATCCTTTTTATTTTCCAGTAGATTTGTTATCTTTTGCGCAGCACATGGCATGGGCTTCTGTTGTTTGTGTATAACATGCAGCATTATGCTTTGAAAAGGATCAGTGAAGTGTAAATAAAACGTTTACAACCTCACTCTCAGTTTAGTTTTCCTATACTTGCGGTTATTAGTGTATATTATAACGCACACTTGCCAATGAAGGACACGGCATAGAGTCCAACAGCACATGTGTAACATTTCAAGGTACCAATGAAAACAACTGCTTTATTTAAAAACAATTATTCAAATGATATAGTTCAACTTTACACTATACGCCCTATAATTTGCTCATTTAATAGTAATTTATAGTATAATATTAAATAAGTAGCATCTTAACATTCAGCAAAACGTTTAACCCTAAGGTTTGCCGAGAGTAATAATTTTCCCGAAATGTTAAGACATATTTTAAATTCGTGTTTGTATACAATATTGTATCCGTTTATAAAACGTAAATCAGAGTAATTGCCCTCATTAAACATGTAGATTTATTGTGGCTAGATGGTAATACGGTGGCACCAATGCTGGTTGTGTTGGAGATAATGAGTATCTATCAATAAACAAATTCATGGCAGCTAGTATAAGTATAAACTAAAATGTATTAAAAAGACGGAGAAATATTGCTGAAGGTGTTTAAATGGATTCTTAGAGTGCAGTAAATCAATTGGCCCTTAAAATGTGTAGTTTTCTACACGAAAAAGCTATTATGTGCGTGGAGAAAATGAAGCAACATGGAATTAACGAAGCTACTATTCGAGCTTCTAGCATATGTCAGAAAAAATGTAAATCATCTCGTTTGTGATCATATCATTCTACCTCTAAGAAATTATGGGATATAAATCAATTACGTAATGGCTGAGAATTTATTTCAGTTAACTACTAAGTCTAATATGAAATCCAATTTCAGATATGTATGAAAGGATTGTAGCACGCTTTAATTCATTACTGAGATTAAACTCTGTATTTAAGTTGCTAGAACAGCGTAACAGTAAATAGTTAGTATGAAAGTAATGGATAAGTGTATATTATTCGCTTCCTAATGAAGACAGAGTTATTACTTTTTAAAAGAGGCATTTATAACACTGTTTCTTTTGAAGAACATTCTATAGGTTATGGTATATTCCTGTATATTGAAAAAGCATTCGACGAAGTGTGGCGCGCAGGACTCTAACACAAAATTAAACCTGTAGTGAATAACACATTTTATCCAGTGATTAAACCATACCTCTCAATAAGAACTTTTCCTGTAAAATGCAACATCACTATCCTTCGGAAGTAATAGATCCTGAGTTCTACAAGGAGGCGGGCTTGTTCCATTTCTATACCTAATATAAGCCTCCGGTTTTCCAAAGCGTGATACTCTAATTATATCAGTATGTAAACGACATAGTTGTTCTTAATAAAGATGACAGTAACACATCAAGCAACAGTATTCAAGAATATGCGTTCGACATAAAGGAATGGTGCAAAAGGCGGACAGTACATTTACCTACAAAATAAAAAATAGCAGATTCATTATTAAAGTAAACAGTTATCCCATTCCTCAAGCTAAGTCTGTGAAATACTTAGGACTAACCTCAGACAATAAACTCAAGAGGAGTGCACACACTTCCTCTGTAGTTTCAAAATTAAGATGCAGACTTTATCAACTTAAATATGTCATCAAAGGCCGTTCACCTCTATCGCTGCATATCACAAGGTTTCATATACTTCAGTCTAATAAAACCTATCTGGATATATGGCAGCTATATTTGAGGCTCGCTTCAAATTCACAAGTCAAAAGAATACAGATTTTACAAAATCGGGTTCTTCGGATAATAGCAGATGCTCCTTAGTACATCCACAATTCTGTAGTTCCAAAGATCCTACATTGAATATACACCCCTGTCCTCATATACTCGGCTGTTCACATCCTTCATCGATCATCAGAACGTATTACTGAATGAGAACATGCCAAAAGAACCACCGTCACGGAGATAGAAGAGAAAACATCATACTTGTAAAATATTATAGTGTTACATTCTGCTACATATCACTGTTAATTCTTCTCTTTAGACTTTGGGGGCAATTAGTGAATTGTTTTATATTTTATTAGCACATCTGTAAAATGCATAATATTATATAAAATAATAAACTAAATTTTAAAAAAAAATGTGTTTTAAGGTCTTCCTCCGAGGGCACATTAGTAACCTGTTTGAAATGATATCTAAACTGCGATACTAGAACCCCTCAAAAACAGTGATAATGCAATAGAATTATCTAATAAAATTACCTTAGGCGTGTTGTTTGGAGTTGACGTTGAGTCTACCCACGTTTAATACATTTTCTTATACAATTAAAGAACAACAAATAGATGCGTGACTGTCTCACATTCAAGAGAACCCTAGTTCGAATCTCGGTTAGGATGAGATACCTGAATAAGGATTTTTTCCGGGATTTTCCCTTAGAAGATGAATGTCGGGTTACCCTACCCTCTAAGGACCTCGGACCTATCTGAGCACCGTTCTGTCATTTTCATTTATCGTCCAATAAGACCTAATCGGTTAAAGGACGGTAAACTTAAAAATAAGAAAGAAAAAGGAAATGTCCATATTTCCATTATTGACCATGTGTTATGGAAAGCGAGGTCTACTGGATTAGCGACTTTATTTGTTTTTGTTCTTGTTCTTCTTGAGACGTTGAATCATAGCGATGCGAGCGCGCTTTGGTAGTAGCAACGATTGCTAAAATTAATCTAAGTTTAATATAAAACCTATTCCAGGTAAGAAAGTAGGGTTTTAATTATTTAAACGATAGTTGTCAAATTCCTAAGTTCATGGTCTGGTAAATATGCACAATTTCAGTTATATCTTACACTTAGAATACAGAACATCATATTACAACTTGATAACCTATATTCACAATAAAGCAGTTAACATCCATTAAGTCGAAGTAAAACGAGCAAACACCCAATCGGCTGGTAAAAGAACGTAAACATAAACACATCATTATGCTGCGGAAGGTCAGAAACACAATGGCGTACAAACTAAAATGGAAGAAGGAATGAGGCATAATGTTTTATTGGGTCTTTTTGTCGATTGCTATTTAA
Source organism: Tenodera sinensis (assembly GCA_030765045.1). NCBI lineage: Eukaryota > Metazoa > Arthropoda > Insecta > Mantodea > Mantidae > Tenodera > Tenodera sinensis. The sequence goes on along the minus strand of CM060966.1, from coordinate 32,731,487 downwards.
ACAGTAATAAATGTATAATTATGTATGTAACATAACTGATATATATACATACAGTTACGTTCCAAATGGTGACGAGTTATGAGTTGAGATGAACATAAATTCTGATATTGTCCAGTGGTACCTTATAACGAGTTTATTCATAAACAAACATTTGAAATAAAGTAATAACGTTTCATCTTGATCTTAGGAAGAAGGGAAAAATAAATAAAATAGTGTTTTTGTGATTAAATACGAGAGTTATCAAACACTATATATTTATTCTGCTCTTTATGCAGGAGTAACTAATTACATGTTTGTGAAGTTAAATAGTATTATATTTGTTGCTTACCAATAACTTCAGTGGCTAGTGTTTAATGTCAGAATTTCCCATGTTATATATTCACATAATCATTTGAAAATGCTGAATCTTTTTGCATTATCTTCCATTATATTTGAGGAAATGTTAACGGCAGAAGGAAGGCTTAACACTACCCAAGGTGATTAGTCCTTAATAATAGGGCTGGGGAGGAACTTCCAATGACGGTCGTTTAAACAGAATTATCGAGCACGTCCACTAGTTCGAAATATGTATGGAAAGCGAAATTTATGATATCGACATAATTGAACCTTTCAGCATCTTGGTTTAGAAGTTCGTTCTTTCCACTCAGGTGATGTAAACTCTTAATAATCGAAGCGCCTACTACCTTTGGGATATCCTCCTGGTCTCATTAACATTCAAGGGCAGATTCCTTTCCATTCTAAATTTCTAAACCTAATAACACCATTATTTATTACCCTTAGTATCGTGACAAATGGCAAGTCCAGTTACTTTTTATTTCTCTTTATTTCCTCTAAAACTGAACCACAATTCACAATTTGTAACCTTGCAACTCACAGTTGTTCTCTTGTATTGTATCCTTGACACAAAATACTGCTTAACTGTGTACAACTCACTGTGACACTCATCTAACTAAGTCTTCCGTCCGTGTCGACTGTTTATGTAGTAGAGAATTGCCAGAGACTTTTCTGGAAATCGAAGTTTCTCGAAACTTCTGTCATAAAGAACTCCTGCGCGTCAAAAGATCCTAGAAATGTATGCAACGGCGCTTCTATTACTACGTTTGGAAGCAGTTTCCATTTTGCACCTCAACCTAAAAAAGACTTTCTGTACGCTGCCTGTTTCCTAATCTAGGGATCTACATACATACTTAGCTGTAGTATTTGCCTCACTACATTAGAACCTTTCTCTAATTTTGCGGTGGCTCCGAGAATCTGGTATGTTCTCCGTCTTGTAGCTGCGCATTTTAATAAGAGATGTTTCGTCGTTTCTGTGGTGTCAGTCACAAGCGACAAATTGGTCTCATTTGGTATAGTCCCTTTGTCCTAAGAGTTTTCTGAAAGTTCCACATCTAGTTATATAACTTACAACTCTTAAGTTCCGGCTTGGTTAGCCTAATGAGTGAGTTAGTTTATTCTCATGCTTATTAATTATTATCTGTCTGTAAAGTTTTTAAAGGTATTATTTCCCATTTTTTTCAGTTTTCCATTACGAACGCAATTTTGTACTGTGGTTTAGGTTTCTAAGGTTTCTAATCCACAGAAAGATTCTGGTCCTGTGAAGGGGAGAGATGCTTCTTTCTTTGTTAGTACATAAGCCTTTTTATTTTCTGCAATACCCGTATGACCTGGTGCTCACCGAAACTGTAAATTGCTACGGGAGGAAAGATTTAATATGTGTGGTACATCCCCACACTAGTTTAGACTTGATGGGAACTGAGAGCTTCAAGTGCAGCCTGGCTGCAGGATGTTTTTCCCTACAAGTTCCTTTTTCTAAGAATGGTGTGCACTTTCGAGTATAAGAAGTACTTCTGCCTGAAAAGCAGTAGCGTATCTACCTAGGCTTATGGTTTTGCATTAGCCCGTAGAATCGTAACAGAAACCTGCTCCAATTTTTCCATTTATGCGTGAGCCATCAATATAAATTACTAGATGCTTCTTACGGACAGAGGTAGCGTTTACAAGATAGTGATGTCAGGTAGCACTTGACCGCCGCAACAGTATTTTACAGATGCGTATTTTAATCTATTTCATGAATACACTCCTTATAAAACTTGGGCCCCTGTTCTTGGGAAAAGCAAGAATGACAAAGTTGCTGATTTGAATTCATCTTCTGCAACCCCTATCAGAATTTTATTGCTAATATTCGCTACATTATGTTTTCCGCGACCAACACATTACACGTTTTTGTGCATTGAACTATCCAATGGTTTAAGAAAGAGCTGTTTTACAACAGAAACTGCTATACCTCACTTGCGATTACAGCGTATATTAGGTGGCAATATTAACCTCTCTAATTGCAAGAGCAATAAAAAGCAATTGCGGATATAACATAGGATTATGTTCCTGTGAGAAATAGCTACATATAAGCGACCAGCTGGCCTCCATGGCAGTATTTGCAAGCATCTATTACTCTTTTTATCACAAAGATTAGCCTATAGAGAGGGAGAGAACGAAATTCTCATTAAATAAACCGTTTGCCGTTAAAGTGTCAGGATTCATAGTGGGGTTAGAGAATAGAACACGGGAACAAACTCTATACTAGTACAAAAACAGCTATCAGAGAGACCGTTAGCAGTTCATGGGGATAATTGAGGGCGAAACTATTAAAGAACTTTTAGATATCTGTAATATCTTTCAAGAATGCTACATGAAGATTTAGAAGAAAATTCCTCTACCCTAAACCACTCTTTACAAGGAAAATTACGATTTTCTCGAAAATGGGTCAAACGATTTTTATTAAACTGTCATGCTTGAGATATTTTTATGGTAAATGAAATGTATTTTTTTAATTTTCTGGCATAGCACATGTAGTCCTGTTTACCCTTGATAACTTTTGCATTACTGTTAGGAGATTGACCAAATCTTACAACACAAAAAATGTACATCTCATTAAAACACACACTTTATGCCAAAAGATTCTTTCTTTGTGAAGTGAACCATTTCGGAGATATTCCGTCCCATTTGTCAGAATTTTGCAATACTTACAGACCTTCTGAAATGAGAAGTCGTTAATTATTTTGTTCTCTCTTGGTCATGCAAAGAGAATGAAATTTCAAAGTCATCATACAGCGAACACTCTTAAAACACTTGACTGTCGCTTGAATCCCGCTGCATTCTCCTAGTACCTACAAGAAAATTAGCAAATATTTATCTCATTAACAAGAAGCTGATAGAAGAATAAACGTTTGTAAGAACAGTTTGTGCGAGAGAAGGGAAAGTCATGTGAATGCAACATGCCAGACTCTTCTTTCTGGTACAGTTTTTCAACGTGGCACACAAGTAAGCTCTTTATTTTTGAGAAACTGATGTCACAGCTGAAGTTTCTGTAATGTTATAAAGAGAACCGTGATGTTCCTTAACACGATTTCGATAGCATGGGGATGCTTACATTAGGTGAAGCCAGCAAACTTTTTTATTCTTGACCAACATGACGTGTAGGAGTATCCCTAATTTCCTCGTATGCAGCGAACGCGTTCCGTTCGCCCTCTGTAATCCCATTCTCTCTGTAGGGTAATCAGCAATCGGGAGCATGAGGAAGCCCTCTCGGAAATGGCCTCTTTGGGACTACCCTTCTGACGAGTTTCCACCCGCTAAGCACGAATGTAATAGAGGGTTGCGTACGCGAGAGAAAAATGTGAACGACTGGCCCATTTTTACGGCTAAATGTGGAAATACTAGTAAAAAAACAACCATTCAAACGGACAGTACAATTTTTAAATGCATATTTTATTAACCAGTCTTTGGAACATGTTTGCTTAGATAATTATATTACCTATGCATTGTTTTATTCTTTAACCGTGAACTTTTCTGAATTGATCGACGCTATTATGGCGTTATTTTCACAGAAATATAAGTTAGCAAGGCTCATAAACGTAGCCTTTACATAGATTCTAACAATAATAATTATAAAGCACACTGTTGTACAAACTATTGTAATTGTAGCTTATTTAGCCTTAAGTCATGCAGACGCTGGCCTACGGATCCCAAGGTCGCGGGTTCAAACCCGGCCCAGGCCGATGGTTTTTAAGTGTGCTTAAAAACGACAGCTCCATGTCAGTAGATTTACTGGCATGTAAAAGAACTCCTGCGGGACAAAATTTCGGGACACCGGCGACGCTGATGTGATCCTGGCAATTGACAGCGTCGTTAAACAAGAAAATAAAATTAAAACTTAAGTCCTGCAGACAATAGAATCGTCACAACTAAAACTTCTTACAATACAATGTTGGTCATGCTTGAAGTACTCAGCAACATCATACAAAGGATTTAAAATAAACCATTCATTAAACTTATTTTTAAAGAAAGGTGCTGGTAACCTGTGACATTTTGAGTATTTTTTAAATTAGTTTTAGGCCCACGATTAAATAATAAGACCCGATCTTATTTAACCTATAATTTTCCTTCCTCCCTAACTCTCTTCAGATCTTATTCCATTGTTTTATGCGTAGAGGGCTTCAAAACATGTATGTATCCAAATGGAATGCACTACTTCCTGTACTTCCTGTTAGATACGTGTTACAGAAAGTAAAAACAATAAAAGATATTTAAATGCTTTAATTATTTTCCTTTCCGTTTAGAATTAAGACAAAATTGTTACCTGTACTTCAATATTTAATTCACAGTCATTCAGCAAAGCAAACGAATTGAGTAAACTCTGATTGTTATTATGCGGCTGCTTTGCTGAATTATTAATGAAAGGTATAGAAAAACACCTTGTGCTTCCTTTTGTTAAAAGAGAACAAACCACCAGCAAAATCAATAAGTTGCTCACAAAACACCCACAGAGCAAGGCATCGCAAAGTTACAGTCTGTCTGAAAAGGGATTTCATTTAATTGAAAATTAGCTTTTTCCAATTAGTGTTATAATTTTCGGAAAGAGAACTATCGGGTTTCTGAAGTCTGTATTATTTAATTAGAGATCATTTCTACGCAAAGATTGGTGTTGGGTTTCAACCAAAAAATTCGGTATCAAGATTTGAACGCGGAAATACACGTTTTAAGCCTCCTCAAAAGAACAACTGCACCTGTCTGTGTCCAGCATAACTCAAAAACAAAGCCAGTTAAATACCAAACTTGGTACTCAAGTTCCGCACCTTCCAAGGATGTGATACGAAGGTATTCAAGGAAATCCCCCATCCCATGACGTATGACGCATGACCAAGTATAGGTGGGGAGGGGGACATGAAATAAATATATATTATCCAATTAGCGAAGTTGTTCTGGTGTTCGCGCAACTTCAATTGATTAATAATATACTTTGTAGAATTTGAGATAACATCTTAGTCTGTATCCTTAGGTATAAATCAAAACAATGTATGCACTCAATGAAGGTCATGAGCGAGAAATAATATAATTTTGCTTTATTTGTGCGAACAGATTCAAATTAATGATTGATTGAACAACATTTTCTACACAGAGCTAGTACACCTCTTTCTTAATGGAGGAGTCAACAACGTAACTGCGGAGTTTAGTCAGAAAATGGCCCTAAGACTTGAATTCAATAAGTCTTCATGATTTTAAAGTTACTGTATGATAGGGTTCACTTCACAATTCATCGTTGGCCCATATTTCTTCGAGAAAACAATAATGGATCAAGGCGCCGGTTACAGTAAACGAGTAATTCTTCATCCTTATACTGAGGAATCATGATATGGAAAATAAAATCTCCATGCAAGATGGCGCTCAGTCCCACATCTATATTGCTGCAAAGCAATTAGTTACACAACTCTTGGGCGATTGTGTCACAGTGGGCTCTTTCCAACCACGTGACCTCCAAGATTTCCAGATCCTAATCGGTTGACTTTTGGTCCTAGGATTACCTTAAAGAACGAGTTTTCCTGACAGATCCAAAAAGCCCACTGACACTTAGATATAGGACATCGCATGAAATTACCAGTATTCCAAGACAAAACGCTGTGCGAGGTGTAGCGGAAACAATAATTGTGTAGGAACAAGAGAACGCGGACATTTCCCAATGTTTTGTTAAACCCAATTGTTTGCCCAATAAATGATGTGTTGCTCTACATTTTAAATATTGTAATGTTTATACCGGTTTAATTCTTTAAGTTACTTTTGAAATCTATCATACAACGAGAGCTCCAGAATTTATGTCGACAGAATCTGGAGATAGAATATTAATTAAAAATCAGTAAAGTCAATAAACTGAAGCAAAACTCATCAAATATTGTATGTGTGCAATTTTGTTTACCTGTTATTGAAATAACAAAGCTTTCAGCGTGGAAATATAAAGCCTGTTTCTTCTTTTTCCTGCATTTAAACTCTTTGGTAACAAATGTATGCAATGAACAAAACTGAGGTACGAAATATTATAAATAAACGTATAAACAAGCTGTTCTGCTTTGCAATGTACAAACGTTTATTATTCTATCTCCTTCATGTTAATCGAGATAAACATTTGCAATCGTTATCTTATTGCATACTTTTATTTCCTTGTAGGTACAATAGCAATAGAGGAATACAGTAGGCTTATGCGATAGTCAAATATTTTATGAGCTGGTCGTTACATGGTAATTTTGAAAGTCCGTTCTCGTTGCACAGCTGAGAGAGAGGGAGGGAGGGAGGGGGTAGGGGAGAGAACGAACAACTACCTATTTCAGAAAAGTGTAAGCATTTTAACATTCAACCTATAATAAGGCTTATCTATTAAATGATTCACTTAAAAAAATAACTATAACAGCAAATTCGGTGCTTTGACATCTACATTTTCTGTATAGTAAGGTTTGATCTATCTCATAAGGTTTATCAGTTATGCAAAGGTCATTCATAATGAACAGAGCTTCAGAGATTCTCGGTTCGCGGCCTATTGATAGGTACCCGGGATACAGTACTGCAATTTAGCTACCTGTTGAGAAACTATAAAGGACTTCGAAAGGCACGCCTATGTGATACAGCCATCACAGCAGCACAGGATGTCATAGTTACTTTTACTTTTAACTACTTTTACAGTTAAAAGAATAAATGAATAGAAATAGACAGCTTGCTTCTAATATAAGTATTTGTAATTGATATATTTCATTCATATTGGTAGGTGTTTGAATATTCAAAGATATAATTTTTTTTCTTGTGTAATTTATGTAGTTTGACTTTATTGCAATCTCCTTGTGCATAAAGTCTTAATAAAGAAAAGAATACTCGAATTACTAAGTGAGAGTAGGTCTCTTTAAAAGAATAAAAATATAACGTAGTATTGGACTGAGAATAATTTTGATTTCGATGAGCAAATATATTGTATTATGTTTATATGAAGCCAGATATCGATACCTTTTGTAGCCAGCAGAAATTAATAAATTAACTATTACAAATAAAACTTATGAATTACTATTATCATACCATTTCTTGTATCTATTATCATGAATGAATATTTCATATGCAGTTTAATTAGAATACTATTCACTGTCACTACTAATAGTTGTATATAGTGCATAAACTGATGCTGTATATCTTTATCAGGCGCATGTGGTGGAGCAGCAAGCAAGAAGGGTTAGGTACCAAAATTGCCCTTAATAGGATTTGTGACAGCCACGGGGAATGCCCCTGTGGGCAACTCTAATGGCTTCTCCTGCTAACCCAATAACGAAGTGCACGCAAATTGAGGCTAGAGGCAATTAAATGCAGTTAATATATTCCTACCACCTACACAAAGTATGCAACCATGTGAATATATATGGTCTCGATTATTAACCATCAATTCCGTAACTACAGGTTTCTAGGTCATAAGCTGATAATGCTCATGATTACTCTCATTCTAGTCATACGTTTAAATCACTCAATTGTTATATTAAGGTTCGGAAAACATGTGCAAATATTTCTATTCTTCTTCTTAATCCTTTCCTGTATTTATTTATTATTACTTTCTCTAATAAGTATATTAAATAGGGGAAGTATTGTGTTGGGCCAAAAATTCAATGTCGAGATTTCATCGGAAATACATGTTTTGAGGCCCCCTGAATTAAAAAAAAATCGGAAAAGGTCCGTTTGTGAGTGTGTGTTTGGGGGGGGGGGGGAGTTCTGTCTCTGAAGTGCATAACTCAAATACCAGAAGTCGGTCAAAAACCAAAGTTGGTGTTTAAGTTTAATATTTTTCACGTAGATTTTCAAAAAAATTCCTCCATCCTAAATTACCCTTTAAAAGCAAAATTTTGATTTTTTTCAAAAATGGCTCTACAATTTTGATTAAAATCTCACATGTTTAAGATATTTTTATGACAAATGAAATGTCGAATGCCCATTGTGACTAAATTCATTCGAATTAAGGTAGAAATGGATTACAGCATTCTTCAAACAATGTTTGTACGACAGTTACTGAAATAATAAACCATTTATATTCATTTGTCACGAAGCTAGATGACTCCAAATATTTGGGACAAATTATTTCTTTTCGGCGAAACAGCTATTTATTGACAAGAATTGTATTGCACATATCTGTTACATTCAACACAGAATCCTTGGTTAGCAGTATCTTCCACCCGGTATAGTAAGGAGCTAAGAAGATGGTACAAGGCAACTTGAATATCCTGTAAGACCCTGCTACGCAATACAGTTCCAGATAAAGGCAGAAACGAATGTCAGCAGACGTGTTTAATCTAACGTCATCTAACTTAATATCCTGGACTCCATTGTGGTCGAGAGGTCAGGCCTCTTGCTTCTCAACCCCTATCGCCCAGGTTCAATTTCCGGCTAGTGGAGGAAAAGTTTTCTTTAACAAGAACGTTCCCTAACCTCCGCAGATAATGCAAGAATGAATGTGGGAGTGAATGTTACATAGTAAAATGCAACCAATCCAACATAAAAAAACTGCATTTCGATGAGTTCTAACAAAATCAGTTGTTTTTCAAATCAAAGATTCCGACATGATCGTAGACGTTAAAGGCGGTAATACAACTGAAATTATAAAAAAATCTGATATTTTGCGATTCCACAACTTTCTCTACAAGCTCTTATACAAGCTATTTTTACTTTCTCTACTGGTAAGTAGAAGGAAGTATTGTATTCCACCCAAAAATTCGATGTCGAGATTTCACCGGAAATATATGTTTTGAGAGCTCTTGAATCCAAAGAAAGCATTTTTAGATGAAGGTCCGCGCGCGTGTCTGTGTGTGTGTGTGTGTGTGTGTGTGTGTGTGTGTGTGTGTGTGTGTGTGTGTGGACAGCATAACTAAAAACGAAAACTCGGTTAAAAACCAAAGTTGGTATTTAAGTTTAATGTCTTTCAAGGATGCGACACGAAGATTTTGAAGAAAATAGCCCCACACTAAACTCCCCTTTTCATAGAAAATTTTGATTTTCTTGAAAATAGCTCTAACGATTTTGATTAAAATGCCACATGTTTGAGATATTTTTATGACAAATGAAATGTATATTTTGAATTTTCTGACTATAGCCTATGTAGTCCTGTTTACCCTTGGTGACTTTTGCATAACTGGTAAACCGTAAGCGATAGACAAAATCTTTTTAAAATGCACAATTTATGCACAAGCTATTCTTACAAGTTTATTCTTCTATTTACTTTCCAAACCTCAGCTAGGGATTGTATGCTTAAAATTGTTGCCTCTTACACAGACTCGAGTCGTGCTTGGGTCAAGCTGTCTGCTTGTATAAATGTATAGTTTCTCTGGAGAATATAAGTAAGTTTACATTGTGTAAGAAAGTACTTTTACAGGGAAGTATGCACAACACAGAATCGTGTTATGCACACAGGTGATATATGTGGAAATGTGAATTAAATGTTCTTAATACTGAATTTATTTCCAAATAAAGTCGTAAGTAAACTATGAGTTGCCAGGGTTTCCTGTCACTTAATGCCACGTTTCTTGCCCAATACGTAAAACGAGTTGCGAGAGTGCAAGATCTTGTTATAAACTAAACTCAATGCATCAGCTACAGGCTAGGGTGCAATCCGATTATCTTCGTCCCATTGCTTTAACCTTTTTACCGGTATAATGCTAACCCACTTTCAAGAGCGGGTCGCCATATCCATTCTCTTTGCATGGTCAAGAGATAAAATAAACCGAATAACGACTTCCCAATTGATAGAAGTTTAAGTCTATTCAACTGCAAGCCAATGTATATCTCGGTAACGGTTAACTTCACAAAAAGCCCACATCTGTGGCGTGGGGATAGCGTGTCTACTTCAGTTCCCAGGTTCGAATCTCAGGATGAGTTGCCTGATAAGCTTTCTTCCGGGGGTCTATCCTGAAAGGTGAACGTGGACTCCGAGCTCATTTGGGCATCATTTCATCCATTTCATTCATCGTCCGAAATAAATTGTTCCTTAACGATATTTATATTTTTTGCGCAGTAAGATTTTGTCTATCATACGATTTTCAGGTATACAAAACCCAGAATGTAGAGGACTTCAGAGGCCACTCCCAGAAAGTTTAATATACACGCACATTTTACTTGCCATGAAAATATTTAAAACTAACAGTATTTCTATCACAGTCGTTAGGACCGTTTTTGACAAAATCAAATATTCGAAATTCCATCTAAAAGGCAGTTTGGGTTAGGAGATTTGCTTGAAAAGCTCTGTGTCGCATCCTAACTTAAATACCAAGCTTGGTTTTTAGCCGGCTTTTCATTTTTGAGTTACGCTGTTCACAGACAAGCACATGCCCGGATCGCTTTTCGAACGATGCTTGTTTGAGAGGTTCCAAAGATATACCTAAATTTTCGGTAAAATTTCAACATCGATTTTTCTGGTGAAATACAAATCGTCCCCTATTTATTGTACGTAGTAAAGAAAGTAAAGAGGGAGCTACAAAGTTTTACATGACGATATTCTGAAGGAAATAATGTGAGAAACTCTTCAAGGTCTAAGGATGGATTGTTTCGCTACTCGTATTTGCAGTTTCCAAATTTAATATACTAATTTTAGAAGATCAAGTATAAAAGCCTTTTAATTTAAAAGCAAACATGATCTATTATCTCACTCTCTCTCCCTCCCCTCTCTCCCTCTCTCTCACTCGCACACATACAATGTCATTTTTATGGTTCACGAGAGGAGCATACTATGGACTGATTTAAAAAATGATTAAAAGGAGCCCCTTAAATGCAATTCCCATCGCACACAATTAGTCAATCAGTAATAGCAAAAAGCTGTTACTAGAGTGAATAATATCTCTCTGTAAGGAAAACTTGAACCACACAATAACAACACTTATAACCAGCGATGCCCAACTTTGTCTCTTATGTGCAAATGGAGTCACCTAGTCCTACCAGACTTCCATCTTTTTGTACATGAAGCATTTCCCCAACGTCATAGTTCGGCAAAAAACACGCGGAGGCAAATTCTCCTTTCATGAGACTCAAAAGCAAACTTGTCTAATGCTTGGTTAGAGCTGGTGAAACAAAAGCTTGCCCATTTCCAAGATGCGCAGAAGACTATTCTCGTAAACATTCTGGACCGTACCGTTACGCCTGTTGCAGGGCGACAGTATCCCTATTATGGACTCGAGTATCTAACAAGGCCTCGAGGTGCGCATATTGCAAAACTACATGTAGCCGTCATTCGAGTGGAGTAAACTTACTTTATCCGAGTAATATCAAAGTTTCGTGCAGCTCTCGTTGGCAGGTTTTCGTTGCGTGCAATCTACCTGAGCGAGTGAAGCTGAAATGCTTCATGCACATAAAGAAGGAGCCATTAGCACATAAGAGACAAGATTTCCCATTGCTGCTTATAAGTTATAACACAAACAGGATTAGGAGTTCTCTAAGTGACGGTATCCTTTACAGTTATCCATAGCCATACATACCACCACAAATTTTCCCTCCCGCCGTTCGATAAATATGCAGCAAATGAAAATCGAGAATCTAGAACTAGGACTCGTTGCAATGCATCGAGTATATTCCAAGTTTTATTTCTACTTACTCCATTATCTTCTGTAGCAACGCTCATTACTAGGCTTAACAGACATTCTTACCTGGAAAAGAAAAGAGAAACTATGTTATTATAAGTTATAGAGAAAGTAGGAGAACATTCATAAAGTACCACGTAAGAAAACAGTTATAATTTCATAATAATAAAATATTCTGGTATCACAATATTACCATTAATAGTTATTTTAACAGGTTTATGTGCTAAGGCTAAATATCTACTAATAATGAAGAAGATGATGACGATGGGTATACATAGTATGAGTTAAAACACAACTTTGGAGATACTAAAACCTGTGAAACGATTCTAAAACTGCCACTGTAGCAATTAGAATACGCAGGAAAAATCTCATACAGCCAGAAGTTTAGCGTCAATGGATGTGAGAGATGTATTACATCCCAGTGAAGTTCCTCAAACTGATTGCCAAATTGGTATTCATTATAATTTTGTGGTATACAATCGTTTTAATGTCATTAAAAATCAAGCTTTCTAAACATTACGATTTGAATTCGCGCCACTCTGTAATAACTTGGTAGTAATATGTTTGGAAATAATGTACTGAGGCAGACCACATCTCGTGTTATTGCATGTGAATAGAGGGTAATTGGTGATTTGTTTTCTTTCTTGTACGCGTGCTCTTCAATTGTGAGCATTTCAGCATGATTTGGACACTTGGTTATTTGATATTAAAGTCAAATGAAGGCTAAAATTTGGGACGAAGGTGTATGCACACAAGCAGGGTACTTCGAGAGGTCACGAAATGAATCAGAGCTACAGTAGTAAGCAAAACTTCGTTTCCGTGCCGTTGTTGCACCGAAACTTGTGTGATCCATAAACTCGAAGAAGCTTCCAAACTTTAACATTTCTCAAAAAAGTAATATGTGGTTACAGCAGATCCTCCAAAGCCCGCACTCAGTACTAGGACGAAAATTAAACAATGTATAAGGTATTTCAACATCAAAGCTTATGAAAGTGAATCCTGGCTGTGACGTAATGCTTAAGTTGAAACAAATGTTTTGTTGATCTTCGCTTTTCAAAAGAAAAGTGACTTTGGAATTGTAGTCGTTAAGAAGTTTTAAATAACATTTGCAGCCAAAAGGCGCAAATATCCTTGTAATTACATAATCTGCGAAAAACAACTAAAAATGTTCGGGATAAATCCAAGAACAGAATTTTCATTGAACACGAATAGTACGTACAGGCCCTCAGTTGAACAACATTAACAATGAAATGCAAAAGAACAGAGCTTTACTTTCTCATTTTGTACGGACTGTATGTTTTCTAGGAAAACAGACACTTGCTTTTGATGGCCTCAGTGAGAATGAAGGATCTTCAGAGACAATTATTTTGAAGATTTAAATGAATTAGTAATGTACGACGCCTCTCTGAAAGAGCACTTGGAGAAGTCGACTGTTTTCCGTGCTACTTCACCTAATGTTCAGAATGACTTAATTTCAAGTGTGATACATTGAATTAGGAAATACATTTCTGAAGCCTTCTTTGTTTCACAACTCTGTATCGTTTCTTACATAAATGTTGACGGAAATATTGCTTTACAGACGTAAGTTCTCACAGAAAAGCAGATTCTCTTTTGAATCGTGCTCTCAGTATTGCCCAACATCTGTGTCACACAATGATAAAAGATGAAAACTCCGAAGGGCAATTCAGTTTAAGTTGGATTATATTTTAATGAATGTTACAATATGCGATGGGTTACGTACTCGAGTGTGTTACCCAGGCTACACCACTGCGTACAGCACTGGAAATAACACACTTTATTAGGTAAATACTAATCAATTTACGTGCTTGAATAAAAGTTAACGGCGGCGCCATGGCCGAGCGGTTAGACCGTTTGCCTACCACCTAGGCGGTCCGGGTTCGATCCCAGGGACTCGCATGTGATATTCGTGGTGGACGAAGCGGCATCTGGATGAGTTTTCTCCGGGTTCTCTGGTTTCCCCCGTCATTCATTCCACCAATTACTCCATCATCGCCTTTCCAATCTATTTCGAATGCACTTCATATCATCGTCTTCCTCACTATCATACTTGGTGCTTGGCTGACCACTGGCTTCCAGGTTTTCAATCTATCCGGTCCATAGGTTCCTCTGCGCGTCGAGAGGCGTCTGGCCCTAGTCACTGGCTTGTTTTAGAGGTCTGCACGGGCTCGGGCCTAGGCCCGGCCCGGCCCGCGGGCCGGGTTCGGGCCTAATTTGAAAAATGCTTGTCGGGCTCGGGCCTGGTCCGGGCTTGAAAATTAAGAGAGACAAAATAATGTATTATGTATTTTTCCGAGAATAGCACAATTATCACAGCATTCCTTTACTAGGGATTCTATATGACTATTCTGGTGAAAGGTTTCAAATAATAGTAATAATAACAATAACAACAATAATAATGTCATCATAATAAATTTAAATAATCCGGCCGGGCCGGGCTCGGGCCCTGGGACTATAACCTCTTCTCAAGCTCGGGCTTGGCTCAGTTCGGGCCGGGCGGGGCCGAACCTAAGAATGTCGGCCCGTGCAGGCCTCTAGCTTGTATGTCCTACATAAGAGGAGGGTAATCAGGTGAAGAAGAAGAATGAAAGTTATTTTATATTATCTTCAATCTGAAAACACCTAACAACATAATATGCTAACTTGTATTAACCCTTTCCAGCCCTTTCCGGCTTATTCGAGTTTTTATTTTCTTTCTTTTCATATTCCCTTGGAGGAAAAGCAAAGTGGTGCGAATAATCTCGGTAAATTAATCAATTTCAAGCTCCATTCTTTGTCGTCAGCATGGCTCTTCTTGTACCAAATGTCAAATTTTTTGGCTACGGAGGAGTGCACAAATAAAGACGACGATACCATTATTTCACCAAAGTCAATATCGATTTTAAGGTCGATTCTGATACATTATACAACGTTTTGAAGGCGATAGCTTCTTCACTTAATTATGTTCTTATTAGTAGTTTTCTGTGTGTAAACACATGTAACCAATTTAGTTTTTTATCATTATTTTCAGATGTCGCTGCATGTGATTGAATTCAGATCGTGCTCTGGCTTAGCCATACCAAAAGTTTATTTTTTATCTGAAAAGAATATTTTTAAATGGCAGGAGGTGTGTTTGAATCATTGTCCTGCCGAAAAATCCATATAACCCCAAAGATTCGAAACCCACTGCACACGCGTTAACAGCATTGCAATATGTTCCAAAGGGAAGTTCACCGATATGATCATTGGAGTTAAGGGCAGAATATAAATGGGACAATTGAAAAAAAGAGGGTTTCATAAATAATGTGCATACGCGTATTCATCGAGATCTATGTCTGCTTTACGGGATGACATCTGCGCCCTTTACATCGGGTATATCCAGCTAGCAAAATCACTTTAATGGTCACAGTAATATTGATGGTGTGTGTTTGATACGTTTCGATGGGTAACGTCTGTCATCTAGGGAACACAGTGTTCCAGAATCCTTAAGAAGCCCATGAAAGTTTGCGAGAAGCTTAACCACGTTAGTTTATAGCTGTCATTTTCAATGGGCCTATCAAATTCCCTCAGCCCTTGACGAAAACAAACCAGAAATCCCGTCATGGCTTTGCATCAAAGCAGAAACTCTTATTTGAAAGTTGGTTCTGCTTGCCAGCGTCCGAACTTCCAGTAACTATCTCTCCCCCTAAATGAATAGCAGCGCATTGTATCTACTGCTAAGTGTATGATCTGAAAACCTCAAAACAACTTGGGATTGAATCGGTTTGCTAGGACTCCAGATTGGCAAGTTTACTGCTCGACTCGCTGCCGTGTTCAAGTTCAGTACAGCGAGTACTGTTTTCTGTCTTTCTATCAGTTCCTTATGCATGTTAAAATCGTGTTTCAAAAATTAACTTTGATTTTCTGATATACTATAAAAATTAAAATACGATAACTGATCTATGTTTATATTTTATCACTCAATGAACTGCAAAGAATCATTTATACAGGTAGTGTGCAGGAGATATGCAAATAACGAATAACTCTTAAGCTCAAATATATTTACAAACACCTTTTGTCTAATACTTTATGCAAATAATAATAATAATAATAATAATAATAATAATAATAATAATAATAATAATAATAATAATAATAATAATAATAATAATAATAATAAATAATAATAATAATAATAATAATAATAATAATAATAATAATAACAACAACAACAACAATAAATATGTAACTAACATTTTTCTGATTTGAAAACTGTTTTCGTGTTTGAATTAATTAACGATGTTGCCTACCCTGAAGCAAAGATTGTTGTTTTTAAATTTGTTTCTACACGTGCGCGCCTGTATGTAAGCCATTATTTAATTCTAGAGTGGATTCTAATTACTTTTCCTCCCAAAGGGGTCCCGTAAAATGGATACAAAGCCAAAGACTTGTGTTTTTGAAATTGATTCTAGCCTATGTTCACCGCGAACATAATTATTTAACAATAGTGATATAATTATAAACCTTCTCTCGTTATAGTACGAGTTACGATATAGAGCGAGTTACTGAGCTTGGTGAAATAGATTAAATATAAAAATGCAAGCAGAACGCATGGTTCAATTATTATTATTATTATTATTATTATTATTATTATTATTATTATTATTATTATTATTATTATTATTATTATTATTATTATTATTATTATTATTATTATTATTATTATTATTATTATTATTATTATTATTATTATTATTATTATTAATTATTATTATTAATTATTTTTATTATTACTATTAATAATAATAAATCTCAAATTCATGGTTGCATCGTTCTCGGCTGTTGATAGGCATAGACAGTGTTGCCAGGTTGAGGATTTTACCCTCGGCGTAAGTATTCTTCAACTGAAAGGGAATGAGAGAATTCTTTGGAAATTATGGGATGTTTCAAGTAAGGTTTTGAAATTCAAGAACTCAAATTCACTTCTGCTTTTAACTAAGAATTAAGCCTCATTGGACGTTTCAGGTTTAAATGAAAGTATTACATCGTTAATAGTTTCTGCAGTATACGTAATGAAAAACCATTAACGCTGAAAAGAAAAAGCTACGTTTATCACCGTCTCACAAAAGTAAGGTTTTATGAGCAAAAAGGGAATTAGTTTGTTTTTGAGGGATTTTGAAGGCCTATATGGGAATTTCCTCTGCCAAAGACCTGGCAACACTGCGCATAGAATATTAGCCACAGACCTTGTAACACACAGTCTCTGGTTTCAAAAGATATAAAAATGTCATTCACATAATAACATTGGAACCAATAATATTGGATTCGATTGTAAAACAAACACATATGTACAACGCACACTCATATACTATAGGGTTATCGACAAGTCGTTCCGCAGCTCTCGTGTAACCAAGATTCCCCTAGAGACGGCAATTCCGGTGGCAGCACTGATTGCTGTCGCCTTATCAACACGTCAATACCAGCAATACTCGCATCAGAATAACAACTCGTCAACTGATAGCCAAAGATCACGTGCGATAAACATGCTGGAAGCAATGACAGTCGGTTGGTCAGAGTGGAGCGGAGAAAATCTAGGAGTACCAATGTTATCTCGAGCGATAGGTACCAGCCAGGTGCGGAGGAAGTTGTTGATAACCCCTTTATAATGCAAGCAATTATAATTAATTGCGCAGTGAGAACTTTGTGTTTTAAACATTATTCAAAGTATAACCATCTTAATTTATTCACACTTAACTAGGTTTATAATTGAAATTTGTATTCACATGCAAAAGCTGTTTCACAGTAATTATGGGTTTGTGCATTGCCTTTCAGTTCATGGTGGTGTAGGGGTTGCTTCTGTAGAACTAATTGCAGAGAAATTCTTACAAGAAATAGTCGCACAGATGTTGAAGGGTTGGAGAATAAACATCTAAAAATAAGTATTGTTATGGAAAAACTTGTTTATATCGCTCAAAGAACCAGAGGCAGAGTGGGCTTGCTTAAAGCCCCAATTTTTATCCCGCTATCTGAGAGTAGAAAGACACTTCCGTCGTAATTCTCTGTTCTTTTTTTCTTGGAAACTGAATTCTATAATATTTCTTTTTCAACAAAAGCACACCACATGCAGCTTTTGTGCTATGTAAGGCACCTTAATAAAGCCACTCCTCATTAGAGAGGGTAATTCTGGATGTCGTCAACAACATTTTGAAAAGCTCTACATAGCCTGGATATTCACTGGAGCGATGTCGTCATGTGGGTGTTATTGCATCCACCGTCTATGGTATAACATCTCAGCTTCAGCGTGGGCAATTCCTTTCAGACACCTACTTCTTGAGACAAGATGATACAAGGATTTCCTTGGAGAACGTGATGCAGCTGTCCAAACTTTAAGCAGTTTTTCCTCCATGTAAACTTAATATTCGCCTTCAAAATCTTGCTTTTAATTATACATTCCCCATCTAAAAACCAGTCACTTGACTGAATCTCTGGAACGTAAGCCCCATGGAATTTCTATCAAAACTCCCTGACCATCTCAGACGTGGCATACAAGAAAATTCTGTACCGAAATATACCGAAGAAATTCTGATGTGTTGCACTCAAGCGACTTTCTCTTCTCTTGTACAAACTATTCTTAGAAACACTTATTCCTCTATCTTACTTGATGTTAATCGAGATAAAGCATTTGTAGAAATTATCATATTACTAATTTTCTTGTAGGTGCAACGGGGATATGTGCATACGAGCAGTAGGCTTTAGGCGATAGTCAACTCCTTTAAAGTTGGCCGCTATGTGATGACTTAGAAATTCCGTTCTCTTGCAGCAGATAAAAATTAATAACGACTTCCCATTTGCGAAAATCAGGCATTGCAAAATGCAGACAAATAGCACGAAATATCTCAGAAATTGTTCACTTCACAAAAATATATCTAATATAGTGTGTTTTATCGAAATATAGATTATTTGTGCGGTTTACCAGTTATATAAAAGCCATGAGAGAACTTCTGAGGATATTTCCAGAAAATTGAAGATATATCTACATTTCATTTGTCATGAAAATATCTTAACACATATGGTATTTTAATTAAAGTCATTAGAGCAATTTTTGATAAAATCAACGTCTTCGAAAAATTTCCATGTAAAGAGTAGTCTGGGGTGTGGGCAGTTTTTTAAAAAAACGTTCATGTCACATCCTTGGAGGATGCTGAACTTGAACTCATTTTTTAGTTCACTGGTTATAGGCAGACAGAGGGACAGACAGACACACAAACACAACTTTTTTCTAAAAATGCTTTTTTGGTATCAGACAGTCTCAACATGTATTATTTCCGGTGAAACCTGGATATCGAATTTTTTGATGGAATACAATACTTCCCCTGCTTACTAAGTAGAGGAGATAGTAAATACTCTTAGAAATAACAAACGCTCAATGTCATGTTTATTCTTCCTATACAAAAAATCTGATGTGTTGCACTCACATGACTTTCTCTACTCTTGTACTAACCATAACAAACTCTTATTCCTATATCTCCATGTTAGTTAAGATAAACATTCGTACAAATTATATTATTGCTTATATCCTTGTAGGTGCAAGGGAGATATTGGAATACAGAAGGCTTTGTGCGACAGTCAAATCTTTTTGGCCTTTGAGATTCCGTTCTCTTTGCACGATTGACATATAAAAAATGAACAACGTTGTTGCATTTCGCTTAAGTTCTAAGTTTTCCGAAACTCACACACATAACAAGGAATATCTCCGAAATGGTTCACCCTACAAGAAAATTTATTGAGACATAAATTGTGTATTTTACCAAGATCTACATTTTTTTGTATAGTATGATTTGGTCTATCTCTAACAGTTTACCAGTTATGCAAAAGTCGTCCAGAGTAAATACGACTACAGGGGCTATAGCCAGAAAATTTAAGATATAGATTTCATTTGTCATAAAAATATCGCAAACATATGGCATTTTAATCAAAATCGTTAGAGCCATTTTCAAGAAAATCAAAATTTTCGAAAAATTTTCCATGTAAAGGGTAGTTTAGGGTGGGGCTATTTGCTTCAAAATCTTCATGTCACATCCTTGAACGACATTAAACTTAAATACCAACTTTGGTTTTTAACCGACTTTTCGTTTTTGAGTTATGCTGTCCACAGACTGACACACAGACACACACACGGACCTTTTTCTAAAAATACTTTTTTTTTTTTTTTTTTTTTTTGGATTCAGAGGGCCTCAAAACATATATTTCCGGTGAAATCTCGACATCGAATTTTTGGGTGGAATACAATACTTCCCCTACTTACCAGTAGAGAAAGTAAAAATGCGATGGCAGCAATTGAACTAAACCGAAGAGAACTATAGCACAATTGGATTGTACGTAAAAAAGAAAGTTTCAATCACCCTCTCCCAAAGTCAGGAGGAGAATTAGGTCGTTCTAGTCTGCAAGGAGAGCTTCATGCTTTTCTTCCACTCCGTCTTTTCCCAGAATTGTGCGCATTACACATCTCATCCCCGGTTTTTATTTTACAGCCTGTATGTATAGCCTTTTTGTGTAGAATGTTACATATTCGGCTTATATAGAAACAATTTAATTCACATTTAATAGAGATTCCAATATAAAACGTTATACGTTGTCTCCTCACGTTGTCTCCTAAGAAGCAGATGCAAAAAGCAGAAAATATAATCTGAGTGGGTGGGAGGGAGAGAGGATCTCATAATGCCAGAGGGTGACAGGGCGGCAGTTTAGCTGGGCGGACGAGACATATGTGGATAACGAAGAAGCAGAATTAACAGCACGTGCTAAAGATATTGTAACAGTCGAGTGCTTCTGACAAGGTTCAGCGGGCGACATATGTTAAAGGTCAGCGCTGGCCGTATAAGGTCGATAGGCTAGGCAAGATTAAACCGACAATATGCACACGTTAATAGCCTGTCAATAATGACGGAGATGGGATAACGAAGCTGTCCATATGCAGCACTGGAACCTATTACCATTCAATGGATACAAACGGAAGGTCCTATAAAGTTGTTCCATGTAACGGCGGAAAATTACAGCGTTCTTTCTTTTCTATTTTATTTCTCAAAACAAACCTGAGATTCAAATTATATGCATTTAAATTTTCATTTTTCGTTTTAAGAAATGATTTTTGATAGCACTCGCCATCTAACACCTGTTAGCACAGCGTTTGTTATCTGTACGTCTGCATAACGCATGAAAAAACCCGCGAATTATTGTTTACCATTACGGGAGTTTACCAATTATGCCATAAATAATTTAAATTTGCGTTTAGTTGAAATATACCCGTTGGACGGTACTGCTTTGGCCAAACATTATCAGACAATCTGCGGGAGGAGTGTAACAAATATGTCCAATACAACTACTGTCAATAAACAGCCGTTTCGACGGAAAAAATCCGGTCAGATATTTGGAGCCGTCTATTTTCTTGACAAACAGATATAAATGGTTTTTATTTTACAAACAGTCGCGCAAAATTGTCTGAACAATGTTGTAAGGCATTCTACCTTAATTCTACTACACTTAATCACACTTTAATGTTAACATATCATAAAAAGTTTAATTTCTAAACAGACTTGCAGAGGTCTTAGCGGACGACAAAACAGCGGTTAATAGAGTTTTTAAGTTTTTAGCGCAGTGCAAGGTGAAATTGAGAATCTGAAATTTTAGATATCCAACTTTTTATATTCCTTTGACACATTTATAACTTTATTTTAATCTTGGCTTTTGCCACTGTTTTGTATACTTATATACTTTCCGTTTTAGTAGTAATTTTATTCTTTATTGAAGTTTATATCTGGCTATTGCCACGAACTGTTTTAAGGGCGCTGATGACCACGTAGTTGAGCGCCCTTAAATCCTTTAATTTCTAAGAGAAATTTCGCAATGTCACGTTAACATTAAAGTGTGACTAAATTCATTCGATATGAAATAAAAAGACGTTATAACATTGTTCACAAAATGTTTGCGCGACAAGTGCTGAAATAATAAACCATTTATATTCATTCGACAAAAAGCTAGATACTGCACATGTTTGACAGGTTTTTTTTTTTTTTCAGGCGAAACGGTTCTTTATTGACAATAATTGTATTGGACATATTTGTTACTCTCAACATGTAAAATCCCTGGTTAATGTACGACCAGAGCGGTACCTTCCCCCGGTGTAGTTTAGTTTGAATGGAAGTTCTCTTAAAACGTATGATCTTTACGTAGACTTTTTGCAGTTTCTAACGCCAGCGAAGTTAGAAGAAAGTAGAAGAAATGAGAAACGCACGTTGTACATATTGCGGTCATTCGATATATGTATTTTCCCACAAAATGTGAGCTTAATTTATTTGCATTTTCAGCATTAATTATTGCTGTTTATGAATTACGAAACTACTTCATCTTTTGACTGCTGTCTGCTCTGAAGTAATTAGGCTATTCTGCAAATTTCTGATGAGGTAGAGTACAAGAAACGCTGTCGAAAAATGTATAAACACATTCAATACAGGCGAAAAAAAGCGATAATGGAGAAACGCAATCAAAACTTCCCTGTAATTATAAGACTTAACATAATATACATTTACACATACAAATGAATGAACTTTGTTTTAAACTTTCGCTAGACTTTTTCTACCACGTTCTACTGTTTAGTTATAACATAATTATAATTTAGTTATAATGTAATTAACAATGAATGGCTTCTTTTGTGAGATTGTTCTATACATATACATTTAAGTAGCTTTCACACAGGCATCAAATGTAATTAACAATGATTTGTCACTAAAGAAGCTAGATATTACTTACAAAGCTACATAAGCATTAACAAGATAATTTGTCACATAATCTTTTACAGAATAAAATGAGCTAGAAACTACTTACAAAGCTACCTGATAGTGTAATACAGGCCTTGCATACAACAATTTTTTAGGATTATTTCCTAAAGTATTCACTATTTATACCACACAGCCAACTCACCGGATATTCAATAGTCTATGTATTCACAAACTTGTGCAATTTTATTAAAGCAATTAATACGTAAAATCCAAGCTTGGCGTTGCATTCATCGATTGCCGTGTTATAAGAAATCCCTGCTCGTTACAGCTGCGATAAGCTAAGAAATATTGCATAGCGAGGCACGTACTCAAGATAAATGAACACCCCTTCACTTAAGAACCAGGTTTCAAGTGGGCACGCGTTGGCACCATAAAACAATAACGGAGGCGTTCAGAAATGGCGTTAAGATCACTCAACGAAAATGTATTTATGTCAAAGTTCGTGTCCTAAAATAAGTTGGCATTTATGGAGCTGTTCGTTCTCTTTAAACTAACAGTACCCTATATTTATACTAAATTAATAGGTCTGAGTATTTATTTAGAATTAGGTACACACATTCTCGTGCATAATTACTGTAAACAATATTTGCGTTTGTAGTCACTCAGGTGACATTTATATTCATTAGTATTTACATTGCTATTTAAACTATTTTACATTAATTTAATTGACTCAGGGGTCTCCGTCTAGGGGATATGTGAGTAGCGACCACAAGGTACCCAAGCTGAGCAGAACATTACTTCCACTTACTGGTGTTTTGCTCCTCACTGTAACTTTTCTATCTGACCTTACCTTGGTCATCTCTTGTTCTCTTCCGACCCCGATGCTATTAGGGTTCCCGAGGGCTAGGGAGTCTTTATTTTTCCAACCTCTCCATTTCTCTGATTTCTCTATAAAACCTTAACCCCTAACATGCTGACCTGTCATGGCATGTAATACGTCCTCTGATTGGTAATCAGAGGATATGGTCGGTGAATTTATTTTGATAACTCTCCCGGTCAGGTCGGTGAGACCCGTAAACCAACGACAGGTGTGGTCCTCCAGACATTCTGAGGGTTGTGAGAGAGCGATGTGACCGCCAAAACATAAAAATATGGTGCTCTCTAAAAAGCGGTTACTATTACTACTATTGCTCTCTTCAATATCATCAGTGAAAAATATTGGAGCGCAAGAGGATTAATGATTTCATTGTCAGAAATCCAGCATTAGCTAACAACAACACATTAATTTAATACCCTTACCATCCGTTGTAGGAAGCACGAATGATAAGGCTGTGAATAAACTGATCAATTACATTAGGAACATGAATATCGTCAAAGCGTGTAGGATGCAGCTAATTTGCCGCTTATGAGTTGAGAATGATAAAATATATATATTTTTTTTAATAGAAAGACTTCACCCGGCTGTATTTAATATTGTTTTCCGCTTCAAAAAGAAAATTCGTTTAATAAAATACAGACTCGTACGATAATGCGAAAATTTAACGTATATGACAGTCTTTAGCTAAGTACCTCGAATGCGAATCTGTGTTCAGGTTGTCTATATCGTATAAGGTATTCTCTGAATTTCTTTAAAAATAAAAAAGTAAGAATGTAAATTTAGAATCTTGGAATGAAGTTTTAAATAATATACGGGTATTCGAAAATGATTCACAATAATAGTTTTTTAAACCTTATTTATTAATGAAAATGATTTAATGTACATGGGATGGCTCAATACACTCCCTACCAACGTCAACACTGCTGCCACCTTCCTGGGTACTTCATAATTGCGTCACAGAACCATTGTTTAGGGTACTACCACCTACTCGTGGACAGCTACCTGCAATTCCTTATTGCTGCGAAATTTACCCTGCAGGGCGTTCTCGTGTTATCGAGCAAAGGTGTATGGTAGTTTCACCAACAAATTTGGATCTTTATTCCCCATTTCCAATAGTTGACAACAGATTTAAACTCTGCTCTCCTTCTGGGCCTGTGTCAAGTCCCGTGGAATGCAATGTGCACACATCTTATTCACACCTTCCTTTCACAAAAGCCATGCAGTCCATCCTTGTCCCTGATAGTCACTTTCCATCTTATCCATGGCTTTCCCAGCTTAGCAATAAGCAAAGATGTTCTTTCACTATACACTCTTTACAGCTGCTATCTAGTGTCCGTAAATGTAGCGGTTTTTTTTTAAACAATGCAATTTAAATCACTCAAGTATATTATATTAATGCAATGAATGCGAGTACAGTTCGGCTAGCTTCTTTGAGAAACACTCCTAATTGTTTTACAGCACATGACTGCCCAATCCCCCCTGCTCAGCTGCTTTCGTTCTATTTTGTGACTTTAATTAGCATTCCTTCATGGCTTAGCAGTTACAAGTATGTATATTGCTTGGAATAAAATGTGTCTTTTGTTTTCTCACACTTTCTCTGTAGAGGAACAACAATTTGAAAAGTCAGAGCTATGTTTGAATCTTCCATTATTACTCAAACATATTTATGTGACGCCCATAATTCATTTGGAGGTTGGCGCGGGTAGGTGCAAACGTTGGAAGTGTCCTCCACAGGCATCCATACATATTCACATTCATTTGACTATACTCTGTGACGATCTACGAAGAGTATCGTCGACAATGTTGCTTATTTTGTTACTAGTAGACTCTTGGAGTTATGGAGAGAATGTCAGGACGTGGAATAAGAAAATTCGGAAACCATCAAGAACAACTCATTTATTTTTCATGATCTACTTTCAATTACTACACCATATGCTCTCTGTATGGTCAAAAGTTCCAGTTTCTTCATAGCTGTTTGACATATGCCACATGAATAGTCTTATTTCCTGCATCAACCGACGCAACGATTTATTTGGAGAGTTCACCGAGTGTTTTCGAACATTATCAACCGACTCTACATTCAATGATGGTTTATCTTTTCCACTCTTACTAACGAACACACCAGCTTTCTTACTATCGGTAAAATTATTGCCGTTGTTAGAAAATCGCACATTGAGTTCTCTTCGAAATTCCCGTTGTGCTGTTATCAATGAATTTATCTTCCAATACCTTTTCACAATAAAGCACGCTCTAAAAAAGAGTACTGCGGTTCTGTTACAACACAAACTAGACTGCAAATGCCAACAATTGTCAACAATGCTGATAATTACCATCCAAATTAACAAAATAGGCAACAATGGGCAATGGTACTGAGTCTCCCAGAGCTACTGAGACCACTAAAACAAATTTCACATTTGTGCGAGATAAATTATGGCCAGTTAAAGTAGTGCAAGTTTCTATGGACCGAAGAGGTAAGTTAGAGGGAAAAATCAGTACAATAGGAATACTTGGGGTACATAAATGAATAAATGGGGAAGGAGGCTTTAAAACCCACAAAAGACTGGAAGTCACAAGAGATTGACTTAAACTGCATTTCAGTGCATCCAAGTGAAATGTCTTCAGAAGCAGAATGGTACTCTATGAATAGCGAAATTAGAATCACTAAGCGATATCAGAGGTATGAGACTATGCTCGCTGTGTTGGGTTAAATTGCTATGCTCCGGTGCTTCTCATCTGCATCATTTTCTCTAATACAGTCATCGTGTTTACATTTATCCGAAAATATTGTTTTTTCTTTCACAAGCTGAAGCACGAAATTAGTTGTCCTGATAACTTATGAACAAAGATGACACTTCATATCTTTATAGTTTAAGTATTATATAACAAAGACATAAATAAGAAACTTTAGCGTTTTATGCTATAGTATTCACGTAAAATCTGATTATTATATCCATACTGCGCTATTCAAGTATACATTTTCACCTATGAATTACACATCTAAAATTAAGCAATTTGTGCTCAGTTGCATACCAACATGCGGAAACAGTATGCAGTTGTTTAGTCGCGGTAGCTGGCCCTTGCGACGGAAACAAAAAAGCAATGCGGAGTTTCAAGCATGCTTATCAGATTATACACTTGGGAAAGTGTATCGAATATTCAGAAAACGACTATAGAAACAGTTGACTCAAACAATTGTCTATTTTAATAAGCTGTAAAATTTTCTAATATGCTATAAGCTTTTTATCTATCACATGATTTCTTGCTTATACACACAATTAATGTATTGCAATCAAGTCAGAACGTATATCTTAATCAAAAGATCCGTTTTTGAGAAATAGAGATAACGACAAAGCTTTTTCATGTAAAGCGGAGCTTGAGATGGGGAAATTTGCTTGAAAACCTTCATCCGGTATATTTAAGAGTAGGCACCCATCTGACTTGCATAAGAAAATTAAAGTTACGGGTTCAAATGTACGGCTAAAATTCCAACAAACTGTTTTAACGCTCTGTAACTGCTATGGTTCTCACCGTCCCATTCCATTTTGGGCGTGAAAGAGAGCTTGATTTTGCTCAGAGGCCTCTTTATCAGGCTTGAGGTTCTTTTACGTACCGTAAATGTACGACACGGACCACCGGCTTGGCGCTTCCGAAGGAAGCCATGTTGAGCATTGTTACCTCCGAAAAAAATCCATCGCCCTCCAGCAAACGTATGTTAAACGATATAATAAATAGCTATAATAAATACTGACTAATTAGTCGAGTGATCGGAGTTCTGGCTTCTCAACTCAGAGTCCTGGGTTCGATTAACGGGCAAGGCAGGGAATGTTTCTTTAATCATAACCTTTCCCTATCCTCCGCAATGGAGCGTAAGTATGAAGGTGCAGATATTTCGAGCTAGAAAACGGTTTTTAAACCCAAAGTTAAAAGAACTTAAATTGAATGCCGTTTCTCAAGTAAAATTCACGGATGTGGCAGTGGAAGTTAATGGGCCCATACAACTAAAATAAATAAGTACCTGGGAAATACTGTTAGTTATTTCGGCTACATGTAAAGCTACAGGTATGCCTTATACACCAAGGGGGGGACACTGCAACTTTATATAGGTTTAGTGACACGGAGATCCTGGGAAAGGCCTGGACGACTCGCGGGATACGTTTAAGAACTTTCTTTTTTTTTTTATCTGCTAAACATCCAGATACCAGTGGGAGACTCGGCCGAGCCGTGACCCTGTGGTTAGATCATCCGCCTCTCACTAAAGCGGCCCGCGTTTGGTCCCAGGCGACCCCCTGTGGGATTTGTAGTGGATAAGGCGGCGCAGGGGCGGCTTTCCCCCGGGTTCTCTGGTTTCCCGTGCCATCTTATTCCACCGATGTTCCATCTTGATTCCACGTATCATAGGTATCACCACCTGCGGTACCGCAAGTAGCAAAAGTGGGCGTTAAACATTACAAAAAAGTGCAAGCCCTTGAGCAGGCTGCACTCAGCGAACACCAGTTGCCAGTCCTGCCGCGGAACGATTAGTTCAACGACCCTTGACCTAGTGTCCACAGGGAACACTCTTTCCCTTGAGGAAGCATCCGCGTATGCTACGAAACGCAGAAACACATCTGGAACCGCTTATTGGCCCAGGCTAGAATTGTTGCACTCCCGTAGACTACCGTACACTATCGCAAGTAAGTGTAGACTACGGTAGTTTTCCTAGTAGAATTGGTCAGTTAAGAACCCACCCGCATGATCTGTACGTTAGGTGTGTTGCAAACTATCGGGTATTACCTCATAGCGATGGTGTTGTTTACCTTATGTGATCAAGTTTTACTAGATTCCCCTAGAAACCAGAAGCGTTAAACTTTGAACTTTATCAAAAATGAGAAAGAGTACATAAAAGGCCGCTTAACCGAAGGAACATTAGTATCTTCAAAAACACTTGGAAGGTTCTCTAAGTATACTACAATTCAAAACGAAGCGCTCATAGTGATCACGAGTAATGTTATTTTGAACCGAAAAGTATACTTTCTAATTTGGTCACAGTGACCAAAGTTAGTGGTGAGCATTATGTTTGAATTTCTCATTAAATTTCTTAATTCGTTATATATTGTTATGTTTGTTTCTTTATCACTGCTACCAATACTACCAGTAATCCTAACATTTATAACGTCATCTATATGCTATACCAAATCTACCCAACCTTAGTTTCAGTACGGCGTAACTCTAGCCCAGACCGATGCTTCTTAAGGACAGCCTCATGTCAGTAGATTTACTGGTTTATCGTTAACAAATAACATATTGTGTTACGCCTGAGACACGAGAAGAAACAAAATGAAGGGGAAATGATGGAAAGAAAATCATGGTAGATCAGAAAAAATTCCAGCATTCGCTTACTTATCAGGGGAAAAGCCAAGAAAAATCCAGTCGACCGGAATCGAAACTTGGTTCTCCCGAATGCGAACCTTCTACGTTACTGCGGAGCCATCTCGCTGATTTGGTTAATAGTCAAAAGAAGACGTTAAACTCACCAGATTTAATAAATTGTGCGCAAAGACCACAAATAAATGCACCCCATATCTCAGGTCGTAGAGCACTTGGTTGTTGTTCGATGGGTCCCGAATTCGATTCTTTGCATGGGGTGGGAAACTTTTTTCTAGCAAAAATTATTTCCTAACTTCCCCAGTCTGGATGTATGAATTAAGAATATGTGTATCTAATGCAACCTGAGCGCAATTTCGTGACCTTGGCATGAGGCGCTCCGAGGAAGACTGCGGTATACCGCAGGTAGCGGCGGCGTTAAGCAAAACATGCTGCAAGGGAAAATAAGTCAACTGTTTTATTATTGTGTTTCTTCTCGTTTGTTTTAAAAGTATTTATTCAGATAGATATCGTGATCGAGGTTTTAATGTAAATTACAATAATATATTATTCAAAAGTTACTTAGAGTTCCAAAAACTAAACATTAAAACCACAGAAGACTTTTAATCTTACAATTCAAAAGGAATCAGACTTGCTCCTGTAATATAAAATAAAAAGAACTCCACATTAAAACCTCTGCTTGTGGTCACACTTTGACGCATTTTTATGCCCAGTTTGATTTTTCATTAACATCTAAATATTTGGGGAAACATTAATTGCAGAAGCAAGACTCAAGGTAGACGTAAGGTTATCATTAGACAATTTTGCTCTTTGGAACTTTAATTGCATTACAGAAAAGAAAAATTGTTCGCAGATGAATGAACAGCAGGTGCTGCTGTTATGGGTAACATGGGCTCCGAAGCGTGCGCTTACGCTCCAGGTCACTGTTTTATGTCACTGCATAAAACCCAATGAAATACAATGACAAATGTACACTAGTTGACACCATTACTACCGACATGGCAATATGTTCCAAAAGGTAAAAGACCGCCGATATGAACCACAGCTGCATTTAAACGCAGGGTATAAATGGGACAAAATAAGTATAGCTAATACATAGTCAGAAGCCCTTGAAAAGACAAGCAACCCAAAATGCCACAAAATTGCACCAGTATTGACATACATTAAATTTGTCTATGGTAGCCGATTCCAAGCTCACCGCAAGGTGAACAGACTGCGAAGATTTAATGTAGCATTAATGCTCTCATTAAACAGGAACGTGTTGCGGGCTAGGTATAACTTCTGCTCAGAATACTAGTCTGATAATTTCTGTAGCTTGGGGCCACTGATAACGATAGCAAATTATATAACGTATTATTACAATGCCATTTTATTGTCTCAAGCTCCGAAACGTTCACAAAGCTACTCCAAGAATACCTCATGAATACTCGAAGCTCCAACTAACTCTTAAAAATATACCAAGTGTTCAATGTTTTCGAAAGAGAAAAGAAAATGAATAATATTAAAGGAGTTAAAGCGCTCACCATTTTCACCGTGAGATTGTCTGTTCCTGTTTTAGACTATATGCGATTACGACAGTTGCCGAAGTGAAGTATCATTTATGGAAGAACCATTTCATAAACTCTCGCTGTTACAGCCGGATTGGAAGATCGGAAAGGGAAACTTGGACAGAGGTTACATATGCAAATTAGCATATCTTTTGCACTTATACGCTAATGAAGGTATACGCAGAACTAATCTATTGTGGCGCCGGCCGACGGTAGCGGCGACAGTTGCAACTCAACATAGGCTCGAAGTCGGGCTCTTCCTCGCGCCAATGTTTGTGAACACGTGACAATGAGCGCAGCATAGCAAAGGGTTTTCGAGATTATTCGCGAGGTGTCCAGCGGCCGATGAAGTTCCAGAAAGTTGAAGTTCGAGAAAGGTCCGTATTATATCATACTCGCCATACGAGTACAAGGCAGTGAGGCGACCAGAGTAGTAGTTAGTACAGACACGAGCGTCCGCAGCAGGCGAAGTAGTGTGCATGTGTGTACAGTCGTCGGAAGAGATACATCTCGAAGTAAAGCCAGTGAAGCAGTTTATGTAATGTCGAGTGCTTGTGTCGTCAGTCAGCTGTATGGGAGACAGAGATAGTGAAGAAAGACAGCAAGGAGTCAAGGTTACGAGAAGAAAAGCAGTTTTGAGTTGTAATATCACGAAGGACTGAAGACTGTGCTAAAGTGAATAAAAGAGAACTTTATTGTTGCGCATTCAGTTTTGGAACAAAATAAAGTGACAAAAAATAACGACTGGACTTTTGTCATTTTCTCACACTGATGTCTGAAGTAGGATTTGTCGAATTGTCATTTTGTTACACTACTTAAAATGACTACTTAATCAGGTGATTTTATTATGTTTCTAATACACCAAGGAACAAATTAAAGTTTACAAAAAGTGAATTGTTCAGAATTTTCATAAGTTTTTCGAGTACGCCCTCTCCTCTTAAAAATGGAAGTTGTTTGTATGTTCATACTGCCTAGGAGGCGTTTATACACATCGGGATCTGAAAAAACCGACATACAGATGTAATGCTCCGTTAATTTTGCATTTCTTCAAGTTTACGGATACATAAACACGAAGCGTTTTTCCTCATATTATATCCAGGAATCCGGTGAGCCGTTTTACCTCATTCATCGATCTGAAGTAAACTCCGCTACGAGGAAAACTTTCGCTTGCTTTAATCTAAAATCGTCAGAAAGCGCTATGAATATTTAAATCTCAGATAAATACTACATAAACTTATAAACGAGTTGCTAGATTGGACCTTAGAGTGGAAACACAATCTACCACGTAAGAGCCTATTTCACTGGTATAGTTGAAAACTTGGAAGTGATTCTCTGCCCAGGGTATTGGTAGACTCGGTTAAATACGGGGATGACCTCGCTGCATCACAAGTGGTAGCCATGGCAACAGAAGACAGGGGAGTTGTCTTGCTGGGACATTTTATGACTTGATTTGCCACGCCTTCTCTCTTTAACTGCATCACACGCTTTTTCCATCAAGCTGGCAGTGTGATCCACTTACACAGGGAATAGAGCCACGTATAAGTATGCCCCTAAAGTTTGCTGGTTGCGAAATTACCGCCAAGCAGAAAAAAGGAAAGAAAGATAGACAGGATATTCTGCTGGCTGGAATGAGATTTCATTAAGTGCATTCATGGATCACCCTAATGGCAAGAACTTATCGAGAAAGCAATCTCTAAGGCTTTAGTTTTGATGCTTGACTTGTACAAGTCACATTCACAAGACATTTCTTTTTTCTGCGTGCGCTTCCTATGTAAACTACTATGTAAATTTACTACCCGGGGCCTTTCGCGTTCCCATTTCATTCACTTGTCTCTAAAAGCAGCGGTCGACATTACCTTGTGCAATTTCTGACCAGTCAAGCAAACAGTAGGCTCTCTCGTGTGCTATGGCTTTCTGTTGCTTTTTGTTTCTTAATCACAACAATATTAATATATTATTTAAGTTCCACTATTTACAGAAAGAACTACGCAATACAAACTATTTTATGTATCACTTCAAAACCATAGTAATGATACCAGAATTATTGACAAGATTAATAATTATGTAAAGAAATGATTAGGTGACAAATAATTACATTACATAATTTCCGTATACAAATTCCATGTATAATATAAACGCGTCACGAAAAAAAAGCGGTCGGTAAAAGGTACATCTGGGAAAAAAGCGGTCAACCTTCTAGAGTACGAAGAAGGATTTGGAATGAGTTGAGAAATTCCAGTATGTGAAATAGTCTCATTTACTTTAAGCTTACTGTTATACATTACTAATTATAATTAATTCTGAAAGATAGCCTCAACCTGAAGTATAATAATTTTGGGAAGTGTCGTGAACACGATTCCCATCACATTTTCCCAGACTTTGGACTGACAAAATTATACATTACGGATCATATTGTATTGCTTAAAATCAGCTATTACTATTATAAAAACAGTTGTTTTTAAACCTTAAACTCTGGATACGTCAGAAGTTAGTAGACATAATTGAGCAGTTAGAATCTCGAGTAAAACATTCGTAAACTTGCTTCAATCACAAATAGACGACAATTAACTCCCAATAGATCATTATTAGCTTCCATTAGATTTATCAGTCAACCTAAGATTGTTCACCCTCACAACCGCCCTTGCACACTCTGAGAAAAATACGTATGTAATTCAACACTGGAGCAGCTGGCAGCAAATTCATAAGAGAACGGAGATTGGAGACAGCGTCAAAGGTCACGCACATTACTTCATCAGATATTGCAGCTATGTCTAGAAAGACAACTTACGGGTAAATTAAGTTTTAAAATTACATTTAAAACTGATATTCTGGAATGTCAACATTTTGCAAGTCTTACACGGCACAGCTATGCAATACATTTGCGTAACCGGTGCAGCAAATTGTTGTACGCATTACCAAACATGCTCTCTTCCATGTATCTTCTCATAACCCCTCTTTTTTCCTTTCTGTTAATAGCATTTAATCAACAGGTTCATAATAGAATAGTAATTATAACGCTATTTTAAGGGTTATTCTAACTTGCACTGCTGTACGCGAATGCGATGCGCAAAAGGATGCGCAAAGCAATCAGATTCGAACAGGTTCTCCTTCAGTGTATCATAATCATAAGGCGCTTGACAATGGCAGTACGCTCACACAAATACACAAGCAGAAGGACGTTTCTCCTTACACTAATCGATGTAGGAAGCCTTTCTGCTCGTGAAGCTACAGCTCATATTGGAATTCTTGCTTCTACAGTTCAGAGGCGGGTGAGATTATCCAGGGAAGAGATTGAACGCCGTCGTAATGGTTCGCGAAAACGTGTGGTCATCCCGAAATTGAAACAGCTTTAACTGCAGTAGCAGAGAGAAACCCTTTCCAAACTACTTCTGAAATGAAAGCAGATTCACAATGTGCTGGATCAGCTCGTACACTCTGCGACGTTTAAAGGGCGGAGGTTCTTTTTGGGCGGACAGCAACTTTAAAAGCAACATCTGATAGGCCATCATCAGATTATTTCGCCTCGAATTTGCAGAGGAACATGCCAAATACGACTTGAACAAAATGCTCTCCTCAAACAAAGTAACATTTTCTTCCACTTACGGGAGAGGCGACAGACGACCATCCAAAGGAGTCCCAATACGATGCAAAATTACGGTCTCATAATTTCATCACGATCGGGTAACTATTTGATGGGGCTGGAATCAAGGGACGTTCTAGGTGTGCTGTGGAAGCTTACGGGAGTGCGCAATACATGGAAACACTTGGGAATACTTTTATTCCTTCTGTAAGGATGGGATATCCTGATGGAATGGTTGAATTAATACAGGATAATCACCCTTCCACACATGTTGAAAGGTTTCAAATTGGTTCTCAGAGAGGCAGGACATCGGAGTGATAGATCGGCTTCCCTGTTCAACAGATTTGAACGCTATGCTATTGGAAATGTGAGGGCTGAGGTGAAAAGGGAGCTGCGCTCGAATACCCACCTGATCCGTAAAGGACAAAGGATGGCTTATGGGTACAAATTCAAGAAGCCTCTGATGTTGTAGCTTCTCATCCACGTTACTACAGGGATTTAATTTCATCTATGACTCGAAGATTAAGGGCAGTGATACGTACGGAGGATTCTTACGCTCAATATTAATTTTATTTTTTATGTGTTTTAGTTTTGGAAGATAAGAATATTTTAATTAATTTTTTTAGTTATTCAAAACGAATATTTTAGTTTTTTAGTACAATTACGTTTTCTATGCATATATGTGCCTAGAAATTCAAATGCTACAGTTATATTAACATAATAATATGTTCTACACATCCAGTCATAAAATTAACGACATGAAAATAACAAGAACTAATGTGATACCAGTACCGATGAGCGTATGAGCACAAGTAGTGACTCAAGCATCTCAAGACTTTGTATATCTGATATTCGTCCAGTTATCAATTAATTATCCAAATTCTTAAATTTATAAAAATTCGGTTTCTAGCGTCGGTTCCCAAGAATTCTTCATTCTCTCTTAATATTTCTCTGCCTTTTGTGCATTTACTGGAGAAAGTCTTCGAAATTTGTGTCCTATTTGTGCAAATTCCGGTAGACCAAAGGAACCAACAAGTATAAAACAGCATAAATGGTACACTAAAATCGGAGGAAAAAAAAAAAAAAAAGGAAAAAAAAACCTGCCTGTTTAACTACTCAGTTCTATTTGTAAATTATCCACATATCTATATGTTAAATTATAGCGTCCAGCGCTGAACTGTTAAAGGGCTTCGCCACCACTTCTCTAAATATATTGGCAGTGGATCGAAACTGAGGCTCTACTACAAAGAGAAGAAAGCAAATGCGAAAAACCAAGATAGTAGCAGACTCGAATATTTTGTATAAAACTCTTCATACATATGGCAGGAGATACATTTACTTCATTAATTTAAGCGGAAGATAGTTCAAGACTAACAAAACCGTTTGCAATTCATACTCTTTAGTGACATTTTTATTTACAGTTCGTGATTAGTCAAGAGTTTTAAATTATTTGAAACATCAAGTTCACTTTTATTTTATCTAAATGGTGAGTTTTATGGGAAGCAATTGGGAGAAGAGGGGTAGAGTGAGACTGAAAAGTTCGATGCCATAGACAGGATTTGTACCACGGATCTTCCGGCCTCCGTCCGGCTGCTCTAACCATTAAGCTACCACAGCAAACGTGCCGATACGACATTAAATTCTCCAACTCATTCGCAATTTTCCGGAGAACCCACTAGGAGATCTCAAGCACATAAGAGACAACATACTTAATGGCGACTTACTGTGCTGTAAGTACATAAGTCCTGGGCTTCATAGTTTTGTCAACTATAAGGCCAATGTCATATTAGCCATGTAGCTCCATGGTTAGAGTAGCCAGTTCAAATCCGACTATGGCGTTGAATTTTGCAGTCTCACTTTACTCCTTTACAACCTTGTCCTACACACGGATAGTGTAGAAACACAATTTCAATTGGGAGAAAAGTATTTCCTTCCTTATAGCATTCTTTTTAATATTTTAATTACTAAAACTTATTCTGAAATCTTCTAACTTGCCCAGAATTGCAGTTCAAATAGCAAATGCGTATTTGTTTCGTCTAAATTCTTAATCACAGGAAGAAAAATATATAAATGCTTTATTACGCAGCTCCCAAGCAACCTCGTTTAAAAATTAATGACCTAATACCTCTTGCATATGATTCCTTCCCTTCAAGCATGCACTTAATTTAGTTTTATGGTTTACAGCTACAGAACCATTACACCAGTAGTAATAACAAACCCCTAGAGGGAGGTCCTTTTTTCTCATCATACAGGTAAACTGGAATAGAGTGAATTAAATACAGGTGGAAAGAGAAATGAACAACCGGAGCAGAAAGGTTTGACCTGTTCACACTTTTCGAGAAAATCAGTATCCCATCTATTAAAAAGAAAAAGTATTAGCTACTAGCGAAGGGAAAAGGGGAGCTGAGTTCTTAACATTAGTGTTATGGCAACAACACCAGATCTCACATTTTACAACATCCAAATATGCACATGAAATATTTGAAGTGGATTTACACCTAAATAAAACCATTTTTGTGAATTTATTAATCCATTCATTATTAAAAATGGGTAACAAATCCAGAAACACCCGCAAGAAACATTAAATAAAATATATGTAGAATTATTTTTAGGGCAGCCAAAA
Organism: Tenodera sinensis; assembly: GCA_030765045.1. NCBI lineage: Eukaryota > Metazoa > Arthropoda > Insecta > Mantodea > Mantidae > Tenodera > Tenodera sinensis. Next base: position 32,694,833 of record CM060966.1, on the reverse strand, counting down.
TTTTTAATCTAGTATTTACAGTATGAAACCACATGTAAACTTATGTTACTAAATTAGCTTTCATTGTGTATACAGTAAGACACATAAGTACAGTCACTAAATATATTGACTTACTTAAAAATCAGAAATAAACCCTCGTATAGGTAGAACAATAGTTTATATGGTTTGTTATAGAAATGCAGAAATAAAATGTAGTATAAAAATATTGAAGCCTATTATCTCTCTTGGTAAAATGTCCTCTTTGTTTCACACAATTCGACGTCCGGACAAATCCTGCATTAGTACTTTATCCGCCCCTCCCCAAGTGCATAATCCAGCATTGTTATGAAAGCTTACCGTTGATTACATCGATTCCTATGTTGATTGCAGTCTGGTCACTTTACGTTTAACTTTGATCTATCATCCCAACATTTAGTGTCGCCTGCACTTCCAACGGACTGCGTTTCAGAGGCGGCTCACCCTAAAATGAAGAGGTTTCAGTTTTTCCACCGAAGAAAGAACAGTCAGTGCCATCAAAATGATGTGCAATAGTAGAAAAAAGGGGAAACAAATATTTATTAAGACACAGAAATGCGATACTTCCTGCATTAAACAGCAACAAGTGCCAGGTATTTCTGGTGCATAAATAAATGCGTCAGCTAACCCTATTTCTTCGTATTTATGCAACCCGCAGATTATAGTCTTACTTCAAAACATCGTTCCATTTGTCAAGCCAGAATTTTTTTAGTAGCTATATTGTGTCAAATACAGTTAATCGTTCTAGAGCCTGTTCTGATAGCCTTCAGGTAAAGTTCCGTGAACACTAATAATCTGCCAAGAGCTAAAATAAAAATATATTTTATAGATTAGCAAGCAGTTTGATACCTGAATGTTTTGAGTAGAAGAATCGGCAGAGGTTTGCGGTCGAGTGGGCTCGACGTATGTCTGCCGTGAACTAAATAGATATTTCGTGGGCTCAAACTTCCCTGCGTATAGGGATGTGTGTGGGTGGTTTTTTTTTTTTTTTTTTTTTTTTTTTTTTTTTTTTTTTTTTTTTTTAAATCAGTAATAGCCACACTGAACACATTAACCAGAAATAAAAAGCAATACATAGTAACTACAGAAAAATTATTACATTATTGACATTTTAAACATTTGCAGTTCACATGCAAGAATAAAGTGAGTTCAGAGTTTTGTAATTCATTATCATTGACCAAGACGTGAAATGGAAGGTTAAAAAAATCGAACACGTGCCCTCAGATCACCCCTGCGATCGAAACGTACTAGGGCTAGTCTTTTACACTCCAATGCTAGTTGAGGTATGCGGGAACTAGCCATCGCTTCGTAGCTTTATAGCTTTATTAATATGTTAAAACTCGTTAGTGCAAGTTTAAGATTCCATTGGGTTTATCTTCAGTAATAAGCATGCTATTACTCTTGCTATACAAACTAGCTAGCGCTGTGATTTATGCCGATACTGAATTATTAAGTTATTTAACGTTTATCAGGCGATTCGCTTGGTATACAAAATTATTCCTGTGTATCACACTTTGTTTTTATGAGCGTATTCAAAGTATATATTGACATAAATTAGTAAGTTTATAAGTATTTATAGTATTTCTACACGAATATTTAAGAAGTTACAGCAATTTTCTGATACTACTATTTCTAAATGTAAACTGGTTACCACATTAACAGTGTGTCTCCAAGCGCATTTCAAGTCTAAGTAAGAGACCAATAGTTAAATTTTGAATTGTATTTAATCACTATTAATACACCCCAAAAACACGCAGCTTTACTGAAAACATGACGGAGGTGTGTATGCAATAAGAGAAAAACGGAAATGGTGGAAGATCGAGAGGGAAAGAGACAGAAACAAAAAATCCGCATTTAATGCAATAAAGAAGCTGTTTATTATTCCCAGTCATAAAAATACATGTGTAATGCAGTTTTGAATAAAGCTTATTAAAAAAATTGTTCTTAATTCTTTGTCAACATTTAACTTGAGAAAGTGAAATGTGGTAAATTAAAAGTAATTTTTACCTCTATGACTCAGATTTTCTTTGTTGGCCGTGCAACTTATTTTATCCTTTAATTAATGAAATAAATTTCTCGTGTACATATGTAAATATGTAGTGAATAAAATCATTACACATCGATAATGTGCTTCACAACACCATAAATTACTATTAGGGGTACATATCCCTTTGTTAACATTGCTTTTCCCTTATTTTTATTATCCATTACCCAGAAACACAGAGGTATTAACAAACAAAGCTAACAAATGAGTTCAATTCCAATTTCAGATAAATGTGAAAAATCTGTAATGAATATTTTGGGAACTTCACAATTTTAACTTATCTGAAGACTGTTCATATAAACTACTCATAAATTTGTACACATTTGCTCCCATTTCACGTCCATACGTGCAGCGGTTTTAAGTTGTTTCATCTCTAGAGGCGGACTAAATGATTCTACACGTTTCATTCTACTATGTTATTTTACGTCTGGGGCTTTCACGGTCTGTACAGATGCAAAGGTGGAAAAATGACAGGTGAGCTTAGTGTAGCGCTGCTGGCAATTCTCCGGGGACTTACGGGATTCTTCTTCGCATTATTAACCGTTCCCTCTGTGCGGAAATGTTGCACATTCCTGTTACGCTAGTAAACAAGGCACAATCTGCTCTATTACACAGGCAGATCCATGCAAACGTTAGGCACTATAAACAAACTGTTACTATATTCAGTACCGTGTATAATTGGCACATTAAGGTAAGCGTGTCAGTGATAGCAATGACGTACTTCCGATAGCAATGACGTAATATCGGAATTCCAAGTACCGTGGCTTACAGACAGGAGATGAACCATTGTGTATCATTCATTACTGCGATCAACGCAGATGCAAAAACCTCGCAGAATAATTATAGTTTGAATGTATGATCACTTACCTTGCTGTGCTGATCACAGGCTACACCACAGTCTGTAACACACGCTCACTTCTCTCCCAGGAAGGGAAAGCAGATCAACAAATGCAGATTTGTTTAGATCACACACTAGTCTCCTAACGTTTTTGTGTCATTAGCGATTTTCGAGATATTGTTTGTTATTGGGTTGATTTTTCAATAGGCATTTTTAGTGTTGTCGCTATTCAGTTGTTTTCGTGATATCATGGAAAGAGTATGAAATTTATAGGCCAGCATATAACGATTAGCTTTTAAACACCTGACTATTGATTCAGTTTCCTATACCGCCCTAGAAGATTCGTGAAATGTGTAATGATAATGAAAGTATTTCTACAAAGCATAATTTCAACATTATGCGGGTAGAGGAAAAACTTTCGAAAGAATAGCTTGTGGAAGTTATATGAACAGACGATAGGTAGAGAAAATCATGTGAACATAACACATCAGGGATTTTAGAATAGGTTTTCTTTTTCAGGGAATGGGAAAAGTAAAAAAAAAATATGCAAAATGTAAAGAGGTAAATATTTGTTTACATAGTATCGAAATGCCCGATTTCTTTTCTTTGGCACAATTGTGTGCAAAGTCTGTTTAGTGAACGCGAGTGTGCAGTTGCTTCACAAATGAAATGTGCGCTACCCAAAACAAAGAACTGTCATAAATCCATCTCCATTATGAGGAAAGCGAAATTTCCATCCTACCCTTGAATACCAATAGTAATCCTGATTTCAAGGAAGTATCAGCTACATGTTGTCTCCACGTGGAGTCTCAGTAACTAATATTCTGAATTCTAGTTTTTTTCTGTTTAATTAGCTGCAAAGGTTCGCGTTAGGAAGTTGCAACTTCGCAGAAAGGATTGAGGAGGAAGGGTCCACGTTGTAATACGATTATAAGGGTTCCTTAAAGGAGGCGGCTGAACTGTAGAGGTGTTGACTAACCAGACTGCGTGTCTGTGTGTACGAGGGAGAGGGGGGGGGCTACATACGTGCGACTGGACAGGTAGCCTAAAGCAGTAATGCTAATGAATGGAACATAAGGTTCCATCCCCTTGTTTTGTTCTTCGATTTGCCTACTGTGCAAGGTCTCTTAGCGTATGTCGCCGTAAAGTCCGAGGGGGAAAGTAGGAGAATGACAGCGGGTTCCTAAACGCAGGACAACAGAAGGTTACTTATGTGACATCCGAACATAAGCCACGAGAAATGGCCGAACAGAAGAGAAGCTGATGACCGATTCTTTCCTCCAGTCATCAACGGTTACAGACAAGGTTTCGCAGCATTAGAGATACCCATTTATTAGGTCTAACATTATGATGGCTTTATGGACGCTTGCGTGTCATTGTTGATGAATTAGTTACTGAACTTTGTATATTGCTATTAAATTAAATTATTTGTTTTAAACAATTCAACGTTAAATGAATACAGCGGGACGTTTTCCAGATGTTACAATCCTTCTGTGACCCAGTATTGACGGTATAATCATACAATCATACACAGAAAAAATGCGGTATAAGTAGGAAACCCCACCGGTTTTGCCCCTTTGGCCTTGTAACCTTTTGGGTAGTATTTTTAATTGCTTTCAAACCTCACACTAAGTCTTAGATGGAGGCAAGATTGATAACAAAACAACGGGAATAATTAATAACATTATGAAACCTTCCCTAGTACAAAGATATTCTAGAATCCGCCTGTGCAAGACCTGTACTGTGTTACGAAATTGAAGCATGGACACTGAGGAAGAAAGATGAAAGTAGAAAAACGGCTAGTGAAATGAAATTCATGAAATATAGAAGGATCATAAGCACATGAAGATGTGCCAGAAGAATTACAAATAGAACTTGTAATTAACTACCTAAGGAAGTATCAAAAGAACTGGTTAAATTATCCACAGCGCATGTATAAAAATAGAATCCCAAAAGTCATGCTTCACCATTGGCATGGAAAGAGATCTTTAGGTCGTCCAAAGAAACGCTGGGTTGAAAACTGAAATGAGGTCGTGACAGGCCTTATGACTTGGAAGGAAGAAGAAGACAATCCTTCTGTCTGTGAATATTGAGTGTAAAATGTCTGTCTCTTGGATTTAACAGTGCTACGTGTGTATGTGTGTTCTGTTTGTTTATCATTGAGGTTACCTACATTTACTGCGCCTTTGTGTGTCACCACGCCCACACGAAACCTCTTTATAACATATTTCCTATAGTTCGTTCCCGGAAACCGTCTGTCACCGAATGAACCGTAGCAAAGTCGGCGATTTATGGCAAGCCAACCCACGCGAACAACTCTTTGTGTCATACTTTATCCGACTAACTGTTACGGTTTGTCAGCTTTGACAGCAAACGGAAGCGCCATTGGCCTCCAGAAAGAATAGACTCCCTTATATCACAACTTGCTGGGCCTTGTGACAGACATTCCCGGGTAGCGATTCCCCTCGTTCCATCCGTTGTACTGTAGGCCTCTGACGAGAAAGTGTTGAGGTGTGCTCTGATCTCCGGAGGAAAAAGAGGGAACAGTAGCACATGACCTCGCAACTCACAGCTGTTGTGTCCTCTCGTAACATTGACACACTTTTCTGTCTTTCAGCTCTCCCCGTCTAACTGCTAGCTTCTACGACCACACTTAATAAAGCTGCTTCTTACTACAACTCCGAAGTGACGTTAAATGTCCCAAATGTCTCTGTCGACACATATACATAGATCTCTCACGACGACTGTACATGCGCACACACACGTACCGCTAACAGCTGTCTCGTTCTACACTCAGCACTCCAACACATACAACGATTACCCTCCCTTTTGTCTCATAAACTGCGCCTCTCTCGCCGTCTCGCAAGCCTTTATATGCGAGAATGATGTAACATGGAGTTTTCTGGAAACTCACTTTTTCTCGACGCTTCAACAAACAAGCCGGCAGTCGAAGCCTCCTAGAGGTTCTCGAAACTCTGTTCCGTCACTCACATTGTTAAGTGTGTGCTCGCCGTGAGTGGTGTGAGGTAGCTTGACCTCCAGTCTTTGAGCCGTGCAGCGCGTCCGTCTTCACAATAACTAGGCTTCGGCCTCTTAGAAAACAAAGGAACAAAGTAGATATGTGGAGTATCACCAGGGTTCACACACAACACAGATTTCTGCTAGGGGTAGATCCTTCAATGCATACCCATCTCCTTCATTCTTTCCTTTTCTCGATTTTCCTTTGTTTTCACATGTGAAAATATTCTTAATATTGTCTATCTTGCGGCACTTTCTTCTACTCGAAACCTTTCACTGATTTTTCATTCAGTATCCCCACCAATTACACTTACTGCTTCCGATTCCTTTCTGTGTGGTTCTTCCTTTGTCCACTTTCTTAAATCACTTGTTTTCTGTCCATTCTACACACTCAAGTCTTCTTTATACTGCTTCAAATGCTTCGAATACGTTTCTCCACCTCGTTACGCTAAAGTTTCTGTATTATACAAAGACACTGCAAACTATCCTCTTCAGTTTCTTTTCTTTTTTCAAGGTTCTCCTTTGATATCGCTGCCTGTGTATGACTTCTTGACAACAGGTCATGCGGTCTTATTAAATAAAATATTATATAAGACTGCGTCCTTGGCGCGGTAATAACGCTGCTACTTACCAAGCAGGAGACCCGGGTTCCTTCCCGGTACCGGCATGAGGATTTTCTCATGCTAGGAAACCTGATTCGGGGTGCACTTTGCCTCATTAGGTCCCTGAGGGCCCAACTGAGGAGTTACTCGGTTGAGAAGTAGTGACCCGTGGTTGCGAAGACCTCATAATCAACCGAGAAGGACCGGTGTGCTGACCACATTCCACCTCCAGTACTGCAATCATGATGCTTGTAAAGGGTAGAGGTGGGGGACGCAGCGGCCGGGCGGTAGGTCTTGGACCGGAAAGGGCTTATGCACCTCAGGGTTATATAAAAGCTGCCAACTTGTTTAATTGTTCTATATAGGATTTCCAAGTGTTATCTTTGCAATTTTTTCCTCTTTCACTGCAGTCTTTGTTCCCTTTGCACGTAATAGTTCGAGTAATTTCGTAAACATGGTCAGCACCAAAGGGGCTGGGGAACAGGGCAACAAAAACGGACAGTATTATCAACCTGAATAGAATCAATTACGTGATTTCGCTCGGCCCTATACGAATTTGACAATCAACTGTTTATCCTTTTTCCATGGCTGTTAAAATGTCCAAAACGACAGTAGACGCGCTGGCCAGAAGAGTTGTAGTACTGGACCTGATGGAATCACAACGTGTTTGTCAATTCAGTGATTGAGATACGCTCAACTTCTTGATAATACGACAATAATGACGAAATAAAAGTAGATAAATTATCTCATTGGTAGACATGGCAATAATCTGAGTTGTTCTGAATACTGAACCAATCAATATAGCAATTTCTATAAAAATGTTACTAAGCTAAATATAATAAACAATTTATACAATACGTCTACTATAAATATTTCATTGTGCCCAAAATTGTGCACAATTGACTTTATTATGTTCATGCTATACTGGTCGCAATATAACAATTGACACGGTATGTATCCATACTCGAATTTTCTATAACTTTTTCACCTGCAACAGTCCAACGCCTTATACATGTCCAATAAACACCAAACAAAACAATTCAGAGGCCTGGGCAACTGGTACTCGGTGAGCACAGTTCACTCACCTCCTTGCACTACAACTGTTTAGCACTTGAAAAAAGGTCGCTCAAGCTATTCCGCGGGTTCCCAGGCCCCCAATAACAGAATACATTTCTTCAATCAACACTTAGGATTAAGGACAAGTATAATTTTGTTCCTGTAACAAACACAGCCTACACATCTTCAACACAATTATGTCAATTATGTTACATTCAAATTACTGTCCCTATACATTCAACAAAACATAACAAAATATTCTTACTAAAGGTTATTCTCGTGTTAACAGAGATAAACATGCGTAGAAAATAAGGTTTAATTTTCATTTACTCATGGGTGCAATGGGAATAGAGGAATAGAGTAGGCTTAAGCGATAGTAAAATTTTTTAAGAACTGTTCGGTATATGATGAGAAAAGTATTACTGAAAATTCAAATCAATAACAAGGAATTTCTCGGTAATGGTTAATGTAATGTAATTGATATAAATTGTGTGTTTTAAGAGAACCATATTTTTGCGCAGTAAGCTTTTGTCCATCTCTTACGGTTTAGCAGTTATGCAGAACCCAATTCAGAATGAAGAGGAGTTAAGAGGCTCTTCCCAGAAAACTCAAAATAATATTTCATTTGTCATGGCAGTATCTTAAAACATTTATGGTAGTTTAATCAAAATCATTAGTCATTTTGAAGAAAATAAACATTTTCGAAAAATGTTCCATGTAAAGGTTAGTTTGGGGAGGGGGGATTTTCTTGAAAATCTTCGTGTCACATCCTTGGAAGCTGAAGAACCTATATATCAGGTTTGGTATTCAACTGAATTTTCGTTTCTTAGTTATACTGTTCACACAGACAGAGAGATGGTTTTTTTTTTTTTTTTTTTTTTTAATTTTCTTTTTTTATTCATGGGGCCTCAAAACATATTTCTGGTGAAATCTTGACATCGAAATTTTGGGTCGAATACAATGCTTCACCTACTTAGTATACGTAGAAGAGGAAGTAAAATTAGCTGCATGCCTTTTGTTTTAATCAAAATTCAAAGTAATGAAACAAATTAGTTCACTCTAAATTTTCACAATTATAATAACATTTATTGAAGTAACTGGTGTATAAACCTTAGACTACGGCCCGCAAGGGAAAGCGGGTATACACTAACTCTCACGATAGCATCAAATATTTATGCAATCCTAAAATTAAAACAGCTTATTATGACGGCATAAATAGTGAGAAATTGCCCTATTTCTGGCACCGGTGCCAGAAAATCAATGACGTAATTACCATGGCAACAAGATACCAATGACATCATAACCGCCACAACATTATTTTCTCCAATGTACCTGTAAGAAAACTTAAAATCGTCACTAGGCCAGTAATATGGTTTCATTAATCAAACTAACGCATTTTTCGTTACTCCACCCACACATTTTTAATATTCTTTTTCGTAAACATCTTTTGATTTTTCTGAAATTAATAAACCCTCAGCACTCTTGATTTAGTTCGAAATGTCAAGCAGAATTCAACCCATATATTCAATAGTTTTATCAAGAGTCATTACCTTTCATTTTCATCCGTAAGTGTTAAAATAAATGAAATAACATTTGCTTAGCAACCACATTACGTCATACGTCTGCGATCTCTAATACATTATAATGTTTCATTTAGCAAATGTATTATTTTTATGTATTTAATGCTAAAATCCCATAAGACATTGTATGTAACACGTGTATCATCTTTTCATTGTGACATTAGTAAAAATTAATGGGTTTGATTTGGTTCACGTGGTATGCATATATTGGTGTCACTATCAGCCAGGTTACATACTAGTCACATAAATAATTAGTGAAGTTGCATATATCGTTTTATGCAATCATGTCTTAGGAACAAATACGGTACAAATTGTACATTTAATAAACTGAATTAACATTATAGATTGTTGGAAGATGACAGCATTGCTTCCATCAGTAAATATATTCAGAAGGAAATCAATAGTTAAGCTAGCATCTAAAATTCAAGACTGTATTTTGGAAAATAGTTTTTCATAAAAAGTAGAACCCCTTTTACTATCTCTACCATGTATAGTAAGTAGTACAACATTAAATTTCACCCAAAAATTCGATGTTGAGATTTCACCGGAAATACATGTTTTGAGGTCGCCTCAACCCCTAAAAGCACTTTTAGAAAACGGTTCGTTTGTGTGAGTGTGTGTTTGGCTGTGAGCAGCATAACTAAAAATTTGGTATTTAAGTTTAATATCTTTCAAGGATGCGACACGAAGATTTTGAAGAAAATTCCTCCACCCTAAACTACCCTTTACGTGCAAAATGTTTCCCACATTTTGATTTTCTCGGAAACGGCTCTAACGATTTTGATTAAAACGCCATATGTTTAAGATATTCTTATGGAAAATAAAATGTATGTTTTGAATTTTCCGGCTATAGCCCACGTAGTCCTGTTTAATCTTGGTGACTTTTGCATAACTGGTAAACAACTGATAGACAAAATCTTACTACACAAAATATGTAGATATTTTTAAACTGCATAATTATTTATGTCTAAATGTTTTTTTTTTTTTTTTTTTTTTTTTTTGGTAGAAGAACCATTTCAGAGATATGCCATTTATGTGAGTTTTGGAGAACTTATACTTCTGTCAAATGCAACATCGTTATTAATTTTTTTATAGGTTAACCTGCAAAGAGAACGAAATTACAGGCCTACGCCCTACATATTTACATATTCCCTTTGCACCTACAAGGAAATAAGCAATAAGATCATTTCTGCAAATGTTTATTCTATTAACATGAAATAGGAGAATAAGCGTTTGTAAGAATGGTTAGTAAAAGAGTAGAGAAAGTCATGTGAGTGCAACACATCAGATTTCTTTGTTTCATAAAACAAATTTAGTGCACCAATAACAGCTTGGGCTCAGATTTTGTGCTGCCATGGACGACATTCTAGCTCATTGTAGCCCTTAACATGTAGATATTAAAAGCTGTGAATATTATGTAAGAAACTCTGAAGTTTCTGATCTCTGTAACATTGATATGCCAAAAGCAGTTTAATAGAATACTATCAATAAATGTGTAGAATTTCATTGGGGCCGTAGTTTGTTGTAATTCCATCATCCCAATATCCGGAAAATAGCTTTGTGTTTCAAGGGACGTTGTGGTGTATCCGTAACGCTGAAGCTTGCAGCATCGTGTAATGCTTTTCAGATTGGATTCCTTTAGAAAACAACGTTTCTTCCCTTGGGAGCAAGCTCGGCCGGTGCGTTTAATTAACTGCTTGCATTCATTCGCGAGGGTCCCTTACATTTGCAACGTGCACCGTGCAGTCCCCTGGCACTACTGTGGGGAAGGAAGGGTTGCACAAAACCTGCACAGTGTCTGCAGGAGAGCTCACGAGAGTCCCCAAGTTTTTTGATATGCGTCCCAAATTAACTTTGTTAGACTGCACGCTAACCTCCTAGGTTCGACAACCTGGCTACAGGCTATGAATTGTTCTCTACCCGGGTTATTCTCTGTCCTCCCTGCAGCCTGAAAATATTAATGGGAATGTATATGAATTTAATATCTCATTCTGATTACCCTCCCAGGAACCTATGTACCGGACAGAGTGAAGATCTGGAGGAGGGTGATCAGCCAAGCACCAGGTTGAGGAAGAGAATATGAAATGCAGGCGAAATCGATTAACGGAAAGGTGATGATCGAGCAATTGGTGGAATGAGTGGCGGAGGAAACCGGAGAACACCCGCCAAGACACCGCTTCGTCCACCATAAATACCACATGCGGGTCCCTGGGATCGAAGCCCAGTCGCCTAGGTGGTAGGCCAACGGTCTAACCACTCGGCCACGTCGCCGCGAATTTAATATAAAAACAAAAAATAATACCAACTCATAAATTAACACAACTGTAAAGCCAGTGAAGATAATTGTCAATGAGCAACTGTTCCTTCTTAGGAAAAAAGCCGCCAATAAGAATCAAGGTGTTAAAGCCTGTATATAAATGGAACAAAGAGAAGTAGAAGTAGAAGTAGAAGAAGAAGAAGAAGAAGAAGAAGAAGAAGAAGAAGAAGAAGAAGAAGAAGAAGAAGAAGAAGCCTGGTCAACCAAGAAAGATTGCAAAAATAACAACGAAGTAGACAGCTAGCAGCATAGCGATAATTTCTCTACCAAGAAGTGCGCGTTATCGTCGTCGCCATCATCATATGTCAGTTCGCAAAACTAGGCCAGGTCATGTTAATAAATTGGCTTTATATATGCTTGAACTTCGAGAGAATGATAGAACTGTTTAAAATCTTTTGTTGAACCAAAACAGGCTTATCATAAGTGCGCAACAAAGAAACTAGAATAAAACATTTCTTCGTCAGACTGAGGCGAAGGGAAGAAGGAAAACGCACATGCGCAATGTGGAATGTCTTTTGTTTACTCGAGGTGAGGCGCAATTCCGATACCTTTACTGTTCGTTTCCGACAATCTGAGAGAAGCACTTCCAGAAAGCGGCTTGCTCTCAGCAAATACTGCTAAGGTGATCGCCGGGTTGGTTTCTGGTAAAACTGATGTACGCACAATCTATATACAACTTGAGAAATTTCAGCTGAACTCGCCCGTTTTGTACTTCGAAATAAAACTTAAGACGGCACAATGAACCTATGCTTCAAGGCAGTTGCACGGTTATAGAAAATCAATCACAAATGGAAAGGATGGCACAGGTTATGCAAATAAAATTCGAGATATAAATTCTAATTTAAGTATAACATTTAGAAGTGTTCATCTTTTAGGATGTAGTCCTAACCCTATCTCTGCCACGCACATATGCACGCATACACAGGAACTCGGGATTTAGGGCGCCTTAAATGTGCATCTCGCGCCAAGTAGGAAATTTGATTTTTATCGAATATCAAGTTCATTTCTTCAACGACAGTAGCTTCAACTAGAGATGGAGCTTTAATGTAAGAAAACAAGTAGGAAGGGGCAATAATCCCAGTATTACGTAGCTCAGAAAAGGGAAGATTTAAAGATCGTATCCTCCTAACAAATGGGTACGGCAAGTTAATGAACTCGAGCAGTGATTGCAAAGAAAATGCCCGGGCAGGACCCAAGACAAGCGCTCTGTGTTGCCTCGCTGAGATGGAAACTGTCACATCTTGACACTAGATTCTTAGAACTAGAATTGTAAAACTATCATAAATAAGTGTAGACTACGGTAGTGATCCTGGTAGAATCGGTTAGCTAAAGATCTGCCCGCGTTACCTTTACGTTAGGTGTGTTGCATACCTCTCGGGCATTACCTCACATCGATTGCGTTGATTACGTCTTTTTGACCATGTTTTACCAGATTCCTCTAGAAAACGGAAGCGTTAAACTTCGAACCTTCTCAAAACTGAGAGAGTATATAAAGACCCGCTTAACGAACGGAACATCAGTGTCTTCAAAGCACCCCGAATTATACTACATTTTTCATTTTGATCACAGTGAACAAAGTCATGATCACAGCTTTTGACGATCATTCTGTTTGAATGTCCCATTAAACTTCTTAATTCGTCGTATTTTGTATACTGTTTCGTTCCCTACCAATGCTACCAATAATAAAAGCAATCTTACTACTCGTATTTACTATGTGATTTTACTACGGAACCGTAGTTTTGGTAGAGTGCAACTCCAGTTAGCACAGCAGATAGCTAAACGAATTGGGGCTGTCATTGCAAAACAAATGAAAAAAAAAATCCTCATACAGTTTAAGATGTTCATGAACATTACAAGTGCCTTCCATTTCTTTATCAATCAACAGTAAAATCTGTTTAATTTGAGTGTTTTAAAGATATATACATATCTGTTTAGTACGATTTTGCCCACGTCTTATAGTTTAACAAATATACAAAATTTCATTCCAATGAAGAGGACTTAAGCGACTATTTCACAGCAAATTAAGACATAAATTTTATTTGGCATATATAATTCTAATCAATATTATCAGAGGCATTTTTGTAAAAATCAAAAAATTAAAAAGTTATTGCACCTAAAAGGACACATGCAGGCGCACATTTTAAGGAAAATGTCTACTTTGGATTCAAGGGGCTTCAAAAATGCATTTTCGTAAAATCGCGAAATCCAATTTTTAGGTTGAATGCTACTCATACTTTCTCTACTTACTGTGAGTTAATTGCAGAGAGCAATAATGGAGGTTATACGAGCCTATAGTGCAATACTGCAAGGTGAAGTATCACCATGAAACTCACGGTTGGAGCTAGACTCGTTAAATGGTGAACATTTGGCTATTTGGCATTAATAAAATGACAGGTGCTGCATGCTAGACTACCTTTGATAATAAATATTTATTTTTATCTTCTCACTCTCTTTGACTTACTAGATCGCTGTCAGGAACGATGACGGTTGCGCAGTAGACAAATATCCAATGATGTCACAGTCACGTGTTTTCTAGCTAACCAGACGTAGTCTTGTTTCAGAACACGTGTGTGAGAATATTTGTACAGTTTTACAGTGAAATTGAGTAATTCCGAGCAATAAGTCTACTCCATTGTGTGATAGTAAGTTCATTAACTTTTCCGAAGATGGCATAAGACCAAAAACGTTGCGCTATTCAGAGTCAAGCCAGGGAAATGGTGTATACTGTGTACAAATACTTCCTGAACAAGATGGAAGTAGCGGGAAGCAGTGTTGCCGATTGCTGCAGGGGAACAGCTGAAGCCTGTCCGATGGGTGTACGCACCGTAGAAAGAATTGTAAGTGAAGCAAAAGCTTGTGTTCAGCCAGGAGGAAGTGTTAAATTTAATGAAGAATAAGGTAAGATGATAATTATGTTTTAGAATAGTGATGTGAGGTTTAACAAAGAAATGTGTTGTTTCAGTTCGCGCCAACTGCTACGTGCTTGCGAATACCTTCGCCCCTCCCTCGTTTGCCTCTCAAGAAACATCGCAACGCAGCACTTCCCCTCTTTCCCCTACATGCGCGTTATCCGCCATCGTTCCTGACGGCTACTATTGGAATGTAACATTCGGTATGCCAGTATTAAAAATCTCGACTTCTTTCCCACTTTAAATTACATGTATTGTTTAAAATTTTTAGTATGTAACTTTCTAAAAGTCATCATCGTACCTTTTCTGTAATTCAAACAGCCTTGAACTTCATTCTAATAAAAGAATCTCTAAACGCTCAGCATGCTCTATGTGAAAAAAGTTCAATTATTTTGGTTACAAGACCCCTCTGTAAATCTGGACAGGAAATAGATGGCCAATTTTGAGCGACTGTATATGATACGCACGTTGCAGCTAAGATAAATCATACTTCTGTTCAAATAAGACTTGAATTTACTTATTACATTTCATCAATTTTTCCCCATCGGAACATTTCTCCAGCATTACATCCTAAGTTAACTAGTACAGAAATGGAAATTCCGATTTACGCAAGTCACTGAAATGATGCGCACAAGAAAACATCATGGAATAGTAAGCACCGTTCTGTTGAGATTTATTCACACTCCAAATTAAAAATAACCAACCTCACAGATGCAGCTTTAAGTAACTTCTGTTGGTACATACAAGGGAAAATAGCTTACTGCTTCCAACTTGCCTGCCATTAAAAACAGCACAACTAAGGCTCATATACTTCAGTCTAACCAACCCTATCTGGATGTATGGGTACTCTATTTGGGGCTCAGGTTCAAATTCACAATTCAAAAGAATACAGACTTTCCAAAATTGGGTTCTTCGGATACTCCTACAACTGAATCTGCACTCCAGTACTGCGACACTTTGCTGTGCGCATCATTCACCGATCACCAGAACTCTTACTGAAAGAGATTCCACAGAACATCCCAAAGAACGAGAAAACGCCATGCAGATCTCCTCTTATAAAAGATTAGATTGGATTGTAGTGTTATTGTCTTATACATATGATTGCTAATTCTTACTTTTACACTTTGAGGACAGTTGCTGAATTGTATCCCCAACACAAATGTCTTTGAATTGCTTTATATATTATTAGCAAAACTGTAAAACACAAATATTGTATAATAATGCTATCTAAATTAAAAAATGGTAAACAAACCTAGTTCGGAACATTTGTCTTATTTCTAGAACTAATGCCATTAATTGAGGGCAAATGGCTTCTTCGGAGTAGAGGAAGCTGAACTACAACTGGCCTTATTAATTAATAAATTAATTAGTTAATTAATTAATACTATTATTATTAATTATTTTTAATTTCCGAAACCTTCCTTTTTGTATTTCATGGGAAATAATACAGCATATCCATATACCTTACAGCATATACCTTTCTTCCCGAATGTGCAGCATGTTCGGGAAGCAGTTGGACGCACTATCAGTACCCTAAGACGAGAGCCAACAAAGTGAAAAGCATATCTCGCGGTTATCAGTACGGTTAACTTGCCTGCATTCTCCTTGATTAAATATGCTCACTGAGTTATTTTTCTTGTGTTGCTCTTGCTCTCCTTTTCTCTTTTTCTCTCTCCCGCCTCTTCCCATTCCACTCACGTGTGGTGTTCTTGAAGTACCTAGGGAGGTTTTTATACAGTACACAGAGAGGAATCTGTTATTAAGCTAGGTGTTTAATATTCACTGTGACGTATTTAGCTGGCTCACTCCAAGTATTTTTCTCCTGTCCATTGTTTCAACACGAGAAGCAGGCCACAATATCCAATTTGGGAGATTTAGGTTGGAACGAACTAATCTGGTCACCCAGCCATTGCGCTGCAACGGCTCTTGAGGAGCTAGTCTCTGCAACAATGCAGGCCAATTAAGACAATAGTTTATACACCAAATCGAGATAGCTGTATCAACACAATACATTCAGAGAACTTAACGGCTACATTCTAGGTTCTTGTGCACTTGCGCTCTCAGTACATAGGTTTTAACGCATTGCTTTCATTTGCTACTAATCGCTTTGAAATACCTGGAACAACAGACTCCTGAAAGGTAACATAAAACTGCTGTAGAACATTTAGAACTTTTCGATGCTTTGTGAAATCCAATTCTAGTTCGACATTTTGCAACTCACAGATGAAAAGCAGCACAATTATTCTTCTCTCAAAAATGAGTGTTACTGATGTTATCACTATCTGGGCTGGCTTAAATTGACGCCTAATGAAAATCAGTTTCTTACCTAAAAAATGTTGCCGACATCTAGCAGTACGTGAGAAGTGCAGACTATTGAAGAAACTTATATGCTTCGCGTAAACAAATCCTCCACATGTATGGTTGAATATTCCACTCTATCTGGATTATCAGAGTAGATCGGAAGGCAAGATAACCGAATTCAACAAACGGTAACTAAAAAAATAAAATCTAGTGTTCAGCAAAGGTAGCTCTCGGAGAGTGATTTCGTTTTAACATATTAATTTGCTAGATCCTATTTCGAAAGGTGACATACTCAATATGCTCTCTCCGGTGAATCCGCAAAATTATCTTCATTCAAAAGTGTAAAGTTCCACACCACAGGGTTGTTCGTATTTGCATCATGGATGGTGTACAGCTTACATAATATCGATTACATTCATAGGAAGAGGCGTTTAGGAACTTGCAACTTTAATCCGCAGACAATGAGTGTATTTGTTACGTCTATAAATTCTGAAATACAATTGTCAAAGTATCAAAGTAGGACTTATTTAACTTCCTTTTGCGCGCAAAATACGGCAATATCCTCACTGTCTGCCAGACAGCGAAATACCCTTATGGATGTAGAACGGTTTCTTTACCCCCCGTGACATCTGGTGTGTGCCCTCTAATGAATACGGTGTGTGATTTTGGACACACTTTTTTCTGTTACTCTTATTTTGGATATGGATAAGACTTTGGTTTCTGCTGCTTGTACTTTGAAGGGTCCTTGCTTATTTTATAGTCATTAAGTATCTCATTTAAGTTGCAAATAAAATTGCTAACTTTGCTAAACGTTGAGACGCCTATGACGGTTGGATGACATAAAGAAGTCATGCAATGCTGAATTGGACAGTTTTTATACGCATAGTTAATGTATTTTAGCCATATATATTCCAGGTACTTAAAGCTGGTGTTCTTTTATGGCTCCACTGCTGGGATAAATCGCATAATAATTGTAAATGTGATGAGAAATCAGATTCATCCATGGAATCTTGCAAATCTCCCAAAATATTTCTTATTCTGTTTTATAATATTCATTTTATAAACCATACACCTAGGTATATAGATATAACGTATAAAAGCCGTACATACGAGTACGTAGAAGTTGAGATTATGTTTAACAGATGTGTATTGTTTTCCGTGTGCTTAAAGTGTTCTTAAAAACGACAGCTCCAGGTCAGTAGATTTACTGGTATGTAAAAGAACTGCGGAAGGAAATTCCGACACACCGATGACGCTGATGTGATCCTGGCAATTGACAACGTCGTTGAACAGCAAAATAATTTAATTTATTTTTCGAGGTGTTGATTACACTCCAAGGTCGTTCATCGCATGTTTCTAATTTATAACAATAACAATGACAATTTACTTATACTTATAACAGTTGCATCACTAGTTTCAAGTTTCGTTACATGGAATTATATTCATACCATGCGTTTAAGGGCTAAAGGTGTGTAGCAAAAACGAGAACTCACAGTAATCACTATTGGATGTAATATGGAGGCCTAAAGAAAGGGACATCAACTTTAACATGTACAATATTTGTTGAAGCAAAGCTGCCCTCTACATATTCCAATATCTAGATAGCATCATAATATTGTTATATACCTGATTGAGTCTGCAGTGAAGCGCGCCTGTCGATAAACCACACACAAGCTCATAATGGACGAACGTACGTCTCTCCTTTATTCCTATTTGACATGATCTTTCAGGATATAGCATGATTTCTCAGTTCATGCTACGCCTAAGTAACGAACTTTAGTGTGAGAAGCTGAGTGTAATTTTATTGGAGTTTCAGGAGTTACATCCAGCGTATGCCGCTGGTTATCTCATGAAAACAATCCTTATGGCATTACAACGAAAATTTCATTTAACCACCTTAGTGCTTCAACGTATACATATACAATTTAACTAATTATTTGTCTTCGTTCATCCCAGATGTGAGTAATATTACCCTATTAACGAACTACACAAGTGCCCTGCAAATGGAAATAGCTTAAATGATTTTGGCATTATATTTAATCGAGTTCTGAGCTCTGTCATTATGGTTTAAAGTTAGAAAATTGTAATCTTCAACTACAAATTGTTTGTATTACGTCTAAACTTTCCACTATTTCATGCGATTCGTGTATATTAGCCTGCTATTAGGCTTCGACTTTTGAAACTATTGTCTATTTTAAGGTTAGGTTATTTGAATTATTTTAATCCACAATGAATTCTGGTATAAGTTTTACTCATTTGAAAGCAAATATACCTTTTTATCACAGAACAAAATCGACAGGAATAATTTTGGGCGAGATAGAATATATTCATTTTGAAACTCTTTAGACCACTTAAGAACAACAGCCTCTTTCATTAGAGCTTTCAAATTTTGGAGAAAACGAAATCCACATAGCCCGATTTCAACAATATTCTGTTATTAAAATGAAGTTTATTATTAGTAGATTTTAATATGCACAGAGGGACTCTAAGAATGAATACGTACTTTAACAGTGGTTTCTAAGTTGTCTCCAAATTTTCACATTAAATGAAATTTATTGTCACTTTATGACCTCTCAATTAGTTTAATTCACGAACTTTTACAATGGCCTCACATTCACCAATTTACGCTAATACCCTTAGAAACTCTTTCAGTTAAACAATTCTGCTCTTTTAAACTCTTTTTTCCTACCTAGACTTCTAAAATGACATCGATCGGGAATGTAATGATCGGGTTCGATCCCCTCTGGGAGGTCTGGCACGGGGTGCACTCAGCCTCGTTAGGTCTAAATGAGGAGCTACTTGATGGAGAAGTAGCGGACCCAGGTCGAGAAGGCTGTATAACTGGCCAGGAGGGCTCCGGGCGCTGACCACGTCCCACTCTCCATTACTGCACCCCACCAATGACAGTCGTAGTAGGCAGATGTGGGGGACGCAGCGGCTGGGCGTAAGCCTTGGCCCTTCATGGGATGTTGTGCTAGGGGTTAAGAAATAAGTATACGGTATAAGATAGAAATATTAACGCGTTTGATTTCTTTAATCAACATTCCGTTGATTCTCATAATTACACCCATTGAAAAGAAACTATTTTGTGCGAATATTTACATATGCAGGTTATCAAACGACTGACGTTTTCGGTTAACATTAGAAGGTTTAAATGTGTCAAAGAATATTTCTTAAACACTATCGGTATTTCATGTTAATGCATTTCAGATCAGATACATAGTTTTGTCAAGTGCGGATTTCCTGATGTAAAGCCAAATCGGACGCCTGTATGCTTCTCTATACACCCCTGTTTCCACTCCCGCAGCACCTTCAGAAAGAAATTGGAAGGGGAGGGAATGGTATGACTCAGTGCTTTCAATCTTTCACTCAGCGCAATATGTTACGCCTATGTTTCCTTACTGAGGGCGCGGGGTTTGCAATGTACTGGAACCCATGTCTACAGCAGGTATATATGTGATCTAGAGGGTGAATCTATTTAAGAAGACGAATGAAAAACTATAACTGTGAAAGCTTATTAGAAACAAGAAAGAAAAGCCAAAGGTGTCTTCCGCGCGCTTTATCGCGTTAACGTTAACGTTAACAGATCTTTGAAGCTGATAGAACAGCATCTAATCTATGTAAGCCTATTTCATGTTCTTGTATTTTAATACACGCGTTCATATTGGCTCACATGAACATAAACATGGCCGTAAAATTATGACTAATAGTTGACCACGCCTGAGTAGGTCTGATCACCAGAAGAAGGTAGCTGTGCTAGGAACACAGGTATTTTTATACGTGGCGAATGACCTTCCTAGGATCTGCGCGAGTGACGTCATACTGTGCAGCGGCGCAGCTATCGGCCATTCTCCACGTCTAAAAATACCTCTGTAAACATTTTCTGCCATCCCCATCAATGTTTATATACGCTAGTAGATGCACAATACGCAGTGTTTTACACAAATGCATAGTGCCTATCACGCAGTTACATATGAGGGTTAGATGTGACAACATGGCTGCACTTCGTAGTAAACAAAAGACTGTGTGAGCAGGTCAATACCTGCAGACCCCTCTCATATCTCAGAGCCCACTCGCCTTATTCTGCTTCTCACATAGTACACTTGGTAGAGGCATGCACGGGCCGAGATTCTTAGGTTCAGCCTGGCCCGGCCCGAACTCAACCAAGCTCCAGCCCGGCCCGATTATTTAATTTTATTATGATTATGACATTATTATTGTTATTATTATCATTATTATTTGAAACCTTTCAACAGAATAATCATATAGAATTCCTAGTAATGGGATGCTGTGATAATTGTGCTATTCTCGGAAAAGTATATAATACATTACTTTGTATCTCTTCATTTTCAAGCCCGGACCCGGCCCGAGCCCGACAAACGGTTTCCAAATTATGTAGGTCCGAACCCGGCACGCGGGCCGGGCCGGGCCTAAGTCCGAGGGCTTGGCCCGAGCCCGTGCAGACCTCTAACACTTGGAGGTGAGAGCCCTTGTTTCCCTGACACTCTGTAACATCATCAAGACTGGCGATCAGAGGGGTAAGGAATTTACAGTTGCACGGTGAAAACACTACTTCATTTGTACGACTCAGTTTACCAGTAAATGCACGTTGGAGCTGCGGATGTTTGCTCTACTTGACTACACTTCTGATGCTCCTCCATTTGTTCTGGAACTGTTTGGTTGCTCTTTCCACCGACTGCATTCATACGATGGTCAAATAATAAACAGTGAGATAGCAAACTCCAAGCTTGCATGTTTATCTCTACATTAAGTATATAGAACTACCCAAACAGAGAAGGATTCTCAATACACCTCATCACGTGATCATTCTGCCATCTCACATCACATTTTTCGTCGTTAATTTTGATCCACCAGCTGCATTTCTGAACAACATTTCGGCCCTGGATTCACTGGGTTATCTGCGCAAATCAAAGAAAAACAATCCGTTACGGTAGGGATGCTTTTCGCGAGTTTAACATCCATTTAACTGGGTTTATCGTGTACATTTTGATTAGAGTATAGAACCTTTTTGGCGGTGGACGCTCCGCTAACCGTCACATTAGCTGCTGCATGTTCGCCTGTAATTGCCTGCCGTTTATGTTTCCGTTTATCATTGTGAATTTAACATATCACATTAAGTTTATGCTTGTTTT
This sequence comes from Tenodera sinensis, assembly GCA_030765045.1. NCBI lineage: Eukaryota > Metazoa > Arthropoda > Insecta > Mantodea > Mantidae > Tenodera > Tenodera sinensis. The sequence continues at coordinate 32,673,000 of CM060966.1, read as the reverse complement.
GCTTTTGTTATGCTAATAGTTAATTTTCATTGTGAATGGTCCCACAAACATCATCTCAATAAAGACGTAACGGAAACACAATGCAAAATAAGCGCACGCGTGAAAAAATGCCATTCATAATAACAGTCACGGTTTTAACGGAAGAACATGGGTGGAATCTCTAAGGCCGCGAATTGAATGCGGTAATCTTCCAAGCGTGCGGTAAGCTTCAAATTGAATAACATGAGCAATAATATCCGATATGGAAATTCAACGAGTCTTTATAAGTAAACTGGACATAAAAGGTTATTAAACCAAGCTAACCACGTGCAGTGTCTGGCCTGAGCATTTAAAATGGTGTGGCAATGTCAGGCGGAAGGGCATCATACGAGTATATTACTGTGACAAAATGACAAAAGCCCAGTCCAGTTATTTTTTCTCACTTTATTCTTCTAGAAAACTTCTGCAAAAATACACAGTCTTTCACTAACGTTAACACAGTCTTTAGTTTTTACAACTCATAGCTGTTTCCTTCTCGTATCGATGACTCAGTCCCTTCTGTCTTTCTTCACTTTCTGTCTCTCAAACACTAACTTTGACGATACAATCACTCAACACTCAAAGGCGCTTCGCTATCTTCCTTCACAACGCGACGACACACACTCAAACTGACTGACTCCCGACGACTCATGTATATAACTCACTCCACTCGTTGCTCCGCCTCCTTATATAGCGAAGATGACGGTTCTTTCTCGAGCTTCTACAAACATGCTGGCCCCCGGACAGTTCTGGAATACTCTGGAAAATCCTTTGTGTTGCCGTCGATTGTTGTTAGTCACGTGTTTGCTCGTGCAAGTGGTGTGGGGAAATTTGACCTTGAGCGCCAGTAGGGTGGGGCAGCCCGGTCCCAAATTTTCTTGGTTGTGTTGCCGCTGCCGGTGTCACCCTATGTACAGTACACGACGTAAAATCTCGTAACGCGATCGTGAGTAGTTGAAAAGTACACTTCGCATGGAGGAAGCAGTGCAGCAGATTTTCTTCAAAACTGAACATGTCCATCGATAACCGAAATCGAGCTAGGAGTGAGTTCCTGTTAAAATGTTTGGCTTCTAGATTGTCACTTTTATTTGAACAAAAGTGAACATATAGAAAGTTCTAACTTAGTAACCCATCATTTTACTATGAAAGGATATAAAATAATGTTTTACGTATTCTCATAAATCAACATGTTCACTTAGAAAAGTTTCCCTTTCCAATTCACCTCTACATTGCTCTCTTTCTCAAAAGTTAGTGAGACTTATATAATGGTATGCTACTCTTCAACTAACGAGGGTTTAATGTGATCTTACTCGGTCAATTTGCGGCAATTAGTTCTCCTATTAGCTTCCAGCGGCACTGCCGACACACTTGGTGCATCAGGAACCGGTTGAGATGAAAGTAAAATAACTTTTAAACAGTATAATTGAAGCGGTAATTAAAAACTTAATTTAGGTTCAAGGAAGAGAGGAAGAGCAAAGTCGAAAACCAATTTGACGAGAAAAAGGGAGAAATATGCTGATCCAATCAGCAAAGGTGTCAATTCAGTTGAGCAGATTGCCGATACCATGTTCGCACAAAACAAAAGTGAAAGTTCACTGTTAGTGACCTGATGAAATATCACTAAAGAAAAAATAAATAAATAAATAAAAAAAAATAAAGTTAACGCAGTTTCTCACTTCTTAACGGCTAATGATCCCGGAAAGGAAGCGACCAAAAAACCTGGATAACATGATTTAACATTGTAAATCTCGAGAACCTCTACATCACACTGAAATGGACAGTTGATGACAAGAGAATTCAACTTCAAACGCACATGACCGTCAGAGTAGTACAATGACAATCATGAAATTTCTACCTGATTGCATCGAATATACAGGTAGATCGCTAGACAAGAAAGGGAAGAAGGAGGGTGCAGTTTAGTTACAACTTGGTACGAGCATCTCCCTACCATCAACAAACCTAATAATATAAGGGTGACGCACATAAAAGTGGCCGGAATAAATATGGAGTAAATACCACGAACGAATGACAAACGAATTGCTGAAATTGACTCGCTATTTACTGAAGATGCTGAAAGAGGCTCCCTGCAGTATCGATACACCTGTGCACGTGTATCCATATTCAGATACACCCGGCGTAAAGTTCCGATATCGATGTCTTTCACTTCCTGTATCTCTGTGGCTTTGTTTCATAGACCCTGCTCTTCATAAACCCCAAACAAGAAACACTCACATTGTTAGATCCGGAGTATCGGTGGCCTCAAAATTTTTGCTGATGGTTCGTTCCGCAGTGAAGACACCACGGCACCCATGAAGATGATAACTCTATAAGCTGTAATATAGGGGCGTAGCGTCAATGGATGTGAGTGACGTGTTCCATACCCTGCCAGTTATCCTTAGTTAACTTTTCCTATTATTTCTAGGAAATGATATATACACTAATCGAAATAGCGTAATGCTAGCTGAAGAGTATGTTGCGAACAACAATCTGCTTTCAATTAGTATTGTTAGCGTATCACGCTAAGCACTGGCTAGTGGTTGTACTTGCCTCACGCCAGTCACGTCAAACGATGCTCGCTTGTTAATGCTAAGGAGGTTTAATTCTATGTTTTTCAGCATTTTGTTTGGCAGTGAAGGTTACTTTCATACTTTTAACTTTTTCTGTACGTATCAGAGTACAACAAGCAGCACTTTGAATAGTAATGTGTGTGAACGTGTAAGGGAAAAATTCACCAGGAAACCGAAGGCAGGGTATGCACACTGCTCACGTGCTTCTGCATCGTTCACTACGAGGAAAACGCGTGTTGCATTTCCTGGAAACCTGCTCTCCGAGTGCTTGTAATCAAACTGAGAATGCAGGAAAACATAGTGCGGGTGATTGTTCCGTAACTTTAATATTTACCAGTTGGTGAATTTAAAGTTCTATAAAAACTATACAAATCGTGGAAAAATGTTTGTAATCATTTCATTTAATAAACCAAAGCACTATAAAATTTCCTGTTCCCAATATTCTTTTGAGAGTGCCTATCTATAACAGAATTACCTTTAAAATTATAGTAATTTTGACATCTTCATCGTATGGAGCATTTTAGACATGCTACCAAAACAATAGCTAAATTTAAAGGTGTTAAAGACAACTTGAATGTACAATAGTCCTGCCTGATATAAGTTTGAACAAAATCCGCTAATAATTGTAGAATTTAGAAATTCTACAACCTCTGCGCGTCCTGAACATGAGTTCAAAGTGCATGGCCAGGTCCACAAACCACGCTACGCCACTGCTGTAGTCTGTTCCATGTGTAATCATCTAATGTAAAACGTTTGAGTCACTAAGAAGTAAATGCAAGTGGTTTATCCGTGGCAGATAGGTGATGTTTACTTCCAGAAGCTTTCTCTTATTCTGATACATTTGGTAAAATAATCGTACTCCCTTCATCCCTCGCTCTTTTCCTTCCTTTCTTCCTTCTTTCTTTCCTTCTTCCCTTTGCTTTCCTTCCTCCCTTCCTTTTGCTTCCCTTCCCTTTCCTTCTCTTTTCTTTCCTTTCCCTTCTACCCTTTATTCCCATCTTTCCTTCCTTCCTCCCTCCATCTCTCGCTCTCTTCCTTCCTTTCTTCCTTCTTCCCTTTACTTTCTTTGCTTTCCTTCTCCCCTTCCTTTTGCTTCCCTTCCCTTTCCTTCTCTTTTCTTTCCTTTCCCTTCTACCCAGGGACCCGCATGTGGTATTCGTGGTGGACGAAGCGGCGTCAGGGCGGGTTTTCTCCGGGTACTCCGGTTTCCCCCGCCATCTCATTCCACCGGTGCTCCACCTTCATGTATCATCAGTGTCACCGCCTGCGGTGCCGTAGTAGTAAAAGCGGGCGTTAAACACTACAACAACAAAAAAACCCTTCTACCCTTTATTCCCATCTTTCCTTCCTTCCTCCCTCCCTCCCTTCCTCTCTTTCTCTCTCTTTTTCTCTGTCTCTCTTTCTTTCTTTCTTTCTTTCTTTCTTTCTTTCTTTCTTTCTCTCTTTCTTTCTTTCTCTCTGTCTCTCTCTTTCTCTCTCTTTCTCTCTCTTTCTTTCCTTCTTTCCATTCACATGGACCTATTACATCTTTGACTTTGGAAAACTGCTCATCGGGGAAGATACTCTTTACATTTGAAGTCAATCGTCAGGTTTCATATTTAACTTTCTCTAAAATGTTAAATCACACACTCAAGTTACACTTTTGTTCACATTTCCAGGCTCCTCGCTAAGAAAAATCCCTACCCTTCAATCGACATCGAACCCGGAGCGCCTCAATCGCAGGTTGTACTCAAAAGGGCTAGCTATTGCACTGAAATTTTAAAATTATATTTCATTTGTTCTATCCACTCTATATTGTGCAGTTAGTTCCACTTCGGGTGTTACACTTAGGTGAAACCATCAATATAGCAGCGTTTTAATGCTTTCATGCGTTTAATTAACGGTTCACTCCAACATTAAATACGCAATGCATCTTCTCATTAGCATGCTATGGCATTCTACTTCACTAAAAAGGCAAAAAGAATAGAAGGAAAAAAGCGGCTGGTGTAGCAGTTTACGTTTATTAATAACCTTTTGGGGGAGGGAGTGAGCTCAGAGAGGGCTCCAGATTAAAGATGCTAATTAGTTTAAAGCACTCCATTCATTAAAGCTGCCTTTTTCGGTTAATTGTACGATTATTCGTTTTATTCTTCTGGCATCACTCTCCGGCTTTTAGCAGGCTACTCTGTTCACCACTGGACTGAATTATACGGCACCTCTGCACTGGAACGATATTATGTAATTAGCAGGGCTCGGATTCTGATTACAGGTCACCTTTTAATTAACACCCAGACATCTTACTACACAATAAATGTAGATGTCTTTTAAACACACAATGTATTTCCAGTACTCATACTTTTCTCAAATGGGGAGGGTATTCATTTATCACTTGATCATGTTAAAGAGAGCGGCATTTGAAAGTCATTACTTAGCGACTAGCTCTCAAAAGATTTGATGTCACTTAAAGCGTGTTAGCATATTCTCCTTCCACTTACAAGAAAATTAGCAATAAGATCATTTCTGTATGTTTATCTCGATTAAGGTAAAAGATGGAGGAATAAGAGTTTGTAAGTATAAGTTACACAAGAGTAGAGAAAATCATGTGAGTGCAACACATCAGATTATTTGCAAGCCATTTTAACAACATTTTTAAAGCGTTTTAAGTCATCAAAAATCGGACTGCGGTGATTAGCCCGCCAATGCATGGATGAAAAAAGTTTCATAAATAGACGGGTTGGGTCTGAGAGGCCCATGGTTTGTTTTTATTTTAAAAAATGAGAACAAATTTTCTATTTTTTTTTCTGTTATGTGGTACAATATACCTTAAGTAAGAATAAGACGAATGAGAATCATTATTTTGGCTACTGTTACTGATTGGAAACCATCTTGAAAATACAACACACTTCAAACATAATGAGAAACTCTAGCTATACAGACTAATAAAAATGACATTAAAGTACCTAAATATGATCACAAATACAAACGAGGAAGATACCGTAATTATTGTTCTTCTCATAGCCTTTGCACATCGAAGTGAATACTCTAAACACTGTTTGCACGAGTACCTTGCTTTTGTCTTTCCAGTAAATAGACCTTCCTCTATTATTTGAGTCTTCTCTGGGTGTGGAAATAAAAAAAATAAATAAGTTGCTACTAAACATAAATAAATGTATATACAAAAGACGATGTGAAACAATTAAATTTTGTCCCAAAAGAAGAAAAGCACAACTTATAAAATGTTATACACCTTAAATCACTGTTATAAATAAAATTATATTTATGTACTTTCATATTATCACAACATAGTTGTAAAATATTTAATTCTGTATACAATTTGTAAGAATCATGTTTAATTATAACAACAAGGAGATAAAGAAGCCATGCAAAACTTAAATGGTTGCACGGGTCGGGTATTACAGACCCACAACACACACTAGAGCAGCTAATCTCTTCCCAGGCTACCCAGCTACTGAACATGTTCGCTCAGGAAGACAGAATAAGCCACAGATGAGCAGCTTATGGCATATCAGAGAAAGTTAAGGAAATATTCCTGACCGGGTCTCACATACCCAACTGTTCACTTACGTGTTAGTTGTAGGCATGATGGAGAAATATTTTGGAGTTGTAAAATGAGCGAAACAGAAGGCTGGTATGCCAACTTATCATTGACATTAAAAATGTTTAATTATTGACGAATCGCTTCATCTTTTAAGGATCAGGTATTGAGCACTTTAGCTCCTCTTATGAATTTTATTTCTGAAACCCATATTTTTTTTTCTTTTTAATATTTCTTTTCCTTTTTTGTTACTGTTGTCTGTAATTTATATGCATAGCTAACAACGCTACAACAATCGCATCAATTCTGACATTTTCTATCAAAGCTAACATTGAGTATATGGATTTCAGTGACTGATACATGCAAATTAATAATACATCTTGTTTACAACAATCACACCCACTTTACTCCATTCTTTGAACAAACTGCTGTTTTTTGACATTGCTGTACAGATTTGAAGAGTAAGAATTGCATTTCTCGTTGTTTCTGTGAAATATTTTTCTCTTACAGCCATTTTGCGAAAATGTAATGTTATTTTCGACAAACCAATTCTTAGATTACGATGCTTGCATTTATTTCAACTAAAACACAATAACAAATAAAAGGGATGAGGAATAACGTTTAGTAGGGCAATAATTAAATAATTATTTTAGCTATTTGTTTAGAGAATTTTTGTAATAAAGTTATGTAGTACGTACACAAACCCTTTAACGAGTTCATCTAATGAGTTTGATATGACCTTCAAACGATCCATCGTACCTGATTGTAAGCATCAGTAGCGAACGGTTAAATGCAATTAGGTCAGTATCCGCTAACCTGTTAAACTTTAAGATTATACTCGTAACATTGGAACTAGTTTTCTTAGAAAGTAATTTACTTAGCATTTTTGCCACGGCAGAACTTTTGCCATGGAATATTACCCTGAGGAAGCATGCGAATTCTTTGGCATTATGTATTTGTTCTTTGCTGCCTTGAAATTTGCTACCATCTGATGGAATGAACAAACGACAAAGTAGGAAACGCCATCTATAGAATTAAATTAGTCGGATGTATCTTTCTATGTCGTGAAAGTGAGTAGTATGGTTGAGGTTTAAGTCCTCCAGCTTCTACTGCGATTTTCTTAATCATTTTAAAGGCCAATGTTTGGTTAAAAAGCTGTCTCCACACTTTCTTCTACTTTCATTTCCGTGACCATTTCATCCCAAGTTTCGTTTCCTGCGTGTATCCTTTTTAGATGTTACCCATATATTGGATCGCCGCTTACCTCTTATGTGATTTGAGTACACGTATAAATATATACCTCTTTGATTTAGGCATTTAAAGAAATAGAACATAGTTTCAGGCACTTGCAACAACTAGCATAATCAATCATTTCGCATTAACCACATTAATTAATTTGCATGCGATAGAAACTTGTTACTAAACACCAGTTTTACATTTTTACGTTTGCTGAAATTACCATTTATGCCGAATATATCAATAACACAATATGAAAGCCATTTTGGAATACATTTCCTCTCTAAAAAGCGTTACTATTACACGAAACGGCTACTCTAATTATGTAAACAAAATGCTCGCCTGCTATACATTATCTTCCTTCTCTTACTACTGATGCCAATTTCTCTACTAATTATACCGCTGTATACATGTTTTGTATTATAAAAGAATATCAGACCTATAAATCAAAGGGAAAACGCTAATAGTGACTCATTCACCTCATCATACACAAAACGAGACATTTCAATTGGTGGAGAACGTGAGATCGTAATATGGCATGGTGTCAAACGTTTATTAGACAAAACTTACAACATGCACCTTCCTTGCCATGTTTACAATTCACGTTTCACTTCACGGAAGTGAAGAATGAAAATTAAAAACAAAGGGAAAGAGCATTTCCGACAACAAAGAGAGCAAGAACAAAAACAAATGAATATTAATTAGTAATTAAGCCCCCTGGTGCAAAGGGTGCTTGAAATGGGCTCACTGAAAGGACCAAGGATAAAACTGAACATAAGCGGATTATACTGCCCTCGTTGCCAGATATGGAAGGCTAATGTCTGAGAGCTGAATACTCGTACATATGAAAGACAGGAGGATATGCCAATAGAAAGCAGCTAGCTCAATGCGCCTTAGCCGTACGCTACCAGCAGTATATGGAAGTGAAGCGTGTGATCTAAAACACCATTTCCATATGGTAGCGCATGTTCCAAGGGAAGTTTGCCCTGAAGTAAATAACCTTAACTTTTCCAAATCGAGGGAGATGGTTCACGATAACTTGCGAGGCTTGCATTCAGGAGGTCATAGGTTCGATTCCCGTGGCCGATTTTCCTGAACCACGGTTTTTTTTCGAGCGTATCTCCGGATCGCTAGGTGAATGCTGGGGAGGATAATTACATTCCCCGAATTTCCTGTACCTCCATTTCGTTTCATTAATCATTTCATTCATCCTTCAACCCGTTGGTTCTTCCAGGGTCGCTAGTGTCAGCGAAGACGTTAGGTGCAACTTCGCAGGGATGATATGCGCACAGGAACTCTTTCTGTCCCTCGTCCGTGGGATGCGGGAGGAAACGGGACGGCATATGGCGGCGTTGGACCAGGCGCTGAGATCCCCCTGAGTTGGCCCCGGAAGATCTAAAACACTTCGAGGTGTCGTTACACTTGGGAAATCTTACAGACCTGTGTCAATGTCTGTGCCGTTTATCAGGATCTGGCCGCCCGGTAGACACCCCGGTGGTGCCTCCTTGGGGGCATAGCTACAACAAGCCTGGTTTCAGTACCGAAACCCCTCCTATTCCTATTACCTCTTCCAATGAGTAGCAGGATCTGCCTTTTCAAACGTTTATAAAACTGTCATACGTGAAGATATATTGACACTCCGTTCTGACAGTCTCAAGTGAGACAACCTACAATACCATTCAGGAGAAACTTGAGAGAATGTATAAATGAGAAAAACATTCGCACTTTTATGAAGGGGGTAGACTAAGCCTACAAATGCAGTAGACAGGAAAATGTTTTGGAACGCACGACTAATTAGTACGCCGAAGATTAAAAACTGACAATATTACTGAAGGTAACAAACATGATGTTGAAATACAAGACGCACATTAACTTGAACCAAGAAATGATGTAGACATTACTTTTAAAAATACTATTCTGTACAGGGAGATGATAAAAATATGCTGATACATATCAAATTAGTTGAAAATTGGCACACAATTAGGGGCAGTTCGGATGGATAGCCTCCTACATTATTTTCAGTTTTTAGGAGAAACACTGCTTTGTATGTCGCTGGAATTTTACACCATGTAACATTTGCCAATACATTTATAATTTGTTTGAAAGCAGTAGCAAATTAAGCGTACTTAGAATAATGAGTCTCCATTGCAGCTGAATATTTTCGAACGGAGGATCACTTTGATAAAGTAAATTGTGCGATGAAACATATACGTAACTGGCTGGAAACTAGCGGGTAGAAATAAATGCACTTTTTTAAAATTTGATTTTATAGCCATTAACAATGGAATACAGTCATAATGGAATCCAGGGAAGTGCAATCTTATTGTATATATGTTCGCATTTGAAGCACTCTTATCACGTACCTTGTCATGCTCAGATAGTAACGACTTCGCGTTCGGGAGCTCCCGGGTTCAAATACTGTACATGGCTAATCTGACTGATTCCCCCCCCCCCCCTCCCCGTGGTTTCCCTCTGCCGTCCAAGTAAATGCTGAATTAGATATTTAATACTACGACATTTCCAACTTGGTTCTAGAACAATAGTAACAATGAAAACAGATGATAATAGTGAATCTCTGCCCGTATCCACAGAGAATGAAAACAGGTAAACTTGATGGCGACATGATGCCATCTGCTCAGCACGTGTAGAAGCAGAGATACAGTTGCTATGCACTAAGGCAGGGGTAGGCAAATCTGTACCTGCTGATGATATGACCTAATACACCTTCACGAGCAAAGCAATACGTCGCCCTGTTTGAACCCTCCCTCCTTCAACAAACACGCGTTCAAATGTAAACGAGTGGCGGTGTATACCGCATCGATACGGCAAGGCTTTTTCGTAGCTACAAACAAGCACGGAATATGTGATATATGTGTCTATATGTAGCTATGCCAACAGAGTTAAAACAGAGCTCGAAGACTAAGGTTTCATGACTCCAAAGCAACGAACTATGCTTTTCAACTTTTCTCAAATCCTTTCGCTGTAGACATCTATACAATAAAACCATAATTTTCAATGATATTGCGAATTGACAGACAAATAATAATACAAATAATTACAGAATGAGGCTGGTTTAGATTTATTTGGAGAACTTGATATGAACATTTCCGCCTTTCCGTTTATTTGCTGCGCTTATTGATTCTGTTTTAGGCTGAACATATACGCATGCGACATTTTTTTCTTAACTAAAGACTGTGAAACCTAAAAGGTCATAAAAATCTGCGTGCTCTGTTGCACGTCAGTGAAGTAAAGAATGAGATTAAAAATTAATGTTAAAATCTTCTCATTCTGTATACATGAATTAAGCGTATACCTATAAAATCAAATGCCACTGCTGCTTCCGAAACCCCCTCCGAGCCGTGCGTCATGTGCATGCCGGGTTGCGTTATGTAACGTCACCATTCCTGCAATCGCGATGACCAGTTTGCCGACAGTTTGTCCACATAGACCTTAGTGCAGCACTAAGGTCTATGTGGACACGTGTGGAAGCTACCATCTGCTTGTCATACTCATACTCGCAATATTATGTTGTCAATGTTATCAAAAGTGATTATTCAGACGAAAAATTGTTATTCAATACAGTTAATTTTGCTTTTGATAAGACTCCTGCACAAAGCTTTGGTCGTGCTTTACACAACATGCATTCAACATGCAAAACTTAACTGATTTAATTAAAATCTCATTCTTAGTACCTCGAAAGGAAAGCTCTGATTTTCACGTACCTCTGCAGTAAGAGATGACAAAGAAATGGCAGATAAAAACAGTAATTTCACTTCAGAAAAATATTTTGCAGTGTGATGATTGCTATTCTGTGTACAGAGGGAGTATATCTCAGGGTTGCTCAACCCTTCAGCACACGGTAGCTTCCCCATCATATGTTATTTTCATCCCATCACTGACCGGGAGACCTAGTAATCATAGGCGGATGGCACGGAATAATTATACAGTGTCAAAAGGGTATACGTTCCACATTGAATGGGAGGACCAATATGTTTTTATTTGAGATGAAGACGATAAAGTTAAGTGTATGATTTCTAAGGCTGGTAGTTGTAAATTTATACCATTTCCCTTGCTTACGTTCAGTGTTTACCATAAGCGTTATTTTCCTGGAAAAATACATAGAGATTTTGAAGAAATTCTATAACATATTCTCTTCAGAATTTGAAAACCTGAATACATTTGAAACCAAAATCCAATTATTTTGCATGTTCTGAGGCTGCACACGAGCTACAAATGGAACTACTTGCATTGCAAAATCCCACGACCATCAAATGTTCTGAGAAAAAAAGGGTGGAAATTATTTAAGTCCTTGCCCTGCAGTGAGTATCACAGCATGATAAGCGGCAATCACCTTGCTTATCTTTTGAGACTGTTCACTTCATCTTTTGCATCAAATATTGAAGACTTTGTGAAACGCAAAATCGTGCCAAAAGGTCATTCTCAGAAACATCATGTGGGTTAATCAGGAGTAGAATATGAATGTGTGCGCCTTTGATTTCCTGTAAGTAAGAATGACCCACACTGCCGCCACTGGAAGTCAGTAACAATGGATAAATGCATTATTCTGTACCAGTGGGTGGAAGGAGGTGATTTCAACGTCCCCTTTCCTGCCTGCACTTGAGCACCGCGGTATATCTGAACTAAAATTCTATGTGTGAACGCTAGCAAGTCATAAAAATTAATTTTTGAACTGATCTAAGGATTTATCAGGTGGTGGTCGCTATCATATAAATACAACCTTTGTCTGGTCATACAAAACTATAGTTAAACATATATTTGCCGGATATGCCACACACCACAGAGATCACAGTAATATTAGTTTTACCCAATTATTAATGCATGATAGTTAAATAATATAACTTTTTTTAGCAGCAGAGCAATTTTTATTGAAAATATAGCTTCATAATTTTTATCCAATCCTAGGATTAAAACAGCTTATTGCGACGGCATAAATCGTGCGAAATTACCATATTTCTGGTACCCATGCCAGAAAATGAATGACGTAATTACCGTGGCAACAATACAGCAATGACGTCATCACTGCCACAACATAACTTTCTCCAATGTGCCTGTAAGAAAAGCTGAAATCATTCCTCACGAATGCAGCAACATGTAAACACAAGAATCACCTCATCCATCCACAAAACTTTTCAACTAATTTTTCGTAAACATATTTTGATTTTTTTTTCTGGAATTACTAAACTTTCAGCACTCTTGGCTTCGTACAAAATGTCAAGCGTAATACAATTCATATATGCTCACTCATATTATTTGGAACAGACAATGAGAATATGCATTAGCGAAATGAAGATAAGTTAACTTATATTTGTGACGGTAGTAAGTATGAATTACTTGGAGACCCTGATCACAATAAAACCACAAAATTTAAAACTATGACACTGGGCGTATATGGTTTACTATACTATCTGACCTACAGGAAGTAACCTTAGCACTTCCGCTTCATGCTAACTGCAGTATTTTATGAGCAGCGATTTTTGGACGACTGCTGCGCCCAAACGACACTGTGATAAAATTGCAAAATTCAGTGCCGTATCTTTTTCTTACTTTATTTTCTTTTAGAATTTTTGCACAAATGCACAGCTCTCTTTTGTTATATTACAACTAACAACTGTTTTCATATCGTAACCTTGATTCAGTTCTTTAACTGTCTTCACTTTCTCTGTCTCTCAAGCACTAACTCTGACAATACAATCACTCAACACTAATAACTGCCTCGCTATCTTCCTTCACGACGCGGTGACACACGCAGCTGACGCACTCACACTCAGTCTAAGAACTGACTCCTCCAGCACCCATTTCCGTAATCCAATTCCTGTTCGTTGTTTCACTTTCTTATATAGCAAGGATGACTTAACACGGTCCTTTCTTGAATTTCTACAAACAGGCCGGCCGCCGAACAATTCCAGAATAATCTGGAAAGCTCGTGTTACCGCTCGATTGTTGTCAGCTACATATTTGCTCGCGTGAGTGATGTGGGGAAGCGTTTTTTACGCAGCCCGGCCCCGACCGCCCTTTGTTGTGTTGCCAGTGCCGCCGCTACCAGGAGCTGGTGTCACAGCACTTCCGCTTCATTCCAACTATAATATTTTATGAGACTGGTGTTGCACCCAAAAGACACGATTGGGAAACACGTAACTGCCATCACGTCAATCAGTTCCAATTTTCAAGACATTCTAGTTCTAGTTAGTATTTCTCTTACCTGTAAATCATGTTTGACCTACGTATATGAAACATTTAGACTGTTTATTCATTTTCTGGCAAAACTATTTTTGAAGAAATTAGTATTTTGACGTTTGTCTTTGGTTATCCAGAGAACCTTATTCCTCTGATTCCATCTTTGGAAAAAACTGAGAAGAAACCTTCAACCCTTAAACATAAGAATCTAAATATCATAAGCAAATTGTTGAGATTCATGTTCAATTGCAAAGAATAGTAATTACGGACTTCATGGAATACAGCACTAGAAACAATGGGGCTTGTTATCAACCTCAGGAGATGGCTTAGTAACCCTCTTCCATGCTGAAACTCAAAGCTCTGCCGAAAATGGAAATATCTTCACAACGTAACATTGTAAATGGGCAATTCCTCTTGCTTAAAATAGATTCATTTGCCTTTTACGCTATAAAAGGTAAGAGAAATGTGCTCATTTCCCGCACACTGAATTCTTCACATGGCATTTGTCTTAATTTAAAGGCGATGGTAAAGGACTCGTACGAGGGAGAGACATAAAGTAACATCCTGAAGTTTTACCGCACTGAAAATTTGCATACGCCAATGGTTGGCCTAAGTAGCTTTGCAGATTTAATATGTGTACATGAAAGTACGTCTTTAGAACGTCGTGGAACAGCTGCCTTGAGTACCTCTTGGTCGAGTGGTCAGCGTTCTGACTTCCCAACCCAGGGTTTCCGGGTAGATTCCCTGCTGAGGTTGGGCATTTTTCTTTAACCACAATAATCTCTATCCCGGAATCTGTAAGTATTGCATCAAAGACGACAAAAGTCTGGTCCCATGACTTTTCTGTCATCTTATTCTCGTAGTTAACAGTCCATAGTCCTGCTATCCGACTCACAACTATTCTCATAACTTTGCTCTGTCCTTTCAGGGTCTTTTTTCACTTTCTCTGTCCCTTACACACAACTACGCTGTTACAATCACTTGCGACGATAGAACAGGCGAATCACGTTTAATGAACTAGTGCAGGCAGCAGATCTATTACGTGGAACCCTCTACAATGTAGTCTACATCATAATACATGAATATTTGAAGATGAAGGTGTGTACACAATGATTCTTTGAGCATCTGGTCACCAGTCGCCAGACCATTGGCACCAATCGTGAACTAGAGTTTACTCTGCTGCAACTTCCTCCATATTCACCGCATCTGGCTCATAGTGATAAAGCCCTTTTCGAATCCATGAAGATTATGCGGGGTAAGAAGTTCACCACCAATAACGAACTTCATGTAGTTGTCCAACAGTGACAGAATGGTTTGCTACGCAAATACGGGAGCTGTCAGAACGATGGTAACAGTGCACAGACAATGACGGGGAATACCTGTAATATAAATAATTCCTGTGAACAAATAAAAAACTGTAGTGTCAATCACTTTAGCGCCCTAAGTAGCAAGGTAAAATATTGATAAATAAGACACTGATAAATACGTGCAATATTAATGAGTTTAGATAGATTTCTGAACTTCCCTTAAATCCGTTCCCATCTTACAACCTGAACTTTCGGAATCCTTTAGGGATTGTTATGGTTACCGTAATTTACTACGACGTACAGAAAACAACTAAACAAAACTTAAAGTACGGGAGTACGCATTACGGAGGAGCCGCTGAGAAGTGTGTATCGGATTGCTTTGTTTCTCAACGAAGGGAGCAAAGTAATGAATTATGAACTCGGAGGGAAAACAAGGAAATGAGATTGCAGAATGGAAATTAATACCGGTGAACTCCTAACAGATTGGGATAGTTTACGCTGCATGAGAGGAAGTACACATCCAGGGTAGATAAAGACCACTGTGGTCAACATTACAAATGTAATTCCTAAACCAAAGAGGAACGAAATCATAACTCACCCGCTCCTATATGCAGGTTGTTAAGGGATTCAAGGCAAACTTCCAAGAGTTTGTAGGGAGGTGCTAGACATATCGGTTAATATATGAAACTTGTGCTCTGCACCAACATGCACGCAGTACACCAAATTTAATTACGATTTTTAATCTTATATATCTGTTTCAATTATACGATGATCATTCGAAATAAACTGAATATCTTAGAATTTCAGATTTTCTCACATTAGAAATCTTCTTCTAACACGGGTGCCTTGCATTTAAAGGAAGAGAATACTCAGAATTATTATTATTATTATTATTATTATTATTATTATTATTATTATTATTATTATTATTATTATTATTATTATTATTATTATTATTATTATTATTATTATTATTATTATTATTATTATTATTATTATTATTATTATTATTAATTATTATTACTATATTCTTCTTATTATTACCATCTTCAAACATTTTGCTTGCAATTCCGGAATGCATATTACCCACAAAAGTAGAATTTTAAAATGTTTATATATTTTAGAATGAATTTACTTCGTGTTTTCACAAAAATGTTAACTATGTTTTAACAAGGAAATTGGAAATGTTTTTATAGTAATACAGAAAAATATTTTTAAGTTAAACAGACACCTAATGTACAGACTAATTCAGAAATAGCGAACTTTTTGCTTCTGACGACGACAAATTGCTGCAGCCGGTGGGGACGTAAAAGGGATAATATGAATTATCGGGAGCCATTCTTTCCATAGGCAACCTAAGGGGACATTCAATAGGAAAGAAGAGAACCGAAGCCATTGCCTTGAATTGCAGTGCGTATGTTCGGAATTAGATGTCGACACTGACCACTGAGCCACTCTAGTCTCATGGGACGTGACCCGAATTTCTCTCATTTGAATTACATGAATTACCTATGATGGTGCATGTGAGCAGGAGAACTCTCGTCCTGAAATTGCCTAGCACAAACCTACAGCCCTAGAGCTGGAGAAACTGCCCTCTGTATTGCTTCTGTGCGCGCAATTTTACACATGTTCTTGCAATCTCACCACGCCCTCTTTAATTGAACCGACATTAAATATTTGTAACTTGTCTGTTGTGAATATAATATCGAAAACACAGACCCCCTTTTTATCGTAATAGAGGAACTAGGTATTGCTTTTGAATTAAAAATTAGATATCAATATTGTATTGGAGATACACGTTTAGAGGTGCCCCTCCTGGTACCAAGTTCAACATTTTGCAACGGTGCGAATATGATTTTCAACGAAATTCTCCCATCCTAAACTACATGAAACATTTTCGAAAGTTTTGGTTTTCTCAAAAATAAGTAGTCATAAGCTTTCTTCTCTCAAAAATGGCTCTGACTATTTCGATTAAAACACCGCATGTTTAAGATATTTTCATGACGAATGAAACGTATATTTTGAGAATATCCTCTGAAGTTCTCTACATTCCGAATGAGTTTTAACTGATAAACCGTAAGAGATAGATAAAACCATATTGCACAAAAATGTAGGTCTCGTTAAAACACGTCATTTACGTCGAATGTTATTTGAGTTAACCATTTTGGGGATATTGATTGTTATTGCCTTGTATTTTAAAAACACTTATACTTTTCTCAAATGGGAAGCATTTGTTCTCTCTCTCTCCCTCTCTCTCTCTCCCTCTCTCTCTCCCTCTCTCTCTCCCTCTCTCTCTCTCCCTCTCTCTCTCTCTCTCTCTCTCCGCCATGCAAAGAGAGCGGAATTTAAATTCATTACATACCGAAGTAGCCCCTTTTAAGAGTTCTGGCTGTAGTTTAAAGCCTATTTGTATTCCCCTAATTCCCCTGTGCTAACAAAGAAATATAACACAATTTCTGCAAATAGTTAAAATGAGATAGAAGAATAAGTGTTTGTAAGAGTATTTGTAAAAGAGTGAATAATAATGAGAGTACAAGACAGATTTTTAAGTATGTAAAGCAAAGACTTTTAAAAAATTTCCCCACGAAAAGCAACTTTTACAACTCTTTTTGTGGCCTTTTATTTCCACAAAATCAGCTCCATTCTTTTTTTAAATACAATATGATGTATCTGACACATTGGCATGAAGAATAAAACTTTTATGCGACGGGAAAAATCTAGTGCTTGCTAAAAATCTACAATTTATAGCTTTTGGCAGCAATAACCATTTCCGAAATATTCGGTACTGAACGTATTGTACCTAATCACATTTCTCATGATCCTGAATGGTACCGGCGCTATAGTTTGATTGCTGTGAAATTTGTTACGTATATAATATAACAGAGCTCTCACTTGAAAAATAAGTTATATATTTACTTTCTGCAATGGGAACGGTGTTTCAATGGAGTAAAAAATAAGAAAAAATCTAAATATATTGCTTATTATTCAGGTTCTTAATGTTGCATAAGACGTTTAAACGCGTAATGTTTCTGACAAATTCTATTACTTGAAACATTTCAAAGGGATGAATCTTTAATAAGCTGTACTAATTTTTCATTACAATTATTCTTGTATCACAAACGATTTACCCGCAGGAATATTCAAGCATAAAGTTTGTGCATTGTTACTTCATGTACTTATGACTCATATACCAATCAATCAAGATACCAGTAAAAACGATTATACTGCCGGTTTTTAACACAAGTTGCCCAGAGAGAAGAAAGTAGAGGAAGAGAGCGGGAGCAAGTTCAGAAATGGAGTAGAAGAGTGAGAAAGAAGCAGAGGAGGGGTGAAATGAGAAAGAGGTAAATTAAAAAGCTAAAGAGGTGGAAAAGAATCTCGATATTTAACCCAATAACGCGACAAGAGTTTCGGGTTCTGCTAGTACAGTTTATTAGGTACGGTAATATACCTGGTAACTGTTATGTAAGTGCTTCATAATTTATAAGCACACTTGACTTGATCTCGCAGTAAGCTAAAATTAGCCAGTAAGCACAGACTTAGATTAAATACAGACCTTAAAGCTTTCCTCAATAGACCACTCCAAAACAATCGACCGTGAAAAGCCCTTTCTTAATATAGTACGACCTCATCTAAGAACACAGCTTACCTGAGTGCCAAAGAAGAAATGAAAAGATGAAAAGCAGAACAGTCAACAAAAGAAGTATATCGCTTTCAAGAGTGGGGAGACAATGGCGATAGATTCACTGGATTTCAGTCTGGAGGACTGTCGTGAACAAGGTATAGTGAAACACAAAATAAAAGTCTCATCAGTAGAAATTGGTGAGAAAACTGGAACAATTAAATTTGATGACAATTCTTGGATTGTGCGTACTTTGTTGTACAGCAAACCGCACAGCTGCTTAGCATGCAAAGTGACCCAGGTTATTTTTCCAAATTGTGAAGAAGACACGGACGAGTCACTTCATATTCCATGCTACAAAAAGCAACCATCTTGCCTACACGTCTTTGAGCAAGTCGTAATTGCAAATTTCTGGCATTAATTGTGAAACCTTTTTATAAACTTTATTGTCAATGACACTGTTGCTTAACTAGGATAGCTCAATAATTAACACAAGACAATCGCAATTTTCCTGTTTCAGTACTCCGATTTTACAGACTCTTCTTTTCATAAACCCGGAAAAGAAAATACTGATTTAAAACTGCTTTATTACTTTAAATAGCTGTTTTATAAACAAGCTTTATGGAATTCTGTACTTGGGGAATAAATTTATTTTCTAAACTATAGCCGAGTTTTTGAAATAGCCGTGGTAACGAGATAAGTATACAGCAGTGGGAAAGGTTTTTCTCACTGTGGCTAGGGCTAGGCCTATTGGATCTATTTAGCCTCCGAGAGGAAGGGATGTGGTGAGGAAGCATTATGGTCAGCCAGATTTTGTATCTTAGCTAGGTGCCTCCCGATGTCACATTACCACAGGACAGATGCAACTCCAAGGTAAAGGCAACTCGCACATTCGCTGCATTTGTCACAGACCACAGTCCACTGCGCCTGGTCCTACAATCCTGAAACATGAGGAGGAAGTGAGGAAAAGAAAGATTCTTGGAGCTCAGAATTCATTTCGAAACTCGTCTAATGACCTTGGAAATCATGAAAACTCTTGCAGTTTGGCAACGTAACCGATGATGTCATCCTTGTTGCTCGTTATTCACCGAAGTGTCCCGACACACCCTCATAACGAAGAGGCTGGCTGTCGAGTCCCAAGTTGATTCTGCCCAACTGTAGTCATATACTCCTTAAAGCAGAGTTTGCCAAGCTACATCTCAGGGACGGAGCCCGGGTGTTTTTGTTTGGCCCACCTACAAATTAAAATAAAATGAATAACAAGAAATGGTGCACCTGTACCGGATTAATTATTCACGAATTTCGAACGATTATCTATCTGGTTTAATATTACAACTGTCTGACACATCCTCGTCCGAAAGACTTTGCTTGAGGACTAAGGTTTCACTGTGAACATATTTTCAAAATGAAATGCACCAAATAAAAATATAGGTCTGTTATGAATAAAGATCATTTAAAGTCCACTTAGAGGTTATTCAAAATTAGAAAAATAAATGTCTGCAATTTATTTACTTGTTTTCATTGAATATGAACTGCTATTAATGTGTTAATATACTGTTTTAGATTTACATTTTCATGTCCAGGCATAGGAATTTCTAAGCGCTAAAACTAGGAATCAGCAAATATAGCTAAACTGCTACTGGACTGTAGGTAGGGGCGTCACGGGTTACAAATCACTCCCTCGTAGACTTTTGGCGTTTGTAGAGACCACTCAGACCGGTTTCTGTCTATTAGTGTCAGTTCTCCTTTATTGCTTTCGTGATAGTGGTTTAAGGGTTGATAACTTGAAGTCAAATGCTTAAGCACTCAGGCGTGTCAATAAGATAAAGAGGTGGAGGGTAGCAACTGCTCCCACACCACATTACGGAACCACACAGGATGTTCAAGTCGAAGCTGTACATTCACCCTCATTATACCGTTATTTCCCCGTACAAATACACGGTACATTATAATACTAAAAGTCAGCCGCGTTTGTGCAGATATTTTAAATTAATTAGTTCTAAATCGAGGCCACGTTTTCTCATTAGCAATTTATTTAAACCAAAGCCGGACAGCTTAGCTGAAGAACATAAACTAAATAAATGTCTGTTAATGTAAATGTGAATCTGCTTTTCACATGATGAAGTTTTGAAAGCAATTGCTCACAGCAGTATGTAGACCCAAACATACATACTACCCTTAGAGCAAAATTAAGATTGCGGATAGTCCTCATTCGGAAGCGACTGCAAAAGCTGGAAGACTGTTTTTGCATAACACTTAATTGTCGTACTGTATCGTAAATCGATTAATTCTAATTGAAGAGACTCTGGTGCTTCAACTATATTATATTGTGAAAAGACGCATACATTTATTAATTTTTTGTCAGCTAAGAGAATTTGCCTTCCATTGTTTGATGGAGTTGTCGCAGTATTTTTTTGATAATATGAGGCGGTCATGAGGAGCATTTCCCATTGATGCTATAGATGGAAAATTTATCATGTTGCCCGCTTCAATTTGTTCCATCCATAATTGCACTATGGCCATAAATGCTGCAACACTATCAAACATTGTGAGGACAACCAGCCTTGCATTTTGCCATTAAGGGCGTCAAAATGGATAAAAAAAATAAAAAAAAATATATAATAATAATAATAATAATAATAATAATAATAATAATAATAATAATAATAATAATAATAATAATAATAATAATAATAACAATAATAATAATAATAATAATAATAATAATAATAATAATAATAATAATAATAATAATAAACTGATATTTGTTAAGTATTTAGTGGTTATTAATATGTAAGTATGGATTTTAGTTCGACAAACCGCTGTCTTTGAAAACTAATCTGATCTGTGAGCCCTCGTTCCTGCAAGTTCACTGTTCCGGCGTGGTTTCGTCCGCGATTCGCTCTCAGACAATTAATGTGGCCTCCTTTCTGGAAAGTACTATTATGCATTAGCAACATGATACGACGTATTTCCATGTTCACTGATTTACTAACATACCAATGTATAATGAATGCTCTCTCTTACTTTATACTATCTTCCGATGTTAACTGTTGCTGTTGGAGTGCATGTTTTAGCAACTTCGGTAGCCAATATATCCCTCTATTCTTTACTCTCTCTCCCGCTGCCCTATCTTTCCTTTCTTCTCTCGATTCTTCACCTTCCTTGTCCAGTTCCCCCTTACTTTCCCCAAAAACTTCCCCACGTTTTTACTCTCTTATCCCCTTATTTACCAATATTATCAGAGCTATAATTTTCCTATTCATAATGGACAATATCTTTTCCCATATCTCTTCACTCAATCCTCTTACTTCCTCCCATTCTTGTACTCAATGTTTCAAATTCTCCCTTGTTCCATACATAATGCACTCTTTTACTTTAACTGCTCTTACTCCTTTGCTTAATATCGCCCCTGTTCTTGCCCATGCAAATAATTCTCCCTCTTATTTGTCACAGATGTCCACGTATCTTTCTCTCTCCCATTCCTTTCTTTATTACGCTATATACACCTAAATGTTTTCCCCTTCTATTATTCCTCACACTACTTATTTTTCTATACCTTCTATTTCGTTCCTTATGTTCCATAAGGGGGCTTTAATGACCTTGCTGTCGACGTGCCCTTAAACCCTAATCACTCACTCACTCACTGTTCCAAAAGTCCTATCAGTTTTCCGCCTAGTCTCCATACATCCTTCATTCCTGTTTAGAGCTTTTCCTATTTCATTCTACCACTATTTCCATTCTACTCAATTCAATATTTTACATTCTAAGGCGATGCTATCTGATTAGTAAACTCGTGCCGTCTAATCATCAACTATAAAATTAGCTTTACATGGGAGAAGCAGCGTTAAAGCTGATTTAGTAAGATAAATTGACACTTTCATTTTTATTTATACCAAAAGCTCAGCCTTTACAACGTGGAGCACCTACATCTTTCTCTGGTCGCTGGGTTGAATCTAACCATGGTGACATTCCATTGAATTTCTCTTACTCTAAGGGTGATAACAGTGAACTTAAGTTTCATCTCTGGTTATTATGCGTGTCAGAAACTCCAACTTGCTTTTCTTAATCCCGACAAGTTCCACAGATTCTTACTGCTTCCTTTTCCTTTTCCATGAAGAAGAACGACAAACTATTGGAACAAACTTAACTTATGTTAGAACTTGCAGATGATGATCATGTGCACATTTTGTTGCAAAGTTCATCAGCAGCAAATATGAGATAAAGATTTAGTAGAGCACCAACAGGTTTAACATTTTGACAACTATTTTCAAAACTCCATTCCTCATAATATTTAACATATGACTGTTAAATGCCCTTTTTACTGGAAAATACCATTACTATTTCTACAAATTTTATATGTTAGATTCACAGGACATTCTATACCTACTATTGCTAATTTTTATATATTTTCTAGAAACTATTGTTACGAAAACTTGTTATATACTTAATTAAAACCGATATACAAATTTGCAGAAATATTTAATTGCACCTGTCGTTGAAGTTAGAAAGGGAATAGAGGAAACGGAATCGATAATCAAATGTTTATAAACTAGTTGCTATAAGCTGGCCTAGAAGTTACCTACTCTCTCCATGATATCACGAGAAACAACTGAATACCCTAGCACTTTAAAAATGACGAAGCATTAAAAAAATAAAACAAAAAAGTGAAGATATCAGAAATCGCTAATAACATTACATTTTTGTTTGAAATAAATTATGTATTTTAAAGAAATCTACATTTTTGTACATTATCTTTTTTCTATCCGTTATAGCTTACTAATCAAAACTACATATAACATTTCAATAAAAGTTGTTAGGATCATTTTTGAGAAAAACAAGCATGTAAAGGTTATTTGTTGCGAGGAGATTTTCTTGAAAAGCTTTGTAACACATTTTTGGAAGATGCTGAACCTAAATACCATTTATGATATTCATTGGACATTTTGTTTTGGGGTTTTAGGTTTTTCTGTTTGGGTTTTTGGGTTATGCATTTTAAGATTGAGGGGCCTTCAGAACCTGTATTTTACTTGATAAATAGTCTTCGAATTTTTGGGTGGAATAGTATACTTACTCTACTTAATGCAAGTATATAGTAGAGAAAGTAAAAATACACGTAATTTTGACATTATCTATCTTGACGTTCTTGTTGCTTACTGACTGCTTATGGTAATGCTTATGGTAATGTATGGAAAATAGATATATAATATCCACACAGTTGTAGATAAAGGATACTGCGTCAATGCGAAGGAAACAAAAGATAGTAGGTATATTCAAAGTAGTGCACCTTAATCCGAAGCGCTACGTTACACAGAATGAGGCTAGTTGCGAGGATGAGGACGATGGGGAAATTGCCAGCATGGTATGCAGAAGAAAAGTTGCCGAAGCACTGCTTCTTCCGCCATCGATGGTACCAAAACAATACTGTTAAATTCTACTCCAAACCCCCATAACTCCAAACATAAGCATTACAAGCTAGACTAGAAGACGCCTCTAATGCGTGTAAAAGAAGTAATTTAAGGACGGTATTTACGTGTATGTTTTGTGATGGCTAGAAATCATTCATGTATGCCTATTGATTCATCATGTATGGGGATCTTTTTCATTTTCATCTGGCAGAGCAGCCATAACAGAAACGTAGATAGCATAGGTACTAAGAAATAGTTTCACTGTAAACAATTCAATAGTATATTGCGTACTAAGAACTGCAAGTTACTTATCAGGTCAAGAATGCATTTTGGGAATACGAGGGCCGCAGAGCCGAGTTTTCCCAAGCATTCGAGATCTGATAAGTAACTTACAGTTCGTGGTTAGCCAATTACTTTTTGCAATACTTGAAAAACCGTAAAAAGCAATAATAAATCAAAATTTCTTTTCCAAATTTTATTGGACATTAAAAAAATGAATTCTCAATGTGAAGAAATGAAAAGCTACATCTATGTTGTCTGTTAGGCCTAACAATTTGTACATTTGATGTGAAAATTCAGGTTCCTCTTCAAGATGTACTGAAGAAACAAAAGTCGATCTGGGTGGCTCAGTTGGTTAGACGCTGGCCTGCTGATCGCAAGGTCGCGGGTTCAAATCCGGCCCAGACCGATGGTTTTTAAGTGTGCGTCAGGTCAGTAGATTTACTGGCATGTAAAAGAACTCCTGCGGGACGAAATTCTGGCACACCGGCGACGCTGATGTGCTACTAGCAATTGACAGCGTCGTTAAACAACAAAATAATTTTAATTTTTTTGAAAAAAAAACAAAACGAATTGAATCGCTTCTTAATATTAACATGTCCAATTGCACATTCGATATTTCAATCAATAATATGTTTGTATATTTTGCTAAGGTTTCACTAGTAACTTATTTTTAGGTTACTATGCTCTTGGGTGTTACGTCATTTCCTACTGGTACCGTAAGTATTAATTACCAGTTTTAGCCTTGTGGCCATGGGAATTGATAAACGAATTGTAAATTTAGCTTGCATTACCAAATATGTGTTAACAATGATTAACTTACATATCAATTATTGCAAAAAAGTATTACAAGGCAATGGTACTACTGGCATTAATGGTCCAGAAAAAAATACGAAATGGTCGCTCCTGGATACGATTAGTGGCTGTGCTGTGCAACGCAATTTAGGATCGTGGTCTCTGCAATCTTCTTCTTCAGTTCCTCCTTTTGCAATCCAGGATTACGCTGACAGCCTCTTCCGTCCTGACTCCACTGCCATCTCTTCCTAGGGCGGCCAATGCTTCTCTTCCCTCTAGGCTTGTAATTATGAGCCATTATCTTCTCCTATAGTCTATTCTGCTGATATATTCTTTCCAATATTCTTTATTCTCTTTAACTTTTTTTATCAGTTGAAATATTTTAAATTCTCCGGTATAGTTTCACTTTTTAGATCCCTTTTTGTGCATTCTTTCACCTTCCTTAAAAACTGCAGCGCAGTGGCCTGTTACACTTATACTTCTGTCTTAATATCTAGGATTCACTCCCGCAAATTTGCAATGAAACAGACATTTTCTTGTAAAACTCCATTTTTGTATTTTGTGTAATTTATTTTGTAATGTTCTGCTTTTGTTACACACATGTAGTGAAATTTATTGATTACATATTTAATATCATTATCAATATTAATGCTTTACATTACATTACAAATGAGAAACTTGCTCTACGTATGTTCTTTCGACGCTTTTATCTTCTATTGGATGGGATTTTTTCATAGTGTAATTTTTCTGTTTCTACAAATTTTTAATCATATTCTTTACCTAGATTAGGCACCGGCATGTATACTAGTTTAGAGCGGTGGGCAGTAGACGGAGCCAAGAGCTTGCTTGCCAAGCAGCGACCAGTGACGTCACAGCAGAAGATGGCAGTGGGGGTTCAACGTTTGGCAAAGCAATACATGTATATGTATGTATATGGTTCTTGATGTAAATCTTAATGCAGTGCTTAGAATCAAGGCAGCACGAAATATTGTGACGTTGATAATTTCGGCAAACATTTATTAAAGCTAAAATTCTAAAAATTATACATTTGGAACAAAAAGTCATTAAAGTCCGGACAGGCCATTTACTCTTCGCTCACGCGGAAGTATGGTCTAAAGCTTACGTTGCAGAGTAAGGTTACGAACCGGCCATTGCTCTGGTCGTTAACCCATCAGCTGTGCTGACAAATGGTTAGGCAAGCGCTGAGTAATCTAGCTTGAAGTATTTAAACTCCGAATTCTGACCACTCGGGGGTCGATTTTGGGCTTGCTACCGGAATCTGCGACACTTTGATCCGCGACGACAACTCTGGAGAATGGAGCTGATAACGACAACTTCCCTACAGGTAACAACTACAGCTGTCTCTCTCTAGTCTCTCTCTAGGTAAATTGTACAACTTAAAGGTATTTTTCAATCTAACGTACCTCTTTCTTACTCTGGGAAAATATACTTCATAAAAGTTAAACCCTAGCACTCATGTTAGTTACATGTCAGTAACCTTCACCACTCCTGCCGAGAACGCATAATGCCTCTGAGCTACTCCCTCCTGAACGTCTCCAACTACCACTAGGTATTTGGGGATCATTCGTAACCGTTCCCAGCTGAACGTTACAATATCTTCCTAAATATTCATATGCTGGTCAACAGAAAAAAAAAAAAGATAATAATACAAATTAAAACTTTTAATATAAGTTGCAGTTTAATTTTCTTATATGTTATAATGTATATAAGTCACTTATTCATAATTTCTCTTTAACTGTTCTGATTATATTATCTGTCTTGGGATTTTACATTATGCAATACAATTTTGTTCCTGATACGTTTCAGAGTTCACCGTTAAATGTAGAAGATCCGTTTCTGTTGTATGTTTTACTCATTAAGCCGCTGTGCATATAGGTATAAAAATTAAATTCAACTAGATAAACAGAGCGAAAGTATTCTCCTGCAAGTGTAACACAAGATTATATATGATAAATTGACAAATTGAAATATATATGTTTGTAATTACAAACACGCACTTTGTAATGCTATAAATGTAGAATATTGGTTCGCTATTAATAGATTTTCAGATTAATTTTACCTGCGGTGCGGTTAGTGTCATCAATAAAGCACGCCACTGACGTAACCCGAGAGCCGCGCTGAGGCTCTAAGCTAGCAATGGGTCAGAGCAAGCCTCGATCGGGTAAACCCTGTCGGTGCCTCAGGCCTGGACGGTACACCTTGTATACTAATGGTTTAATATTCTCTTCGCTAAATTCTATGCTTATAACATCATGCACATAAAGCAGAATATTCGGATATTTATTGTTTCCTGTTCAAATACCTCTATTAACCTCAAATGTCAGTTGTTTAATACGGTCCTAAACAGATACGAGTTGGGATCAAAGTGCAACCGTGTCTAATTCCCTTAATTTATGCTAAGTTCTTTTAATTACTCCATACTATTGAGCATTTTCATAAAGGTATCGCCGGTTGTGACATTTAGTACTTTACACATGTTATTCTACATCCATCATAGCTCGTATATGCACAAGGTTGGTTGCCATTCTCATCGACAACACAACCCTCTTGTCAGCATTAATGGCTCATGAAAGCGTTGTAAACAAAGGTTTGGAGGGTGAAGCGTCTCACCGCAATCGACAGTTTGATGGCTAAACTGAAAACAAATGCTATTCATTATTGTGAACTGTTCATGTCTCCTATCACGCAGTGATCCATTCAGCTTCTCTCCAGAATAGAAAAAAAGACGGTTTTAAGGCGTCGGAAGCAGCCATGCAGCAAAACCATGGATTCATAACTCATAAAGAAATCAATAAACAACTAATTAACGAGCAAATTGCAAACCTGCACGTGTTTCGTCACAGCACTTGAATGTTCATTACAATTTTTTACACAGCAATTAATATTGGTAAATGCATAAGTACAAAGCTCAGCACAAGTAATGTTAGTCACCATGGAATTCTCAATAAAGAAGCTTTTTGTAAACCTTTTGGAAACAGAGAGACAGAGAGTTAAACTTCCCTGGCAACCCAGATCAATACACACAATGAATGAAGTTTAATGATTAATGATTCTGAGGTGTCTTGGTTAAAAGACGGAAGAGTTTTTCGAATTACACTGATATATTTTTATCTTAAGGCGAAATCACGATTGAGCCTTATCTAGGCAGCTCACCACAAACTGCTTTTGAACCCGGGTACTCGTATTTATCGGGGTGTAAATCCGATTTCAGCGATCCTCCATAAATCACAGCTTTCTTGGTTTAGAGATTGATATAAGAACAGTTCCTCCTTCGTTATCGTGCAGCAGGAACTGCAACTGCAACTCCAACAGAACCTCATACGAGTATGAAAAGTACAATTTTTATAAGTGGTACAAAACCAAAACTGCTTTCTCTCTTTCAGAGGCGAACTAGATCAAGACCATAGAGCTCTCTTCCTCAAGTACTGCAGCATTTCCCACAGCAGTTACCCATTCTCTTCTTCTTTTAAAAACAGAAGCAACGCTAGTATATGTAGGAGTATATCTTTAACTGAAGCAAGAATTGTGTATCTCCTGTAACTGAAGTGGTGCATATAATAGTCACAAGGTATGAGGCTGGAGAGGTAATAGTTGTGCAAGAATTCCCTACTTGTGAGGTAAAATGCAAAGAAAATGATCAAACCACAAAATAAATTACTATGTGATATTCAGAATGTGAAAGTCAAAGCCACAAAATGATGGTTTTACGTGAAGAAAGCTAACAAAACAAACTAAATTTACTCATCGAAGCCAAACATTCGGATATTCATAATGATTCTGAATTACTGTTACTGAAATCAAAGCATACTTGGAAAGCAAAGCGTTTCATTTACTGACTAGATTTGCGTATACAATGAAAAATACTGAATAAACGCCATTCCAGCGTTTGTTCGTGCTCTTTCTTTTTCGTTTACATACCGCCGTTAACTGCAATGATCTTATCGGCAGCTTTCTGCTTTCACAATTTCCATTAGATTTTATACATCACACACGCCCACGGCACGCCCATGCCCACGCCCATGCACACACGCACATTCACACTCTCATTCATACTTCCATACTCTGGAGGAGTTACATTTCTTATTTATCTCGAAAATACCGTTAGAAAATACCAAAACATTGTCGAAGGCAAAGCTATCAACTCCCTAAAAATAGTGACTGTGATTTGAAAGAGGAGCCAGTTTGTTAATAATTTCATATAAATATATAATCCAGACATCAATTTCTACTTAGTCTCAACAAAAACAGTATTGCACATTTCTTCCGTTGCAGTTTTTGGGCCGGAGAAGCTGAATGCGATAAGAAGAGAGGTAACAGAGCAAAAGCAAAATGTGATGACTTTATTGTCTTTTATTTCTCAGAACAGACATCGAAAATTTGCTTGTAATTCTATGTAAATACCCAATAACGATAAATTCCTTACAGAAACAATGAAGATGAAGAATTCTAGGGCATTTCATTTGCAAATAACATTTCGTTTTAACAGTCCAAGTTAGCTTACAACGTGAAATAACTTTCAAATTAATTGTCATTTTTCCTAATTAATTCAGTTTAATATAACCTTAAATGCTATGCTTCTCACCTAAGCTGTTGTCTCATAACTAACACAGTGCAATTGACTGGAGTTACACCACTTCTACTCTGTAACCCTAAAATAACCGCTGGGAGAACGCGCAGTACGCAAAGAAATTAACAAAGGCATTAACCTGCATATGAGATTAAGCTGAAGCGGCAACGACTGTTGTCATCGGATGATGGGTGATGATTCGGGACACGTATCTAGAGGATCTGTCAGTGAAAATTAATGTTAGCACGTCAGGAATCCTGTAGAGGCAATTACTTGGGATTACGGGAGGAGGCAATTGACAAGCCTAGAACTAGGTTTATTGTTGCCGGTCGGCGCTGTGCTAATGGTCCACACAGAGGGATCCCTTTACTACATAAATCCTAGCTGACATGTCGGTGTACTCATCTCCCCTGAAGATGGCAGCATTGACCTAGTGCATTTCAATTGAAAATCGGCTTACATTCTGTGAACATGTAGCAGCTTTAAATCATGCATACAGCTTTAGTTCTAGTATGTCACAACAAACATATGCTAGGTAAAAGTATGTTGTTCTCCATTCTTAATGTGAACACAGTCACAGCGAGGCAACTGTTCCTTCCTTTTAAAGGTTCTGTAATGTTTATTACAAAATACTCCAAGTTTCAAATATGTAAGGCAAATAATTATTGAGTTTTTAATTTTATAAGTCACTATCTGAGTACCCGGTGTTGCCCGTAGTTTGACATTTATCTCTACAACTTCTAGACTTCGGTTTTACTTCCTAATAGCCTAGTATTGCTTTGGAGACATTTAAAACAACATTATTTAGATCACTCAAACAAAGAGTTAGTTAAAACTCTTAGGATACTATAAAGAACAAAAAATAAACAAACTAAATAAATAAAAAACCGGGAAGACACTATGTAAAATCACTGTCGAACAATACCACAAATACCGGGTCCTAATGACCTAGTTGACGCGCCCTTAAACCTTACACTCGCTCGCCACAATACCACAGAAAGAAGAGCGATTAGAGAAAGTTGAGTAAATGTACGTTACATTTCTATTTCAATCATTTAGCAAATTGTATGAATTGTTCTTAGAAGAGGGAGTCGAGAATATGTGAGAGTTGTGTAACAGAAAATCGGTTAGAGAAAACCATGTGAATGTAATACGTTGCATAATAAAATGGATAGCATGAAAACCTCCATGAAAAATACTTCTCCAGTTTTCATGATGAACGATCAACCGGTATTGTAGTTTGTTTACTTCACATATACCAAATCTATTTTCATATATGTAGATTCTATGAATAATATGTTGAACGAGTACAGAAGAAGATGTGAATTGTTACGTAAGAGCAATGTAAGTAGAGAAATCCGTATGAATGTAATAACGTTGCATTCATATTTCAAACATATAGAAAATTGTATGAATTGTATGTTGAAGGGCGAGTAGAGAAAGAAGTGGGATTTTTTTCGTTAAAGAAAAGTGAGTAGAGAAAACTATCTGAATGTTAATACGCACTTCTATTTCAATCATAGAAAATTGTATGAATTGTATGTTGAAGGCCAGGTAGAGAACGAATGTGTGACGTAAAAGAACACAGAAATGAGGAAACCATGTGAATGTAATATGCTACATGGTAAAATGGACAACATAAAAACCTCCATCAAAAATTGCGCAGTGATCAGCCAAGCTGTTTTGAAGATTAGCGATAACATACGAGTACACAAACATCCATTTTTACTTTCTCTACTGATAAGTAGAAGGAAGTACTGTATTCCACCCAAAAATTCGATGTCGAGATTTCACCGGAAATATGTTTTGAGGCCCACCTGAATCCAAAAAAAGCAGTGTGTGTGTGTGTGTGTGTGTGTGTGTGTGTGTCAGTCTGTGGAAAGCATAACTCAAAAACGAAAAGTCGGTTAAAATCCAAAGTTGATATTTAAATTTAATGTTCTTCAAGGACGCGACACGAAGATTTTGAAGAAAATGGCCCCATCCTAAACTACCCTTTACATGGAAAATTTTTCGAATATTTCGATTTTCTTGAAAATGGCTTTAACGATTTTGATTAAAATGTCATGTGTTTAAGATTTTTGTATAACAAATGAAATGTATATTTTGAATTTTTATACACAAATATTTCTAAACCACTCCAGTTAAAATGTTCATTGCTGTGGAATTTAACTATTCGTAGTTCAAATATTTTGATACACTTCACACATATAAGCTCTCTGAAACAACTCTAGGTTAGTAAAAAACATTAAGAAGAATGTTTTAATGTGTGCATTGTTCAGTGTTCCCTGAAACTTCAGCAATTTTTCTTTTACATATTACAAATTATCATAAATATAATAGATAGGAAAAAGAAGCAGAGCAATTCTGGAAATATGGAACTCTATAATGAATATGTATGAATAGGTCATCCTCACAAAAGGTGCATTGCAAAGAGCGTTTGAATTGAAGGGAACGTAACAGAAATGCAAAGTGACAAAATGGCAAACGGAAGAGCTAAGATCTAGCATACAAGGATAAAAATGTACACATCATTACTATAGCAACTGCGATGCAATGAATACGAGCTAACATACGCTTGGCAAGCGCGCAAAATAGGTCAGGAATGATAATGCTACTCGAAAACCTTGAAAGAACAGCACCCTTTCCCTTATTACTTGCAGTAGCTGATAACAAACACACAGACACGTGCTGAAACCAGTTTTCTAGGGCTGGCCTAGTTTGGATTTTCACCCGAGGTAGGTGTGAACGCGTGCATGACAGCATGTCGTACTAGTAAACAAAACATTCCTCTCTTCAGTCCTATTGTTGCCAGAGAGTGCACATAATGTATTCAATAGTTGAGTTGTCTCCTTTAACTTTCACGATAGATGAATTTGTTACTCTACTTTTTTATTTGCCATATTTGAATCTACCATCACGCGAAATTTGCGCACTCATATCCTTAGTATCGTGTTGTATGTGCGATTTTTCAAGCTAATACCGCAAACATGTGGCACTTTAATCATTTTTTTAAATTGTTCCATTTATACCCCGTCTTTAATCCCAAAGCTCATTCAGCGGCCTCTCCTCTGGAACCTATTGCCAATCGGCTAGATGTTACTCATCGTCTGGGTCTTTAGTGTTTTCATACATTACATTCACAAACAAATTCACACTCTCATACTTCAGACTCTGGTGGATAAGGAATATTCTAAGAGAAAAATTCCCACCCCCCAGTAGGGAATCGAACCTGGGACCCCTTACGCAGCAGGCAGGTGCTCCACTGACTGAGCTAGTGGGCCAGGCTTTAATCAGAATTACTGTAATCGTTTTTGAGTAAATAAAGAAGGTCGCAAGATTTCTCCATCAGGCAAACTTTTGTGTTGTATCCTTCTTATTCATCCTATTTTCATTTATGAGTTATGCAGTTTTGTTGGTATATCTGTTTCTTCTATTCAATGACATGATCGGGCCTTTTTTCTAGTATTTTTGGGGGTGGGGTGTAGAGTACGTGAAATTGTGTATTTCTAAAATCACGTTACCGGATTTTCGGATGGAATACAAAGCTTCCTTTGTGATTTACGTATAGGCGACAGAGAAGGCTTGTCATAACTTATTATACTTTATAACATGGCAAAGAAGCATAGAGAAAAGAAGATGCAATATGAAAACTCAAGAAGAGTTAAAGCAAAAATGCAGATCCATTTCCTTTCGGGTAGGAAGCATTATCGACAGGAAAGTTCCTCAGATCGTGTGACTCCTAAATCAAATAACCTTCCGCTCTTGGGTGAAATGGACCGAATAAAGCGCCCAGCTAAGGTCGACCACTCTTCCGATAGAAGATATAGTAACAATATTACATGCCTACCAGCAAGATACAGCATGTTTCAAAAGAATAACGGAGACTGTGAAAGAAACTGGGAGTAGAAAACAAATGTGTCCTCCTATGAATGAGGCAAGAAGTGAACTAAATAGTCATTTGAAATATGCTTTATTTTGTCATGTAAAATGCCGTAATAAATGAAAACACTATTTGCTGCTAAGCACATTTTGTCACTTAGCAATACAGTACAACCCCTATAACTCGACATTCCGTATAACTCGGCGCCTTTTTTATTTTAATATTTTTTTATTTTTTATTGTTATAAGCTTGACTAATAATTTCTATAATCCGCTATGCAATCTAAAAAGTATAGGTAAATTTTAATTGATGTACGTATAGAACCTAGCACATTCTCTCTCACAGTAACAAAAGAACTGGCCGCGTATTAGCCAGAACATAAAACAGCCGGCAGATCCTTATCACGAAATCAAAAGCTTGATACTATAATGTGGATACATAGCACAAGGTTTGAAGATTTATTGCTTTAACAGTACGTACGTGTTATGTTAAACCGTCAGTTACATCTTTCTGGTTACAGTACAGTTTCTCAGATTTCTGACTTACTGTTAGTGTTGTATTGAGTTCTATTTGTATCAGTGAAAATGTAGGACATATTAACACGTGATACATTTTAGGATATCTTGATCTTTTCTGTTTCATACATTTTCCTGCATTTATGTAATTTGCAGTATTATGTCACGATTTGTGAATAGCATAAGCTTTATTCCGTAAAACTCGACATTTCGATAACTCGACATCCTCTCAATCCACATTAGGTGGAGTTATCGGGATGCAGAAACAGTTGTTCAAGTTATGTGTGAAAGACAAGCAGGGAAAGAGTATGATGAAAGATACATAAAGTGTAAACATAGTCGATTCACTACAGATAGATTTATAGTTAGCCGAAGCAAAGTTATGCTACAAGATCTTTAGGCCGAATATATTTTAAATTAAGAAAATAGTAATAATTATTAACGTGTAATATTAATACACATGATAATGTGTGGGAATTATATGCAACTGATTGGTGGAGAAACGAAGGGAAACGAACAATATATTCACAATGTAGGAGACAGGGACGTGCAATAACAGTGTAAATATCTTTGCACAAATAAATGTTTCACTTGTGACGAAGTGAGGAAAACAACTGGAATCATTAGCTATGTGTATACAGAAATAAAAATATGAAGTACATAATGAAGCTGCCTCAAAAGCTGTATCGAACGAAGGTGAAAAGTGTTAGGATACTGGAAATAATGGCGAATGGAAAAATGGGTCGCAGGTTGGGAGAAAAGTATCACGGATAATGGGACACTATGAAGAAAAATCGTGCATTTGTGGAGACGGAAAGGAGACGTAAAACATACTAGGTGAGTTTCATTTGTACACATTATTTTTTTCCAACGAACCCAAAGATGGTAATAGTTTTCGCTACATATTTACACGCATTTCTGTGAATTTTGGAGCACCCACAGCTCGCATGAAGTATTTCAAATGCACTGCAGTGTATCGTAACAATTGCAACACCAGCTAATGGTAATCATACTTTATTTGCCTCTTAAGCGGGTAGCGTAGCGCTGAATGTTACACTAAGACACTGCAGCGCACACAACAAACAACTATCCGTCAAACTCAATCACAACTGAATTGCTGAGTCATAACTCACAACCGAACTCTCACTGTTAACTGTCCACTCAAAGACTTACAACTTTTTAAGTGTCCAGCTGGGTTCTCAACAGCCCCTTATATAGGCCCCGCATATAAAGCGGAACGTTCTCGAAGGGGAAGCTTCTGGAACCTGCCTAAAAGAATTTTCTGGAGCTGTAATTACCCAAACTGCGGGGAGAAGGCACACATTGGTCTTGTGCGGGCCATTGCTTAGTCAAGAGGACCTGCCATTAACCCAGGTAGCCGGCCGGGTCAGTATGCGCTAGTCCTGTGCCGTCAGTAATCAGCCGCGGCCGCGGTGACATATATTCTTTGATTTAGCAAGTCCAATGCAAACGAATTCAGTTAACAATCGAGGCGTTGCAACAACAGAAGTACCTTTTGAATGCATAAAATATTGATTTTACTAATTGCGTGCTATTTTCAACATAGAATACACCACTAAATATTAAAAGCAGAAAACAGATACGGCATTAAAACTTAAAAACAGCAAGAACAAAAAGCAATCAGCTGGTTATTTGTTCCACAACAAACAATGATCAAGATTCGTGGCATAATTTTGTCATTGATATGCTCGCTCGCACTTTGTATCAAATAGAGCTTCAATCAGGTTATGGCTATTGAAGCCCTTGCTCCCGAGCAATCGGATAAAATATCTTCGCAACTGAAACCATTAGCGTTCAAACATTCTACAGTTACAATGAAAATAAACTTGTACTTTGTCACAGAATATGTTGAAAATATCCTCCTCTTGATTGACATCTCTGGCATATAGTTAGGAAATCTGTCAGCAGTGCTCAGTTGGTGCAAGAATATTGTGTCATTATTATAACGTCCTGCATTTACAGAATCGGCATTCATCCTGTATATTTTTGGCTCACGCAGTTTCTTTCGTCATTTCATTGAGTTTCTTCGATGTCCAATACCGGTTATTCTGCACAAAAACGTAGTCGCATAAACAGAACCATGTTTCGCCAAAGAAGATTATTAAATATTGAAATTAAATTATTGGCGGATAAAAATAATAATTGTTTAGGAAACTACGGCGAAATAGATAAATACTTAAAATAAATAATTTATGTATGTTAAAAACAATGCATAATGGAATAAGCAATTTAGGAGTTGAGGTAAAGCAATTAGTTAAAGCAGTGTAGCGAAGAAAACCATTAACTCAAGGTGTTCCTGAAATTCAGTTATGTTGCTAAGCGTGTAGAGAAAATTCTGAAAGGCAATTCTTAGGACTGAGTAAAATTTGTGTTTCAGATACCCATTGGCAGCTTTAGATGTGGCAACATTAAGTAGGAATGTTGATGGGGAATGCAAATAGGCGGAACTAATAAAGGAGTGTGCATTTCTAAAATTCGTGTCTTTCCCTTGGTGTCTTTCGTGACCTACAGAAGTATTTACTGTGATCGATTATAGGCAGCCGCAGCGCTTAAAGAACCCGTTTCGGGTTATGTAGAGGGGTCACGTCAGGGAACATTCCGTTTAGCATTTCTGCGCCCATATTATTATTACGGAAGCAGTTGTCTTTAAACCATAAAGTGTTACGTCACGCGTCAGAAGACGGAATTAAATTTTTACAATTTCGTATGATAAGATTCAGGACAGTTTAATTCAACATCAACTAGTATTTTCCGGCACTCTTAGCCGAGGTCGGTGGAGCGTATGTCCGGCGCTCCTTCGCGCAGATGATCGCGAGTTTATGTCCCGCCTCTCCGATAGGTGTGTGTGTGTGTGTGTGTGTGTGTGTGTGTGTGTGTGTGTGTGTGTGTGTGTGTGTGTGTGTATGTGTGTATGTGTGTGTGCACTGTGTATATGTATGTCCGGAAGTATGGGTGAAAGAGTAAATGTGTGTGTGTATGAGAGAGAGAGAGAGAGAGAGAGAGACAGAATGCAATCAAAATACATCATCTGGATGGCTAAATAAAAAGTCATTGACGGCTAAAGACAAAAAGCTTCACAGTTGCAACTGGCTTCAAACAGCTCTCACCTCATCCACGCATACCGTGGGAAAAAGATCTCATATCTCTTCACTGACACACCTGGCATCAGATTCTTCAGACAATGAAATTGGAAACAGCGTTGACGGCGATGCACACATCATTTAAACATCAACATAATTGTCCATTAGTAACATTCCTCAAAATCCAGTTACAGAATCTTTACCGAAACCCATTATCAGTGGTAACAATTTGTGTGCAACAGTGATCTTGTATGTTTTCAGTCCTGAATTTGGTAACTCGTCACACTGCACCCATTGGTATTGCGGTTCTCTGTCCAAGCCACACTGTTAAGTTTTAGAAGAATATTCTAATCGTTCTCCAACTTCGCCTCTTTTCTCCTCAGTAAACATATTCCGCTTTACCATTGGCTTCTTATCGAGAATCGAACGCATTGGGATTATTTACGTTTCTACATGGCTTCTATGCTTGGAGGAAATTCTATTAAAATGGCGTTCCTATTTCCTTATATATAGGAAATATATGCTCCTATATACCGACCATAAATAAAAACTTTTGCTTATGTTTATAATGAATGAGTTCCTGTTATTCCTTTGTGAAACATAAGGGACAGCCCGGCCGCTGGAACCCCACCTCAGCTCACTGCAGGCGTCATGAACGGGGACCAGTGATGAAGAGTGGGACGTGGTTAGCGCTTCGACCACTCCCGGCCAGTAGATTGCAGTCTTCGGAACCAGAGTTGATCACACAGAGGAACCAGGATGTCATCAGTCCAAAGCCTGGTGTGAGAGCGAGGAGGTGGATGAAATGAAATGATGGCGAAGGTTGACAGGAAAGGTGATGATGGAGTAAATGGTGGAATGATGGCGGGGGAAACCCGGAGAAAACCCGCCCCTGCGCCGATGTGTCCATCACACATCCCACATGAGGACGCCTGGGATCGTACCCAGGTCTCTTTGGTGAGGGTCAAGCGGTCATGGCCATGGCTCGGCCCCTACGTTTATAAGGTTATACTAAATAAAAAATACTTGCGACACGAAACATTAAAATAATTTCCGAACTCGAGACCAGTATGAGATTGAGGAAAGGCCAAACCTATAAAAAAGATCGCAAGGTGGGTCGCGGATTTGCCGTGTCGTGCCAACGGTGTATATAAACGATTTATCATTTGATGGAACTTAACCTTGTCGCTATAGTTTTCTTTTTCCCGGAAATGGAAGAGAGATGACATCTGATGATTCACCAAAAAATGAAATGCTCATGACCTAAAGTTAAATTGAATTTAAATGATGAAGTTTTAAACGTTTCTTTAGTTGTCAATGAGATTCCGCTCATACCTGACTTGTTTGAAATCAACCAATCATCTACATCACTTCAAGTTATAACCAATGATACCCTTCATTCGCGATTTTTTTTTTCAGATTTCATTATCACCTCCTCTGAATTTTAATTATCACCTCCTCTGTTTTTCTTTCTACGATCCTGTAAGAGTAGCGATGTCAACCCAAGCGCAATTTCGTGACCCTGGCAGTACTCGTGGGCACGAGGCGCTCCGAGACCGACTGTGGTGCACAAAAGGTATCGGCGACGTTAAGCAAAACATGGGTGTACAAAGTTCAAAGGAGCAATAAAGTTAACTCTTTTTGTTTGGTTTAAAACGATTTATTTACATAACGTTTGTGATCACAAGTTTTTGATAACAATTACAATAGTAACTAACATAAGTATTCAAGAACAAATTAATAGTCCAAAAACAAAACATTAAAAACTACAAAATAAAAGGGACATTTATACAACTTTTAACTTCACAATTCATAAGGAAGTAGACTGCTTCTGTAACATAAAATCAAAATAGCTCACATTAAAACCTCTACTTGTGGTCGTATTTTGAATTTAATTGCGCATTTATTATGTCCACTTTATGATTTTCCGCCATCTTAATGTTTGGGGAGACATCAGTTACCGAAGCAAGTCTCAAGGCAGACGTAAGGTTATCATCAGACATCTTTGCTTTTATATGGCACTTCAGGTTCATTAAAGAAAAGATTTTTCACAGATGTGTGTGCTGCCAAACATATACATAATTTCTGTGGCTAAGCTACGAAATTCTGAGTATGTTTGTTGATCAAGGCCTTAATAAAAACTGACAATACTACTATCGCTATTCCCCTTTTTCAGATTTGAATCGCAGAATAAGTCAGTGAGTTCTAGTTCAACGGGAACATTCTCGAGATCAGTAGAACAGGGCAAGGAAAAGCGATCCAGTTCAGATTAGAGAGCTTCCGATCCTAAAATCTTCCAACAAACTCTTCTAAGAGTGCATCCAATATGTCACAATATTTATGAATTTCTGTGCTTATATTAAAGCACTACAAATGTGGAAGCGGCTTCGTTTTTTCCAGCCCGGATTAACATTATCTCAAGCAAGCAGGTGCTACTGTTACGGGTAGCGTAGGCCTCCTATGCTCCAAAGGGCGCGCTTGCGCTCAAGCGCATCGTATGACATCACTGGGTTAAAGAATCTAGCTGCACTGTGCTAAAGATGAGCAAGAGCTTCGCAACCTGACGCTATTCAAAGGTCACATTTGGCTGACTCTGGCTTAGGTGAACAATCTAATGTTGAAATAGATGAAACAATTGGAATAGAGAAACCTCAGAACACACGACACAACAGGAAATTGTTTGGAATCACTTTGACAAATTGTGTATTGAACAAAATTACAAATTAACAGCAGATACTCCAAATCCTGACATTGCCAACATCTCAAAAGATTGGAGATAATCCTGTAGACCACTCGGTCTGGGTGGTTCAGTTGGTTAGGCGCTGGCCTGCTCATCCCAAGGTCGCGGGTTCAAATCCGGCCCAGACCGATGGCTTTTAAGTGCCAGTAGATTTACTGACATGTACATAAAGAACTCCTGCGGGACGAAATTCCGGCACACCGGCAACGCTGATATGATCCTGGCAATTGACAGCGTCGTTAAACAAAAATAATTTAATTTAATTTCCTGTAGGTCGTGCCAATAGACGCCGATGTATGTATGCCTGCTACATGTTCCTCTTAAGAGGTTAGAAGTTACAATGCAACATTTAAATAACATTTCACAGGTTAATCATACTTTAATTCGTGAAATGGTCTTAATAAATGCAACTCGTAATAGTAAAATTATCTAGATAAATTCCCTCGTCACTTCGTGACTGGAGAGTTTACCGATAATTTCACGATCACTCGTGGCATTATGGTGATTTCAGAGGCTAATCAAGTTAAACGATTTTCACTTTTGAGGAAGGCTACAAGGCTAACAAAGCTTAGAGGAGGAAAATTATAATTTTCGCTCGATTGTATTCAGTTTAAATGCAAAAACAGGTCTAAAAGGCGAAGATTCCATTTAAAATTTCTGCCTGTGAGAACAGAGAGAGAAAGAGAGCAATTTTTGTGTTCGCTCAACCGGTTTTGGTGTCCTAGAGTGCCAGTGATGAGTGATAATGAGAACAGACATCAAAGTGAATATGGAAAAATTGGCAGAATACCTGACAGAATGGCGAAGCACTTCTTAAAGGCTTGTATGTAACAGCTTTGTCGTCAAGGTCCGTCCTCATCTGTGATCATTAGTGAAAGGATTTCCAGCTCCGTGCGTTTCTGCTCGATGCCAGCAATTTAGCGACCTCTGCAACATGTATGGAGCTTTCTTTTCAAAGAAATTGTATCGGCGCAAACATTCTCGATAAACTACCCACTTTTACAACATTTCAGTCCGCGCCTGAGGAGGACTATTTTAGTCGTTTTATGCGATGGAGAACTTAGCATAGCCTGCCATGTATAGATGTCCATTTATTCCTGAACCATGCATGCTTGGAGTCGTGATTTTATAGGAGTTTGAAGATACCTTGCCCAAATAATATTCTTGGTTGCTATTTCTTCACCCATATCAAGAATTGGGTATTTGTTCCACGCCAAAAATTATCAAAATTAGTCTCTCCTCGTGTTTGGCCGTCATATTCCGTCTTCTTATTGATTTGAGATAAAAGGCTTGTTTAGGTATTCTACGCTCTAAGAAAACTGTGGTTCAGTAAGTTTGGTATGTACATAAATGATGTAGCAAATGGTAGGATTACCTGTACTATTGGTACCAGTGGTAGGGAAAGAAACAATACAAAATACACATACTAAAAATTAATGAGAACTTCAAGCATAACGATCACCAAAAGCTGTAATCATAAATTTGATCAAAATAAAAATTGTACTTTTCTGTTCTGTACTGTTTGTTTCTCGTGGTCACTATCAGTGTCTTCGATCTGAGCTGTAGTATACTTAGAGGAGCTTCCAAATGTTTTGAAGATACTAATGTTCCGTAGGTTAAGCGGCTCTTTAGATATCCCCCCTTAGTTTCGAGAAAGTTCAAAGTTCAACGCATCCGGTTTCTAGAGGAATCTAATAAAACATGATCAAAAAACATAAACAACGAGATCGATAAGAAATAACGTCCGATAGGTATGTAGCACAACTAATTCTACTAGGAAAACTAGTAGAACCAGTACTACACTTACTTATGATCATCTACGGTAGCTTACAGTAGTTTTACAACTCTGAATCACCCTTCCAACATGGAATGTACGGTTTTCTTGCCATGAAGAAGATATAACCTTTTCTACCACGGTTGATCTCATCCCTATTTTATTCCTTATATTTGCACTTCCTACTTTATCTCGTAGTGTTATCCCCATCAAAGATCTCCGAAATATCATTCCTTAGTTTCCATTCTTCTCTTGTTCTCCTTTGTTAGCACTCATGTCTTACTTCCATATAACAATGTTGGTTTTGCTATTAAATAATGCAGTCTCAATGTAATTTCCTTCCTTCCTGATTTCCCATGACGCATTTTTATAGTTCCATTCGCGGAGTGCCGTTTAGTAATATCTGACTACCCTTATTTCTTATCATTTCAATTCTAACTTGGTTAAAATGATAAAAATAAGCTAAGCCTATATAGAGGAATCCCTGTATGTTTTTGTGGTGAACTGCTGTATGTAACCTATGCAATTTCTTATCTTAAAGCTGAAAATCGTTTGTCGGTACTTCTCACATTTGGTGGAATATGATGCAATATTAAAGATTACTTTATATCAAAAGTGACCACTAGTGAGACTATTTCCCAAAATATCCATAACATACATATTATGACAAAATCACAAAAATCAGTACACTTACTTTTCTATCATTTCATTGTTTTCTAAACTGTTATCACAAATACACAGTTTTTTTCTCGCCGTTAACACAGTCTACGTCTTTCGTGCTACCACAACTCAGTTTTTACTCCTCGTAGCCTTGCCTCAGTACTTCCAGTGCCTTTCTTCACTTTCTCTGTCTCTCATACACTAAATACGACAATGCAATCTCTCGACGCGTGTGAAATCTTCTTCCCGACGACCAACGTATCTTTCATGACGACACACTCACGTACGGCTGTCTCGCACTCATTGACACACTCCCTGGCTCATGTTTGTAACGGTAAATCTTTCTGCTGCTGCCTCGCCTCCTTATATAATGAGAATGACGTCACGCGAACCTTTCGCGAACTCCTTCAAGCACGCCGGCTGTGACATAACCAGATCTTTCTCGAAGGCACCGTAGAAAACTCCTTTTCTGTAGCCGCTTCAATTGCTTTTAGTCCCGTGTTCGCTCGCGTAAGTGGTGCGAGGAAGCTTGACCTTGTGCTTGATTTGCTCACCGGCTCGCATGTGGCGTGAAGGGGCTTAGCCCCGTCGGTCCTTTGTTGTGCGCCGTGCCCGGTCTCATAATATGAATACCAGCGCATCTTAAATTTACCGTTCGGACACATTTACAGTTATTTCCAAATGCTATCAAGATCTTCAGCATTAATTTGCTGAGGGTAGAAAAATATTTGGCGCCAGTTTCCTTTATTTTCTCCTGCTTGTTATACGCATGGCAGAGCAAGGGTAACCTTGTTACCTCTTAGCCCCTTTCGTATCCCACTTGTGTCAAGCCTGCTTGAAGTTTGTCTTGGAGTTTACTCTCAATCCATCGCGAGCAGTGGCGAGTGGCTTTAACGCCTTAAGTTTCATTTACGCATTCTTTCCATTTAACGTCTCATAAAACCTAGTTTGGTTATATAGGAATGAATAAAAAATTCTACATTTATGCAACATATATAGAGATTATTGCCAATAAAGGAATTTTAATAACTTTCTTTACAATAAATAGAGTAAGTATTGCATTCCACCCAAAAACTCCGTGTCTAAATTTCGCCCGAAATATATGTTGTCCCCCCGCCCCCCACTACCCCGAACCCATAGAAAACGTTCTTATTTTCTCTACTGCTTGCTTAAAGCTGAAGGAGTAGGTATGCATTCTACACAAAACTTGGATTCCAGGTTTCACCGGAAATTCATGTTTTGAGGCTCCGCGAAAAAGAAAGTCATACTTAAAACAAAGCTATTACGTGTGCGTGTGTCTGTGTGCGACTGACTGTCTGTGAATAGCATAGTTAAACTACACAGTTGGCTAAATATCTAACATGGTATTCAAACTCAGCGTCCTTATAGGATGCAAAACAAAGGTTAAAAAGAAAAAATTTCTCCATCTCAAACGTTTCGAAACGTTTAATTTTCTCAAATATTGCTCCGATTAAATTAAACAACATTTCTGCTAGTCTCGGTCCCAAATATACACAAACTGGCACGGGGTTTATATTTTGCAGTATTTACTGCCTATTTTGCTGAAATTTATGTATACAGCATGTTCCAAAAAACACTGACAACGCTTAGTATGTTATGCGGAACGGCAAACTGATCGGTTTTCAAATAGAAACCCCTGTCCAGAAATGTACGGTTTGGACGCTGTACCGTATCGAAGTGTGAGATAGGTGTACGTTCACATTTCGTCAATAAACCCAACATCGAGTTGTCTATATTACAAACGGGTTTCGAACCGTGTACGTCCTACGTCATTGCAGAGCATATATCGGCGGTGTTGAGCCTCATGCATGTGACCCAATACGTGCGGTTGTCTTTGAAGACTTTCTATCGTTCCCTGGACTCGAGTTAATAAAGTCCTCCGCTGTCGTTACAAGAGTGCCATACACAATACTCTTCATGCACCTCCACAGAAAATAGTCGAAAGGTGTCAGATCTGGCAACCGAGGTGGCTATGGAAGTGGTCCACCTCTACCAATACATCGATTTGAATATGTGATATTGAGGTGATTCCGCACATTTACATCAAAGTGTGCTGGAACTCATGTCGGCCATTTCCTCAGGTGTGTACTGTTACGTGTCCCGCTGCTGTTGAACCGTTACTGTATTGGAAACTACACAAGTAACGCAGTAGGATGTGCATCAAGGTCTCTCTGAAGGAATTTAGCGTATACCCAGGAATGTTATTATGCTCA
This sequence comes from Tenodera sinensis, assembly GCA_030765045.1. Taxonomy (NCBI): domain Eukaryota; kingdom Metazoa; phylum Arthropoda; class Insecta; order Mantodea; family Mantidae; genus Tenodera; species Tenodera sinensis. The sequence goes on along the minus strand of CM060966.1, from coordinate 32,628,543 downwards.
GGTCGTGCATCCCAGTACACAGATGCCTAGGAGGTTACATATCCTCCGTATTAAGATACCAAAAGAATGTTAACAAATGGTCACAACCGTTCGCTTTCAAACTTCACACTCTCTAGCATCTAAACCCTGCATTTCCGGGCGGGGTTTTCTAGTTGAAAACCCGACCAGTTTGCCATCCCAAGCTACGTACTAAGCATTGTTGGTGTTTTTTTCGGACACCCAGTATATGTATATACTCATATATACAAACCTTATGTACTCGTATGTATCTGTAATTAGAGAAGGTATTACATTCCACAAAAAATCCCTGAATTAAGAAAAAAGGAATTGTTAGAAAAAGGTTTGCGTGTTTGTGTTTGTCTGTGAACAGTATAACTCAAAAACGAGAAGTCAATTTAATAGGAAGGTACGCACAATCCATAAAAGTAAACAAATATAACATAAAACACAAAGTTACGTTTTTTTTTTTTTTTTAAATGGAACATGTTAATTCTAGCGAAATGAGAACTAGAGCTACAGTTAGTGATAACACACTTGGCTTCGCTTTTCTAGTCACATTTACCAGTGGCCTACAGCCCTTAGAAACTTCATTGTTGTGCATTACATCTTTCGTAGCATAGAAAATGCACCAGTAGCGCCTTGTCCGATGAAACTGTGTCACTTCAACACATGTTCGAAGTGTCCTCCATTTGCATCAGTACACTTTTGGAGACGGCTAACAAGAGAGTGTTGCACAGATTGTAGTGTTTCTACAGATGTTACCGCACATGCAGCAGCAATACGATGTTGCATATCGTCTGCTGTCATTGGGGAATCTTGATACACACTATCTTTCACTACGTCCCAGAGAAAGAAGCCTAATGACGTCAATTCGGAGGACCAAGCTGGCCATCTCACAGGACCTCCCTGTCCTATCCGCCTGTTCGGAAACTTCGCATGCGCAATGTCTCTGAAAACATGTGCATAGTGTGCGGGACATCCATCATGCTACAACCATATTGATAGAAGTGTTTTCAATCCAACATCCTCCATGAGGAGGGGAAGACTGTGTTGACGAAATTATCCATATCGGTGTCCTGATAAAAATAGGGACCTAATATGGTTGCCAATGACATCGAACCAAACACTGACACTCCACTGTCGTTAATAAATGACTTGGGCAATCTAGTGGGACTTTTGCACGGACCAGTAGTACATTTTCCGCAGTTTCACATGACCAAGATTTGTAAATGAAGCTTCGTCGGTAAACAACGTATTGCTTAGAAATACTGGATTACTTTGCAATTGCTGAAGTGCAAAACGACATGATGCAATGCGGGATTCAAAGTAATTCCCGTACAGTTCTTGGTGCAGTGAGGTGTGGAACGGATGAAACCTATCCCTATGAAAGATTCTACTCACACTACTGTGGCTTCTTCCAGAACCCCGCGCAATCTGTCGTAGACTCACCGCAGGACTGTGCGCCACAGCAGCCAGAACAGCAATTTCGCTTCCATTGCCAGTCGCAGTCTGTGTACGTTGCCACTTTGTGGGAGCCCAGCTTCGTGTTTCCACGAGTTTCGTGCAGATCTTGCCAATGGTACGAGGTGAAGAACACTGCCGATCTGTATAGCGTTCAGCGTACAATTAAATAAATTAATATCTAGTTTTTCACTACCAAAGGCCGGCACATCGACTACATGACGGCAAATGTAACAAGCTACAGGATTTTGTGCCAACATGGAAAGGAATATCCGAAACGTATTGCGTTACAATATAACAGTACTGCAGCAGACCAGATCACGGGACACTAATACACTAAAGCTAGAACGTGCCGAGCCGATATTGGTTTGTTTGCAGCAGGCTACAGGTCAGTGCAAGCAACCCCTGATCTGAGCACAGTACATGCGTTGCGTCAGAAACTGTGACGGCGTTGCCACCCTCTAAACGTCACGTATTTCAGAACGTATCAGGTTTAGAAACGTGCTGGTTTTCATTTCGCTAGGATAAACATACATGTCCCATTTAAATTTGTATTGGAAATGTTATTTGTTTACTTTTATGGATTTCTACATACCTTCTCATTGTGTAAGCCCCTGACATAGCTAAATTCCTGGCCTATTGGATTTTTCATATTTCGTTTCATTTCGGAGATGTTTTTAGGCTAACCATTTCCAAGGTATTTCTTGTTGTTTGAATTTTCAAATACGTTTCTCAAATAAGAAGTGGTAATTGTTTCTTATATCCCGGCTATGGAAAGAGAATGGAATGTCAAAGTCATCACACAGCGATCAACTCCCAAAATATTTGACTATTGCTTAAGCTTACTGTATTTCCTTATTGCCCTACAAGAAAATATTCGTCTATAAAACCATTTCTGCAAATGTCTATTTTGACTAACAAAGTAAATTCAAGAATAAGCGCTTTTAAGAATAGTTTGTACAAGAGTGAGTAGAAAAAGTCATTTGAGTGCAAAATACCGGATTTTTATTGCGGCTTCGTATGGTTTTGCCAAAGGGTGCCGGCAGGCAGTCTTTAAAGGCTATTAGGCTTCACATAAAGCCATCATCATGCGCAAAGTTTGCTTTATTAATTTTCTAACCTGAATTTCTGTTTTAAGTGATTCTGCTTTATTAACAGACAAGTCTTTAATGCTGGGATGAACTCAATGACATTTAAATCCATGTAGCTCTTGAGGATAACCTATAAATATGGAAGTAGGTCATATTATGTGGCTCAGGTGTAGTACGATGTACGATAATGGCCACCGAAGCTCAGATAGATTACTGGGGAGGTTTTCCCCCTATTTATAAGAGTGATTACCCTCTACCTTAGGATGGTTTTCTGTGTCATCAAATCAATACTATTGTATTTACCTACTCTAAAACCCAAATATCATAGCTTAAGGCAATCCATTTGTGAAAATTTGCCCAAAATATGAGGAAAATCCGATTTTCAATTTAAGGACTTTATATACGTATTTGCACCTCAACGTTCAATTGCTTTTTCTCCTATAGGTACTTTGTATTTCAACATTCTGCGATATTCAAATTGATCTATGTACACGATCTAAATTTTAAACAATTTGGCTGGTACTGTCAGCACAGGACCAGAACTATGATGATCCAGAATCCAATTTCATTCTCCGGTGTATCTGCTACCAGTGATTACCTATGAGATTTTTATCGCGCGCACGCGCGCGCGCACACACACACACACTCACTCACACCTTTTTGTAAAATGCTTTTTTTTATTCGGGGCCTCAAAACATATATTTCTGGTGTAATCTTGACATCGAATTTTGGATAATTCATTATTTTGTTGTTTAACGACGTTATCAATTGCTAGGATCACATCAGCGTCGCCAGTGTGCCGGAATTCTGTCCCGCAGGAGTTCTTTTACATGCCAGTAAATCTAGTGACAGAGTTGTCGTTTTTAAGCACACCTAAAAACCATCGGTCTGGGCCGGGTTTGAACCTTGGGATCAGTAGGCCAGCGTCTAACCAACTGAGCCACCCAATCGAACACAATAGGTAGTTCCACTACTTCCACTACATTGTTTCTCTACTAGATAGCACACCATAGACGTTCGGCCAATCAATACCACGCTTTGAGAAGAAGTTTAACTTGGGAAATGCTCTCTACATACCAGAGGCGATCTCAGAACAAGATCAGCATGCGGCCAAGAGCTACTCGAACTTTCGAGCACCTTTCAGTGCCGGCGCAGCTTCACAAATGTAAGAAGACTATTTACCGAGTTAGTTAGCTAAAGTGTGTGTGAGGGCACATACATTCACTCTCTCTTTGGCTGAGGTCAACGACGTACTTACTTAAGGATTCTGTGAGAAGCAGTTCAGTGCCAGTACGAAATACGCATTTAATTAAATAGAAATGTACATTTTGCCAGCTTCAAACTTAAACCAAAAGATTATTTTGTACTACAGTCATATTTATACCATGAATTGCATAACAAATAAAATAGTTAGAAATTAAGATTACAAACGTTTTTTCTAGTTTTAAACTGCACACACTTGAATTCTTCCCCCAAATATTTTCCTATGGATAGAATGTAGCCTATACTAACAAGAAGCTTACGAACCGACGGCGCGGTATTTTGCCTGTCCGCATCCGCGGCGCTCGTTGCCGTCTGCCGCTACTATAGAAAGACGCGAATGAAACCATACAACAATTTTAAAACTACTTTTTAAAGGCTTTACTCATCAACTTTATGAAAGGAGATGCTGAAACTGGCCACCGTCGTTGTCAATACATTTTTGGCACTTCTTTAGGAAACTATCCATTACTCGCCGTAGTTGACGTTGAGAAATGTTTACAATTTCCTGACGGATATTTATTTTACTTTAATTCTTCCAACGCGTGTGGGTTTGTCTGAGGGAGCCACGAATCTCCACTAATAATTCTGTCTTGAAACACACTTTCACTTGTTTTCATCGAAAGATTGGCCATATGAACTGTTGGAAAGTCTTATTTAAAAAAAGGCAAAATCGCGCTCCCTCTCTCTCTTAATTCTCTAAAAAATAGGGGGGAGGGAGCAAAATCTTGTCCACGTATGTAGGGCATCAACTTTTGACTCGGACTTCATTTGGCCCTATAATTCAGAACCTAATATTGTTCATGAACTACCTCTTTATGACACAATTGGTGTATGGTGCGCCATTAGCGGAGAAACGCTTCTCAGAGCTCCAACAAGCGACAACTGCCGCTACACGCTGCTCAAGCTTTGGATATTATTCAGCTGTGACGCATGACAGTCGTGGGATTCTTTTGATTATACAATGTAACATGTGTCATTAGTGCATAATAGCGTCGGGACTTTGCTAACATTTTTCGCAGTATCTCTAACATATGCACTACCGAAAATACTTTTATGCAAAAGTTCATAATGAAAACCATTGCTTGCTACATACATCAAACTTAGGCATTCACATTCCTAATAAGGTCATAGAACGTTTGTACTTCTGCCGCAAGGTTCGCTTGATAGTACCATATTGTGACGCCACGCTCGGCAAACAAAGAATGGACGCCACATGCCAGGCCGGCGAGCAAAAGCCCAAGGTCAAGCTTCCTCACGCCACTCACGCGAGCGAACACGTGACTAACAACAATGAAGCAGCTACACAAGCTCTTTCTCCGGAGCTTTCGAGAAAGCGTCACCGGCGGCACGTTTTTGAAGATCGAGCAAGGTCCGTGTGATGTCTTGCCCTCTATATAAGGAGTTAGTATTAGAGAGTTACAGTTACAGACATGAGCTGGTCAATGTGTCAGTGAGTGTGAGACATCTGTGTATGTGTAGTTATACATCGGTCGTCGGAAAGAAGATTTGACGAGTGTCGAATGATTTCATCGTCGTAATTAGTGTATGAGACACAGGACAACGAAGAAAGACTCTGAAAGGTCTTAGGCAAGCTTTCTAGAAGTAAAAGTTGTGAGTTGTGATAGCACGAAAGACTGTTAACAACGAGAAGAAAACTGTGTATTTGTGATAAAATTTTACAAGACAATAACGCGATAAAAAGTAACCGGACTGAGTTTGTCATTTTGTCACAATGTAGGTATATTGTCATTGCTGTATATTATATTGCGTAATTGTAAAAGCTAGTGTTTATGGCTAAGCTAGTATATATATGATGCTCAAATGCCCTATGCCTAACAAGTTCAGTCATTTCATGAAGAACTGCTGTAGGTGTAATTTCGCAAGTGTTTCATCGCTTTTTTATGATCTGCCTAGATGGCGTGTTTCAACAAAATCTACCCTTACTGCAGATTATTTAAAACGCAAAAACGCTTCAAGTCCTCGCCTTTCGCTGCCTCATATACACAAGTTCCTCTTCTTTGTATAGCGTATGCACAGTCTATTATCTGGTTTATTTAGACATGATATGCATTCAACGTAAACTTCCATTAGTTGTTTTCTAGTGCCTTGCATCTGGCAATGAAGCCATTAGTAACAAGTTTAATAATAAAACTTTGTTTGGAGGAAAAATATATTGCATTAGCTACTCACAAACTGCATCCCTGCCTTACATCGCTGGCTGCAAGAAGTGGTTTGAAACGACTTACCTGAAAAAGAAACAAAATAATATTATAATACATGTATGTAAAAACAAGACTACATCGCCTCACAACGACAAGAAAAAATAAAGCAATGGCATTCGTTTGAAAATCGATGTTCATCAAGATAAACATTATTTGTAACACGTTGGAAACAAAGGTACATCGTTTCGATGAATGAAACACCAAACAGCTTAGCTTAGCCTGCTATGCCTTCTGCCACACAAGAACTATCTTGTAAACAACAGTGAGCGAACTTAACCCGCCAGATGTGTGACGTAAAGTAAATAAGTAAATAAAAAGATGTAACAAGTTGAGCAGAAATGTAACAAAGAACAAATATCAAGTCCTGTCAAAAATTAGCTAAATCCACTAGTCCAACGTTTTAATGATAAAGTAAGTTTACAATGACGAAGCCTGAACTTCAGAGCTAACATGGGATTAGCCGTGGTAAATGAAGCAAAACTCTGTCTGATAATGTGATAACCTGAGCACGTGGCTGGAGTTACCCAGCACAGTGTGGCACGCGTGCTGAAGCAAGACCAACCTGACGAGCCGAAATCCTCATGGGGTCGCATAGAACAGCGCGGACAAAACGGTACTATGGCTACTATAGAACGCTACTATAGAAAGGCACAGATGAAACCATACATTTTTTAAAACTAATTTCAAAGGCTTTACTTACCAATGTTATTAAATGAGATGCTGAAACTGGCCACCGTCGTTGTCCATGCATTTTTGGCATCTCTTTAGGAAACTATCCATCACTCGCCGTAGTTCACGTTGAGAAATGCTGGCAATTTCTTGGCAGATATATTTTTTTAATTCTTCCAGGGTGTGTGGGTTTGTCTTGTACACATTATGGTTTAATTTACTCCAAAGATAGAAATCGAAGATCACCTGGAAATCTTTCTGCAAATAGCAAGTTCACTTGGCGAGCTGACTGACTTAACACATACGAATCATAAATAAATACACGTTGTGCAGTAGAAAACAAATGCTGAGCCATAATACACTTTGTGACTAAGTACAGGACAAAATAATAAAGCACACTGGTAATAACTCAACCGCACGATAGTGCGTCAGCTCAATACTGCATTTTCAGAGCAGAGAAAAACATGTTAATCGCATGACCTTGTGTACATCAGCTGCTGTTATCGTGTTTCCGGCAGCACAGATGGAAAACACAGCGCAGCGGCTCTTATGTTTTTGGATCTCTCTGTATTTGAATGATGCTTCCAGCAGCATTATCGACATTAGCAGATGTGCATAACGGCCAACGGCGAATATTGTAAGGGACAATGTGGGATTACGCGGGCTCGGGTCAAGCCCTCAGGCCTAGGCTTGACACAGCCCACGGGCCGGGTTCGGGCCTAATTTGAAAAATGTCTATGGGACTCGGACTGGGTCCGAGCTTAAAACTAAGAAGTACAAAATAATTTATATTTTTGGGTAACCGCTGTCGAAATTCCGAGAATAGCATAATTATCGCAGGATTTCTTTACTATAAATTCTATATGAGTATACTGCTGACACGTTTCAAATAATAAAATAGATAAATAAACAATAATAATAATGATAATGATGATGATGATAATGATAATAATAATAATTAATAATAATAATAATAATAATAATAATAATAATAATAATAATAATAATAATAATAATAATAATAATAATAATAATAATAATAATAATAATAATAATAATGTGTCAATAACTGCAAAATAATTTTCCTTAACAGAAAATTACACAGTCTGGCCCGGGCCGGGTGGTAGACTATAATCCCTTCTCAGGGTTGGGGCGGGCTCAGGCTTATTTGAGACCGGACCGGACCGGACCGGACCGGACCGGATCGGATCGAACCTAAGAAAGTCGACTCGTGCAGACCTGTAGTCTGTATAACCGACCGCCATATACGGTAAAGCTTAAGAATTCTGTTTTTCGCCTCACCCCAGTTCACTAATAGCTGTACTGCACAGATCACCGAAGTGAAAACCAGGTTTTCCTTACTTATGCTTTTGTCTTTTAAAGTTGTTTCCTTGCTTGATTCTCTGTACTTGGTAATTCATTAAACAGACGCGCTGCAATATTGATTCCCTTGGTGTTAAAGGCTCAAATATGGAAATTATGTTTACCCCTGGTTTTATATGCAAGCGCTTTAATGTTTTGTTTAGTTTATTACTTTCAATAAAAGCAGCCAATGAAAAAAGGACTGCTGGGAGTGAGAAACCTTCCCATGCCTTTCATTTGACTTTAAGAATTAAAAATATTCCAGTATTAAATGTGAACGGGAATAATTAATTTTTGAAATGAAGGGATGTTGACACACAATTTTTGGCCCATGGTTTATCGTTCAATATTTGAATTTATAATCTTTTATTTCAGTTACACACAATGTAGCTTTGTTTCAACTGCTAATCGTGTTACTGTAAGTTTAGAAACGCTGGAATTTTTTCTGTAGATATTATTCTCAAATATAAGTGATTAACATGTTTTAATAACTGCAGAGAGCTTGGGAATTCACAGTTTACAAAGGAGAGCGCTAGTTAAGAAATTCTAGGGATCAGTGGGTTAGAAAATTGCACCTTATAACAAGCACTGCATTCATTCCAAACTGGGATTTCCTTTTGGCTTTAAATGTTAATTTAAGTATATGACAGAAAAGCACCTAATCTAGTTACTTTCTGTGCAACATACCTACAAGCAGGCAAGAGAACGTATTGTATTCAACTAAGTATTGGATATTGAGATTTATCCAGAAATACCTATATGTTTTGGGATTACTTGAACCCCCAATGATTTTTGGACAATGGCCCGTATTGATTAGTGTAACTCAAAAAGAATAGGAAACTTGATATTAAGTTTGTCATATCCCGTGGATGCAGTACGAAAGTTATAAAACACCAGTCCATATTACTCTTTGTATAGATTTTTCCTGACTTTATTTTCTCACAAAACGACTCATCGAATCTGGTTAAAATATTGATGTGAGAAATAAATCGTGTATTTTTACTCAATGTGAAGTGAGCTTTCGTATATTGAATTTATATATATATATATATATATATATAATTGTGTGTGTGTGTGTGTGTGTGTGTGTGCGCGCGCGCGCGTGTGCATGCGTGTGTCACAAGTGTTAAATATTTTCATAGCGTTAGTTATTTTCGAAATAGTACCATGTTTAAATTTACCTTTTCTAAGAATCACCTATCGGAAGCTTTGAAAGTCACCGTTTTCTGCTTTTTTCCATCACAAGCGATTATTGCCATAAACAAACATTTGAATGCTGTTTCCGCAAGTTGAAACCCTATTATTTATTCGCCAAGTGTCCTTTCCCAAACACCTGCAAAGGAAAGCGCACTGTTTCAAAACACCTCTTTACTTTAAAACTGAGCTCTACCAATCTATAAACAAGAACAAAATCTTCATTAACCTTCCATTAGCCGCGCGGTTTGGAAGAACACGGTTAATCGCGCGGGGCCCAGTAGGCCCTCGCTACGTTTTTGTGGTTATATGCTTGTATTTAATTCTTTTTATTTCTATTTTAATTTTTTTCTTATGTTTAGCTTTATTTAGGTTAAGTGTGCATGGTTGTTTACTAGTATTATCTTACTATAAAGACCAGGTAAAATATACGAATACAGCGTACACCCAATTTGTAATTTGAATTCTTCAGTTACTCAGAATCATCTACTACCTCTTCTGTGTTTCCGCGAGTAAGAACTATCACAAATAATTTTGACATGTTGTTCAAACAGAGGGGAGTGTTGCATTTACAACATGTATATTATTTAGTTTTGCAGTTCTTTTTGTCTTTGTTACAGGGTTTATATCATTTTCTTTTCAATAAGGTTGGTGGTGTATTTGAGATGTCATCTGTGGGTTATTCAGGTTTATATTTTGTCAGAAGACCTTTCAAATCACTGGATACGTTTGATAGCATTGTGGCTGTTTTGACCGTAAAGCTAGAGATAGTGTTTTCACTCATGCCTTGTGGAATGTTTGTTTTGATTTCCAAGGAAAATAGCCCTGGAAATGGTAGAAAATTAAAACAATAATAATAACAGCATTAACAATAACTTTGAATAAGCATATGATGTTACGTATAAAATACACGTTATCATCATAAAGGTAGTTCTCATCGTCTTCCTCTTCTTTAATATCAATTTATGAATCTAAAGATTTGGTTTCCTGTTTATATTCAGAATCAGAGTCAGGGGGGGGGGGGTCATCTTCGCAAAGTAGACGATGAGATTTTGTAGATCATATTTTTACTCGTGTCCATCACGAAACACTAACAGTTTTTTTGCTATGCCAAAGCGATATTACACAGCTAACCAGGGAAAACGCATGTGGGCAATGTGTAACGCGAGTAGGCGAGCATGGCCTGGCTGGCCTCTATAGCACAACTGCTGATTACTCATTCTTGCAACCAGAGAAATAAACAGATCATGTTGTCGTTTCAGCTAACAGTCGAGTAAGGTGTAATGTTAGATGTCAATTACGCAGGTGCGTTAGTAAATAAACCTAAGGGTCTCCCTGGCCCCTAGCGACTAACGAAGGGTTAACCGTATCAATGATTCTGAACGATTACTGTACAATTGGTAAAAGTAAGCTGTCTACACGTTATCAGATGTTCAGATTAGGACATGCTATTTATGTATATCAACGCCTAACTATTGGTTTGTGCTCACTTACGAGTACTAGAACTTACTTGTTTAACTAAGCTCTGCTCCATATAACGTTGCCCCGCATCCTGCCACATGCACCAGTCATTTTTCATTGGCTACTGCCATGGAATTGGTTGTTGTGCGATACAAAATAATTCCTTATTTAACATTATAATATGTCTTAATATCTTGCAAGAGAACTGTCAAATTTACGTTATTATATCCGCATGTACCAAACATACATATTATGTGACACAGTTAATACATCTGGAATGCATGTCAATTTTCATCGTTTTAAAGCTACCTCTCACGACGGAAGCACGTGCGTCTTTCATGACACAATATTTATACCGCTTGTATCACATATTCTTGCATTGCACACGGTTGTCTGTCACTATTCACAGGTGTCAGGGGAAAGGGGAGATAAGAATACATGTGAGCAGCGCAAGATTACAAGAAACAGGACTTAGCGAGCTCTTACGCACCTTTTTTTACTTTGAGTATCGTACGAAGTCCAAAATGAAATAATCCACTTTATACTGGGTGTTACATGTGGGGAAGATTTGAAAAGATGCTTTGAGCTTCAGGTGCACAAAATCACTTCAGAATCTACAGATCCTCATGGCAGCAGTTACTGGTAAAAGTGATTAATAAAAACTCTTCTGGAGTAATCTTGCGTCCATGTTGATTAAGAAGGGGCGACATTATAGTGTTCTCGTATGGAACGTATGCGCATTTTGAGAAGTGAACTACTTCATCTTCTTCATAGGTCTGGCTTTAGAGTGAACCTTTGTTCATATCCAATATAAACATTCTAATGTCATATTCTTGCTTCATAAGCAACGCCATCTGTAACAACATAGAATGTTTTTAAACTGTTCATCTGAAGTTGAAATGTTTTTTCGCTGTAAAACTATAGAGAGAATGATCTTACTAACTAAAGCATATATTCCCAACATAGTTTCTATGACAATATGGTCTTTCTGTGTATTTTATACACTAAAAGTGAAGTTCAGCTGCAATACCGCTAGATGGCATGCATATGGCATTTTCTTCGAAAATATGACTTCCAATCTTTCATACTCTTCTAAGATCACCTACTTATGAAATAGCTTGTCCTAAAGTCTAGAAGCCTATGTTTAAATTGTTAAGATCATATTTGTTCTTTGTTGTAACAGACCTTAAATAGTCATCTGTTTCCCAAACTGAGCCGTGCTTTGTGGTCTAGAATTTCGGCATATGGCTTCTTAACTTATTTTTCTTTCGAAGTAAAACTTCGGTCGGTTTGAAAGTTCATATTTTCACCCCCTTTATTAATAAGTTCAAACCTAAAATACTCAAAACTAGGAAGATACAAATAATAATAATCGTCTGCGTCACCATGGAATTACGAACAGGCAATTCTGATCCAGGTTACATTGGCAAACATTGGCGAGGATCTGAACTCAAGGATTATGCTTTAGAATATTTATGAGGCTTTCGAATTTTAAGTGTAAGTCAATATCTGCAATGCAAACAAGAAAGAAGGCGTTTTCTCTGATCTCTAACAACCAACACAGGAACGCAAAAGTTTAAAATCCTGAAACCTGGGATATGGCACAGCACATTAAACTTGAGTTTCTGCAATGATGTATAACTAGCGATGTATTCTATAGGATGCCAAGAAGTCGAAGCAAATGCCCGTCCACTCTAAATTCATATTAAGGGACTGAAAAATTACCCAAGTATGATCAAATTGACATTTTTAGGTTTATGCACATAAATGTTCCCCAAACCTTTAGTTATCATTGGTTGGCAGTGAAATTCCGCCAGTTTTAATAGTCTAGGGTAGGCTTAAACTGCCACGTGCGCTACATTTAAACACCCCTTTTGTACTTAAATTTTCGGCAGTGTTTAACAAAATATAGACTAAAAAGGACTCAAAACAACAAAATTCAGCGGAAAGAAATGGTGAGGCTATGAATCTGAAGAGAGAGAGAGAGAGAGAGAGAGAGAGAGAGAGAGAGAGAGAGCGAGAGAGAGAGAGAGCGAGAGAGAGAGCGAGAGAGAGAGAGCGAGAGAGAGAGTGAGAGACTACTAGACAAAAGAGGGAAGATGTGATATATGTGACAGGGCAGTTCTAGACCAAACATGTAATCTGACGCACACGTGTAGAAAATTGGTTTTTCTCGAATTAACAGTTTTTAATACATTATCTGCTCTGTGCGCATTGAATTTTGTGCTATACTCCTAGAATTTTTTCATCATGTGCTCCATTATTATGTGTTTGGTTTCAACATCTGAAAATTTGTTTAGCTTTAAAGAATCAAATACACAAAAAAAGCTTTAAAATATGTTTAATGTTCATCAATGCAAGGAAATCAACTACTTTATAAATAATTACTTTTTCTTCCTGCCAAAGATTGATGTTGTTTGCTGGGCAATTAGAATTTATAAAATAATGAAACTGTTGTGATAATTTTGTTTTTGATGTGTTTGGAGTATTTTGAATATTAAGGTTGTTAATAAAGTGAATAATTAATTCACTCAAAACTGAATGTGCCGGAACCTTCTGTGGTAGTTCATTACATAAACATCCTTAACTGTACAAAGTATTGATTTCATACCTATTAAAATACAAAACCAAAATTAAAATTGAGTCGCAGGATCCCTTAAGAATAGTACCAACACTTTTTTAAATCATAGTTTAGGAATAAGTATTCACGCGGAGTAAAACTGTTGCTAAATAGTATAGGCTATATTAGTAGCATACCCATACACTAGCTTTTGATCTACTAAGGGCACTTCTTAATGATTCTCAACTATTCAAACAATCGATAATAGACTATAATTGGTGCGGAGAACTTATTGCTCTTTCCAGTTTTACAAATTATTAACCCTTCAAGAGATAACAAGGATAACGGCCACAAAAACAGATAAAATTGGTTTGCACTATTTTATTTACTTAGTGATAAAGTTTAAATGGACGAAGAGCTTGAGAGTCTTAGTAAAAATGTGAAAATAAGCTGCGAAGGCATAATAGAAAACGTCGTACTAGAATAAAAGTGGTTATGTTTTGGGCGTTCCTCTTCTCTAACGCTAAAAAATAGGCACAAAACACAATTAGCATTCCGGAAATGTAAACAATGTGTATTTTAGAGCAAGCAGCTTCCTTACAACTGTTTGTGAGATCTATATATCGGAATTGCTGGCAACTATCCCTCGAGACCGCTAAATAAGCTTCATCTGGAACGCTCGTAACACCGCAATGCGAATCTCTTGGGAGGCTGTTCTACTTGGTTTATGGCCAAATCATATATCTAAACGATTTCGTATCTCTTCAATAGAATGTCTTTTTTACTGCAAGCATTGCGTCTATGTGCAACAGTAGCCAAGGGAATTACCAGCGAATCAATAAATCTAGTAATGAACATCTAGGACTTCTGAACAAAATCTAAGAGTCAGGTCATTCAGCTGAAAACTTACCTAATAATTTTCCACAGGCGTATTTGTCATCCAGCGGTAGATTCCTGTAAATTACCATTTCGTATTCAGAGGGACTGCTCCTTTACAGGTGACACTTTTTAGTACTGTCAGTTATAAACTGATTATCAAGACCCTTCTTTGGTAGCCATGAAGGACTAGTGCACGATCGTGTGCCTACACTGCAAGGCATTTCTCTGAAGGCCGAGGGGGCGGCGTATCACTCACATTAAGACACTATACCGCTCGCAAACGTTAAAGGCATGTGAACGCTGGCCAATGCTCAAGCAGAGCGCTGTTGCCAAGCGTAGTGCGTGTACCGGCAGATAGTCTGTACATAAGGTTGTGCGAGATGCATGCACCACATTCGGCAGCGCTGGTAGGAGGGGCAAGCGTAGGATTCGCTGGAGTCCGCAGTACGCCCCGCCTTCATATGCCTTTAAGTTTTGCGAAGATTATAGTCCTTATGTGGAATATGGAAGAAGAACCTAAACCCTTCTCTGTCTTCCACCTTTCTTACCGAGTTCTAAGCATCCTTTCTTTATTTTTATTTCAGTTTCCTCATGCTTTACTTTGTACTTCTTGATTTCTCCTTCAGTACTAGCCATCTCCAGATACGGGTATACCTTCAGCTCCATGCTGCGAACACAATATCTCATAATCTTTTATTTTTAAGTAGCATATATATAATGCCTCTATGTCTCTATTTCTAACGATAAAACTATTTATTTTAGCGTTGGGAAACTTTAAAACACAATATCTATTTAACGTTGAATCAAAACATATGGTAAGCATATCTTTAAAGGCAAAAGCTAGTTTTGAAGTTTACCGTGCTAACAGCTCTTAGCTATTATAAACATTCCAGGCACTGATACAAAGTTTACATTTAAGTTAAAGAGAAAATGAAAGCACAAAGTGTACTCTAGCCTGTATTTCCTACGCACTTTCTGTCTTTAAAGGTTTACTTCAGCGGAAGGAAAGAAGGAGGGCCGAATAGAAGGAAGGAAATAAAACGAGAGAGAAGAAAGGCTGTGAAAAGCCTTTGCTTACTAACTTCATATGATGGAGTATCCGTATTGAGAAACTTGACACTACCCAGAAATGCTTAGTCTTGACGACATCTCGGAAGTAGAATTTACAATTTCTTCGGAAAACCGGCAGACAAGTGTGAGTACATTCACACACTGCTGTTACACCTTCGTATTTATTCCGCTTATATGAATCAATCACGAGATTGGTTATTTTTGTATTTTCAAAATACACGATCGTGCAACTAAACATTGCATAATGCATTCTGTGAATTTCTTACAACATTTCTAAAATAAAATAGTGAATTTCCGCTATTATGTAGAACTCGCCACGGCCATATAAGGGATGTACTATTTATTCTCCCTTACTTGACATACGTAATAAATGCAAGTTTTTCTGGTGAAAAAATACAATGATGAGAGCTTCAATTCAGTAACAAATACGGTTCTGAAATGTTTCTAAACGAATCTGGAACAAATAAAGCCAAAAGGGAGATTCTTGTAACTGTAAGAAGCAAACTGGTACAGAATAATTTACTTAATTAAACCGTTCTTTGTCAGTTACTAATCAAAGAATTTAATGTTAAGTACGGGCTGCTCATTCGCTCTAGACGAATGTCCTTCAGTGAAGGCACAAACAACGCTTAAGAAAATCTCACAGCAAAACAAAGGACACAAAATGGAGTAGAAACGAAATGTAAAGTGAGTGCATTCAGTTTGTCGTACACACCTCTTCTCGTGATTGGCAGGTATACCTTATAGCTTAGTGCTATGAGCTCCCAGGTAAGAAAAATGTACAACGTGTATGTGTGAGATTTTCAGGGCGTGCAAATTAAAGTTTGAATGGAATGGAATTCAATTCATTGAATACATAGCAAAGCAGGACTTTATGAGTAAAAAAAGTAAACAAACTGTATTCTCATAGTGATATCAATATTTGTTGCTGCACCGAAACAAAAGTAAATAAATAAGGTAGCACGTTTCCCATATAATTCAAGCTATAATTTGTTAATATACCTTTACTATCCCATTGCTGAACGGGCTGCACTCAGCCTCGTTAGGTCCCGGGGGGACCAATTGAGGAGCTACTTGATGGGGAAGTAGCGCCCCCATTCAAGAAGACCGCATAACTGGCCGGGAGGGTTCGGGGCGCTGACCACGTCCCACCCTCCAGTACTGCACCCCACCAATGACGCCTGTGGTGGGCAGAGGTAGGGGACGCAGCGGCTGGGCGGTAGACCTTATCCCTTCATGGGCTGTTGCGTTGGGGTTTAGTTTTTTTAACCTATTGCTGATCACAGGAATACAACAAAAATATAGACAAAAATGTGACAGTTTTATTTCCATTTTATGTATGTAATATTCTTGTCAACTACATATCTAAATATTTTTTATCTCTAGTTTCTAAACATGATTAGTCAATTATAACGAAAGAGTAATTTATTTAATTATAGAGGTCTTTATTCTCACAAATGTATGCACAAGAGTAGACATGAATAACTATAATTATATAAACTTATATCGTACGTAACATTCCTCTACTTCTACTTAATGTTGCTCCTTTCATTTCGTTTCAACTAGGAATTTTAAGCACCTAAATAATACAAGTTATTCTCGCCAGCTTGCACATGACAAGTTGTATGTGTATGGGTGAGAGTGAGAGAGAGGTGGAGAGGGTGGGAGGGTGGGAGAGGGAGAGAAGGGGAGAGAGGGAGAGAGAGACTGAGATTCTAAATATGTGTCAGTGGATTCGTTTTCAAAGACACGCCTTGAAAGTCCCCAGGAAACGTAAGAAATCCGCTGAAGATTATCTTTGGTGTTCTTTATACAGTGAGCTAGCCTATGCTACTGACAAACAGGTCAGCAAGTAGTTTATGTTATGGTAACAAACAGCTCTGTTTTGCTATGTTACGTTACAAGAGTTCTCAAAATACAGTTGACTGCAAAGTTTTGTGCGGTTGGGGTATATGCCATTCTCAGTATTGGATACTGGATACTGCTTGGTTACTAACGTGACAATGCCTCCTATAATGTCAAACCTAAAGGGAGAAACTCTACATAGTTCAAGGGTTGATAATATAATATCAGTAGCTCACATTAGTGGAAGCTTTGTAGTCACTGCAGTTCTTCAGCGCAGAAACATAACAGTAACTATTATACACCATCTGGCAGCCGTTTCTGCTGTTATGTGCGGAGTAAGTGACTCGCATCTAACATCTCATTTAAAATGTCCATTCATCAAGAGCTATACTCCTATATCTAACTGAAATACAAGGTTGGTGATGACCATCAGTGCAATTTCTACTCAAGCTGAGAAAATATCAATGTAGTTCATTCCTTTCAACCACTAAAATATTTGTTTCCGTAATTTCAGACACATCATTGCATGCTGCTATTAAATTACATTTTAAAGGAAAGCTTTCCTTTATGAATAACATGTATAGTTGTTTCTCTTTCGTCTATAATGTTGTTCCGTAATGGGAGAGGACTACCAACATTATCTCTATTCTTACATTACACATGTCAATGACAGAAAGTAACTGTAACAAACGACATTATTAACTAGGGTTTGTTGAAAACAATAAGAGGTGTGTACTAATAAGATATATGTATGTTCCTTATAAATTATTTCCTTGCATTTATTTTCATAGTGTAATATTGAATTCTCCCTGGAACTTAAAAACATTTCAATATTTTTGTTGCAAACGGAGTATTTAGGATGGCAATACTGTATTAGCCACCTTAAGTATAGATTTAATTTTCAGAATTTCCAGTTCGATTACAAAGATATGTCTTTATTTATTTCAAGAATAATGAATTGTAAGAAATGGACACAAAATGGTAAAAACACATTTAATTGTTTTCGCTTCTACTACGCTTACAAGGAAACTTTAGAAATTAAACACTATCCCTAAACTAAAACATTTCAGATAAGAAAGCAAACTGTCTTATTTTTTATTAGCTTGCATTTAATGAGCGGGCTATGTCATACGGTGAACCATAGTATGAAATGAGATTTCAGAAGAGTCATACTCATTTGTCCCAAGTTTTGCAGTAAAACTTTGTCTATCTCTCACGGTTTACCGTAAGTCATTCAGCATGATGAGGGCTCAAGAGACTATTCCCAGAAAATTTAAGTTATATGCTTTATTGATCATAAAAATGTTTTAAATCTATGGTATTTTAATCAAAATCTTAATAATATTTCGGAAAGTGAAACTTTTCGAAAATTTTTCCATGTGAGGGGTAGTAGAGATGGGGGATTTTCTTGAAAATCTTGGTGTCACATCCTTGGAAGAACTTAAATACCAAATTCGATATTTAACGGACATTTCGTTCGTGATGTTCACAAACACGCGCCCGCGGACCTTTTTCTGAAAATGCTTTATTTTTAAAGCAAGTGACCTAAAAACATCTCGGTTTCGAATTTTTGGGTGGAATACAATACCTTCTTTGTCTAAGTGCCTTGTACAGAAGGTAATAATTTTATAAATGTTTAAGTGAGTGAGTGAGTGGGTGTGTCGGGTTTAACGGCCCGTCGACAACTTGGTCATTAGGGCCCCTATAAATGTTTAAGCAAAGAAAGACAAAACGTAATATGAAAAATGCTTCTTAATCCTTCTTTTAAGTGAATCTTTGGCACTAAGGCGATAAAGCATTGCAACCAAGGCTCAATATTACTGTGTTGAAAATTTGGATCTATTGGACAACAGCGAAAACATGTAGTTTTGCGTTTGAATCTCTGATGTGAAGGACGTATAAAGATACATTTTTCTTAGTGATTGCAATTTCGCTTTAACAAGTAAAGGAATTGAGCGAATGTTATGTTCGAGGACTAAACCGTCTCAACAACTGCTTGCAGACTGCATAAAACGCGTTGTCTCCAGGGCTATGTAACAACCTGGGCTTAAATGGGCACTGTAACGCTACTATGGTAAAATATCTGTTTATTTGAGAATCATGTTTTAATGGATCAAAATAATCAATCAATGGCTGAAGGTTTTGTTAGTTTGCAAGGATAAACAGAATCAGGATTCACCAAAGTCATAACTAAGTAAATAGCTGTGATATAGGTCAAAGTTCGCTCCCTAGGCTCCTGTAAGATCAACTGTTCGGCAAAATATACTGAGGGGAAAGGTTATTTTTTTCTGAAAAATGAGATGAAGAGAAAGGAACCAAGGGAAATGGAATAGACGTGTGACTATATACTGTTGAATGTTCAAGATGGGTGGCAAAGGTGAAGGATCTACAAGGCAGCCGAAAAAGAAAAGAAAGAGAAAATCAAGTTACTTTGGATTTTTACTATTAAAGTGGCGAAAAGCTTGCAGCTGAGATTTCAGAAACGTGTTTCGGTATTTATCTTTAAGAATGTGTTCAAAATCGTGACTCTTGCCCCCTTCCTGCATATGCATGATGCAGGAAGAAACCATACCCACAGACACGAAAGCTTGTATAACTATGAACCCCTCCTATACTGCAGAGATAAAGTCGCAATAAGCGGCTAGGTGCTGTGCAGATAAACATACCGTACAGGAGAACCTGTACGACCTGCTCTCGAATGCTGGAAAAATCGTGACTTACAAATGCTGATATTTGGAATCAGTATAAAAAGTAATACTAGTACAGTTCTTTTAAAGAAACTATTTGAAAAATGTTTAAAAATTGAAAAAGTCTGCAACTATTTATAAATATACAATTTCTCCGCACTGGGATTTTTAAAAATGTTCGAATGACAACTTTTGTCTGTTTGATGGCAATTATATTTCAGCAACTATAACGATAGACATAACGTTGAAAGGTATCCCCAGTGCTGCTCGTTTACTTCCCGTAAAAATCTTACATTTTGTTTTGAACACGCACAAGAAACTAATATTAGTGGTTAAAGAAACAAAAACAGTAACAGTTATTAAAAGGAAGTTTTTGTTAAAGATTTTGAAACATCCACTATGAAAAGTCTTGGACCAAATACATGATGATTTAAAGAAACAAACCAAGCAATGAAAGAAAAGGTTTGCATTTAATAGGCTTTACCACTGTGAGGTCTATAAGCTGCACTAACACATGCATCAATATAAATATATTTGAAATATTGTTCATTGTGTGGTAATAAAAAGGACGGGCAACACTCCTGACTATTTATTTAGGAATATATACATACAAAGACAAAATATTGGAAGATTGATTAAGCACCAGGTAAGCATATGATATTTTATGAAATGTCTCCAGCCAAAGACGCTGCCAAAACCACGAATCAAATTAAACAGCATAACTTCCTGTCTTCAATTCAATATATTGTTCTGTGTTCTGCTTGTAAATCTGTTAACGACTCTTAATTTAACTTCAATTCAATGATGTTACCTTGCTAATACTTAAGATTACGCTCATTATGATCAATGGGTTAACGTCGTGTTTTTATTTCACCTTTTTATAAAAGATTAGATACCCATGTGAACATTACAATTTACTCAAGTTTAAGCTTTTAATAAAATTACCAAAAGTCTGATTTTCCGCATAATTTTCTTTAAGATTTTTTTTTAATTTCCAGATTTTCGCAACTCTAAAAATATAAATTGAGGTAACGTATTTTATTTTATTTATTTTTATTGTTTTAAGAGATAACGCTTTCTTTATAATTTTCAAATTTTAGCTTTTATATTTTATATTCGTTATGTTTTGTTAACTATTTTGTTACTTTTGTATTAGTATTCCTCTTCTTTTTGGCAGCCTGTAACTGTGACAGGAAGATGTTAAAATAAAAATATTAAAAAAAGTTAATTTTATGCAGCAAATATGCGGTAAGATTACTTTAGGATAACTATAGGTTAAATGACTGAATATTGTAGCTTTTAGGCAAAAAAGCTTTACGTTTTATAACTTGTTGCCCTTCCATTTTTATAACATTTATTTTAAGTTTATGCAGATTTCTCAGATAGCTGTAAAAAACAATTGATTAATTTTATTATGCTAGTTAACCAGAAATTTCATTGAAGCAGAAACCAGAGGTTTGGAAAAGAAAGATAGATACAAAAAAGAGAAATAAATAAATAGCTTTTTATTTTGATAAATATAATAAAGAAAAATGTATTTTGAAAATTATAGTACAGAGGACATTAAACTGTTTGACATTTAAATGATCACGTGATGAGATTGAAATGAGGCAAGAAGTGCAGCATGTAGTTAACAGTACTTGTATATAAGCACAAACATTTGACTTTTTTTTTTTTTAATTTGATGAAATTTCACTTGTGAGAACCCTTAAAGTGATAACACTACGTTTAAAATTTCTCAAAAGAAGAGATAACAGTGGTTTAAAAATAATATCAGTTTTGACAGTTCTGAGGCTAAGCGAATTTTAGAATTCCTGTTTTATTGTAGTTAAAGTGACATAATAAACACTGAAGTTGAAGCCTTTCACTAGAAGAAACACTATTGAACGGCATATGCCAGGAAAGAAAGTGTTTGCAAGTCAGAGAAGGTATTTCTTCTGAGGAAGTTGGTTATGGTAGGTTGACTGGTGGACACGGGTTTCAACTCCTGAAATCAAAATCAGAAGTGATAAGTGATTAGGAATACTTAATACTCAAAGTTCAAAGCTGTGTACCTCTTCTTGGCTTAGTTTCAGAAAACATTTCAATAGTTCTATTCAGAAAGCATATCCTCTTTAGGCTATTCCGATTTTGCGGAACACTAACCTTAGTTTATCCATTCATGTCAGGATTTTCCCTATAACGTATTAGTATGAAAAAAATAAGTATTTACATTTTCAAATGTTGAAGTCGGGCGCAAAATTGGTTTATTTATATGGAGACTCTTAAAACTCGCCAGTGCTTGGCAAAGCACTTCACATATATAGTTGAATTGTTATATGAAGATGAAGAAACTATCCATGACGTTCCAAAACAGCTGTAATTACAGAAAATTAAAGGAGGTTTATACAAAGGGTCTGCAAAAATCTAAATTTGTATGGTTATCTCCAAGGATATTCATATTCAATTGTATCAATACTGCTGCGTTAATTCTATCAGCAAACGAACGCACCTAAAGTTTAATGCTTGACTATATTTACGTTCCAATTCCAAAAAGGATTGAATAATCATGTTTTGAATCCAGCTGGGGAGAAAATCGTCACTCATTACTAATCCTAGTTACTCCATTTAAAACAGGATATATAGAAAAATCTGAGGTCAGGAATGAGAATGTATAGATAATCCTCTAAAATTCATATGAAAAAGCACAAGAACAAAGGAGCTGTCAGCTGCCTCAGTGGAAAAAAGGAAACTGACGTGCTTTAGTATTAAAATACTCATATGGTTAATAATTCAAATCAATTATTTAAAGCTACTATAGTCTGCGCAGATGGAAGAAAATCATTAGAGTCGTTGTTAGGTGATGGTTTTATTCATTAGACTATGATGTGGAAAATAAAATTTGAACGATTTGAAGGTGATAGTTTCATTCATCAGACTAGCATTGTCCCTCGACAATTTAAAGTTACGTATAACCAACAGAGTAAGTGGGGTATAAATCAACTTGTGCCCCAAATTTTAGCTTGAATCGATGTAAACAGAATAGGGACTGCCCGTTGGGTTCAGAGAATATGTTCTAATGTAACAATTATTGCTGTTGAACATTCATTCTACGGCCATACGTGGGATTGCATAGAACAGCCCTGTTCGGAAATGATGTTACCGGGGATAGGGACCAAATGACTCGTGGAATCGCGAAGGGAGTAACTTACCTAGACATGTCTACTCCAAGAACATGACACAACACTGTATGTATATGCACTGAACACTTGTCACCATACACACAACTACCGCCGTCACACCTACAGCTCGCTCCTCCAACCTACTGTGCTTTTCTACGGCAGAGCGTCGGGACGGTGGTGATGCTGGCGTCGCGCATGCGTGCTGCGACACCTCCATCCGCGCAACACCGACATAACCCTCCCCTCGCACAACTTCTCCCCTTGCCGGAGGTCAGGGACGGTTCGTTGGTCGTCCCTTCGCTCACTGCCCTTCTTTTCCGATCCTTGACTTCTTAAAATCTTAAATTAATAAACAGTAACTAAAAAAAGAGAGATGTTAGCTTTCCAACCTAATTTTCTTCAATTTTGAAGTCAAAATAAACGTGCAAGACAACCAAAACCAAGAAGGTACTTAGCTAAGTCACACAATTAACATGAATCAGGGTTCTTCAGAAAAGTTGAAGACCCTCTCAACATGTTTTAAATAACAGTGATTAGCACATTTTATGCTTTAAATTAAATCACAGCACAGCAAGGGAACAAAAGCTCCCGCAAATACTATACCGTAAAAACTGCAGTCTAAAATTATTATAATCTTTTCCGGAATACTCAAATTATTAGTTTATTCAAGCTAGTGTATCTGAAAAGCCAGAGTACATCATATCTTGTTGAAATTTATGCCAGTTATTGCATACAATAACAGTAATGGCTGCCCCGTAGCTCAGTCGGTAGAGCGTCAGTCTACTGTGCAAAGGTTCCTGAGTTCGATTCCCTGCTGGAAGGGTGGGCATGGTTATTCCCCATCCTCCCTAGAGTCTGGAAGTATGAATGGGAGAGTGAATGTGTGTGTCTAATTAATGTAACAATTAATCCAAACTAATAGATACCCAAAGTTTAAATTAAGGGTTAAGTGAGTGAACACCATTGGTGTTGAGCAATCGTTAACCAAAAGGTTAAAAACCCGCCGATAATGACCTTCCATGTTAAAGGCGGCATATAAATGTACCATTAAAAAATAACATCAATATTTTTGCCACGCTTCGAAGTTCTAGTTTGCACCACTATTTAAATATTGCTTTTTGGGTGCGTCAATTTAGTGTATAAAATATTCCGCACAATGCGTTGTGAGAAATTTTCCACAAACATTTAGATTTTACATAAATGAGTTTTTAGAGAATCTATCATATCCGATTTTTTAAATTAACTTCTCACTATCGTAGAATACTCTTCGTGCCCTACTAAATAGTTTATTTTACAAAACTTAATAACGTGTTTCTCAAAACTGGACCATTGCTTTAAAAAATGTTGTAATTTTATTTAGTGCACTTCTGAGAGGCAGCACAAAAACTTTGAAATAATACATTTCTGTGTGTTACAAATACATTTGAAATATGGAAAAATAATGGAAAGAAAAAGTTTGCGAGGAAACAAAATTTAAAGTTGGACATGGTCTGTCCATGTATACCTACACTTAAACGCTAGTTTAAATTCACCCGTAGAAGTAAAATGTTTTATTAAAATTTAAATTCATATTATCTTACAATAAAAAAATTTACTTTTTAATTCTTTACAACTGTTGATCAAATTTCACAAATGCATCCATTACCTTAAGGCAGATTTGCTAAAAGAGTTATGTTATAATAACATTTATATCCAATATCACCTAAGGATGATCTAACTGCAAACGAAAGGATGGAACCTCATGCTAATAGACTCTTAATTAAATTAACCTAATTAAAAACCTAGCGAGAAGGCTTTGCAGTAATGCGTGAGGCTCGTGTATGGCAGGTTTCGGATTCGATTCCCCGTGGCCGCCCATTCCGAACATGGATTTTTTCGTGGTTTCCCTAGTCGGCAAGGCGAGTACTGGGTGGTTTCTTTCCTTTTGTTACAGGACGAATCTGGGGCTGTGTGCCGATTGACGGCTCCCAGATAGCTCATAGGTTTGCGAGTTGGAACTTTTCGGCCCGCCAGAGGGTGGCCTTTCAAGATCCATTGTCCAACCGGGCTTTTAACCCGGTGCCTGCTGAAGGGGAGCCTCTGAGCGTTTTCCAGCCGTGGGTACCTATTATTTTAGGGAACTCTTCGCATCTCTGCTGCCTGCGTTGATCGCTTCTGGAGCTCATACGTCTCCTGAGATTCCTTCATCTCATTCGTTCATCTCGGCCACATATGCGCAAAAGACCCAATTGCGCGGTCGAGGTGCTAGGAGTCCCTCCGCATACCTAATCTCATCTCACCTTAACCTAAACACCTCATTTGGTTAAAGCTTTCAGTTTCCCACAACCGGGTAGGTTATGACACTTGGTATATCGAAAACTGCATGAAGTTATAGGCTTAAGAGCCCGGGGTCGATAGTGTCAGCCAGCTGTATGTTGGGCATCTCTTCTAGCTAACACCTCAAAGAGGGCAACTCAGAGAGAAGTGTAGGTCAGAGCGAGGCAAGGATACAAGGGGACAGACGAAGTCGCCGATAAAGAGATAGGAGTGCATCCTGTACTTTGTACCTATCTAGCTGTAAGGCACACAACTTTCCCTTCCCTTCACACCGGCCGTCAACGAATCACTGAAATCAATGTTGCGCCAGCCGCCTCTGGTACGTCTCACATAATTGAATTGACTGAACCAGCGTTAGCCAATTGACATTCTTTTTATTACTATAAGTGGAAGCGCAATATCCTAAGTCATTTTAAAAGTGATTCGAACTCGTGATCTCCAGAATATTAGGTAGACGCGCTATCTCCATACCACACCGTAGTTAAAAAAGAAATGAAATCTACTAAATTTACTGATTCAAATTAAATTAGAATGGCCTAGTAGTACACGAAAACAATATAACAAACAAAAAAATGAAAACTAGGAAATCGGAATTTGTTATTTACATAATGTGACTTTGTTAAACTTTTTCAACGGTCACTTCAATCTGTTTTCACTGTAAAAATGACCTACTTCAAATTTTCCGAGGGTTCGTTTAGCCCACCACCCTGTCACTTCAGCCCGCCTCTGTGGTGTGGTGGTAGCCGGGTAGCGTGTCTGCCTCGCATTCAAGAGGTCCCGAGTTTTTTTGGTAGTGTTTAACGCCCGCTTTTATTACATGCGGCACCGCAGGCGATGACACTGATAATACATGGAATGAAGATGGATGACCGGTGGAATGAGATGGTGAAGGAAATCCGCCCCTGCGCCACATCGTCTACCACAAATCCCGCATTTAGTCGTCTGGGATCGAACCGCTTTGGTGAGGGGGGAATGGTCAAACTACTCGACCAGGGGGTCCTGCGTTCTAATCTGTCGGAGGGCGCTGGAGAACCGAACGTGTCTCTAATCCTTTGCACTAACATCACCCACTGCGTTTCACCACAGTCATCACAAGCTCGCTCGGAGAACACTCATACTACCAGAAACGCATGCGTGAGATTCACTTCACCGGACTCACTATCCTTCTTTGCAGACTTCCTCACTAACCAGACCGTCCAGACTTACAAGGATCTCTTTATATAGCCATAGGAACGTTTCAGAACCTTCGAGGTCTCAAACTTCCAGAAGGTTCTAGTTCTGTACCGATGGCGCTTATTGTATTTAAGAGGGGCGAGCGTGCTGCCAATTTTGTTTACGGTTCCAACTGCCCGGCGCCAACCTCCAGAAAACCTTGCGCAATAGCCGTTGCGTCATAATACATATGTAATTGCCAATGTAGGATCATGTAAAAGCAAAATAAATAATGTACCTGTATCTACATAAACAAAATGGATTTATTTACGTATGTAACCCAGACTTAACATTCAGTTTAACCTTTCTGTTTTTCCTCTATTTTCGCAGAAGGATAAATGACAATCCCTGTTTCTCTGTTCACGGATGATTAGTTTCTGGGCCGCGTTCCTATTGTTAGGTACAGAAAATATTGTATTCCACACAAAATTTTGATGTCGAGATACCCAATGTACATGTTTTAACGTTCCTGTATATTTGAAAACACAACTAAACAGTGAAATCGGATGATTAAGATGCCAGGAAAGTGAAGACTTTCAGGTAAACACCATAGCTCCAAGTCACTCTTTGTATGGAACATTTTCATTTTTGGACGTTCTATTTACTTTTATTGAACTCCAGTGATAATTGAAACATATTGTCATTGGTGTTAATTCATGCACAGTTAGATGTTCTTTTATTTCTTTAGGTTTTGTACTTTAGATCATGCACATACACATTTTCATTCGTGCTTCCAGTCTCTGGAGAGGATAGAATAGATAGAACAGAATAATCTTGGTTAGAAACAACAAGTGCCAACCCCCTGTCTCGAATCGAACCCATGGACCCTCATTAAAGCAAGTAGGTGCTTTATCGGCTGAGCTACGGGGCCAGCTTGAACATCTAAATTCAGTTATTATACGTCTCAGATACTGCCGTGCGAACTAGCATGTCTTCAATTTCTTGTGAATGGCCTTAGTTCTCAACAAATTTTATATATTTGGGAAATTTAACTAACATTATATAACTTGTTAAAGTGTGATGTACTTGTTTATCGGAGTAGAATACGTCAATTTGGTGACATAGTAAATAAGAAGCAATGTGTACAGAGCAGTTTAAAGAACTTAATTCACTCATCAAATGGTCACTACAAAAATCCTACTGGCGATCATTCATCAAATAAACTTAACGTATCAATGCACTTTTCTGCAATTCTTCTCTTGATATTAACCGCTTATTTGGAAATACTCTAACTTTTGCATTTTGGAAGCCGAAATCTAAATTTAAAGTGACTGTTGTTTATGGACGCTCTTTAACTTTTATGGTTTTCAGCGTCCCATTTTACATCGAATATGAAAGACTGCTGAATTTTGCTCAGACGCCTCTCTATCAGGCTTGAGATTCTTTTACGTGCTATAAATCTACGACACGGTTTTACTTCCCTTCAGAAAGAAGCCATGCTAAGATATTTTATGCCCGAAAAAATCCATCGCCCTCCGCCAGGTTTGAACCCACGACCTTCGGGACCAGAAACTAGCATGTTATCCCTGGATCAAGAGAACGAGATCTAAATATTCAATTATATTGAAATATTTTAAAACACAAAAATGCAAAACAAATGACACATAACATGACACATCGAATGTCATGTTCATACAATAGTAGGCTTAACTAAACTTATGTGCACCGCTGAGCTCTTTTAGGCGAAATATATTCTTGCTTATGGACCCTTTGGACTCATTTAAACCTCTTGATGAAACAATATGAACATATTCAGTATGTTTATACATTTGAAGCGTGTGTGGTTCACAATTAAAACGTACGAAACTTTTCAGTTTCTTTGAAACCAGGATTTATAAGACTTGTTTCAAACTAGACGAGATGTTTTCTGCAAAACCTTTCTCGTTTTCCTAGCTTACGAAAATGTCAAGTTGCAACCCCATTTTGAACTCCAAATTGCAAGCGTCATTACGTTGCTTGGTAAAATAAATTCTAGATGTAAGTGTTCAGATTCTTTTCTTATTTCTCAATCCATAGATACCATTTTCGTTTACAAGATTTTATTAATTTTTATGTTAATATACTTATTGTGATCATCGCTTTTCGTGACATCCACAAACTACAGCCGGAGAGAGCTAACCTGGCACTTGACAGCTAGCTGATTCACTCACCTGCGAACGAGGCTAGACCTATCTCGTCCAAGGTGTGTTTGTAACACGATTGGACGAGAGCAAGCTAGCCTCGTACGCAGGTGAGTGAATCATGTAGCTGTCAAGTGGCCTCACTGGCTTTAAGCGTAGCATCTCAATTTCGAAATATAACATGTACTTATTCCATGTTCAATAACTACTTTGTAGCTTTAGCCCTTTATCACATATTTCCTTTTGTTGGCTTAAATTTTTCCTTATTTCTAGAAACACACTTTTGACATGTCATGTAAAAGAGTGCACGGAACCCTGTGCATACTTTTGTTTTCCTATAGTGATTTTCTTTAAGTAATGTTGACATAAACTCCTTAATACCCATGTTCCACTCCAGCCTTGGGTACACGTATCGCTTAGTGCTTTGAATTTAATTCCGACACTCATGCGATGATCCGACAACAAAGTTTAGGTCTAGGTGAGAGGCGAAAGGGAAGGAGTAAAAACACATTTTACCCGAGTAGCTGGAAGGCATTTTTCGCAACGAGGTCCACACCAGCCGGAGCCCCCGGATGAGTTCGTCTCATATTGGTTTGATATCAAAACTTTGACATTAACTTATGATTACAGGTCAGTTTCAGGTTAGGAACGAATGAAAACCGAGGAGAAAGACAAACATTGGGGTTACAGAACCAGGTACCGTCTGCTCAGCCAGCTCATGGCTTTAACGAGAAGAGAGATATTCCACGATAGTAAAATCCGAGTTTTGTAAACTTCGTAGACAATGTTGTTGCTGGTTAGATTGCCAACTTACTTCCAGTTTTATTCCTACTATGTTAACTCGCTAATATGCTAAGATCTCTTAATCTCAGTTAAAAATTGGGCTACTCACTAGCTTTATCTCGAAAGTAAAGGAAAAAGGAGTGTAGAAGTAGATAAACCCCGAGAAGGAATAGTGTGAAATCTGCTGTGATATTGCGGAGTAGAGGGTTTCAGAGTGATAGTTCTATGTGCAAAACAGATTTTTACAGGATGACTGAAACAAACAAACCTAAAGAGGTTTCTAAAGAGGCACATTATGGGTTTCGTTGGGCCACACTGTCGTTTGTTTGCCCCCATAAATGTGTGATCCTAACCCCATAGAACTAGCTTGGGCCAAGGTAAAACGAATAGTTAGAGAAATGTAATTGGTGACTTTTCCTTACAGGAATTGCAGGATATAACGCTCGAGGGTATATCACTTGAGATCGTAACAAGCTGGCAGGGTTTTTGAAAACACATAGAAAAGGTAGAAAATGATCAGTGGGGGAAAGACAGAGCAGTCCAAAATATCGTTCATGTCTTATGAGCTAAATATTCTGCAAATAACATTTTAGTTTCGCTATTTTGAGTGACTTCTTTGCTTTAATCTAGCGTGAATACACATTCCAATGCTGGTACTACTATCGTAAGCACGATCAGAAGCGGGAGGCCAGCTTCAGTTATCGCTGTTTATCTGGAACTGTTTACTGACGTATTCACTTGCTGCATTCCTCCCAGGAACCACGTGCTGTTGAACAAACTGTAAGGGTTGAGACTGTGCAGCTGGAGATGGATGGAGAAAATCGTGGGTTTTTAACACACCAGATAACTTTTACAGAGTTATTAACATAATAAAATTAGTCTAAAGTTTGTAAAAGTAATAGTTTTAAATTCGCTGAAAGTGATAATCCCTTAATTTATATGAAGGATAATATATCGGTTATCTATAAATTTGAATTTCCTTTATTATGGTTACGTGCTGCATTTGTATACTCCTAAAATCTATAAGCTACACACATCCAGGTTTTGAGATACACCTTAAACAGACACTCTAGTACTGCAGAATTATTCCTAAAACACATTTACAACGGCATTGAGCATGTGCACGTCGTTGTAGAATCATAAATTTCAGGCATCAGATATTGCTTTAGGCTTGTTACATAACTCCACCATCGATTTCGCAGTTGTACATTTATCTCCCTATCACCAGCTATGTCGGTATAAGAGATAACATACAAAGAGACAGATGGCCTTATACAGGGATTCTGATCTACAGGGGATCATCAGAATACATAGATTTTTTCGGTTATCAACAGTGATTTTATTTGTTGCGCAACATACAAAACGTAGCACAGTCCGTGGAGCACCTGCCTGCTGTACAAGAGGTCCCGGGTCCAATTCCTGGCGGGAGGGTGGGAATGTTTCTTTAACTAGGATTATTCTCCATCCTCCGTAGAATCTGGAAGTATGAATGGGAGCGTGAATATGTGTGTGTGTGTGTGTGTGTGTGTGTGCGTGTGTGTGTGTCTGTGTGCGTGTGTGAATTTAACGTAATAATGTAATCCAAAGTAATGGACACCCGAAGTTCAACACTACCGTTAAGCAAGTGAGCAATTGTTCCAAGAGGTTAAAAGACAGGTAATGACCTTCGATGCTAAAGGCGGCATATGAATGGAATATTAAAAAATGAAAAGAAAAAAAAAAAAAAAAAAAAAAAAGAAAGAAAGAGAAATACATTAAACTGGCTATGAAATCGCCAATAACGAAAAAGTAATGCCTTCTGTATAATGGCGATTAGACCGTTCTTGTTAAATAAATACCTCATAGATAAATTAGACACCTTAATTCCAAATGTGAATGTAAGCACACTAAATAGGGAAAACAGGCATATTTTAGGGCATACATAATTTTATTATTTGATAGACGAACTTAAAACTTACAGTAATATCAGTTTACATTAACTTTAATCTAGAGATGTTAGCATTATGCAGAGAGAATATCTATGTGTGCCTATGTTGGCTAATATATATAATTCAACATATTTTGATGAATCTTTCACCACTGAAAAGACCCATTCTTTCCGACGGCAAGGATTATAAAACGCTTTCTAATTTAAATTCCTAAATTACTAACATAGTAAAAAGGATTTACAAAACCTACGTATAATACGAACATATAGACATATAACCTGAACATACCTATAAAAAAGCTTTGTTTTTTTGAGACTACCATGGAATTGAAAATATCGGTTGTTTTTCCACAGGAAATGCAAGTAAAATAAGACAAATGCCCCCGATAAATCATTCCAAACAACAATTCACCTGGCTTGAAGTCCAAGAGCATCTAGAGTATAAACATTATTTGTCGACACTTTAGCTTTAAGTTACTGTCAAGAGTGCAGTAACTTTTCTCTCATGTAATTTATCGGAATGGTTGCCAGGGCATGTGTACAGTGTGAGTCCAGACTGTTAGACATTGAATACATGAATCACAGAAAACATATACTACTGTTTGAAAATCCTCTACTTTTAGCTCATTCTCATCTTCTACATGTTCTACATGCAAAGGACATTTTACATGTGGGATAAAATTGTTTTCTTTTTTCAATCATATTTTCTTTTAACTTGGAAAGGGTCATAACTACTTCAACATCTGCTGTAAGAACCTGGAGAACTGCCTGCTGGAAAGTTGTAGCTTGGTTGTGGAGAAAAAAAAGAAGAACAACTTTTGCAAACGGGTTTTCAAAAAAAGGAGTTTATTATCACTGGACACTTTTCCTGACTAAGAAAATAGGACCTCAATCGTTCAAAATGTGCAAGAACTCTTCCAAGTACTGGCATTAACGCTAACCATCTAATGTTACTATAACCTAATAATTTCCTGTACTCAATCTCAGCAAAGCTGCAGAAACCCTTCAGTGATTCCATTCGCATGGCTATGTGTGAAAATGGTAGTACATTTTGTGAACAACCACTTCTACATTAATGCGTAAACAATCTGCAGCAGTCTTAATTGTGTTGTCCACTATAATATGTGCTACATATCTCGACCCAACGATTTCACGATTCAATACCATTTTAAATTTGTGAAAAATATGTCTTGTTACTTTGTGTGATGCCCTACCAAAGTTACTGTTGTATTATCACCACAAAACGCGACTATTTTGCTAATTACGTTTTGTTGTTGTTGTTGTTTGTTTGTTTGTTTGTAGGTACATCAGTCAGGTAATTGGTAACACTGGTGTTTCGCCAAAACGTTCACGAGGTTCCAAAATTCGGACACGGAAAACTAACGGTGAAAAGTACCTAATCATAACAGGAAACGTTTTTTTTCTCCCCGTGATGCAAGCATCTATAAACACTAACATAACTGACTTCCTAAAACTCTTTTTGCAATATTTAACAAGAATGAGGGGCAAATACGTTCACAACAATAACGATACAATACTACCGAAGAGAATTTATATTCAAATCAGTTTTTATTATAACTAGAAGTTATTTCCGGGCTGTAATGCCCTAGTCTGCTGGAGTTAGTTACCAGACGTTTCGTCCAAAGCTGCAGCGGACATCTTCAGTGGCACGGTCTTAGTCTCCTCGAAGAAGTTTGCTACGAGACCAAGGCATAACAGCCCGGAAATAACTTCTAGTTATATTGACTCCAGCCGTGAAAGCCTACACTCTCTCACAATTTTTATTAGTTTCGAAGCACATTCATTTAAGCGAAAACTATGATTTTCTTCAACCACATGGTAAACCCAGGCTCCTTCAATTGCAGTCAAGTGAAATTCACCGTCTGCTGCTGAATTTTGTTAACATAACGGATAAGCTGTATGAGATAGAACAAAATCCTATTCCACAAAAATGCACATCTCGTCAATACACACCATTAATGCCAGATACTTTTATCTTTGTGTGTGTGTGTGTGTGTGTGTGTGTGTGTGTGTGTGTGTGTGTGTGTGTGTGTGTGTGTGAATATAAGCATTTTTATATATTCCTTATTATTGGTTTGACTTTCCAGATACTTATACTTTTCTCAAATACGAAGTCGTTATTACATTCTTTTAATATATTGGTCATGCAAACAGTATGGAATTTCAAAGCCACCGCATAGCGACCAGCTGTGTGTTTAAAAGATTTGACTATCACTTAAAGCCTACTGTAGACCGGTATTCTCCTTGCACCTACAAGAAAATTGGCAACAAGCTACTTTATGCAAATGTTTATCTCGATTAACACAAAGAAGAAGAGTAAGCGTTTTTAAGAATAGTTTGTACAAGAGTATGGAAATACATCTCATTTTTAATTATAAACTTTCTCCTGTAATGAGGCAAGGTATCACGGATAAAAGTCAAAACAGTTGTGACACTATCAATGATCTCAAAATGACAAAAATTAATCTCTTTAAAAACATTTGCTTAAATTATTCCTTCTTCCACTAAAATTTAGAGAACTCCATATTTTTATTGTTTTTCAGCCTTTGTAATAGTCCCTTTAGCTTAAAGCAATATCATGACTACAATTATTTGTACATTCAACTTTGGAATTAGAACAAAATATATTCGTGTATTACTGTTTATTCAGTTTTGAAAATAACTATGTCCAGAGTTATCAACATGTTCCTAAGTACAATAAATGGCCTAATGATGAATACATATATTGCACATATATAAACAAGTGTTAATACAAATAAATACAGCTTTAGTGCCAATGCAGTCAAATCAAACAAAAAGCTTTCAAAAAAGGTCCTCTTTCAAATGAACTCATTAGGGAATATTCGATGACATGATGCAGCGAATATAGAACAGATTAAAAATATACTGCTACAAATGAGCATCTGCCAATGTGAACATGATTATAGTGGGCACCCTGGCACGTAGCGGCGTTTCAAACAAAATAGGACCTTACGGCTTCTCATACATTCCTTGGCGGATTTATATTGAACTATCTTTGATGTTCCTGTGCTTTGTACATTTGCCTCTTAGAGTTTTCTTTATAGCTAAAGTGCCTTGTAGTTACCAATAAATAAAATGCTGCACGGTTAATGCTATTCTTATTCACGTAAGATGCAACAGTTGCTGTATGCATTTGCACCATATAAGCCTAATTTTTACAAGCATCCAAGAAACTGATAAACAAAAAAGCTATATACTTTCTCATCAAAAAAGCAATGCAAATATGACAGTAAAGCTCAAAAGGAATCATTCACCATAACCTCTACCATCAGCGTATAACATTTCTTGCTTTCGCTTTTGGTGAAATATGCAATGCGTTCGTAGATCGGCCGGACCGCCGCACGGCGGCACCGGGTCGAGCTGGGATCGGTGCGCCCTCCGCCAGAGTTACACGTAAACGACCAGCAAGGCACGAATACAGTAAAATAACTCCTGTAGTAACTTACATTGGGCTTACCTGCATCACAACAGATGTTGAAATTGATGACCTTCAGCAACTGTTCTACGATTGACAATATGAAGTTGAGGACATAAGAGTGGAGCGATTTTTAGATAGCATGGCATATTCTATGAACCGAAAGATATTAATCTGTAGAAACTTCTCCAAAAGTAAGGCAAGGCACATTAGACGTATAATGCGTCCTGTTCATATTTCAGATATTATTTCACGTGCATTATACGACGCATATGAATTGGATTTCAGAAGTGCTTAGGTAGAGATTTGGAATAACAAATAGCGGTAAACCTAGGAACGCTATTGAATTACAAATCGGAAAGGATAAGAGGCAAAAGATGATAACAGATGTGCGGGCATCAGCAAGAAAGCCATTAAGATAGAACCACTTGAAAAGGGTTGTATCCAAGACGAATTTTTACTACGGACATTACGAATCCTATCAATTACAAATTCTGCCAGTTTTCTTTTGCAGTACAAGCTTATGCTATTACAGTGTTATATATCTTGGCTATGACCTGGAAAACTGAAGAAAGGAAGGAAAAGATCTCTACATATACAATCATAAGACCTTCTCTACCCACTAATGTTTATTAGAACAGCTTCTGTATAAATTATTCACAAAAACAGATTGGTTGTTTTAGCGTTCTGCATCCCTGCTTATGACAGGAAATGTATTTCACTACAATACTCCTTTTAAAGGTGCACTAAATCCCAAAGTTTGATATTTAGAAGAAAAAAAAATCTGATGTGTTGCACTCACATGACTTTCTCTACTCTTGTACTAACCATTCTTACAAACTCTTATTCCTATATCTTCTTCGTGTTAGTTAAGATAAACATTTGTATAAATTACCTTGTTGCTTATTTCCTTATAGGTGCAAGGGGAAGTTAGAGTACAGTAGGCTTTGTGCGATAGTCAAGTGTTTTAAAGCTTTGAGATTCTGTTGTCATTGCACATTTAACATATAAAAAAATGAACAACGATGATCCATTTCACGAAAGTTCTAAGTTTTCCGAAACTCTCACA
The DNA here is from genome assembly GCA_030765045.1 of Tenodera sinensis. Classification (NCBI taxonomy): domain Eukaryota; kingdom Metazoa; phylum Arthropoda; class Insecta; order Mantodea; family Mantidae; genus Tenodera; species Tenodera sinensis. Next base: position 32,592,733 of record CM060966.1, on the reverse strand, counting down.
CATAACAAGGAATATCTCCGAAATGGTTCACCCTACAAGAAAATTTATTCAGACATAAATTGTATATTTTAGCAAGATCTATAATTTTGTTTGTATAGTATGATTTGGTCTATCTCTAATGGTTTACCAGTTATGCAAAAGTCGTCCAGAGTAAATATGAGTACAGGGGCTATAGCCAGAAAATTCAAGATATACATTTCATTTGTCATAAAAATATCTCAAACATACGACATTTTAATCAAAATCGTTAGAGCCATTTCCAGGGAAATCAAAATTTTCGAAAAATTTTCCATGTAAAGGGTAGTTTAGGATGGAGCTATTTTCTTCAAAACCTTCGTGTCGCATCCTTGAAAGGCATTAATCTTAAATACCAACTTTGGTTTTTAACCGACTTTTCGTTTTTGAGTCATGCTGTCCACACACACACACACACACACACACACACACACACACACACACACACACACACACACACACACACACACACACACACACACACACACACACACACACACACACACACAGAGACCTTTTTCTAAAAATGCTTTTTTGGATTCAGGGGGTCTCAAAACACATTTCCGGTGAAACATCGAATTTTTGGATGGAATAAATACAATACTTCCCCTACTTTCCAGTAGAGAAGGTAAAAAGGCGTGTATGTGTGAACATTATGACTCAAAAAAGGAAAATAAACCGAGTCTAGCATCTTCCAAGAATGGCTCACGATTTTCAAGAAAACGGCTGTAACCATTTTGATTAAGATAAAAATATTTCATACACTGATATAAGAAATAAATTTATGGGTCGAATTATTTGGAAATGACCTGTAAAGCCGTCCTCTATTTAACTGAAATTAGAATAACAAGGAAACTTACACATAAGCTCAATCCAGTGATTGAAATATGCAGTTTAGGTCAAATACATATTTTCTAAAGCAGTGTTGGCTGTTTTCGAAGTACTTCTCGTTGTAGTTAGACCTTCTCCAAGCGTCATCTAACGGGCACCCATGAACTTTTCGGACTCTTTCCCATCTTTATTTCTCTTCATCCTAAGGGCTTGTGGACACCCACATTTAAATGCTCCTTTCGCATGTTGTTATCCTTATAAATCCTAAGGGCTTGTGGACATCCACATTTAAATGCTCCTTTCGCATGTTGTTATCCTTATAAATCCTAAGGGCTTGTGGACACCCACATTTAAATGCTCCTTTCGCATGTTGTTATCCTTATAAATAAGTACTTCTTGCATCATTTAAATAACTTCTAAGTAAAATGTATTGCTATCAGATGTATAACGTTCTGTATGAATAATATAGTATACATATCAGGTGGTTCATCTGTTCCCTGTTATTTTTGAAGATAGGCAACTTCATACTCTGAAAGCATCAAGGTCGGAATACCGTGCTTGTCGACCATGGGAAAAGCTTTCAGAATACGAAGTGTTGCCTATCTCCAAAAATAACCGGGAACGTGCGCACCACCTGGTATAACCGACCGAGGTGGTGCAGGCTGTAGGCGTGTGACTCGCGTTTGGGAGGTCGTGAATTCGATCTCCGCGGGGTTTCCGGTGATAGCTAGGCGAATGTTGGGAGGGTTAATTGCATCTTCCGAATTATCTGTCGCTCCATTTCAGTTTGTCCTCATCCTGCCTGGCTGTTTCAGCTGTTTCTAAGTGTCAGCGGAAGTCTCGGCGTTGCATGGCAGTGTGAAAAGGATGCTCTCTGTAAACTTTCAACATCCGAATCGATGGTGAGGTGTAGGTGCTTGTGACGATGTTGAAAACAGGTCGACGGGAGAGGGAAGGGATGAGCAGGAGAGAAACGGTCTGATGATGCCTTGACCGGAGTACGTCGCCATCATTTCGTTAGATTCCTCAAGTTTGTGCACCTTGCCTCAGCTTATAGACATTTATACAAATAAATAACATATCATGTGCATCAATTATTGTTCCTAAAGGTGTATTATTAACACTCGTGCAACAACACAATGCTATATAGTATTACAAGTGCGCGAAAATCCATCTGAAGTGTTTTGGTACATACGAAATTATGCTAACGCTGTAATAGTGAATATTGCTACTGTCACGTGTTTATTATGACGGATATTCGACACTTAATACCACTAACAGCAAAAAACGGGGTCTATATTTACCTTAGAAATTCCCCCAAAGGATTTCAGGGCTACTGTGAGTCGGCCAGCGATTGTCTTAACAACTAAAAACTTTGATAATGGCGCCATCATTTCTGTAATTAGTTCACATGGCCTAAAACGGGTCGATTTTTACTCCTTCCATCCTACATGTCTATAGAAAATTACGCTTTGTAAGTGAAGTACGCTGTGATGGGTATAAAACTCTACACTGCCTTTCATCCAACCAGTAGTTCTAGCTTTTCATTTTTCCTTTCATGTAAATAGCTCTTCTTTACTAATTATTACGAATGCTTTTTCATCTTACGCTGTTAATTGCAGCTCATTGCACGACATGTAATTACGTAGAAGGTGGGAACATAAATTGTGAACAAACAACGTGTGTATGGGAAGGCACAGCTTGATATCAAATAAGGCGGCGCTTGTCGGGAAACTGTAAATACCACTCATCAAACAAGCACTGACATTCCGAGAGGTTTGTTTCCAGCCACTTCCATTACCCAAAAAGCCCCATTCACATGTCTTGTATCCAACACATCACGAAACCTGAATCGCGTGTTTTCCGAGCATTACTGCATCGAAAATTATAGTCATGTTTCACCCGCAATGAAACGTTGTGCACACCAGGAACGGTAATTAAAGAACTACTAAATGACATGACAGCTACTGCCTGTAATCTATCGCTTAACATATCCCACGCCATCCGTAAGCGATGTAATTCACTTATCATTATCCGCATGAAATTAACCTATTTTAGAGACCAGATTGCCGCAAAAAGCTGATGAATTTCGGTTTACGTGCTGGACACATTATTGCTGACCAAAATAGCCCGATGGCGCTTGAGGGCTGCTTTTATCACCCACACGCTTCCTTTCAAACAGGATACTGCAAAATGCAAGCCATGAAAAAAGTTGATGTGTTGCGCTGACATGCTTTCTCTACTCTTTTACTAACTATTCTACTGATGCGGGTTTTTGTTAGGTTTCTCTGTTTCAGTCTTGGTGAGAAGATGACTTCCTTCGGCTAGCGTCAGTGTATGTTGTAGATTATATAGGTAGGTAATTAAGCAAGAAACTGCTCTTAGGATATAAGGATTAAAGGCAAAATGAAAAGAATTTAATTTCACCTTCACCGCCCTCTTTATTGTGAAGATCTACAGAACACACTGCACAATTTGCGTTCCTCACTCCCATCACAAGATTTTCTTTATCCCACAATCAATATCAGACTCTAAAAAGCCAAATTCATTAAATACTATCTTGCCTTGCTGTTGAACACACCTCACAGCTTCATATACGGTTCCGTATTTGCACTTCTCACCGATTTTTAAGATTCGCTTATTATTCTTTTGCTTCTACTTTTTCTGTTTCTCTATTATTTTATTACTCTGTCACACACATTTTCTTTTAACTAAGCACTAAACAGCTAACTTTTCTTAGCAAATACACCGTCTTTTATCCCTGACAACCAAACTGCGACTTCACTTATTCCTCGAAACGACACAAAACGATGTTAAGCTTGTCATAAGGCATTCCAGCCTAGACAAATTTTGTTGCACGATTCTTTATAATTTAATTTTGTTTGGCTGGGTATTTCAACCTCATTACAAATTCTTATTCCTCTGCCTTCATGTTAGTCCAGATAAACATTTGCAGAAATTACCTTATTGCTAATTTTCTTATAGGTGCAAGCGCAATATGGGAATACAGCGATTGTCAAATCGTTTAAAGCCGGTCGTTACATGAAGGCTTTGAAACTCCGTTCTCTTTGCATGGCCATGAGATAAAAAAGTGAAAAACGACCATTCATTTGAGGAAAATGTAAGTATTGCTAAACTCACACAAATGACAAGGAATCTCTCCGAAATGGCGGTGCATTATTAGCTACTTCGCAGTAGCGTACGCACCTAAAAGACTTAGTTACAAATAGTTATGTTTCTCTCACCTTTCTATTAAATGATAAAGAAATTATACTATATGAAATGATTTTATCTTTGGTTCAAGCGGGAAGTTGAGTGTATGAGGACAGTTTTATAAAACATTGCTGTCTGAAAAAAGTATTGTGGTGTAACAATTGAAGAGCATGGTAAAAATGGATGGGAAGAGGAAAAAAAAAAGAACCTTTCTCTCCTCAGCACAAAAGCAGCTCAACGCTTTGTTCCCTTCCATTCTCTGTTAATGGGCAAAGGTCAGCCATTTCCCACCCTCTTCCTAGCCCCGAGTCAATGGTCATTCCACTTTCACAGTCCAATGTCTCCCAGCAATTTTATTTACATTCTTGAGACTAAAATATAAACTGATGCCACAGTTTTATTCAGAAGGGACGAACAGCCTTGCCTTATTTTGAGATTATCTCACTAACACCACGTAAGATGTTAGATGACCCTGTTACAATTTTGATAACGCTTATCTCTTAAAGTTTGAACATTAATTACCTTCTTTTCTGAATGGCCATTTGAAAATAATTCAGCATGAAACCTGCGCCCGCTAATTGTAGGAATGCATATTATAATACATATAATTTAAAATACAAAGTAGGCACAATTCATATTCAATCAGTTCCTTAGTGCATCTGTTTCCACATCAGTGAAAATGCATCCCTTTTACAAACTAAGCGACTGAAATGAAAATCAAATATAAAATTAAACCGCTTTCATAAAGTGATGTATACGTAAACGTTTAATAACTTTAGTACCCAGTACAACACTTCTATTCCAAGGAAATACTTATTACTTAGCTTAACCTTGCATATATTAGAAATGTAGTTTTGTTCTTCAGTTAAGCGTTTGTTTGGGTCTACGGTCTATACTACAAATAAACACGCCCATCTCTCAGCTACATTAAACAAATACAAGGACAAGAACATAACAATGAACCGTTATGCCGCATATGCGCTCTCGCGGTACAGAATAGCCACCTGTATTTTATTGCTGTTACCAAAGTTCTCGAAATAAACATATGGTTGCACTGCAGTGAAGTATATGTATTAGGACATTGCTAATTGCATTTTGTGGTAAAAAATAAATGATTTGCCTCCCCGAAAAATACAAAAATGGAAGAAACCGTTTTAGGGAGAGAAGATGGAGATGACGAATACGAAGATCCTACATCTTTCGCTACAGATGATGGAGCTACTGCTACATGTTCACAAGCCGCCACTGATTGCATGGAAGGGGTTCAAAGCTAACAGTTGGGCTAATTTTTCCCACCGTTGTTTTCTTGCAAGAAACGATTCCCAAAGGACAAATTTTAGAAGGTATTTTACTTCCCAGCTTACTTGAGATTGCAACTCTATTCCAATACTCAAAAGTATGTGGAAATGTGGACAAGCCAGCAAGCATCAAATTCATTGGCCCATTTCTAACTTTTTTCTCTATTTCTTTTACGTTGCTTTAAATATGTAGTCATATCCCAACGAACTCTTAGGAGATACTCAGAGAACGGTGTGTGGTGGACAGATAGCCTTCAAGATCTCATCTCTAGCCATACCATCTTGCTGCGTGACGAGTCCACAGAAGGAGCAGTGCAGGGCAACTGGAACTCTGCCTATGTGTCGGCAGATGGCACTAGGGTGTCATCCAGTCTATGTGCTTGCATTATTTGTACATAGATGGCACTATTATCATCTGTTTTTCATTTATATTATTGCTTTAGGTTTAAGGTATTTACCAGTATTTACCTTGACAACTAAGGGAAATCACGGGAAAAAAAAATTCAGTCAGATTGTTCGACCCACGCGATTTGATCTCTGGACCTCCCGAAAGCAAGCCCCCCACGTAACCACAAGCCATTTCGCTCGGTGATTTCTAACTTGTTTAACATAGATTGAGCCTAACTCACTTTACAAAACATAAAAGGTTGGCATGGGGTGGCCAAAAGATGCCATCTTACTTAATAATTTAACCCCACAGAATGAAAAAGCCATAACTTGCTGCTCTTCAAAAACTACTTTACCTCCATTGTCGTTGTCTGCAACGAGAGTGACAGCAGATTGTGTATGAATAAAGAATGTATCTGATTGAATGTTATAGGCTACCCCCCATACATAAGAGTAACGTAAGACAACGCTAGTACCTGACTGAACGCCATCTCAAGCGTGAACACAGATGCTCCTAGGAGTGGTTTTGACAGCTAATAAATTAACTTCTATTTCTCGTTTCATTGTTATATAAATATTTTCTCGTTTTCTTTGTTATATAAATTTTTTCCGTAACCGTTATGAAAACATAGGTGCATCAATTTATAGGAGCACATCGACGATTATCTCTGACTAGTTCCAGTATGTTAGTGGATCAAGAAATTAGAAATATATTTGCAGAAAGTAACACCTTTTTTAATGGGAATCCTCGAGTCTTTGCCGCATTCCGAATATTCATCTTCTACAATCAAGTGTAGCCGTTCTGAATACCTCTACCCATTGAGTCTTCCTCTTCTTCTTTTGCTCTTTTAGTTATACTTAAAACTCTTTTTGGACATCTTTCCTCTTCCATACACTCCTCATAACCATGTCATTGCCTAATTGTTATCCTCTCATCACTTTTTTGAGTTACCAAAACAAGAGGTCTTGAGCACTAAAACTGTAAACCACCAAAGAATTTCACTGAAGGTGATGGCTAGCACAAACAAAGATTGACTGACAAAGTAGTCTTCAAGGAATGGACTCGTGAACCGGCAGCACGTGGCTTCAATTCCGTCGGCACTATCTTTGAGCATTTTTCTACCTTTGACAGTTCTCATCAATGGCAAATGAGGCATCCTAAAGATTAGGCCTGGAGCGTTTTTTTCCGAAGTATTATTTCATTTCATGTATCAGCTCATGACCACCTGTGGTTTAAACACTATTTAACCCCTCCTGCATTAAAAAACATCCCACAATAAAAAAATTCGCCATCTCCATTATGAATATGGCAAATTTAAGCCTGAAACGAGAAAAAAAGAATAAATAAAAGGCATCTCTATTGATAAAAAACTGTTCTTGGCTGGCCCCGTAGCTCAGTCGTAGCGCATCTACCTGCTGAGCGAGTGGTGCTGTGTTCGGACGAACTTGGAATAATACGACAAAAAAAAAAAAAAAAAAAAAAAACTGAAAAAATTAAACAGTAATAACAAATATTACGGATATGGCTGATACTAGACAAAATGTTATTTGAATTAAAGCACGTGTTCTGAAGATATTTACTTTTTTTTGTATTTTAGGACTTTGTGCCTTATGCTGGAGCCATTATGCGAAATTATAAAAATTGCCTTCCAAAGAAAGAGGACCCGCAGACTATTCCCTGGAAATTAAAGATATACCTATATTTTGTCATTTCTTAAATGTAAGGTATTTTAATGCAAATAATTATAGTTTTAAGAAAATCAGAATTTTTTAAAACATTTCCGTGTAGTTTGGGGTGAATGATATCTTGAAAATCTTCGTGTTGTAACTTGGAAGATACTGAACTTAAAGTTCCAGCTTTGGTATTTATTCAGCATGAATTATGATTCGCGCGCGGGCACACCCACGCACCCACGCACGCACGCGCGCACACACACACACACATACACACCGCAAAACACAGAAGGATCTTTTTTTTCTTTCTCTATTACGCATAGTAAGAAGGGGAAGTATTGTGTTAGATCCAAAAAATCCATGTGGAGATTTAACCAGAAATATATGCTATGAGGTCTCCAGAATATATATATATATATATATATATATATATATATATATATATATATATATATATATAAAAAAAAAGAGTAAGAAATAAATAACAGGAAAACGCTTCTATAGAAAAAGGTCTGTGTGTATATGTATGTGAAACACATAACTCGTAAACGAGAAGTCGGTTTAAAAACCAACCTTGGTATTTAATTTTAATATATTTCAAGGGTACGGCACGAAGATTTTCAACAAGATTCCTCCACCCTAAACTACACACGGAAATTTTTTATTTTTTCAAAAATGGCTTTTGATTAAAATACCATGTTTAAGATATTTTTATGGTAAATGAAATGTACATTTTGAATTTTCTAGCTATAGGCCAAGTAGCCCTGTTTGTTCTTGATGACTTTTGCATAAATGATAAACTATAAGAGATAAACTAAATATTACTATACAGAAATGTTAAAACGTTAAAACACAGTTTATGTCGAATGATCATTTTTGTGAAGACGGAGGTACTCCTTGTTATTTGCCAGAATTTTGCAGTACTTATAGACCGTTCTAAAATGGGAGGTCGTTATTCATTTTTTTATCTCTTGATCATCAAAGGGAATGGAATTTCAAAGTCCTCATATACCGACCACTCTTAAAACATTTGACTATCACTTAAAGCCTACTGTATTGCCCTTGCATCTACAAGAAAATTAGCTATAATTTTTAAAAAAAAGTTTATCTTCGTTAACATACAATAGATTGTAAGAATATTTGGTGCAAGAGTAGAGAAAGTGATGTGAGTCCCACACATACTTTTACAAAAATGCTTCTCTTTGGATTCACACGGCCTCAAATCAAAATGTCTAAAAGCAAGCGAAGTGCGAGTGGTGGGTAAAACTTCGGACCTTCCAACAGTGACTGCTAGCTCGGGTCTTTAAGAGCTCCAAAGCATTTATTTGTTCATCATTCGCAAGTTTTTTGTCTCTCACTGTGATACCGCTTTCTTACTCGTAGTAAGACATTGCTGTTGATAGTCAAACTCACCACAGTTTCTGGCAGCATCAAGCCGAATATTCAATTTCGTTTCTAGGTTAGCGATTCCCAAGTCATAAATGATACGCTACGTCGACCGTAGCTCATATCCAAGCTAACATTTCACCTAAACTGATGCGCCGCGCCGGTTTTCCGGAACCTCTGCAGCTTACCCTGGCGCGAATACCGGACACATCAGTTATTCCGTTCTTCAATCTTCTTGCTGCATGTACTCTCGTTCTGAGCCAACATCGTGCGGTTGATTTAACACCTTCATCACAAGAACTTGTACTGCATGGTGCACTGCGACAAACATACCCTAGTAATGAAGTGGTCACTAATGCTCAGGTCAGTCAACCGCACTGCATATGAAAACGTGATCACACTAAACTGTCCTACCAATATTCCCTAAACACGGCTGAAGCCAAAGAATTATTTCAGAATCACTTAAAGGGCAGTTTAGAAGGCCGATGTTACACTTACTAACTACACGACCTATTCCCCCAGAAACTAATTAACAAAATAGGCTCAAAAGAGCCACTCCACTGAAACGCGCTCTTGCCTTACTCCATCGGCCATCCTTCCCCTTCACTGCTGTTCAGCTTCCGACACGCCTCATTCAGTGGCGAGTATGGCTTCGTCGAACGTCTGTTTTAGGAAGAGTGGCAGAGAGAATCTTAGCACGTTACAAAAAGAGAAAGTTGGCTGTTTAATATATGGATTTCAATTTGCAAATGTAAAGTATTAGAATATCAAACGCTACTATGACCAGAAGCCTAAAGCAAGGGACGATATGACACCACTTTTGGGGGTTTAGTTCCTTGTTAGTGGACGCTAGCACATTTAGAAGTGATGCCAATGTGTAGAACAAAACTTCTCCTGAAAGATGAATTATAATTTAACTCTCTACACCACTGTAGTATAAGAATTGTGATTTTTTGAGAAGTGCGAAATTTGAAGAGAAAAATGTCAGATACAGTAGCAAATGCTAATTACATAATATTTAAAATATACCTATTGTGCCTACAATGATATACAACATGTTAAGCATACCATAGTAATGTATCCCTAGCGTAAAATATAAAATTATTCATCATTTGACTACAAATACTGCATAAGAGTTGTAATGTGTTTATTATTATTTTATTATTATTATTATTATTATTATTATTATTATTATTATTATTATTATTATTATTATTATTATTATTATTATTATTATTATTATTATTATTATTATTATTATTATTATTATTATTATTATTATTATTATTATTATTATTATTATTATTATTATTATTATTATTATTATTATTATTATTATTATTATTATTATTATTATTATTATTATTATTATTATCATCATCATCATCATCATCATCATCATCATCATCATCATTATCATTATTATTATCATTATCATTATTATTATTATTATTATTATTATTATTATTATTATTATTATTATTATTATTGACCGCCTCCATAGTGCAGTTGGTAGCGCGCTTGCCTCTGGTGTGGAGGATCCGGGTTCGATCTCCGGTACCAGCATGGGGATTTTTCCCCCGCTGGGAGATCTAGTACGGGGTGCACTCAGCCTCTTTAGGTCTCGGGGGGGGGGGGAGGCAATTGAAGAGCTACTTGATGGATAAGTAGCGGCCCCAGCTCGAGAAGGCCGCATACCTGGCCGGGAGAGCTCGGGCGCTGACCACATCCCATCCTCCAGTACTGCACCTCACCAATGACGCATGTAGTGGGAAGAGGTGGAGGACGCAACGGCTGGGCTGCACACCTAGACCCTTCATGCGCTCAGGTTTACGTAGAGGAAAGATAGAGGAAAAGTGATCCCCATAATAAGAATCTTACTTTAAAAAAATAAAGGAAAAGAAAAAAAAAAAAAATCAGGAACTGTATTTGACATAAACTGTGTACTTTAACGAGATCTACATTTTTCATGCACTAATTTTTTGTCTATCTCTTACGGTTTACCAGTTATGCAAAAGTTGTTCCTAATGAAGAGGACTTCAGAGGCTACTCCGAGGAAATTGAAGATACATATTTCATTTGGCATGAAAATATCTTAAACATAAGCTATTTTAATCAAAATCATTAGCGCCAATTTTAATGGAATCAACATTTTCTAAAAATTGTCCATGTAAAGAATGGTTTGAGGAGGAGCGAATTTTTAAAAACTTCATGTCGAATTCTTGGAAGATGCTGAACTTTCACACCAAGTTTGCTATGTAACCGACTTTTCCTTTTTGAATTATGCTGTCCATAAACCCTAGCGCACACACATACAGACTCATGTGCATACATATACGCAAGTAATTCTACATGAAAATGGTTTGGGAGGGATTCAGGAAGCCGCAAAACATGTATTTCGTGTGAAAGCTAAGTGCTGAAGTTTTGGAGGAAATACGGTAGTTTCTCAAGGTACGTAAGTATTGAGGAGGGTATACAGGGGATTCCAAAAGCTATATTTTCAGTGAAATGTCGGTATCTGGAATGGAATACCAAGTCTACCTACTGTGCACTGCGTGGTAGACAAAGCAAACATGTAAAACAAATAAACTGAAAATGCTGGAAAAATTCCAGAACATGTAAGCTGTAATCTGGCTTGTTCTTTCTGCATATTACGAGCACAAGTGACAATTTTCTCTCCGTCAATTTGGCTGGTAGAATTGAAGTTAGTCCTTAGCCAGTTACCATGGTGCTCCTTCTCTCCTTACATAGTCATCAGGTCAATGGGGGGATCTAATTCCTCGAGGATATCTGATATGTTGGAACACCTTTTATACAACATGAGCTGTTTCGTGCTATATACACACACTCTGCAATTACACCGCAATTCCCTCAGGTAGTCCTAAGCTAATATCTCTCTTGCTTCAGCGAAACGTAATCTAGTTCCATTAAACGCCCCCATCAAAACAAACAAACAAAAAAAAAACCAACAAAAAAGATATTAATTCTTCCCACAAGAGTAGGTAAAGGTAAACTCCATGTAAAACAGGAAGTCGACATGGAGTTTATTTAAAAGATGCGAATATTGCGGTGGTACACTCTCTCAAGAGTGAGTGAGTGAGTGAGTGAGTGAGTGAGTGAGTGAGTGAGTGTGTGTGTGGGGGGGGGGGATTTAAGGGCCCATCGATGAGGTCATTTTGGTTCTCTCTCAAAAGAAAACAAAGCAAATATGCATTAGTAATATCTCTAAATATTTTAAACAAATAATTGTTGGCATACATACTCCTGAGGAAATATCACCAAATGCATCAATGGCCGCAATGGTAACGTGCCTGCCTCTGGAGTGACTGGATTCTCAGGTATCCTCGTGAGGATTTTTCGCGCTGGGAGGCTAGGTCCGGGGTACACTCAGACTCATGAAGCCAAGTGAGTAGCTATCCTGATGGAAAAGTACCGTCCTTTAAATGATCAATTAGCGCCTTCTGGTGGCAGGAGTCGGAGCGTGGATCCCGCCTATCCCATACTGCACCCCTTCGTGGCCATAGCTACGGCTGGAGGATGCAGCGGCGGGAAAATAACGATATCCTTTGTATAGTGGAGAAGCCCTAGGCATTATTATTATTATTATTATTATTATTATTATTATTATTATTATTATTATTATTATTATTATTATTATTATTATTATTATTATTATTATTATTATTATTATTATTATTATTATTATTATTATTATTAAATGCATTAGTTATCTTTGGCCCCTTTGTTCACTATATGTATGTATATTTGCTTTTTATTAATATTTATATTTTTATTGGAATTTACCTCTGGTTTCTGTCATGATCCATTTTATAAGGGCATTGATGACCATGTACTTGAGCGCTCTCAAACCTACATCTCACTCACTGATTAATGATAAATTGGGGTATTCTGGTACCTATTTTAAAAACCAGACTGTGTTCCCGTCTTTATTGTACTTTCTCATACACATGATTCATTTTTAATTTACATTATGGTAAATTTAATTTGAATGTATGTACATATACTTAAGTGTCTTCTCTGCATGTAGAGGACCCTGGTTGGCAAATGTCTGCCGTCATGCCCACAGTTTCCTGTGTCTTATAATTTGGTAGATGCTCTGATTCTGTAACACAGAGCTGTGGTTGTGGTTGTCTGTGTCCTCAGACCACCTGCTCAGGTGTTTTCCTATCTCCGCATCTGCAGCAGTTTTGGCCACAGAGTTGGAATCGATGGAGGTACGAAGCATATGGACTGTCTCCCGTCAGCTAGTGCATCAGCCCACCTGCCAGTTGCAGGTGCTTCATTTTGAAACCTTTAACTACGTTCGGGAGAATATCATACAGTTGTCCAGTTGTGCCTGTGTCCCATTCCTGCTGCCACTAGGAGACAAAGGTGTTCTTTGATTTCTAATTCATCTCTTACTAGAGCATCAGTTAGCTGTGCTGCTCTGACAACATTGTTTCTTCTCAACCATTAGCACCCCGCTCTGCAACATACTTCTAGGTCCAGTGGCAACAGTCCTAATAATGTTACGAGAAGAGCATCAATCGGAGTGATAGAAAACGCCCTGTTAATATGTCACTCACTACCCCACCTCCTTTGCTTTGTGCATGAAGCATTTCCCCTTCACTGATACAGGGTACCAAGCATTAGAGAAGGTTGTTCTTGAGTCCCATGAATGTGTCATAGTAAGGCGAACAATAGGCGGAGGCAAATTCTCCTTCCCCTCTTTCGCATCAGTGCTCAAAAAGACGAGGATGGCGTTAACTGTATTTGGATAATAATGACCGCACATGTTTCTTAAGCTACTGTTCAGTTAAAACTTGGCACATTTCTTTCAACTTACCTTTTGGAACACTGCATTTTCTTATTCTAATTATTACTCTCTCTACTACGTATAGTAAAGCAGAGGAAGTATTGTATCCCACCCAAAAATTCGATGTCAAGATTTCACCGGAAATACATGTTTTGAGGCCCTCTGAATCCAAAAAAAGGCATTTTTAGAAAAAGGTCCGTGTGTGTATCTGTCTGCCAGTCTGTGGACAGCACAACTCAAAAATGAAAAGTCGGTTAAAAACCAAAGTTGGTATTTAAGCTTCAAATATGCGACACGAAGATTTTGAAGAAAATTTCTTCACCCTAAATTTCGAAAATTTTTATTTTCTTGAAAATGGCTCTAACGATTTTGATAACGATGTTTGAGATATTTTATGGCAAATGAAATGTGTATCTTGAATTTTCTGGCTATAGCCCCTGTAGTCTTATTTACTCTGGATGACCTTTGTATAACTGGTAAACCGTAAGAGATAGACCAAATCTTACAATAGAAAAAATGTAGATCTTGCTAAAATACACAATTTATGTCTCAATACAATTTTTATAGAGTGAACTTTTTCGGAGATATGCCTTGTTATTGGTGTGAGTTTTGGTGAACTTATCAAATATAACATCGTTAGTCATTTTTTCTAGTTAATCCTGCAAAGAGATTGGGATCTCAAAGCTTTAAAAGATATGACTATGCTCAAAGTCTACTGTATTCCCATATTCCTCTTGCTCCTACAAGGAAATAAGCAATAAGATAATTTTTGCAAATGTTTATCTCAACTAACACGAAGAAGATATAGGAGTTTGCATGAATGGTTAGCACAAGAGTAGAGAAAGTCACGTGGGTACAACACAACAGGTTTTTTTTTTTTTTTTTTTTTTTTGTTTTTTTTTTGTTACAGTTGTCAAATACGGGCTGATACACGAAAAACCGGTATGTCATGAGCAGATACAAACAACAAATAATAAATAGATAATAGAGAAAAGAAGTAAACGAATAAGTTAACGCACAGGTCTCTTTTACTGAATCGATCTTGTTTTTTTACTTTCTCTACTGGTAAGTAGGGGAAGTATTGTATTCCACCCAAAAATTCAATGTCGAGATTTCACCGGAAATACATGTTTTGAGGCCCCCTGAATCCAAAAAAAGCATTTTTAGAAAAAGGTCCGTGTATGTGTCTGTGTGTCTGCCATTTTGTGGACAGCACAACTCAAAAATGAAAAGTCGGTTAAAAACCAAAGTTGGTATTTAAGTTTCAAGCATGCGACACGAAGATTTTGAAGAAAATTGCTTCACCCTAAACTACCCTTCACATGGAAAATTTTTCGAAAATTTTTATTTTCTTGAAAACGGCTCTAACGATTTTGAAAACGATGTTTGAGATATTTTTATGGCAAATGAAATGTGTAAATTGAATTTTCTGCCTATAGCCCCTATAGTCATATATACTCTGGATGACCCTTGTATAAGTGGTAAAAAGTAAGAAATAGACGAAATCTATTATAGGAAAAACGTAGATCTTGCTAAAATACACAATTTATGTCTAAATACAATTTTTGTAGAGTGAACTTTTTCGGAGATATGCCTTGTTATAGTTGTGAGTTTTGGAGAACTTGTCAAATATAACATCGTTATTCATTTT
Organism: Tenodera sinensis; assembly: GCA_030765045.1. NCBI lineage: Eukaryota > Metazoa > Arthropoda > Insecta > Mantodea > Mantidae > Tenodera > Tenodera sinensis. The sequence continues at coordinate 32,577,462 of CM060966.1, read as the reverse complement.
TTCATATGTTAAGCGTGCAAAGAGAACGGAATCTCAAAGCTTTAAAAGATTTGACTATCGCACAAAGCCTACTGCATTCTCATATTCCTCTCGCTCCTACAAGGAAATAAGCAATATGATAATTTCTGCAAATGTTTATCTTAACTAACACGAAGATATAGGAATAAGAGTTTGCAAGAATGGTTAGTACAAAAGTAGAGAAAGTCATGTGAGTGCAACACAACAGGTTTTTTTCTTAGTTACAGTTGTCAAATACGGGGTGATACACGAAAAACCGGCATGTCATGAGGAAACAACAAATAATAAATAAATAGATAATATATAAAAGAAGTAAACGAATAAGTTAATGCACAGGTCTCTTATACTGAATCAATCTTGTTTTTTACATTTAGTGCTAAAAATAACCCTCTTGTGCTTTAATGCACCTTGAGTGTACCATAACATATTTTATATTTTGCGCAAATCTGCTACATAAATTCTGAAAATGTGATTTGTCATATTATCCTCCAAGTTTTGTAATGTCGTTGGATTATTTTCGTGGACTTTTCCATTTCGACTGCTCCCAAATAAAAGTGACAAGGAGGTAGATCCGAGGAACGCGCCTGCCACAATCCTTTGTTGACAGTTCTTTCTCCTGTGAATCTTCAATGAATTGGTGAGATTGACTCGCGTAAAGACTGACAGGTCATCCCATTCTGTTGAGAGTTAGCGTACGATCGTTCATGGAGCTTCAACTGTGCAAAAATTTTCTGCAATATACACACATTCGTGTTTACTGTTGGTTCAAAAGTATTGGACACACAATCCGGCTTGCTGACAAAATACACCACAATCCGATTTATTTTATCGTGATGAGGTTCCTTAGGAATCGTATACCTACGGATTGTTTGTCGATCAGTTCTGGGAGTGTACCTACATGTCCTAGGAGATGGAACCAGGCTTCATCACTCGTGAAATATAGCAGAGGATCCAACACTCCACACTCAATTGTTTCACATAGCCACGTGCGGTATTTTACACGTTTTGTGCGCAGTCTGTACTCGGGTCGGATTTTCGTAGGCCACCCGCATAATTAGTACTAATAATGTTGTAAAGGAGTTTAGTATAGCAATAATATCATTGTTATTTCTACACAGTCATTTATATACCGTGTCTCCGCAGCTGAGACGGGCAGCTTCTCGGCAACAGGAACAATGTTTGCGCGGGTGGAGAGGAGCTGTCTGCAGCCATAACTGGTTTATTCGAGGTATCTTAACACAATTTGTATCGAGTTTCAATTGGAGCAACAAGTGAAGTGAGAGTAATGCCAACTAATATGCCTATTATTCTATTCGAGTGTTAAGTGTGACTCGTACTTCCGTGCAGAATCCGCGCATGTTGTTACTAGAGAATTTCCCAGGTGTTACGAGCACCAAATGTAGAACGGCTCATTGAATGATTAATACATTTCGTGAACGGAAAATGTTGATAAGCGAAAAAGGCGACGTACAATGCCCACTAAAGAAACTCTTGATGACAATGGACAACGCTTGGGGAAATCCCCTGAGAAGTCCCTCAGTCATGTTTTTCAGCACATACCATTTGTGAATAGCACTTTACAACTCCTTTTACTGAATTAACTGAGGGAGCACTGATGAAGGATTTACATCTTTTGGGACCACAATGGGTGACTAGTTTGTAGAGACTTGTAAGCGGAGGATGGATGCTGGTGGTGATGGAAGCTTAACTTTCTTAAGTTCTTGAATGCTACTAACAGCGTGTTGCTAGGTAACTCAAATTTAACACTGAATTTACCACGCCTAAGATACTACCTACTGGTTTCACGTCAGTGACGATTCTGGCAGAGTTCTGTAGTCGGATATTATGTGAGTATACCGAGCTACTATTAAAATAATCTGACCTTCAATTTAAGATTTACTTAATTTCCTGCTACCTCTCACTCATTGTAATGATTATTAATTATTGATATAATCTCAAATATTCCATGTCTGGGAAGGTAAGGTCATTATTCTTATGTTAATAAATACAGATAGCAACTTTTGCTTTATTATTATTGAGTTTATTTTCCCCGTGTGAATTAAATTGCTGAATCGAATATTTTCTTACACTTTTTGACTCAAGAAAAACTCACATTTATATTTTAAATATGATGGAGATTTATTCTAAACTCTGATATTTGGAAAAAAATTACTTCACGTCGAGAAATTTAAATAAGGGCTATCCCGTTGAGCGCCGCATTCCTGTGCGAGATTTTTTCAATAATTACAATAGTTGAATCTTGTTGATCCCTAATTTATGGCTGCTATAGACCATAAAACAAGTTAAACTACTTAAAAATATATGGAATAAATATATTCATACGAATGATGCATTTACAATAACATAAAACATAACAAAAACTTCGCTCCAACCCCATGCATGCAGACCTGATGAATACAAATGGTTCTTTATGTTAAGCTCAATTAGTCGTCTGGTTTATCACAAAAAACTTTTGCTCAGTGTTTTTCCACAATAGTTCTCCACCTTCATCAGTTTATGATGCACACTAAGATGATGAATGTCTTTAGTTTTTTTTATTTTAAAATGAGCCTTAGCATTATGATTTCAAAATGTCAAGTTAAAAGTAGTAACATAAAATGCTTACTAAACGGGAACATTTTAGGATTACAGAAATTCAAACGCCTTTCTTTACCCATCACCATTTAGTGGCATTGCAATGAAAGTTTCACGATGATTAAAATACTGCACCTATGTGTACATTATTTAAATTAGATATATAATTTATTACAAGTAGGAGCTGAGAAAGCATACATTTTGGGCGGCGCCATGGTCGAGCGGTTAGCGCTCTCGCCTACCACCTAGGCGGCCCGGGTTCGATCCCAGGGACCAGCATGTGGTATTCGTGGTGGACGAAGCGGCGTCTGGGCGGGTTTTCTCCGGGTTCTCCGGTTTCCCCCGCCATCTCATTCCACCGGCGCTCCATCTTCATTCCATGTATCATCAGTGTCACCGCCTGTGGTGCCGTAGTAGTAAAAGCGGGCGTTAAACACCACAAAAAGAAAGCATACATTTATCTTAAATTTTCTTCTGTACTCACCGTAAACTTCACGGACTTCTTAAGGGTATTTTGTTCGAACACTTACCTGTAAAGAAATGAAACAAAAAATCTTAGGTAAAATAGTCACACTATCCATTTGTATCTATTTTTATATACACTACACCTGAAAAGTTTCGGGACATACAAGGTTTAGTTATACATTTCATAATTAAGCACAACAAACACATGAAAATAATATATTTAAACATATAACACATTTCCATGAACACAACGTCAGAGCAAAATCTTGCCTATCTGCAAGAATATAAAACTGAAATTTATACTTCACGATTCCATACCCTACTCCTCATGTTTTTGTTTTAAATACTGTCTTATGTCTTCTTGTCCTTTTTAAGCCGGTTATTTCGGAAGGAAGCCAAAACTTCCTCAGAAAGAGAGTTTTGAAGGATTGCTAATGAAGTTCTAGTAAAGTGCTTTCAGTAGGTACGTAGAAAGACAAATGATTACCGCTGCTCTATCGGCTCGGTCGGGTTAAGCAAACGACCAACTTGGATAACTTAGTAATAGACTCTGTCTCCAAGTTCTGCTTTCCAACGACAGTTAGAGAAACTCGAGAAGCACCTCCTGGAAAAAGGATTTCAGTAAAGAACTAATCCTCCGTTTTCCTTACGGAGCAATAACAATATTGAAAAGGGTTTATTTTAATGGCTGAAGAATCAGTTTGAGATAAAAAGAAGCCGTCAGTGCTTTTACAACAAACACTTCGAGAGGGAAACTAATGCTAGATACTTGGAAAACAGAAAAAATAAGTAAAACCTGATGTGTTGCATTAACATGAGTTTTTCTGCTCACTCTTCTACGAAATACTCATGCAAAAGTGTCTTCCGTCTGCTTTTGTTAATGAAGGTAAGGATTGCAGAAATGCTTCCATTTTCATTACTTACTAGTGGCTTACCGGCGTTGTACGGGGGGAGTCAATTCATTTCATTTACCTACCCTAAGGGTTCTTTATTTATTCATTGTATAATAATCTACAAGATTCTTCCCAAGGTCGCGCGTTCAAATCTGGCCCAGACCGACGGTTTTTAAGTCTGCTTAAAAACGACAGCTCCTTGTCAGTAGATTTACTGGCATGTAAAAGAATTCCTGCGGAATGAAATTCCGGCACACCGGCGACGCTAATATGATCCTGGCAATTGACAGCGTCGTCAAACAACAAAATAATTTCATTTTTTAAAAGATTCTTATGTCATTTATAATTGTAATCATTAGGGCTCGAATTTTTTGGTAAATATATGTTTTGTTTGAGACTGGGTTTAATATTCTGGATATTCACGCCGGAACAAATATGTTAAGTTTTATAGTCCAGAAAAACGCATATTTTCTGGACTTTTATGTAAAAAAATAGTTTTCGATATTCACATAAATTACACAACAATTGCATAAAGGAAACCTTTCTTAAAATAAATGTCACACACCCGGTTACATAAAAGCAATAACACAACCATTAACTCGTTACCATCCAACTTCTTCAATTCTCAATTACACGGGCCAGATGTTGTGAGGTTGTATCGAAATTTTATTTATGTTTTTTATTTATGTACGCTCTTTATTAGCCTACGTTGAATACTCCGATTTATTTTAATTAGAAACGTGTACAATATGATTCCCATATATCGGTTATGGCGTCATAAAACAAGTGATTTTGATTTATGTAAAAGTTAAGATACCTTTTTGTGAACTTCTTTATTTTCTTGCTTATATATTTATAATACGGCAAGAATCAGACACGAAAGTATTACAGATAGATGTGCTAGCTAAGCAAATATTTTTTCTATTTATTTTACGTTGCTTTAACTCTATGGTCCTATCGCAACGAGTCTGTTACAAGATACTTGATAGATCGGTCTGTAGCGGATGGTTAGCCTTCAAGGTTTCATTCCTATACCATACCACCTTGCTTCATCACGAATCCACAGAAGGATAAGTGTAGGGCAGCTGTATCTCCGCCTCTGTGACTGACAGATGGCATTAGTGTGTCATCCAGTATATCTGCTTTACCTTTTAGCCTTCAAGGGCTCATTCCTGTACCATACTATTTTGCTTCGGAACGTGTACACAGAAGGATCAGCGTACGGCAGCTGTACCTCTGCTTATGACGGGCAGATGGCATTAGGGTGCCATCCAGTCGTTATCTGTGGATAGATGGCACAGCATGCACTATTACTATCAATTTTCATGTTTACTATTCTTTTGTAGATCTAAGGTCGAACCTGTGGCCGTGGTATTAAATATTCAATACAGCATTTATCTTGGCAACTGCTGGAAACCACGAAAAACCCTGTCGGAATGGTCAGAACACGAGATTTGAACCTGGAACCACCCGAATGCGGGCCACAGAGGTTACCGCCTGAGCCATACTACTCGGTCAAATCGTATTACTGGTCGTCCAATGCAATAAAAATTTCTTTGAATAAGAATTATGTGCAGTGAAATGCCTGATTTAAATAACCTCTTTATGTGCTAATTCATTAACAGGAGCATAGGTTAAGAGATTAATTTACTCTCCATTCCTCTCCTCTCTCCCAATCGCATAATGCACATCATTTATCCACTAGGTGTTCTGTGATTTATCCGGAAGGCACACACCGGACAGTTAGGCATTATTCAAAGACAAGCATCTTTATGATTGCTGAGAATCAAAGGACACACAAATAAATTAGTCAGACACTTGAGTCTTTTTGGAACAAATTAATTACCAACCTAAACATTTTGCGATTATCGGAATATAAAACATAGTTGCTCTGTAAGCCCTGTGTGGGGGATTAATGATGAATCAATGTTTATTCCCTAAGTGAAAGGGGTGGCACTGATTTGATTTGGTAACCACCAAGCAAATATATAAGTATGGACGGTTATTGAATAAATCTATACTGAAATTCTGCTGATAAGGGTAACCGAATAACTGTTATGGTTGGAAAACTGAACAGGGGAATAACATTTCATCCACTCTGCATAAATCTGATTTGGTTTTGGATGATTGTTGTGATGGTAAAAGCAATGGCTTCAATAACTTCTCTGATAGCAGTGTTCAGATGTTCACATTGTTGTCCTTTTCCTGAGCATCGCTGGTCTGAGATTGATAAGATCTCTGCACCTCCGACTGCTGCAGCAACATATACCGAGAACATGCAACGATAATCAGCAACCAAGTCGTTAAGGAATGAATATTTATTCATAATTCCAGTTTTACTTCAGTTCATAGCGTCGGTCTGGGTAGCTCAGTTGGTTAGACGCTGGTCTACTGATCCCAAGGTCGCGGGTTCAAACCCGGCTCAGGCCGATGGTTTTTAAATGTGCTTAAAAACGACAGCTCCATGTCAGTAGATTTACTGGCATGTAAAAGAACTCCTGCGGA